>JAJJWX010001294.1:1200000-1903372 GCA_023529315.1 Papaver bracteatum
CAACAGATTTTGAATGCTGATGATGCTTTAGAACACACCATAGTGGAAGGTTTAGGTTATGGAAAATACAAAGACCTTGAAAGTGAATTGTCTATTTGTGATGAGCTTAAAGAGGATGTTTTAGCTCTTAACTCATTACAAGAAGTTCCACAAAAGTATAATGCGTCTTATGTTTCTTTGTCGCTTACTAATGAGAAACTTTTACCTTCGATTGTGCAGGCACCTATTCTTGAGTTGAAACCTCTTCTGGATCACCTCAAATACATATATTTAGGTGACAAGGAAGATTTAGCGGTGATCATTTCCAAAAACCTTACCAAGGTGCAAGAGGAGAAACTTTTTCGCATGCTAAGAAAGTACAAGTCTTCCATTGGGTGGACCATTGACGATATCAAAGGAATTAGTCCTTCCACATGTATGCACCGAATACTTCTTGAGGAGGTGGCAAAACCAACAAGAGAAGCTCAACGTCTCTTGAACCCTCCAATGATGGAAGTAGTCAAGAAAGAAATCCTGAAGTTGTTGGATGTAGGGGTTATCTATCCCATATCCGATAGCAAATGGGTGAGCCCGGTTCAAGTCGTTCCAAAGAAATCCAGAATCACGGTGGTGAAAAACGATGATAATTACTTGGTTCCAACTAGAATCCAGACCGGTTGGAGAGTTTGCATTGACTACCGAAAGCTTAACTCTACCACCCGAAAGGACCATTTTCCATTACCATTCATTGATCAAATGCTTGAAAGGTTGGATGGACACTCTCACTATTGCTTCCTTGATGGTTTTTCAGGTTATAACCAGATTGTAATAGATCCGGAAGATCAAGAAAAGACGATGTTTACTTGTCCTTTTGGCACTTTTGCGTATAGACGTATGCCATTTGGTTTGTGCAATGCTCCAGCCACTTTTCAATGTTCTATGGTAAGTATATTCTCAGATTATGTGGAAAGCATCATATAAGTGTTTATGGATGATTTTAGAGTGTATGGTGATTCTTTTGACAAGTGATTAGATAACCTTGCACTTATTCTTAAACGATGTGTAGAAACTAATCTTGTGCTTAATTGGGAAAAGTGTCACTTTATGGTCAATCATGGGATTGTGCTAGGCCATGTTATATCCTTTAGGGGGTTAGAAGTGGACAGGGCTAAGATAGATTTGATTCGGAACTTACAATACCCCATATCTATGAGGGAGGTTCGCTCTTTTCTTGGTCATGCAGGTTTTTATAGGAGATTCATCAAGGATTTCTCCAAGATTGCAATGCCCCTGTATAGACTTTTGCAAAAAGATGTGGCCTTTGATTGTGACAAGGAATACAAGGAAGCTTTTTACACCTTGAAAGAGTTTTTTACTACCGCACCAATTATCAAACCAGCGGACTGGAGCAAGCCATTTGAGTTGATGTGCAATGCAAGTGATTATGCCGTTGGAGCCGTGTTGGGACAGCGAGATGGTAAAGTTCCATATGCCATTTATTATGCTTCCAGAACTCTCAATGGAGCGCAAATCGACTACTCCACTACTGAAAAGGAGCTCTTGGCCATAGTGTTTGCACTAGAGAAGTTTAGATCTTATTTAGTGGGTATAAAGGTGGTTGTTTTCTTCGACCATGCTGCACTTCGATACTTGCTAACAAAGAAGGATGTTAAGCCAAGGCTCATAAGGTGGATACTACTTCTTCAAGAGTTCAACATGCAAATCAAGGAAAAGAATGGCAGTGAGAATACTGTAGCAGATTGGTTATGTCCAAAGAAGCGATTCCTTTGCGTGATAGATTCCCGGATGAGCAACTCTTTGCGGTTGGTGGCACAACTCCATGGTACGCTGATATTGTTAACTTCTTGGTGATGGGACAAGTACCTAGTTCCGTGTCTACATTTCAGAAACACCAGCTCAAGAAGATAGCCAAGCAATATATATGGGATGAACCTTATTTGTGGAAGCATTGCTCCGATCAAATGATCCGCAGGTGCGTACTCGAATCCGAGTTCCAATCAATTCTGAATTTTTGTCACTCATATGCTTGTGGTGGCCATTTTGGAGCTAAGAGGACAGCCCTCAAGGTTCTCGAAAGTGGTTTTTATTGGCCTACATTGTGTAAGGATACATATTTATTTTGTAAGGCTTGTGATAGGTGTCAAAGGACATGCAATCTAGGTGCTAGAAACCAAATACCGCAAACACCAATTCTTACTGTTGAGATTTTTAATGTTTGGGGTATCGATTTTATGGGGACTTTTTGTGAATTCCAATGGGAAATTTTATATACTGCTTGTTGTATATTATGTTTCTAAATGGGTGGAAGCTAAAGCCACCCCTACTAATGATTCTCAAGTTGTTTGTGAGTTTGTGAATGAACATATCTTTTCTAGATTTGGTACACCTCGAGTGGTGATTAGTGATGGAGGTTCGCACTTCAAGAGATCCTTTCACGCTCTTCTGAAGAAGTATAACATTTCTCATAAATTTGGCACACCATATCATCCACAAACGAGCGGTCAAGATGAAATTTCCAACCGGGAGATTAAGTCCATCCTAGAGAAGACGGTGAACGTTACAAGGAAGGATTGGAGTTATAGACTCAATGACGCTTTGTGGGTGTATATGACAGCTTACAAGACACCCATCGGTATGTCTCCTTTTAGGCTTGTCTGTGGAAAACCTTGCCATCTTCCCGTCGAACTTGAACACAAAGCTTATTGGGCTATCAAGGTAATATGGAATTAGATGTAGCTGGTGAACAAAGGAAACTTAGCTCAATGAGTTAGAAGAGATACGAAATGATGCATATGAAAGTTCACGCATTTACAAAGAAAATACCAAGGCTTTCCATGATAAAATGATTTCCCGAAAGAGTTTTGAAGTAGGGCAGAAAGTTATTTTATTCCATTCTCGTCTTAAATTGTTTCTGGGTAAACTTAGGTCCAGATGGATTGGACCATTTGTTTTTACTAATGTGTTTGCGCATGGTGCAGTTAAAATTATTAGTCCCAAAACAGGGCTGGTTAGCAAGGTCAACGACCATCGTTTGAAACCATACTATGAGCAATTTGTGACGGAGAATCAGGATATGGTCACATTGAGTGATCCACTCCCCATGGTGGAATAATTGGAGTTGAAAGTCGGGCTGACGACTTTAAACCAAGCGCTAAGTGGGAGGCAACCCACCGGTTTTGTATCTTTATCTTTTTATTTTTAAGCATTGTATCTTTATTTTCTTGTTTTTGCATATCATTTGCGGAATTTCCCACCTCGAACTTTACTTTGAATGACTAAATTTTATATTGAGGAAAATGTAAAGTTTAAGTGTGGGGGAGCATTTATATGTTTGTATAGTTTGTTTGATGCATTTAGTTAAAAAAAAATAGAAAAATAGAAAAAACAAGAAAAAAATTTTCTTTATGAACTCCGAAATCTAGAAACTTGTGCTTTTAGGATGACACTTCCAATATAAGTGAACGGAACCATCTTGTTTACAGGAGTTGAGGAACCTATTAACTAAAAGGACGTACATAGATCAGGAATTACAAATAATTTGTTACCATATCTCGGAATGTCACCATACCACTTTCTGTTTTTATTTTTGCAAATTTTTAGTTTCTCTAAGTGATTTGGTGGGCCACTAACATCGAATTGTTATTACTGCTAGGATGAAATAGAGTGATTGAGTTACTAAATAAAACAAAAAAAACCAGAGTATATATATGAAGGAAAAAAAATGACACTTGGATAACAATATGTGTGTTCTCCCTGTCTCCGTCGCCTAAACAAGCATGGAATGCAGGATCCAAGGGAATTACCATGTAATCTGCTAACAAGAAGCATGCGCTTGGATCCAAAATATCTAATCATGTTGTCAATTCAATTCAAAAATAATAATTATTGTTCAATAAAATCGACTCCTGGTTCCCTTGTATATGCCAGTTGAGTTGATCTAGAATTAAGATTGTTGACCGCTGGTTCCCTTGTATATGCCAGTTATGTTAACACTAGAATTCAGACCAGTATCTCAATCCATTAGGTCATAGGTTCATCTTGGCGGTGACCTTCAGACAGATATGGAAAACACTGATCACTTGTCAACATTTGCAAACATTTACCTCTATATCCATCTTCTTAATCTTTTCATTGTGATTGTGGTTAGTTATATTCCGAGTATTGTGGTTTGTTAAACTTTCTAAGTAAAGCTTTATTTACTTATATATGAATTTGGATTGAATCAAGGTACCTCCTCTTGTAATCATTTTGGATTCGTTCATAGATTTGTTACAGGTAGTTCGAGTTGAAAACCTAGGTTTTGTAGGCAGACCACTTGTAAACCTTCACGAGACTAAAACTCGTCCACTAGGGACACCTAGGGGTTCAAAGACTTGTTATACGTGTTAAGTGTGACCGTATCCTCGACGACACGGAGTTGTATGTATGTTTTAGAATTATTTTGTTTGATTTGCTCGGGGACTAGCAAAGTCAAAGTGTGGGGGAATTTGATAGGTGTTCAAACACCTTAATATTTATGTATTGTTTATGCTTTTTTTGCTAAGTTTTCTTGTAAATTATGTATCTGATGTTTTCTTTTGAGTGTTAAGTTACTTGGGAGTCATTTGGAATAAAAGAAGAAGAAACGGCGCAAAAGCCTCATCTCATGTACAACTGCTGTTGGAGGCGAAGTATTTCTCATTATTTTCTTTTATTTCTTTATCTCTATCTGAAAAGTATGTCGGCTTTAGTGATGCAATTTCTGTCTGAAAAGCATGACAGCTTTAGTGGTGAAGAGACATTGAAGTGAAGAAGTGGGTATGAGAAATAAGAGGCGGTTGCTGCTGGTGGAAGAATTCCAGAAAGAAAGTAACATTTATTTGGAGCAAGGAAGGCATAATCGTCATTGCACAGACAAGCGTTATCGTGAGCACAATGGAAGATACGAGACCGTCTACATCACCAAAACAAGTTAACATAAGGGCTGCCATTTGGTTGACCCTTATCCTATTCACAGTGCCTAGAGTCATTCTGGTACCCCCTATCTACTTCACTTGAGGGGATATAGCCATTCCCATTCATACACTAAACCTAAAATTTAGTGTCTCATTATCTTTACTTCACTTTCTCCACCTGAAACCGAGAGGAAATGAGATGGTGGCCATGGAATTCAGAAAAGAGAAATCAACAGAGAATCGAATTGATTATTTGAGATGGGGATTGAGTTGAAATTCATCTAAGATGAAATTAGCGATGTCATGAGCGTATTCGATTAGGGTTCTGTTGATGCTCATGGGAATAAGGAACTGAAGGTTAGTTGCTTGAATAGGGTTTTGCTCAAAATTCAGAAAAAAAGAAGAATACACAAGAGATGGTGGTTCTAAGAGCTTCACTTGAGACCAAGAATACAAGGCAGAAGCACTGAAGCTGTTGTTGTTGATTTGTGATGATACATGGCGCATATTTATGATGATATAGAATTATTAATGGAATATGAACAATGGGTTTGTGCTGAATTGAACTGGAGGAGTTGGAAAGCTAGAGAAGAAGAATTTTTGATGCACAACAACATCACTTCATTGTGCTCAACAGGTGTTTGCATAATTATCATTGGTAATGGATGCTCAATGATGAACATGGGATAGTCGCTGCTGAACTCGATCGAGAAAAGAGAGATATTAGTTTTACTGGCAGTGAAGGAGGAGATCAAGACTAGGTGATGTTGTGGTGTCGAATGGGAAGAAGGAGCTGAGCTCGTTGACTGTTGGCAGTGATAGCCAGAGAAGGCAGTGATAGTCAGAGAAATAGAGTCTTAGAATTTTGGCTCGAGAAGGAGGAATGAAGGTGATTCACTTTATGGTAGATGTTGTGGAGCTGAGTTTGGTTTCACTGGATTATGTAAAACACGACAGTGGTGATTGATGGAGAATGATGCTCGAGGTTGACTGATGGCGACTGCATGATGGCATCGATGTTGGAATTAGAGATATAATTGGGCCTGAAGTTGCAGGACTTGATCTATTGCTGCTATAGTGAAGCTGGTTTGTTGCTCAAGATGGATTTGTCTATGGTACTGGTAGTTTATGACTGATTTAGATGAATGCCTAGGTTCAGGTGGAATTCTGGGCAGAGTTGGAGCTGTTGTTCTTAAGCTACAAACCAGGGAATTGAGGCTGTTTACGCAAGGAAGATCATTATGGAGCTGGGTTTGAACATGTATTGCTGCTGTGAATGAGACGGAGATGATTTGGCTTAAGTTAGGTGGGGGCTCTAAGCTTATTTAGATGTCGGAAGGTTAGTGAAAGAAGGCAATTTTGTAGCTGGTCGCCATGAGCTTATAAGCTATGTATGAAGGGTACTGTCGCAGGCTAGTTGGTGTTCTCGACACCAATTGAGAAGAAATAAGTGGGTACTAGTTTTCCAGAAGTTTGTGGATGTCTGCCAAGGTTCGTTGGCAGTCTAAGACATGTGCTACTATATATTGTGGTCGTGATTTCTGACGCAATTAGAAGCTGAAGGCAAGAACGGAACAATGAACAGGTTGCTGTAAGAGATTGGATGTTGGATTTAGCTGTGAAGGTTGATCAGAGTGGAGTTAATGGCTTTACAGTGAACCATACACTGTAGGAGATAGATGGGATTTGAGTCAAATCGGAAGACTAGAGGATGGTGTTTGTAGCCATACATTGCAGTGGACTAGATGATGCTGCAGCTGATAGTGATAAATATTGCAGGTGCAGTGAGGCGGTTAGTGTGTTGAAGCAATGCTAAGAAAGATTGGAGTTGTGTAGAGCCATCTTGGTGCAACACAGGTCTGGCATGTGCATAATGGCTTAGGCCATGGAATCTCAAACAAGTCAGCTCAGTTATATCACCTGACTAGATGATTCAGTCCTGACTCAATCTGACCCGGTGTTGACTCAGTTGAGTTTCCGAGTTGATCCAGTTGACCCGAGTTGGTTAGTTTGACCGGTACCTGAGACACTTATTCCAATCACCTGAGATGACTTCTCCGACCAGTTTCCGGCGACTACTTTTTTGTGGAGATTTTACTGGCTATTCTGGGTTTGGAGGACTTCTCTCTATTGGACCTTTGAAGATTAGACCTAATTTTGGAACAAGAGGAGCTACAAAAGGAAAAGTCTTCTACAACTTTATTATCACGTATTCTTCTTGGAGTTTTGGAGAGAGCCGCAGCTAGGGTTTGCTTTTATTTTATATTTTCATCTTCTTTATTTTATTTGAATTATTATTATGATGATGAACTCCATACTTATGAGTAACTAAAACTATTTTTGATTAAGGGCGATTTCAAAGCCCGGATTATGAGCCCATAATTGATATGCAATAACTCGTTTTCTCTCAATTATTTTTGTTATTGTTTGATTTCTACTATGCTAATATTGTTTATGGATTATTTGTTAATGGTTTAAGTTCGAAATTGAATCGTTGGTTCTTAATTCTATTGCTAGTTTAGATTTTCTTCGACCCGTAATTTTATAGAACTATAAACGCAAGTAGCAACATATGGGTACTGATTATGGGACTTTGTTAAGTACCTATATGTATAAATTGACACTTGTAGGTAATTCAAGCCTTTGATTTTACCACTAGGAACAATCTTATCTTATACACTAGTGGATTATTGGTTTTTTACGGGATTTATCGCGCCAGAAGCAATGGATAGATGATTAGCCTAATTGGATTAACGGTGGCAGATGATAATCCTCGTTTTTATAGATTGTATATATCTCTCTTCTGTCTCACCTTTCTCTTACACGTTTCTCTCACTTGTTCTTGTTCTTACACGGGAAAGAAAACCCAAAGACAAAAAGAAAAATCAAGCCATAGAAAAGATTTCAGATCGAAAAAATCCGACTAACTAATGATTCAATCCGTAAACCCCTGTTCTCAAAACCCAATTTTTGTTGTTTCTCTCACTTGTTCTTGTTCTTACACGGGAAAGAAAACCCAGAGACAAAAATTAAAATCAAATCCATAGAAAAGATTTCAAATTGAAAAAATTCGACTAACTAGTGATTCAATCTGTAAACCCCTGTTCTCAAAACCCAAATTTTGTTCTGTATTTTTTTTTTGAAGCAATTTCTGTATCTATAAACCCCTTTTCTTTCTCCCCTTTTCTGCATCTATTTTTGTTCTGTATAATTTTTGTTACCTTCACATCACATCGCAGATCGAAACTCACTGGGTCAAAATCAAAATGTATGTGTCGGCGGAATTTAATAGCCAAATTTGTTACCTTAAATCTAGTTTCTTTGCTCCATTGAAATCAAGCCAAAATGTAAATCGTTGCTGCAAATTCTGTTAACAAGATGAGATGGATTTTAAGAGATGCAGATAATTTTAAGAATGGCCTAACCCTAATCGGCCCTCGCTTTCACTTCTTTTTTTCGCTTCACTTCTCTTCAGTTTAGCCTCTTTCCCTCTTCTTTTCCTCTCAGACTCATACTATAACTTCGATTTGTAAATTAAATTCGTAGAATCTCTTTGTAAATCAAATCACCCGCAGCAAACCAACAATGAAAGGTAACACTAAGAATCAATCTGTAAGTAATTATTAATTACTACTTAGGGTTTGGTTTTTTATTTCAATTACTCTCTGCAATTCATTTATTTGTTTTTTCTTATTTTTTCCCAAGATTCAATTTGGCTCTGGATTCGATTTGGTTGGATTGGGTGGTTTTCAAACTTTGATTTTGTTAATCTTTGTCTGTATATGTTGGATTTTGGGGATTTTTGATTCAATTTACTGGATTCAATTTGGGAATTTTTGATTTTTCACTCTTGCTTCCTTTATCCTTAATACTTGTTTTTGATGTTTTGATTCAGTTTTTTCTCACTTTAGTAATGTTGTTAAACATTTTCACTGATTTTATGACTTTGTTTTGTTAATTTTCTGTGTATGTTGGATTTTGGGGATTTTGTTCACTTCATCAAGGAGCTAAAGGTACAATTTCTCTCACTCTTACTGCATACTACATATATTGGGATGAGGTATGACTGTAGTTATTATTGTAATCCATGGGACTGTGAGGTTTATGTTCTGAGAATTAACTGAAGTTCTTTAACTCCAGGAGGAGTGATACGATATAGGGAGTTATGTTGCTGAGATAAAAAAAAAAGAGGGTTTACTGCCATCGTTAAAGCCATGGGAAAGTATGTTGCTCATAAGTCAGTAAAGGAAAGTATGTTGCTGCTTACATGGTAATTGTGGTCTGTTTTACAGGGCTTGGAGCTGGTTTTTAACACAATGCAGGGACCAGGTGCTCATGGTGCAACCAGTTTTCACTAATCTAACTCCTGTAGTGAGCTGTTATTCCCTTGTTAACACACCAGAGTTAATTACTGATCCTATAAATACTGCCATCGTTGATGCTAGCTGATTTCGTTGATTTCTTAAGGAAATGTTTGTTTGCTAATATAGGTGGTTGTGGACATGGTTTTGATAGTCGAAAAATTGTGCTAGTGGGTTTTTTGTTGAAATTTTTGATTGCTAGTATTAGTTAAGTACTGATCCTATAAATAATGAGGATACACCACCTGCTTTGTTCCAAGTACTTGTCTGCTTGAAAGTGGTTTTGAACCCTTGTTTACTTCTCTAATTGAGTCCCCAAGTACTTAGGATGCCCTAATTTGATAATGCCATTGGCGCACTGTAGCCTCACTTACTCTACCCCATCATGACCAATTTCAGTTACAGGTGGATGCTTTTAGAGACTTTTGGAAACTTAGCATTTGCTTATAAACACTTTATCTAGGTTGACCAAATTGTGTGCCTTCAGTTATGTGTGAACATTGGATATACTTGGTTGCTAATGTTGTTGAGGTCTGTCTCTAATTGATCCTTGGTTCTTCATATTGATCAATTCATCTAGGGTTTATTATTATTTCATACAATGTGCATATGTAGCATAACAATTGTGTGCTTTGATGGAGTTTTCAAGCCTTGTTTGTTTCTTTAATTGAGTCCTTGTAGCCTCATTTACTCTATGTCGACTATGCTTGACTGGGTCAGGGTGAGTCTAGTAGGCACAATGATAACCAATCTCAATTAGATGTTAGAACTGGGAAACCTTCTGAGACTTTGACAACATGGTGCTTGCTCAGCACTTGTCAGACCACTGAGTTGAGAAAATTGTGTGACCTCAATTAGTCTGAACATTTGAGACTCTAGTAGTACTAGCGTAGCTTTTTGCTTCTAGGTTTTGAGACTGAATTTAAACATAAATAATAAAATTACAGATTGTATAACCCCTGGAATTATTCTTTAGATAGTTCTTTAATGTGGATGCCTTTTCGCTACATGAAGATCTTGGAATTGCGCCCAGAGGAAGACGAGGAGAAAGATGGTGCCAATGTTGACTAGAATTCACAAAGGAAAGGGTTCTCCGTTGTTGTAAAAACATCCACTTGTTAGGTGAACATTTTATTATGCTACATTTTCTACTGATTTAAGCCTTATTCCGAACTGCTGCACATTTATTATGTGGATAATGATCACAAATCACTGATTTGACTGAAAATTGTGATTGCTTTATACTGTTTTGAATATTCAAGAACTTAAAGAGGCAATTGTTTTGCCAATTACTCACCCAGACAGGTTTAAGAAAATAGGAATCAAACCATAGATTCTTGCAAAATTTCCCTGTGTATGTCCTGCTACATTTTAAATTTGTTGTCTTATGTGTCAGATATTATTTTTTATTTGCTTTTTTTATCCAATTTGGGTTTAAAGCATAGTTTTTTTCCCTTTGGTCCTGGATATTGTTCAGATGTTCATTAGTGACGGAGATAAACATTTTTTTTCCTTCTTATATTATCCTCCCTCTGTTCGTGAAAAACAAGTCATTGGAAGTTCCCTAGATTGTAAGACAAAACAGCATATGAACTCAGGTAAGTCCTTTTGCATGTCTAAAATGTGAAGCTTGCTTGTGTTTTGTCTACCTATTCACTCGGTTAACTGCTGTTTCACTCTTCTTTTTACTTTCTATGTGTCTTTTTTGTTTCGAATTAACCAATAACTTTGAATGCTGCAGTTACCAGGATGTATGCCATCTCAGGGGTCGTTCCAAAAAAGCTGGAAATGGATCATCAAGCTGGAAATGGATCATCTTAGTTTATAAATGATGCATGGTGGCATGGCCAAAGGACCCTGTGATCCCTATATCAGAGGTTAGTTGATAAGCTTGTTTGCTTTCTTCATTAAATATTTTTTGCATAACTGAGTCTATTTAGTTTATTAACAAGAACAGAAAAATATAGAATATTCAAAGAAATTTCTGAACCATAAAACATGTTGCTGCTAGCGAAAAATTAATAATCTAAAGCAATATATAATTACATATTTGGTTATGAGATAGATGGGCAGTGTAATTACATTTTTTTTGCATAACTGAGTCTATTTAGTTTATTTCAATATATAACCAATATTTGGTTATGAAAACCATGCTATGATGTTATGACTTTTTTTATTAAACCTCTAATGCCAAACTTATTTTTTCCTGCAGGATAATATTCCGATCAGTTTGGGAGCTCAGTTCATCTTTTTGTTGGTTTTAGTTTGTTTTCCTAATGTCCATGGGTTGGGTTTCAGTGATTGTAAGAAAATTAGCTTTTAAGAATGCTCAAAGTATAATTATAACTTAGAATGGTGTGAATTCAGTACTTGTGTAATTTTTTTTGGGGTTTTTGACCTAACTGTCAGCTCGATTAATATAAATCGAGTTACTGTTATAAACGTTTTTCAAATTTGGATTGAATGGTGAATTTTTTTGTTATAGCATCTATTAAAGTTCAGTTTAGTGAATTTCAAATTTTATGCTAGTCAGAAATAATTCGCGAATCAGGTTTTCTAATTTTTAATGAATTTCAAATTTCAGGCCAGTCAGATGAAAAACTAGTCAGACTGGGATTCAGATGAATCAGATTTTAGAAAAGTATTCAGCCCATATAAACTACTTCTCAAAACTGGTGATTAAATTTTATATTTTCTAATTTAAAACATTAGAAACCACTGTGAATGTCAGTGTTATCAATTGACTGTCAGAGAAAGTCGTATTTTTAAACATTTCAACTTCTGTGAGAAACAGTCGTTTTGGAAAAAACCACTCCCAGATTCCAACTGATAAAAACAGTCGTTTTTGATGATAATAACTCTTGTCTTGGCAGTGGTTTAACTTCCATTTTCCACTAGTGATAAAACTTAAAGCATTTGTTTAAGTCACACCTAGTAAGTGTACCTCTAGGTAACTTGACGAGTAGAATCCGGTAGTCGGGCGCTTTCGTATCCAGTGAGCTTAGGAGATATTAACGGAATAGTTGAGCGTACTAATTATCCTAGGGTTTTTAGTAACAAGATAATGTGAAGAACGTAGCTATCTATCAGTTTGGTTTGTATTCCGTGGTCTAGAATGAACCTTTAATCAATTCCATCTCATATTTAATTACAACTTATAATTTTCAGAATTTCTACAACATAATCATCTTTGCTATGAGTAATACCAAAACAAATTTTGATTAATACACGTCCCTTGGGACGATCCTACTTTCATTGTACTACTTTCTAGTGTAAAGAGAAGTAGAGAAATATTATTTGCGAGTTGACACCTCGTCACTCTCGACTTGATAGATGTTGTCACGCTAGGTTCACGAGGCCGTCTTTACATCTGTTCTCTTGAGTATATCCTCATCTTTGGCCATATTGGAATCATAATGATAACATGCTTGCATCTCTCTAAATTCACCATCTTTGATATTGGCAGTGGTAAGCAGTCCCCAGTCATACTCCTTTGGTAACGCAACTACTTCTTCTGCAGGAGACAGATTCTGAAAGCGTCTCTCATTGACGTAGTTACCGTCGATCCATATATGGAATATCTTGGACTTTGTTTCACCATTGTGGTAGTCATGCATATGGTACTGGAGTTTGGAGTTGGTGATTTTGGACGTGCATGATGTTGTATTTTGGTGGTTTTCATTTTGCTGCTTCAGCGAAACTGCTTACAGAAGGCTGAAGATTGCATTGCCTGTTGGTGAGATGTATATTTCCACGAACATCATGAGGCTCTTTATGACGATCAGGCTTGTTCTTTATAGCAGGGTAGGTGTTGTTTCAACCTGAGCGTTTAGCAGCTTCACGGAGTTCAGAGGGTGTCTGAAAACACAGGCTCTTCGACAAAGCACGATTGACAGGTACCATCCTATTGATGCACAATTACACCACTTGTTGTTCAGTCACATTCAGATTGTGACCCTTCAGTGCCTGAATTCGGGACCTCTTGACATAATCATTTGGATGTTCCCTATTTCACTGAAGCATTCCTCTTAAGTCTGACAAAGTGATTCAACCAAGATGTGGATTCTTTCTCGACATGATGATGTGGACATCGCTATCTTCTTGAGGCTGCTCCCTTGAGGTGTTGGCTCCAGTAGATCTGAAGATGTACCGGGCTCACTCTTCGTCCGGACTGACATAATAGGCGAACCCTTTATGATGATTTGGAGATGACAATGTTCGTTGCATCTTCCGAAACACTTCCTGTTATAGTGATGTCCAGATGAAACTTGCTCCCTTCTTTAGCAAGGGAGTGAATGAAGCAACAAGCTGGGCCAAACCAGGTATAAAACGTCGAATGTAGTTTACTTTGCCCATGAATCTTTGGATCTCCTTTATAGTCCGTGGCGGCGGCATCATAAGGATAGATTGATCTTGGATGGGTCCACCTTGATCCCCTCAGCAGTCACCTGGAATCCCAAAAAATTTCCTGAAGAAACGCCGAAAGCGCAGTTCAAAGGATTCATCTTCAATTTGTACTCACGACATCTTTCGAACACTTGTCGTATGACCCCTGTGTGATCCGCCCGAGCTTTCGATTTGACTACTATGTCATCCACATAATCTTCAACTTGCTTATGTATCATGTCGTGGAAGATTGCCGTCATAGCGTGTTGATAGGTTGCACCGGCATTCTTCAAACCAAATGGCATTACTGTATAATAAAAATTTCCTAGAGGAGTTCGAAAAGCTGTTTTACTTGCGTCATGCTCATACATCCTTATCTGATTGTACCCACTATATCCGTCCATGAAGGAGAACATGCCATGTCCGCTGGTGGCATCTACTAACATGTCGATGTTAGGTAGAGGAAAATCATCTTTTGGGCAGCATCTGTTCAAGTGTCTAAAATCTACGCATCACCTGATATGTCTATTTTTCTTTTTTACCCGAACTAAATTATCCAACCAGGTCGGATGATAGACGGGCTTAATGAAGCCAGCAGCTAGTAGCTTCTGAATCTCAGTCTTGATTTTCTCTTCTACCTCGTTCCTGAATTGCCTCGTAGATTGCTTGATCGGGTTGGATTCAGGTATGACATGTAGATGATGGGTGACCATTTTTTCATCCAGACCGGGCATTTATTCATACGTCCAAGCAAATATGTCCTGGTATTCTTTGAGAAGTTACACGATCTTCATGCGTTTATCCATGGACAGGGTTGAGCTGATAGAGATAGGCTTGGGATATTCTTTGTTCCCGATATTAACAGTTTCGAGCTCATCAGTCGTGGAGTTGGTGCCGTCCTGCAGCTGTCGTGGAGAATCCAACACTTTTCCTTGTGGCTCTTCGTTATTGCAGTATTCCATTGGGCAGAGAGACTGGGTAACAGTCTTTCCTGCTAATTGCTAACAACGGCATCGGTACACGGTCTTCCCTTTCTGATCACAGCCCGCCATAAAAGTTCGCTCTCTCTTAGTGTGAACATGGGATGTAGCTTCACCAGACGAAGAAAGATGTCCTGTCAGGGCATCGTGGGGCTTATCCCTCAATAATGCAAGTCGGTCGTCCTCCTGGATTGGTGCCCACGTGGGGAGTGGGATGCAGTGAACGTTGCCCGATTTTTCACGTGGAATTTCTCTTGGCTCAAACAACTCCACTCCACATATCGGTGCGTAAGGAGACAACGACGCATGGATACGAACGACTTTTTTATTTAGCATAATCTTCAATCACTGGTGATACGTTGAAGGGAAAATCTTATTGTCATGAAGCCACAGCCTCCCAAGTATCATGTGGTAGTCCGTCTCTTTTTCTATGACTTCGAATTTCACTTTTGACTAGACAGGCCCTACAGATAAATTCAGATTGACATACCCGTACGTGTTGGTTTGGTTTCCTTCAAAGTCCGTCATAGTGGTAGGTTGTCGCGTGACCTTGCTTGGGCGAACCTTGGTCGTCCTGAGTGTCTTGAGAGTAATCACATTCATATATGCTCATGTATCGATGAGTGCCCTCTTGAACTTTGAATCCTTGATGTGTGCGGTAACATGCAGGGCCCAGTTGTGACCTTCTTCCGCCATTATGTCTTCTTCTATAAACGTGACGTTATTCACAGACATCTCCGATGTTCTTGAGGCTTTTGTATGTAAAGGAGCTAAACGCACGTCCAGGGCTATCTGGTTGATGGCAGCAAACGTCTCCAACCGCTGGCTCTTCGAGAAGTGTAAGAGTTCGCATAAACTTTCCACTAAAGAAGCCGCCTCCTGATCTACTGGTCTCTGGTTCATAGTGAAAGTGTTGACTTGAGGAGGATCGTTGCGAGGATCAATCCCAGTGCATCAATCTCTGTGACAGGAGAACCGCTCATATCTGATGTCATCTTGCTGAGGAGATAGAGTATAACGTTTATTGTGTCCTTGATCAGGTCCATATTCTTCGTGTGAATCTCCTGTACCCGTGCTAGCTCGATCAACGTTGGGATTCTTCCGGATATGCCATCAGATACACCATTGGGAAGGGGGGTATCTTCATTGGAGATACTTTGACCGGAATATGAAATTATTGGGGGAGTCCTAAGACCAACCATTTTGAAATCAGCCAAATAGGATTGGGTATTGATGTAAATGACTTCACAACCGAGAGATTAATCTCCCAATATGGTCGCCAATTGTTTATGGGTGAAAATTGTTTCTACAGTTTTTGGTAAATTTGGGTGTGTGGATGAGAAACGAATCTAAACCCTAAACAAATGCATTGCAGGGAGTGCTTTATGATTCGAGAGATCAATCTATACAATTCTGGCCTAAACCAAGGAATGTCCGTTCCAGACTTGCTTCGGTCACAAAGTGAAGGAGATGGGGTTAATCTTAGAGAGAAAAGCGAAGAAGATGTTGAGATTATGAAGGTGATGGTTGTTTATGACTTGTATCATAATATCGAACTGGCTTGCAATAATGTGAACAATTAGCTCTGGTGTTTTTTGGATATGAATGACAACACTTGGTTTTCTATGCTTATCTTGTCTTGTTTGGAAAATAGGCAAAGGACCTATTTATACAAGTCATAGAGCGCAAACCCTTATCTCGTAGGAAGTGGAGGAAGTTGAGTGATGGAGTAGTGGTGTCGTATGAGTGACTACACGATCACTTCTTAGCCCACTTCTCCCATCATCACTAATCGTCCATATCTTCCTGACACGTTCTTGTGATGGAGCGTTGCATGCTGCATGATGTAAGCTGCCAGACCAATACCCCAGTAAGTATCCCCCAGTTTGTGACATGCTTGATTACTCGGTTGTATGGATCATGGGACCCACAGAAGGTAGCATACAGTGCTAGGTTAAATAACTAAGTTATTTGGGAAATCGATATTTATAAAATATCGTGTGTATTCTTTGCATGTAATGCATTGAATATATTCAGCATGTATGAAGCATCGCTGTTTTAAGGCTTAACGGAGTAAGTCACAGATAAGCGTCTTAAAATAGCATCACGTCCAACCATCTTCGAGTGACCGTTTGGAGACTGTATGGTCAAACCATACTTTGGATGATCACTCCATGTGGAAGAGTGGCGGACGGTGATCATGGGGAAGATTTATTAGTTGCTTAGCTCCTAGCCAGAGCTAACTAACCAAGATGGTAGAGTTGGACGGACGATATGATATATGAGTTCATCTGCGACCATTGTTGGAGGTTTTAGGGTTTTGAAGAGGTGTGCAAGCATCACTCTTCAGCTTGACCGAAACCAAGCATGGGAGGTGTTTTAGGCAGGACCGACCGGGCATGCGTGTAAATGGCTTGCCGGTGTACATGTCCGTACCTCACTGTCCCATGAAGGTGCGATCTAGGACACTCAATTTGACCGGCAAAGGGGAGTGGTTGAGATCGATTTGCAACAGAAATCCCATGCCGCAAAGGAGTTGGAAACCGTGCGCCATGCCTATTACAGATGCAAGTTTCGAGATATCCTGCCATGGTCGGCCTTGGTCGATCGGTCAGGCATGTAGATGGCCCCACGGTTATCATGTTGACATGCTCGGGACCTTTTAAGTGTACATCTACGCCCTTCATCCAAGCTTGCGAAGATGGACGCTCGTGATCAATTAGTGACACATGTAACATGCCGCAAACCCTAATTAGGATTTTGTGTGGTTCACGCCCGTGCAACTTCACTCGATCGGTTTTGCATGTTATGATCCTCCATTGCGAAGTCCGATCGTGTGGGTCCCACATTGGACAGGCGGTGAACATGCCGGTATCTGTTCCACGATCATATATTTAATCTAAGCCATCCAAACATGCCGGTGAAGTTGGATGGTTGTGATCAAACTGCGACACATATGAAATTCCATAACCCTTTAAAGCATCACGTCAGCCTTGTTTTGAGCAAACGTTTATTTCTTCAAGGATTGCTCATGAGAAGGTCTATCAGGTAGGTAGGAAGGGGGCCGGTATGCAAGAGAAGCTTGTCCGACCGGTCGTGGTATAATCCACGTCGTCCAATCATGCCGACGAAGTTGGAGGGCCGTGGCTGGTTTTGAGACTGCCGTTGGCGGTCTTGCTCGTACGAGCTTCCTCCAAGATGCTCCATACCAATTCGACCATCCTTTTCCAGGATGGTGTTTGGTGGCTTTTGGGAGTATGGCATGTGTTAGACCGACCAGGGCATAAACGGGCCCGCTGGTGGTCATTGTGGTGATAGCCTTCTCCTGCTAGGGATCGGTTAGGCTGGCTAAATCATGCGGCCAACTTGCGTGGTCATGATTGTTTCTGAGACTGATATGGACAGTCCAGATTGAAATATGCTCAATCGGGCTAGTATAACACACCGAGAGATCTATGCTAAATCGGGCTAGTATAACACACCGAGAGATGTATGCTCAATCGGGCTAGTATAACACACCGAGAGATGTAGTCTGTATGGGTATTTCGTGCATGCCTCATTATTGACACTTGGATATTCATGTTACTCTGCTGAGAGCAACAATCAGTCATCATTCCGCACCAATAATGAGAGTCATGCTGAGAACATCACAAGAAATACAAGGCAATTCATGCATTAATTAATAATGCTAAAAATTCACAGGGTATTTGGGATTATTGCTATATGCTCCATCCTAGATGAATTTTGTGTATTTAATTCACATAATATTTGAGATTGTTGCTACATGCTCCATTCTAGGTGAATTAATAAAGCAAAGAAGTATGCATCACTTATCAAATAGCTTTATCCTCTGCAGGATGTTAGCACGCGGCTTTATCCTTCGCAGGATGTCAGCACATTAAATTTGATTTTACATTTTTAGCGCCGAACTAAAATCCACCATCAACAAGATGGAGTAACCAGAGGTCACCTGGGATTTGCGGGGGCAGGATTCATATGCAGAGATTCTGACGCACGAAGTTTAATGGCTCTAGCTCAACCACTAGGAATCACGACTGCCTTAACTACAGAAACTTGGGTGCTGCTATTAGCTTCAAGAACAACAATAGAAATACAATAGACAAGAGTTCTCTTTGAAACCGATTCAGAGAACCTCATGCGATTCATCAGTTCCTCTACCCCACCACCTTGGCACATATCAAGCATGATAGAGGAAATAAAATTCAAATTTTGACAAATACCCCAGGCGGCTATTCAACACAACTACAGGGAAGGAAATCAAGCGGCTGAAGGGCTAGCCAATCATGCAGCAGATGGAAGTCAAACGGGGAATTTATCAACTAAAATATGGGACCAGGAAATCCCATCTTTTATTAGTAAAATTAGATTTCATGATTCCGTGGGCACTACATACCCACGAAAAATTGTATCCTAACTCCTCTTAATTAATAACATGCTTCAAAAAAATACATACCCCTGTAATATGTTTCTGTAGTTGCGGATTATCTCACAACTACACCCTCATAAGAATCCATTAAAATGATTCCTAAATCTAATTAATTTGATATGAAACTAAGAATTAAAGTACTAAAATTATAAAAAGAGACACAAATATTTTTTACATGGTTCGATCATTGTGATCTACATCCATGGTTCTTCACTAGTGATTGTATGTAATTACATAATTTTACAATTTAGACTTCATTAAAGAATATTTGGAGTTCTAGATTTTTGGGGAAGAAGATGATAAAGAAAATAAATCTCTCCTAACATTTTCTCTCTCCTCCTAAAATTATCCCTCTCCTTCTAAAAAAGACCTCCCCCTTTCCTCTCATGCCTAAATGGCTATTTATATGATCTTACATAAAAGATGACAGTTGTGTTCCCCCGAAATTTCGGATTTAAAATATGTCCTGCGAGTCTTCGCAGCCTTGCTCGCAAGATATTATTAAGTTGCGTCGTTAACAATTCACAAGTGAAGGTTGCTGCGATATTCTGCTCCTACATCTTGCCTCTTTTTTCTTGAATATTTCTTGAAGAGCGATCTTTAAGAAAAAATATGTTGTTGTAGTAGTCTTTGATCTTTGTTGATGAAGGAACGAGTGAAAGAATACTGGACTTGAAAAGTATATACTTGCCTCTATTCTTTTGCGAAGTTCTGAATCTTTAAGAAGTAATTGGAAGTATCATCTTGCGAAGTATGAAGTGTTGGAAGTATCCTTGAAGAAGTATGAAGTGTGCGAAGTATCCTTGAAGAAGTATGAAGTATAAGAAATATAAAATATCCTTGAAGAAGTATAAGAAGTACTTAATCCTCTAAATGTAAGAAGTATTGCGAATCCATCATGCGAAACTCTCACTCCATGTTCTTTGCCTCATGCTATGCTGTAACGCAAATAAGAATTTAGATTAGTATTCAACATTTCTTTTATCAAAATTTCTTATTTTTTATTTATATGCTACTTCAAAATCTTTTTGTTTGTTTTGATTTCCTTTGTATGATTTATTTCATATCATTTGAAAAATATCTTTCATGGAAATGATTCTAATAGGTACCCCCTCATATGACGCACTGAGGTGCTTTGCCTCTTACGAATGTTGCTTCGCGAGTGTACGCCATAAAGGTTAGCCAGCTACTACTCTCCATGTTGAATATCATATCATTTGAAACAAAGTAAACTTTTCAAGAGAAATATATAAATTGATTTGTGCAAGATGTTTTTCTCGGTTTTTTTTGTAATTGTGAAATCTTTGTAGTTCTAAAATCTTTGTAATTGTGCGATTGAATCGTTTCCTTGTAAATCAAATCAAAAATCTTTTTTCTTCTGTAAAAGTAAAATGTTCAAGGAAAGAGGTACTTAGCTTTCATGTGAGTCGTTGTTGTCTCTTGCGAAGTATATGATTTGCTTGCAAAGCTAGCATCCTCTTGCATGTTCTCACAGCATACCAATTATTCTAGCCCACTCTTGCGAAATAAAATTCTGCTGCTTTGAGGACTTTTGCGAAGTAAACATTTTCGCGAACTAAGTAAACATTTGTGAAGTATTCATTTTTGCGAACTAAGTAAACATTTGGGAAGTATTCATTTTTATGGCAAATGTTCGCAGGTTAAATGGCATATGTATTGACTCCTTTTTGCGCATATAGTTAGTTTATCTTCACGAAGTACTTTGTTGTTGACGTTAACCTCAATACATACTTCGCATAGAAAATACTTGAAGAAATATTCACGAATTAGTTTGGTGCTTCACGAGGTAGGTTTGATGTAACTCTCAGTAAAATATTTGCGAAGGAAACGTTTGCGAAGAACATTCTGTGAAGAAAATATTTGCGAAGAAACTTCCTTAGGCAAAGTAATATACTGTGAACCATAAGCTGCCAGTTTTTGCACCAAATCCGGCGAGTTGACCTACTGAATCTGGGTAATGAGGTAAACGAACATCTGCTGCGAACGTTCGCAAGATAAATATTGCGAAGAAAGTTCCTTGTTTGGCTATAAATTCGTCATTTCTTGTGATGCTTTGGCTATTTTCATTTGTTCTGAAAGTTGAAGTGGATGATTAGATGCCTTGCTGCGAATTTTGCTATCTTCGTAAGAATTTTACGAATTAGAAAACTTAGTTTGTTGACAATGACAAGGTTTGGTCCGTTTAATGAGGATTCTTCTTCGCCAATGTTTGTTGACTATCCTTACTTTATTTCTTCACTAACTGTTGGTATTTTCACTTGTTTTCGCTGTTCGTGAATTATTGCAGCTCCTTCTTCACCATTTCTCATGGATTGAGAGTTGACCTTGTGTTTCTCAGATGTGGAACTTTGTCTACAAACGTATATTTATTTTCCAGTTGTTATCAATCTCGCTTAATTATTATTCTATAGTGTTTTATCGTCTTATATGTCCTTTGATTTCTGGTACTGCACAGGTGATATCCCGTCATCATTGCTCACTCTCTTGGTTGTTTCTTCTTTCGTCCTTTAATCCGCCTTAGGATATGGTTGATTGTTTTTGCATTCTTTCTCTCTTCATTTTCGCATGAGTCTTGTAGTTAATTTCCTCTTTGTTGTACCTCTTATCTTCTCTTCTTCCCTTGGCTGAAGCTGGTTTTGTGCAATTTTCACTTCAAGATTGTGACACGCTGCTCCATGAAAACTACTTGGCTTCTCTTAAATCGTAAATAGATATGATCACTGTATCTTTCTCCTTCGCTCTTGGTGACCCTTTCCCGGAGAAATTTCCACTTCTACTTCGCTGCTTCTATTTTGGTTAAAGTTTTTTCAGATCTAGATATCAGAAGAACACAAGATAAAGGGAAATGATGAAGAGATTTGCTTTCTTTTGAGAAGTTTGTTGATGTTGATTCACTCTGGCTTTACTTTCTTCCTCTTCATCGTTTGATTTTTACCCTTGAAGCTTAGAGATCCAGTGAGATTTTTTGATAATTGTACTAAACTTTACTGGAACTTTCTTGAATTAAATATCAGGTTGGATAAATCCATTACTCTCTCCCTGTTTCTAGCGCCAATTATGTAGTTGCGGATTATCTCACAACTACACCCTCATAAGAATCCATTAAAATGATTCCTAAATCTAATTAATTTGATATGAAACTAAGAATTAAAGTACTAAAATTATAAAAAGAGACACAAAGATTTTTTACATGGTTCGATCATTGTGATCTATATCCATGGTTCTTCACTAGTGATTGTATGTAATTACATAATTTTACAATTTAGACTTCATTAAAGAATATTTGGAGTTCTAGAATTTTGGGGAAGAAGATGATAAAGAAAATAAATCTCTCCTAACATTTTCTCTCTCCTCCTAAAATTATCCCTCTCCTTCTAAAAAAGACCTCCCCCTTTCCTATCATGACTAAATGGCTATTTATATGATCTTACATAAAAGATGACAGTTGTGTTCCCCCGTAATTTCGGATTTAAAATATGTCCTGCGAGTCTTCGCATCCTTGATCGCAAGATATTATTAAGTTGCGTCGTTAACAATTCGCAAGTGAAGGTTGCTGCGATATTCTGCTCCTACAGTTTCCCTCCACTTAAAGTCAATCTAAATTTCTTTATCTTTTTGATGAAAAGATGGAATATTATAAATCAAGTAATACAATACAAAAGATTTTATAATGGGGCTACAGCTTTCAGTCGTTAACTTTCAAAGCTGTTAACCGAATATGTAATGGGGCTGCCCACGAACTAGCTCAATGGGGCAAGGAAAATGCTAACCATATGGTTTGGATTGTTCCACCAATGTGGCTCCTTCCTACTCTGTGCAATGATCACTGGGAGGGAAGAGATGATAACTTATGGTTGTGTTGTGTCTTGTTTGATTATAAATTTTTTTTTACAACATCATTTTTTTCAAAAGAACTAGATAAGATACTCGATTTACTAATTTTTTCTTTTATCTAATGTGTAAAGATAAATATTGGAGACTCTTTATTATAGCTTCCTTAGCTAACTTATCCGCTGCTGAATTGTATTTTCTGTTGATATATCTCACCTTGGATTGTGGAAGAGTATCCAAGGTCGCTCCAACCTTTTTTATTGTGTTTTCATCTTCCCAGGAGATATCTTTACATTTCTTGTTAATGAAATCCGCAATACTTTTGCAGTCCGTGACGAAAGAAACACTAGAAAGAATATTATTTTTTAACCAAGATTAAGCTTTAAGCACCTGCATGAATTGTCGACATTTATTTATCTGAACCTGCTTCGATATGCATGAATTCCTCTTGATCCACCGAGTATAAGATAAAAGAGAAACCCATTAATATATCCTCTTTCTTAAAAGCTGCATCAATAAAAGTTATACAGTCTGTTGTAGTTGCAGAATAACCTACAACTACACCCTCAATAGAATTAATAAAAACTCAAGAAGTTCTTGATGACGAATAACAATTTTCTTATTAATGTTCTCAATTGATCACAAAGAAGTATCTAAATGGAATTAGAATAGTTACAACTTTCTCTATTCTCTTTCCTGAGATATTTTCTAACACTCACTAAAAGAACCTCTCGAATTTTACATTTGAACTCCTATTTATAGTAAAACTTATACAGCTGTTCATGAGTTACGAAGTATCGCAACTTATACTCGCAAAATTATTTCATCTTCGCAAAACTTCATATTTCTCCACGCTTCTTCTATCATCGTATCATTTTATAACTATTTTCTCCTGATACTCGTGAACTATTATCTTGCGATATTCAGTACCTACATCTTGCCTCTTCTCATGTCAATTCTACGAAGAAGAAATGATCGTGAGAACATAACCGTTACTTAGTCTTTTGAAATTTTGACACGTCTTTTGTAACCGTTCTTTTTTAGTTATTCCCTTATATAACTCCTTTATATTCTCTTCCTTTTCTTCTTCTTATTTCCGCGATTCTATCTTCTACTCATACTCTCCATCACTATTTTCTCTGCGATTTTTTCTTCTACTGTATCTTCATGAGTTCTCCAAGGTAATTTCCCTCTATCTCTGCGTATTTCATTTGTTCTCCTCTTTAATTTCTATATAATTTGTTATCTAATTTTGGTTTATTTCAGCAAAATAACTTCTCAGATGAAATCTCAACTAAAGAATCCAAGCCTTAATCCACGAAGAAGAAAATTTGAGAATCAAAAGGTAGTTAAAATACTCTGTCTTCTTTCTTGAACAATATATTGTTGCCTCAGTTTTTAATCTACATTTTGATTCGCAGGTTGAAGAAAAACCAAATCCAAGCAAGAGATCTCGAATAACTAAACCCACACCATTAATTCCGATTGATGATTTCCTTCCTGAAGTTGATAAGGAATTTTCCTCTCCTCCTCGTGAAAATGCTTCTTCACATACTCCTGCCTCTACTCCATTACATGCTTTTCAATCTCCTATCAATGTCAATTTATCAACTCTTCTTCAAGACCAACCCTCTCAAAATATTTCTTCAACTTCTTCTTTTGAAAAACAACCCTCGCAAAATATTTCTTCAACTTCTTCTTTAGAAAAACCTGTCTTGTCCCCAAATCCTTTGAATGCTATTTCTCTAGACAATTTGCAGCTTTCTCTTATTCCTTCAAATTCTTCTCCTCTTCATCAAGAAATTCGAGATGGAATTTATTCAACTTTCCGAATGTTATCTGAGGTTTTGACCAATACTGCGAAATCTACTAATGTTCGTTCGCAATATGAATTTTGCGAAGTTCTGAATAATTTCGTCAATCCAGATATTTCTTCTTCACGTCAATCCTTGGAAAAAGAGATTGAATTACTTCGCCATTCTTTGAAAGCTTCCCAAGCAGAATGCGAGAATCTTCGTAAAGAAAATCATCATCTTCAGAATAATTCTCTGGACTGTGCGATTCTTCGCAAAAGAAATGATGAACTGAAAGGTATGATTACTATCTTCATATTTTCTCTTTTATTTATTTATATTCTTCATATGCTTGAAACATCTATTAAAACCCATTCCCCTTTATAGAATCCATCCATAAATGTAGAAGATTGGTACTTCACCATGAATCAGATGCAACAGAATATCGAACCAATCATGAAAGCCTCTCAAACCAATTCTCCCATTTATCTAATCTTTACTCGTGTGCTCTTGACAACTCTGATGCTCTTTTTCAAGAGAATACTCAATTAATATATGATCGAAATTTTTTGAATGATGACATATCTCAACTTTTTTTCTTCCTTAACCAAAGCTAATTTGAGAATAGAAACCTTATTAGAAGAGAACAAAACCTTATCGAAGAGAAATGTTCGTTTTTGAATACAATGATTGTTTCTTCGCAAGAATTAAAGACTCTTGAGAATAAATGTTGCGATCAAGAAAATCTTCTTTCTTTGTTGAAAGGTGAACTTGAGGAATTAAAGAAGTCTTGAGATCTTTGAAAGAAATTCTTTTGTTGTTGAGAAGAATTCCCTTATTAATAAGAATATAGTCTTGTGTGCTAAGAAGAATCAACTTGAAGAAGATTACTCGTCATTAAAAAGTCTTAATGCCAAACTTGCGAAGGATAAAAATTTTCTCCTTTCTAAAGATCAAAAGCTTCAATCTCGACTTAAAGGATTAGTTGGTGATGGTTTTGATAATGCGATGAATCAGATGAAGAACTGTTGTCTATCTTTAACTCAATCTCTTACTTCGCAAAGAGAAGGTAGTCATTAAAATTTGTTGCCCTCTGGTACATCTTTAAATTTCGTTATACTCGCAAATTTTATTCTTTGAACTTTGTTTTATTTGCAGAATCTGAGAACCACCTTCGTAATGCAAAATCTGGATTAGAAGCCTCCTGTTCTGAGCTTCGCAAGAAGAATGATTTGCTTTCTACTCGCTTAATCAACTCTCGTGATCGTGCTACTCGGAGATTCAATTATCTTGCTTATTCCAAGGATATCGAAGATACCAATCATCAAAAGGCTATACTTCGTGAAAGTCACCTGAAAGCTCAAGTCTTTGCGAATAACATTCTCTTATCAAGAGGCTTTCCTCCTGTAAAGATTACTCCTCTGAAGATATCTGACGATGAAGTTGCTCGTGAGCCTGATAGTGATTTTGATTATGAGAGTGATGATGAAGATCTTGATGATGAGAAAGAATCTATTCCTCAAGGAGATGTCCCTGCTGCATATTCTTCCAAGGATGATATCTCGCAAAAGTCGAAGGCTGCTAATGACCCCTCTGATCCTAAAGATCCAACACAGAGTGTTGATGAAGCATGATAATATTCCTTGTTCAATTTATCATTGGCTCTCCTTTCTTTCTTTCTTCTGAATTCCTTCCCTTAATTACCGTTGGTTTCCTTTTTTGCGAACAATTTTATTTTTTGAGAAGTACATTTGATATTTTACGAAGATGATCTATCCTTTCTTTTTGATATTTTGCGAAGATAATTTAACCTTTCTTTGACTAAATTTTCCCCATTTGATCATGTGAAGAGAAATAATATATAACTCACAGATAAAGCTTAGTATATCCTTTTCCCCTATTATTTCTCTTTAAATGATTAAACATTGTTTGAAGTATGAAAATATCTGCCTCAGTTTATCTTACGAAGTTTCAACCTTTGTAGAAATATTAGAAGTACCAAATCCATCAAATGAAGAGATATAAGAAGTATTAGAAGTATTCGATCTACCAAATGAATTATTAGAAATACACAATTCCCTTTTTCGTATTAGAAGTACTCGATCCACCAAATGAAGAGATATAAAAAGTATTAGAAGTATTCAATTCATCAAATGAAGAAATATAAGAAGTATTCGATCTTTGAATAATTATGTAACATATGATGAAATATAATGATTATTTAGCTTTCACCAAATGAAATATCCATTAAAGAAGTATAATAAATATGAGATATTCTTGAAGAATTATAAGAAGTATTCAATCTTTTTGTGAAATATTCAATATATGGAGAAGTATAAGAAGTATGTAATTCTCGTAAACTTTTACGAATATGAACTTATCTGTATTTGATTGTTATCAAAATCGCATCTTTTGTTAAGTCTTCATTAAAATTCTTCAATGATGTTGTTCTTTTTTGATAGGACTTCTCGTAAAATTCTTCAATGATATTGCCAGAGCTATCTTCTCTTCAAAATATCTTGATGTATATTCTTGTAAAATTTCTTCAATGATATTAATGCAATAAATTTCATTAATTTCTTTGGTCTTATCATGCCTTCCTAAGTAAAGGTCTTATTTTGCCACCTCTTTTGTATTAATTATTTGCGATAATATGACAAGTCTGAACATTCTTGCGAACATACAACTTCGTGACATTATCGTCTTGCGATGAAATCGCAGGACGTTCTTACACTTTCATGCAAAAACCCATTGATCTCATCTTAACTTCTTTGTATAGTATTTTAGCCTCTTCAGGAATTGTTGCGACAATATGACAGGCCTAAATATTCTTGCGAACATAAAGCCCCATGACATTGCCGTCTTGCGATGAAATCGCAGGGCGTCTCTACACTTTCATGTAGCTACCCGTTGATCTCATCTTAACTTTATTTTGTTCTGCGAGTTCTTTATGCTTTCTTCCCCTCTCTCTTTTTTTTTTTTTTTTTTTTTTTTTTTAGAAGGCTCGCAGAACTTCATTTGTTGCACAAATATGACAAGTCTTTATGTTTTCGCTAACAAGAAGCCTCGTGACATTTGCGTCTTATAGCACTTATCAGCTCCCTAATGGAGGGTGCTGCCCTTTATCTTTCCCCTGATTGCCCCTTCAAGGAAGCGTACATCGACCATACAAGGTTAGCTCTTCCCATCCGGTTCTGCCAAAAACCAGCTTTTGATCGCAACCTCTTATCCTTTTTGCCTATATGGCTTATAGTTACGAGGTTGCACCCTATGGGGTATCTTTGGGCCAAGTGCATCATTTGCCAAGACTTGTCAAAAATGGCAGATGTGGTTCAACCTCACCTGGCACTCTTGACTCAACCGTGTACCTCGGCGCCTTGATCGTTTTCTGCACTTCTTGGGAAAGACAGTATGCCTTAGTCTCCCAGCCTAAATTTTCTTACACCGCATTTTATATTGCGTAATGTCGTTAGATTAAGTGATAATCCAAGGTGTCTAACCCGGATAGGTACCCCATTATTGGGTTGTACCCCAAAATTTTTACCATGTACTAAGGGCCCTTGGTGGTGTTCCGGTTACCCTTAGCCATGTTATAGGTACCCCCTTAAATGACGTACTTTAGGACTTTGCCTCTTACGAATTATAGCTTCGCGAACTAGGGTGTACACCACAAAGGTTTTCCTGTATAAAATTTTCTGCGGCTCTCTTTCTTTTTTGGAGGCTGATCACAGATTGCGGTCTTTTATTCGCAAATTAATGAAATTTTAATCGGAATATAAATTTTGAAAATTCGTAACTTTTTCCAATTTCCTGCGAGCAAACAATATTCGTAAAAAATTTCATTAGTTTTATGGGTAATACCTTTTCAAATATAGTCTGTTCCAAGGTCTACCGACCCTCAAACCCATGTCTCTCCCTTCTGGATCCATCAGCCGATAAGCTCCGCTTCCTACAACTTCTTTAATAACATATGGTCCATCCCATTTTGGTGCTAATTTCCCTCCATTTTCTTTTTGATATCGAGGTGTTTCTCGCATGACAAAATCACCTGGTTTATATTCACGCTCAATGACTCTCTTGTTGTATTCTCGAGCTAATCGTTCCTGATAAATCCTCATATGGTGCAACACCTTTTCTCTTTTTTCTTCCAAATCATCCAATTCTCGTAATATTACTCCCGCACTTAAATTTCTTTCCCAAGCTTCTTTCTTTGTTGTTGGAATTACAACCTCTGTGGGTATCTCGCTTCTACTCCATATGTTAGACAATAAGGAGACATTCCAGTTGCTTCTCTTCTAGTTGTATTGTATGCCCAGACTGCGCTAGGTACTTGCTCGCACCACCCTTTGAGATGTCCTTCTAATTTCTTTTTGATTGTATCTGCGATTGTTTTATTTGTTGCTTCAGCTTGTCCATTAGCTTGTGGATATAACGGGGTTGACTTCCCATATTTTATTCTAAAAACACTGAGTAACATCTCTATATTTTGCCCCTCAAATTGTTTTCCATTATCATATACTAGTTGTGCTGGAACCCCGTACCTGCAAATGAGGTTCTCAAATATAAACGTAAAAACATCTTTATCACGAATATGCTGTACTGCTTTTACTTCTGCGAGCTTCGTGAAATAATCTGTTGCAACTATCAAGTATCGCCTTTGTCCAGATCCAGGTATAAATGGTCCAACAATATCCAACCCCCATTTACCAAAAGGCCAGCAGCTTGTTGAAGAAGTTAATGTAGCCCCTGGTGCATGAATTCTTTTACCATGTCGTTGGCATTCCTTGCATCTTCGTACGAACAATTTTGCGTCTGTATTCATATAAGGCCAGTAATATCCTTGTATCTTTGCTCTATATGCTAGAGATCTTCCCCCACTATGATTGCCAGCTTCTCCTCCATGTAACATCTTCAATATCTTTTCTCCTTCTTCGCGAGTTAAGCACCTGAGAGGTGGTCCACTAAAAGATTTTCTGTATAAAATTCCTTCTCGCAACTCATAGTTTGTTGCACGACTCTTTAATTTATGTGCTTCTAGTCTGTTCCTGGATGTTTCTCCTGTTGCGAGGTATTCATGAATTTCTTTTCTCCAATCTGCGATGTTGTTTGATAACTCTCTTTCTACTTCCATCGCAACAGTTTCTTCAATTTCTTACTCTTTGTCCACTGATGGGTATTGAATTATTTGTATTTGGATATTTCTTGTATTTGGATTTGTCATCATGCTTGGAATAAATGCAAAAGCATCTGCGAGACGGTTATATTTTATTGATATATGTCTCCATTTTAACTTTGGTATCTTCGCAGATAATTCCTCAACGAGTTTCTTGTATTTCTTCAAAGAAGATTCATTTGTGGTATATTCCCCTTTAATTTGACAAATCACTAATTGTGAATCACTTGTTATCCTTATACTTTTAAGCTTCTTTTCTATTGCGATCTTTAATGCATGCACTACAGCTTCGTACTCTGTTTCGTTGTTCGTGGATACAAATTCTAGTCTGAATGAGAATGCTGTCCTATCTCCTTCTGGTGAAATCAACACGACTCCAATTCCATTTCCCTCACTATTGGATGATCCATCCACCAGAATTTCCCATCTATCAGGCTCTGTTAACAAGTCTTTTGGATTTCCAAATTCTTCTTCAACATCCATCATTTCCTCTACTGCTTCATCTTCTTCCAAAGGAAATTCTGCCAAAAAATCTACGACAACTTGTGATTTTTGCGATGATAACACTTCGTATTTTATCTTGTAATGGTTTACTTGTGCATTCCACCTTTCTATTCTTCCTGACCTTTTTGTGTTCTTCATGACTGATTCAATTGGGACTTTGGTTACCACTTTTATTACATGTGCTTGAAAGTATATTCGCAACTTGAATGATGCATAAACCAAGGCTAAGATTAACTTCTCCATTTTAGAATAGTTCTTTTCTGCTGCATTAAAGGTTTTACTAATGTAGTAAATGGGCCTTTCTACTCCTGCGTCTGCTTGTAACAGAACTGCACTTAGAGCATATGGAGTTGTTGTGAGGTATACCAATAATTCTTCGTTTTTCTCTGGTTTCTGTAGTATAGATGTATTTGCGAGGTATTCTTTGATTCCTTGAAAAGCTTTTTCACATTCATCAGTCCATCTGAATTTTGCTCCCTTCTTAAGTATGTTGAAAAAATGCTTGCACTTATCTGACATTCGCGAAATAAATCTCCCAAGTGAAGCCAAGAGTCCATTTAGTTTTTGTACTTCTTTTACCGTTGCAGGTGTTGGCATGTTACGAACTGCTTGGACCTTTTCTGGATCAACTTGTATTCCCTCCTTCGATACTATGTATCCCAAGAACTTTCCAGATGAAACCCCAATTATACATTTCTCAGGATTTAATTTGATGTTGAACTTTCTCATTTGCTCAAATATTTCCTTCAAATCTTGCACATGGTCTTTAGATTCCTTGCTTTTTATCAACATATCATCTACATATACCTCCAAAGTTTTATGTATCCACTTCGCGAACACTTTTTCAACCATACGTTGATATGTAGCACCCGCATTCCGCAAACCAAATGGCATCTTCACATAACAATACAAACCCCTTGGAGCAAAAAGGCAGTATGTTCTTGATCTTCTTCTGCGAGTGATATTTGATTATACCCTTTATATCCATCAAGTGAAGTGACTCTATCATGACCTGCCGCTGATTCCACCATTTGTGGTATATCTGGTAATGGAAAACTATCTTTGGGACATGCCTTGTTTAGATCAGTGAAATCTATGCAAATTCTTATTCCTTTATTCTTTTTCGGAACAATGACCATATTCGCAATCCATTCTGGATATTTTGCTTCCCTTATGATCCCTGCATCCAACATCTTTTGTAATTCTTCTTCTATCTGTACATGATAATTTTGTGATATCTTCCTTATTCTTTGTTTGAATGGTCTTATATTTTTATCTATATTCAATTTATGACATGCCACTGATGGATCAATTCCTGGTATCTCATCTACACTTCCTGCGAAGATATCTTTATATTCTCGCAAAAGATCAGTAGTCCTTTTTCTTCTTCTTCATCCATCTTAGTTCCAATTCGTAAGAATAAAGGCTCCTCTTTACTTCCAATATTTATTTCTTTAGTTGGTTCAGCTGCAACATAGCTTGGATTTTGCTCCCCCATAGGTGTTGGTTCTTTAATTATTTTTGCTGGTTCCCCTTCTTTTTATGGAATTTCATTTGGTATACCTCTCCCTTCCTTTGCTCTTATTGTATACACTCGGAATTCTTCTTCTTTTCTTGTTTCCTTCGCAAGTTTCCTACGAAGTTGTTTCTTTCTTGCTCTTCCTCCACATTGTGTTACTTCAATTTGATAACAAAATTTTGCACTATCAAGATCTCCTTTTATTTCTTGAATTCCATTTGGTGTAGGAAATTTGATTTTTTGATGTAATGTTGAAGCAACAGCTTTGATCGCATGAATCCACGGCCTTCCTATCAGCATGTTATATGGAGATTCCATATCTATCACGCACAAGATTACATGTATTTCGATTTCTCCTAGTAATACTCGCAGCACGATTTCTCCTTTAGATTTTGTTGTAGATTTCCCTGTTTCTAGCGCCAATTATGTAGTTGCAGAATAACCTACAACTACACCCTCAATAGAATTAATAAAAACTCAAGAAGTTCTTGATGACGAATAACAATTTTCTTATTAATGTTCTCAATTGATCACAAAGAAGTATCTAAATGGAATTAGAATAGTTACAACTTTCTCTATTCTCTTTCCCGAGATATTTTCTAACACTCACTAAAAGAACCTCTCGAATTTTACATTTGAACTCCTATTTATAGTAAAACTTATACAGCTGTTCATGAGTTACGAAGTATCGCAACTTATACTCGCAAAATTATTTCATCTTCTCAAAACTTCATATTTCTCCACGCTTCTTCTATCATCGTATCATTTTATAACTCTTTTCTCCTGATACTCGTGAACTATTATCTTGCGATATTCAGTACCTACATCTGTATTTAGAGATGTCCAATTTGGATTTGGAACCATTTCATTTCTAACCAAAGTCTTCTTTTTGATTGATATTGAAGTTGTTGATTGTAAATGCTTGTTATCTGATCTATCAACATTTTCGGGTTAGGATCTTTTCCTTCGAAAACAACTGAGCATCTGTGTTTCCAAATGAACTAGAGAACTATAACAATTTTATCTGATATTTGATCGTAGTTCGTAACTTCTATCCAATTTTTGACCCAGTTGCTTATTGAATCAAAGAAAGGTTGGTTGGTAATAAAGCTTAAAAAAACTCCAAACCAAACTGCTCTCGCAAACGGTCAAAATATGAATAAGTGTTGTTCATTTTCTTGAATTTGCGCAGTACACATCTAGAAGTCCGCTGAAACATCTTTCATGTGGGCAGCTAATCCACTTGATGTTGGAAGAGCTTTCTGCACTAGTTTCCAAATGAATAATTTAATTCTTGGAATTGTTTTAATTTTTCATAATTTCTTCCAAGGGAAATTAGTCATATCGTCATTTTCTTGTTCCTGATTGTTAAGAAAATTATAGATATTTTCACTGAAAATGATTCTGAAGAGTGGTGCCTCCACTTTATTTTATCCTCTTTTTCTCTTTGTGCCGAGATTTCCATAATTTTTTCTTTAATTTTCGGGCTGAAAAATTCGTATAATTTTTCAATGTTCCGACTGTTGTCAAGAGTGATCAACTCTTTTACCATTTTTGGAACTTGGTCTGTTCTATCCGAATGTTTTTGAATTATATCATCACTAGGAATCCATCTGTCTTCCCAGATATTAGCCGACTCCCTATTTTTAATTTGCCACACGAAGTTACCCTTTATAAGATTTAAGCCTTTTTGGATACTAGTCCAAATCCAAGAAAGATTAGATGTTCTCGATTTTTCTGAGAGATTTGTGGTTGGAAAATATTTTGCTTTTAGAAGCTTAAAGTCAATCTAAAATAAATAGGCCTTTTATGAAATATGAGTTATTGCGGTGGTACTTGGTAAAATTTAATTGGTACAAATATTTTGCGGTAAAGGAAATCCACTCTTCTATTGGTTATTATGTTTCAAAATTATTACACTTATTTACACCTCATATTTAATTGTAACAAATCAGCGCAATTTGCAATGGGTCAACAATTTTTAGGATCACAGTCTCTGTTTAATCGTTATAAAAAAACGATTATCGTTAAATTGTTCAATTTAAACATTTTGTGGTAAAGGAAATCCACTCTCCTATTGATTATTATGTTTCAAAATTATTACACTTCTTTAGACCTCATATTTAATTGTACCAAGTCAGTGCCATTTGAAATGGGTCAAAAAAAAAAAAAAAAAGATCACAGTCTCTGTTTAATCGTTATAAAAAAATGACTTTCGTTAAATTCTTCCTTTTAAACTAGAAAAAATTTGATTTAAAAAGAAAAATAAAAAGTGATAGACTAAAAAAAGAACACACAATCAGATACTCTCACAAATTGGTGGAACTCAAAAAAAATAAAAAATAAAAAAAAATATATATATGGAGTAACTGAAGTACCCCTTATCTAAAATAGAATAGGCATTGCATATTGTCACACGACAATGCCGACTGTGGCTCAAAACATGGCAAAATTTCACAAAATACAAAAAATAACACTCGACATTGGTTGAGTAAGAATCGTCATCGGTTGAACTAGAATCAGTACTGGCTTCATCAACATACCAATGCCGATGATAACAATCAGTATTGTCTTAATCTACATACCAATACCGTTTGTGACTGTATCTGGGAAAAGTTGATTGATCATGGTTTCAAGTTGAACAAGTTGATTACCACCCCATCCTCTTGAGAAAAATGGTGTTGTCAATTTTGTTCTATGAACAAATGCACCATATATATGATTTATTACATGGCGAAGCATATCCAAATCCATACTAACCATTATTAAGAAACAAAAAAAAAAATCACAAACTCGATAAAAATCTGAGATACCCGAGATCAAATTATTCCCTCAATGAATGACTTTCTTTAAAATATATATAAGTAGTGAATTCTAATTCTAATTCTATTGGGGATATTATTGATAGCCAATCCAAAGAATTGAATAAATTGCTTGATATAAAGAGAAATTGCTTAAGCAATGATGAGAAAATAGAACTAGGGAAAGAAACCCATATAAGATGACTGAAAAGACGAAACGGCTGTTGGAACATGAGAAGCTCCAATCAACAACCCTTGTAAACACAAAGTTAATAACTCTGCTTAAAGCAACAATGACCGTCATTCAAATCAGATGGATTCTGTTTCGAAAGAATTTGACTATGATCCCCATTAACGATGAGTTTTGACTAGTTAATAATAGGAATTAGGAAAATGAAACAAATAATTGAAGAATCGAAAAATACCTACTTTCCCAATGAATAAGACTTGGATTAGAGAGGGAGATAAAATTTAGACTCTAAATCAACAAGAATTGGTATTGGTTGATGGTTTTCATACTTGCTAGTCTTCATTGTCAACATTTCTAAACTTAATTTATGGATTTAGGTTTTAGGGATTATTTTTATTTTTATTATGATAAATACTAAAAAAAAAAATCCTTAGCCAGAATCTAACCCCATATAACCATTAGTATCCCCCAATTGTGGGTTCTAAAAGAAGAAAAATATAATTTTATGTATGAAATATATGATTTTTGAAAATAAAAACTTGTTAGACTATAAAAAACAATTTTTTTAGACAACTTTATCCAACCGTTGTAGTAGATTCCTAAAAGTCACGTTTTTGTAGTCAATATGTAGAGTATATAATCTTACTAACACAAACTATGAGGCTTTTTTACATTAAATATACATATATGGTTGTAGTTAAATTATATATTTTATACCAAAAACAAATACTTATACTTATATTTTCAAGGTCTAACTATTTCAAAAAGAGAAAAAAGCACCGATTTTTGCAAATATATCAAACAGATTTGCTCAAAAACATATGTATGCTTTGCTCATTGGCAGAGTGAGAGACATGGATATGTGATTTTTCGACAATGCTTGGGTCAACAATGACAAGGTAAGTTTACTCATCACATACAGTAATCAAACTTACAGTACGTTAAATGATACTAATACTTCTAAAATAACCGTACATATTTTTGTTATGATCTTCAAGGTATTGGAATTATTTAATCCTTGCATTCCATAAGACACTCCAGCGGACTCCGGTTTCATTCACTTTCAGTTTTCGTGTCCCTGTCCGGTTATAGAGAGGCAAAAAAGGTGAGTTTATTATCTAAGTAAATCCATTTGTACCAAAATATAGGCCCTGGTGGTGTGTTTGTTTGTGTGTGTGTGTGTGTGTGTGTGTGGGGGGGGGTGGTGCTTGTACCTTTATATATCCTTGATGAAACACCGAGTTTTCTTGGTAAAATAGTCTAAACTAAAAGTTGGTATGTATTCTCTAGTCTTGAAACTTTTTTTTTTCAATTCAATTTTTCGCCTTTTTTCAATTTCGTTAACAAAAAATGGGGAAATTGTTAAGTAGTATCTTACTACAACATATGGCTTCACGAAGCATTATGTGAGGGGGAGTGGATTATGTTCTATAGGTTTTATCTATTTTGCAAATGATATACGTATTGACTAAGGGGGAGAACATATCACCGAGTATTGCTTCAAAGTTGTGTTGCAATTGAACTTTGAGGAAGATAAAAATACTATGTTTCCATATAACAACTATTGAGTAGAGTGATTTCTATTAAAGCTCTATTTGCAGTATTCTCATAAGTTGTTATCTATAGGCATCTTTAACAACAAAGGTGTTGAACGAACACATGCAGAACCATTGAAGAACTTGATGTACGAAAAATTCAAGACATTTTTTGAAGAACCAAGGAAATTAAGCACGGTGAATTTTGAGCTAAAAGTTTATTTATTTTGAATCCATATGTATTGAATAGTTGTCACTAAAATTGACAAAGAGGCAGATTGTTAGAGCAACGCTTAGTTGAATACACTTGTTATCTTAATCTTGTTGTCAATGTTAGTTTATCAAAACTATTTCTTGATTTCTAGTCTACTAAATCAAGTCCCGGACTAGGTTAGAATTTGGTAGTTGAGTATCAGACATCACCATCGAAGAACAAAGATCTACAAAGACATTTGGAGAACTTCGTTATTTAGGTATGCGAAGATTGAAACATTATATTTTACTCACTATCTTACCATTCTATCATTTGAGACTATGTCGTATGACTTATAGTAGACTTATTGCAAAAAAAAATTCGAGTCAAGCTTGTCTTGTTGAACATATGATTCAACCATATATGTTCAACAGTTTAAAGGTACTTAACAATATTAGTTCGAAATAATTTATTTTCAAGAAATAATTTTTGGATCATTTAGAAATTGCCCATGCAAATAATTTTATCATCTGGGAATGTTTCAAACATCAAAAGAGAAAAATACAAAAATTATGTTATTTCGACTCAGGGTAGGTTGGCGAACCACTTCGAACCATAGATATCTGAGTTTAAGGGTTTGATTGTACCTTTATATCTCCTTGATGAAACACCGAGTTTTCTTGGTAAAATCGTCTAAACTAAAAGTTGGTATGTATTCTCTAGTCTTGAAACTTTTTTTTTTCAATTTAGTTTTTCGCCTTTGCCAATTTCGTTAACAAAAAGGGGAAAAATTGTTAAGTAGTATCTTACTACAACATATGGCTTCACGAAGCATTATGTGAGGGGGAGTGGATTATGTTCTATAGGTTTTATCTATTTTGAAAATGATATACGTATTGACTAAGGGGGAGAACATATCACCGAGTATTGCTTCAAAGTTGTGCTGCAATTGAACTTTGAGGAAGATAAAAATACTATGTTTCCATATAACAACTATTGAGTAGAGTGATTTCTATTAAAGCTCTATTTGCAGTATTCTCATAAGTTGTTATCTATCAGCATCTTTAACAACAAAGGTGTTGAACGAACACATGCAGAACCATTAAAGAACTTGATGTACGAAAAATTCAAGACATATTTTGAAGAACCAAGGAAATTAAGCACGGTGAATTTTGAGATAAAAGTTTATTTACTTTGAATCCATATGTATTGAATAGTTTTCACTAAAATTGACAAAGAGGCATATTGTTAGAGCAACGCTTAGTTGAATACACTTGTTATCTTAATCTTGTTGTCAACGTTAGTTTATCAAAACTATTTCTTGATTTCTAGTCTACTAAATCAAGTCCCGGACTAGGTTAGAATTTGGTAGTTGAGTATCAGACATCACCATCGAAGAACAAATATCTACGAAGACATTTGGAGAACTTCGTTATTCAGGTATGTGAAGATTGAAACATTATATTTTACTCACTATCTTACCATTCTATCATTTGAGACTATGTCGTATGACTTGTAGTAGATTTATTGCAAAGAAAAAATTTCGAGTCAAGCTTGTCTTGTTGAACATATGATTCAACCATATATGTTCAACAGTTTAAAGGTACTTAACAATATTAGTTCGAAATAATTTATTTTCAAGAAATAATTTTTGGATCATTTATAAATTGCCCATGCAAATAATTTTATCACCTGGGAATGTTTCAAACATAAAAGGATAAAAATACAAAAATTATGTTATTTCGACTCAGGGTAGGTTGGCGAACCACTTCGAACCATAGATATCTGAGTTTAAGGGTTTGCCAATCATAAATTCAGTTGGGGACAGTTCACGAATCTTGGGGAACTGAATTTTCAAGTTGGTGTCAAAGGCTAGCAGTTAGTGAACCCGGTTCATGAACCGTAGTCATCTGAGTTCTCGATCCGAGTAGGTTGGTGAACCCGGTTCATTAACCGTCTCACGAACGGTCCCAGTAAAATTTAATAAATGCTCAAAGACTTATTTTTCAAATACGTTTAGCATTGCTATGACTCTCTTAAACACCTCTACGACATCATGGATCACTAAGACACTTCTGTTTATCATGATTAAATTCTTAAGTGTTTAAATGAACATCAGGTTGCTTATAGTTCATAAGACATATTTGCAAAAGAACGGTCATTCTACACTGAAAAAGCGGGGGTCTAACAACCTCACCCAATATTTCGATTAGCAATATGTATGGACAACTCCGAGTTGTTTTCTAGAGAATCAACTAGACTCAATCAATAGAAAATACTCAAGGAGTTATTATCTCAATCTCTCAATTTGATTTACTCAAGCAAATGTGATTCGCGAGTATAATCAAAGAGAGATAACTTGGATGGTACCAAAGACCAATATCCAAGTGTCAGTCAATTTAAACAACAACCAATAAGGTCGAATATTCTAATTGATTGAACAACGCACAGCCTATATTATTTCAATTATATAAAAATATAATGCGGAAAAAAAATAACACAGACGCCTGAATTTTGTTAACGAGGAAACCGAAAATGCAGAAAAACCCTGGGACCTTGTCCAGATTAAACATACACTATATTAAGCCGCTACAGACACTAGCCTACTCCAAATTAACTTCGGTCTGGACTGTAGTTGAACCCCAATCAATCTCACATTGATCCAAGGTACAGTTATGCTCCTATGCCTCTGATCCCAGCAGGATACTGCACACTTGATTCCCTTAGCTGATCTCACCCACAACCAAGAGTTGCTACGACCTAAAGTCGAAGACTTTATCAAACAAATCTGTCTCACACAGAAAAGTCTACAAGATAGATAAATTCGTCTCCCACGAATAAACCTATGATTTTTGTTCCGTCTTTTGATAAATCAAGGTGAAAAGGAACCAATCAATAAAACCAGACTTATATTCCCGAAGAAAAACTCAATTTTATCAATCACCTCACAATAGTCTTAATCGAAGCAGCGAAAAAAGATATTGTGGAATCACAAACGATGAGACTAAGATGTTTGTGATTACTTTTATATCTTGCCTATCAAAGATAGAAATCTCAAGCCAATTATTACAATTATTTTCGTACGATAGAAACAACAAGATCAAATCACACAACTATAAGAAAAGTAGTATCGGTCTGGCTTCACAATCCCAATGAAGTTTTTAAGTCGTTAACCTGGTTTTAGAAGAACAAAACCAAAGGTTAAAGGAGAATCGACTTTAGCTTAGCAAACTAGTATCACACAGAATGTGTGGGGATTAGGTTTACCAGTTGCTAGAGTTCTCCCTTATATAGTCTTTCAAATCAGGGTTTTCAATCAATGTTAGCTTAGTAACAAAACATTCAATATTCATCGTTAGATGAAAACCTGATTAGATACAAGCTAATATGTCTCAACCGTTAGATCGAAAACTTAGCTTGCCATACACACATGTACTTGACGATTTTGGGTTTGTGTAACCGTACCCAAACATGTACAATAGTTGGTTCAATATTAATCAACCAAATGGTTAGCCAAATGATAACTTTCATATCTACCATATTCTTCTTCATCATAACTAGTCCAAATGTCTCAAATGAACTAGTTAGAGAGTTGATCAATTGCTATGAGATCTTATGTACTACATAAGACACAATTGAAGCAAAAACGATGTGATTCACTCGAATCAATTCATGAACTATAAAGACACGGTTTGCAATAGCATTCCTTAGATAATTTAAATAAGTTCACGAACATAGTTTTTAGACAAAACCACTCAAGTTCGCGGACTAGGTTCGCGGACTTAAGTAACCAGTTGGAGTTTACAAACTCCAGCAGAAATTCTCGAGTTCGATAACTTCCGTCAGTTCGCGAACTGAGTTTACTGCTCAAGTTCCGGTTTTCACTTGATCAACAAAGTTCACAAACTTCGGTTCAAGTGCTAAGGACTTATACATATATGTGTTACCACAACAATGTTTATATCCCCTAGTGGTTATATTGTCTAAATTCTCATTTTAATCATTGAAACATTCTCAGAGGACATCATATAGTTGTTATTCACAAACTAGTTTTCGTCAGAGCAATTTCCAAAGTGTTTGAAACATAACATGACTTTTGTCACTAGGACAAGATGAACTTGGCTAAAGTGAAAGCTTTACCAACACACATTTCGAGAAATAGATAAGCGAGATATACTCAGCTCAAAATGTCACATGTGTATATCTTTAGTCTATATAATAAAATGACTTTTGTCTCAAGATAGGAGATATAGTAGATAGACTTTTGAGTGATAGATAAGTTCAAGTCTCCACATACCTTATAGTTGATGAAGATCCACTGGTTCCTTGAGTAGTCCTTCGTCTTGTATGATGATTTCCATGGAGTTCTTGAGCTCAACTACACTTTCTATCCTAGTCTGAGACCTTAGCTATAGTATACTAGAAATCAAGACTTTATAGTTTTGATCACTAACATTGACAAACATGCTTGGGATAGCAACGCATGTGAGTTCGACCGAGCAATGATCTAACAATCTCCCCCTTTGTCAATTTTAGTGGCAAAACTATTAATACATATGGAATACAAAAAATATATAAATAAACTTTGTAGCTCCTATTCCACATGTCTAATCTTCAACAATACTCGAAATCTTCATCACTTCCAAGTAGTCCAATGATCCCAAAGGTTGTAAGTTTAGCATCATCATTATTGAAAATCCGTAGCAATGACAATGAGAAAAGCATCGGTTCTCCGTCATTGTTATACAGTGTCATAGTATTATTACACATCGTCAAAGTCCAATTGCATCACAACTTCAACAACAATACTATGGTGATACTTCACCCCCCCTTAGTCAATACTCCATATCACATGGAAACCATTCCCCTTACATAATGATCCGAAAACCATATGTATTTGTAGTGTGAACTACATATTAATTCTCTCCATTTTTTTCAATAAAATTGGCAAAGGTGCAAGAACGGGATCCTAATGAAATTTCCATAAGAGACATTTCATGACCAAAGGTAAACGTATATCATCTTGTTTAGATGCAATCATAAAGCCAAAGCTAAATGCATTCATCAAGGAGTTTATAAAAACGCAAGATAACCCCTATAATATTCCACAGCCGCACTCCCCACAAAGATTTGGCAATTAAGCACAAGTTCAAAAGAACTCTCCCCCATAATATGTCATTCCCATGGGAACAACAAGAGCGATCTTAATTTCAAAAGGAAAAAAAAAATTCTTTAGACTCAACAAATTACATACAAGTATGAATTTGGAATTGATGAGTGCCAAATATTGCATATTCATACACCTTTTCATTGGCACTTAACTCATCTTTCGCGCTTCAAAGTCATATATTATCCCAAATTTGGCATTTTTACCATTTTCAAGAATAAATATTTGTATTAATTAATTTTGTGTTTTTAAGTACTAAATAAAGCTTGGAAGAATTGAGAAGACAAAAGAGAAGAAAGTTGGAAGCGTTGCAACCCGCTCGCGCATCAGTGGCAACTTGTTTACAAATTCATGGGATTAAACAACCCATGATCCAAAACCCATGACCCAAAACCCAAGACCCAAATCCATTTCTCACCCCCATTGGATTCTTTCCAAAACATCCACCTCACCCCCATTGGATTCTTTCCAAAACATCCACCTCACCCCATTCTCTCACTCAATCACTCCCAATTTGTTTCCCACAACCAAATATATTCCATCAATTAAGAAAACATGTTTTGTTGAGTGGATGAGTGCCAAAATTCGGATCCAAGTGCTTGAGGGAATTTTGTGTATAAATAGAGAGGGTTGTTGTGTTGAAAAACCATCCAAGAATAGCTTGTTCATGTTAGTTTATCAAATTTAAGTTTTGTTGTAATGTTCTTCATGTTCTAGTTTCATTTACTAGGGTTTAGATGAAGCCCTAATCTCATTGGTATGTATTCATATCTTGTATCTTGTTCTTGAAAGTTTAGAATTGTTTAAAGACATAATTTAATCCAAGTTTTTCAACATCTTGCTCTCACAATGTATGCCATGTATCCATTGTAGTTAGAATATCTCTATGTTGATTATGCTACAACTCATGCTTAACCAAATATTGATCTTTAGATTAGTTGTGCTTAATTAGACAATTAATGCTTTGGAGAAATACTTTAGTTGTGATTAAATTATCCATTGGAGAAACACCTTAGTTATACGGTAGACTTGAATCTACTATAAGGACAAGAATAATATTACAAGTTGAATGCATATCATAGGTTATTGGTGGAGTTGAATACCCTAGTATCCATATTATCATTGTTTACATATCTTGTTATTTGCATTTTTTACTTTTATTATTTCAGTCACTTGAAAATCATATCGTCGTATCGACAAAATCAAACCCCTTTTGGTTACTCTCTGAATCGGGATTTAGAATCAACTTCTACACTCTCCAAGTCTCGTGGTTCGACTCCGTGCTTGCCCTGTGTTGCTTGTCGACACTGTGCACTTGCAGTATACACAATAGTAGGTATCTTTCCGAGCCTACCAAGTTTTTGGCGCCGTTGCCGGGGACTCGGTAGTGGTGTAGTTCATTTTTCATCTCCTGTTACTGTTCATAAATTGTCTCCTGGAACTGTAGCATATTCAGGAACACCAAAAAAAAAAAAAAAAAAAAAAAAACGCCCGCCCAGAACAGTCGCAATTCAACAACAGTTATTCACTGTGTCACTGTTAAACAACGACAGTTATTCTCTGTGTCGTTCTTCGTGTTCTTGAACGACGATTCAAGCGTCTGTTCTTCGTGTTCTTCATCGCATCTTTCACCGTAGCAACGATAGTTCACCGTTATCATCCACAGTAGCAACGCAACTATTCACAGTCAATTTTACACTTTTTTTTTTTTTAATTATTTTTTTTTGCTTTTGCTTTAAAACTTCGAAACCCTAACTACCTCTTTTGAGCTCAACAGGTGCCTGAGTAGCTGTTGTAAAGGCGAAGGAACGGAAGCGAAAGGAAGCGGAAGAAAGCGGAAGAAGTTTTTATTTTAATAAAAAAAAAAAAAAAAAAAGAGAGTTTATTTTATTTATTTTTAGTTTGTATTAGGATTCCTTTACTCTTGTAATTTTCTTTTTCTTTTGCACTTTACTTTGGACTTGGACATTCTATTTTTATTTTTTATTTTTAAACCCTACGGAAGGGTATTATTAAATATCAACCTTTGCGAGAGAAGGACGGTGATTACAATATCACCTCGGCCCCTCGGGTTCGTTCATGACATAGGAGTCGTGGCCCGAGTCGACAACAACGGTTCATCCCCGTCTGGAACGGGAGGTAAGTTTGTCGAAACACTCGCGAATCCCTTGTTAGAGAGTTACTGTATTCCTTCGTTTGCATATATGTTGAGGAATTGAATACGGCTGCTTTATTTTCCTAGTAAAGGGCAAGGACTGGCCATACAAGATAAGGGTTCGGATTTCATCACCGTTTCTTCTTGCCCGCCTTAGGAAAACGATACATACGCGAACCTAAGCTTTAAAATTTTGAATAGAACAAGACCTATAAGGTAACGAGCTTAGTAGGAAAGTCTTTTTGAAAAAAATATTGGTTACTCTTTAAGCATACTTCGAAGTTCATGACGGTTTTACGTAAATTGAATGCGTGACTGCGCCGCCTTGTAATACGGTGAGGCCTTGGGTATCAAAGCTCTAGCAGCTTCCTCGCCTCTATTCAATTTACTTAAACTCGGATTGATTCCGAGAGGGTTTGCTCAGATTGTAACGAATTCCCTTTCGAAGGATTAGAAGCTGGTCTAGAAAACAATCTAAGTGGAGCCATCATGCTTTTTGTTTGCTAGAAATCGTAGGTTTCTTGTGGTGGAGTCATCCTTGTTTGTGATTGCATAGAACTTGACTTCTAGGTGAATGGTTAACATGCTTGATGTGCTAGCTAGGCTATGATTGTGTCTTTTAGAGACCATACACGCCGACTAGTTAGAATAAGTCAAGAAGAGTTAATTGAAATACATAGTTAAGCGAGACAGTCCAAACCCATCCGAAACAATGGGAGAACCAGTAAACCCAGTCCGTAGTCTAAAGGACTACATGTACCCAACGAGGACAACCCAGTCCTCGTGCATTGTCTTACCAGCTATTGATGGACAATTTGAGCTAAAGGCAAGTATCCTCAATATGTTGCCTAAATTTAAAGGGGTTGAAGCTGAAAATCCCTACCACCATGTGAGAGAGTTCGAGGAAATTTGTGGGACTCTTCGGATCAACCAAATGACGGATGAGCACCTCAAAATGAAACTTTTTCCTTTTTCTTTGATAGACAAAGCCAAGACTTGGCTGTGTGCTCAACATCCACAGTCATTTCATACATGGGATGCTCTTACGAAAGAGTTCTTCAAAAAGTTCTTCCCAAACCATAAGACTACGACAATTCGTCAAAGTCTGAATAGTTTTGTACAATCATGCTTTTTGTTTGCTAGAAATCAGTAGGTTTTCTGTGGTAGAGTCAGCCTTGTTTGCGATTGCATAGAACTTCCCTTCCGTTTATGGTTTTTCTTCTTTTATTTTGTTTTTCTAATGTATGCCCGAGGTAATTAGAGAACGGGCTTGAAAAAAAAAAAAAAAAAAAAAACAATAATGAAAAAAAAAATATTGGTATGTTTTCAGTGTGTACATCCCAATCTCTGCAACAAGCCTAGTGCTAGTTAGAGATCATGTCGATTCTCGTCTGCAGTGGGGATGGAAACAAATCCATCGAAGAGCTTGCTTACAGGCATGCTTCACATTATGAAACTCCAACATACCATGATGTCAATAGTTATAGGGATTTTTATGGACATTTTCACGATCCACGAGCATCAATACATGGACCCTAATAACTATTCAAACATGTATCATCCACCACAGGGTGAAAATGAACATCTTGACAGTTCCCAACCCTCACAGTCATCATTTTTGGATCAGTTAGAAGCTAAAATCACATCTTTAGAAATGCAATCTGAAATATATGCTTGTACCTTATGTGGAGGCTTAGGCCATCTTGCTGAGAATTGCTATATTTTGCATGATTTTAGGCAATCTAGAGAATATCATGAAAATCCAAAATATGAAATGCCAACAGATTACAAAGCTGATAGTCATTGGGACCATAATCAACCTTTCGAAGGTTGCGATCAGTATTTTATAGACCCTAATGACCATGCACACATGTATCATCCACCACAGTGGGAATTTGAACAATTTTGTACTTCTCAATATGTGGAGGAAAATCTCAGAAGCTTCGAACAAAATAATGCTAGGAGTGTATTGCATGATAAACCATATAGCATTGATTATGAATTTCCTACTGTTGAAGACTCTCCTTCCATTGAACAACTTAATGCATTTTTAAAAATGAATTTGATTCATTTACAAAATGTAGGAAAGGAGGAATTTCAAGATGAAATATTTGTTTGTCCTAATGAAATAAAATGTGAAAATAGTATGCCTAGTCTTACTTGTGTAGATGATATTGCATATGAACCTGTTTTAAATGAAGGGACTATAAATACTATGATTTTAAATAAGGAAATGCATTTCTGTGATGATGATGATGATGTTATGTTAGAAAAATATGTTTTTACTGAAAATATTGTCGAACCTTTGAGTTCAGAGACATTAGGATTCTCTGCCTCGACCTTAATGAATGATGTTTCTTCTAGTGTTACATATACATGTGATGCTGATACTGATCTTGAGCCTTTGCAATTGTCCCGTGAACAAGAGCATGACACATTTCTTGTGTATGACTTAGAAAATATTGAATCTCCTGTCGACACCAATGATACTATACATGAAAATAACTTTGATGTGTCTGATTCTCTGTCTAAGTCACAGTGTGAAGTTTCTTGTGATATTCCTATGCATGAAACTGAAGTTCTAGGGGATGATTGTGAACTGGGGCTTATTGATTTGTTTTATGAGCATGAGCATGATGTTGTACTTGTGTCTGACATAGGTAATGTTGAATCTCCTGTCAACACTAATGATCTTATGCATAAAAACATAATTGACGTTTCTGATTCTCTGCCTGGGTCACATTGTGATGTCTCTTTGGATTTGTCTATGCATGAGAATAAAACTTTGGATGAGCATGATACTTATTTGGGTCTTGATGGATTTTTCTATGAATGTGAGCATGCTGCGACACTGGCAAATGATTTAGGAGTTATAGATGTGCCTACCTCCCTGCCCATGTCACAAACTGGTAATCTTGCACCCAACCTAGATTTGGTTTGTAAAGTTATTGTTAAACCTACTTTTCTAAGAGTACCTAATCTAGGATTGGAACTATGTGCCTCTCAAGTCCTCTTGGACTATTTTGCAGTTAAATATAATACCTTTGATGAGCCACAATTAGAGTTCACTCATGTCTCTCCATCCATCCCTGACAAAATCCACTTTGAACTAGATCTTGTGCATGGTGCACCCCCGAAATTGTTAGATTTTGTACCCAAAAATATATCTATTGAAAAATCTAGGTTTGGGGGTAACTCATTCACATATGCAGTCTCACTTGCATTGCTGTCCTGTTATAATTGTGTAAGGCTGTTGATGTTTCCGCACTACGTCTTTTGGGTTGATCCTCAACTTTTTAGATTGTTGGTACATGGTGAGTCATCATTGTATAATCTAGTAGGTAAAATTTTAAATCTTGTTGATATATTTGTGTGCTAACCAAAAAAAAATTCTTGCGCTCATATTATTTGCTTTCAAAGCATTCATTCAATTATGGTTAGCACCACCCTTTCTGCATCGGGTAATCTCTTTCCTTTAAATCTTCTCTACCTTGTTCTCTTGATATGTGTTATTATCATCTTTTGAAACATTGAGGACAATGTTAGATTTAGGTTTGGGGGTGTGTTTTGCATATAGAGTTTTTAGTCTTTTATTAAAAAAATCAAATTAGTCTTTTATTAAAAAAAAAAAAAAAAAATAAAATCAAAAATTTTCGATGACCCATTGTGTAGCGGGTCTTTTGTAGGATTTTTTTTTTTAGTCTTTTGCATTTTATTTGTTGTTGTTTTTAGGATGACCAGCTGTGGAGCGGGTCTTTTGTATGTTTTTTTTTCCTTTGTAGTCTTTTGCATTTTTTTATGACCAGCTGTGTAGCGGGTCTTTTGTAGGATCCTTTGTAGTTTTTTGCATTTTTTTTTTCTTTTCTATGACCAGCTGTGTAGCGGGTCTTTTGTAGGATTTTTTTTTGTAGTGTTTTGCATATAGATTTTTTTAGTCTTTTATTAAAATAAAAATAAAAAAATAAATCAAAAATCAAATTTTTTGTATGATGACCAGCTGTGTAGCGGGTCTTGTGTTTGGTATCTGATGATCAGCTGTGTAGCGGGTCACTAAAAAAAAATGATGATCAGCTGTGTAGCGGGTCACTAAAAAAATATGATGATCAGCTGTGTAGCGGGTCTTAAAAAAAAAATGGTTACAAATTATCAAGGTTCTACGAAATTCCGAAGTTCATCATCTACAGTTGAAGACCGAAGACAAAGGCATTTCTATGGATGCTCTGATATTGGAGAAGGGTTTGTGGGTACTTCTTTGGTGGTAGGCCCTCACGAGACTACAACTCGTCCACTAGGGACACCTAGGGGTTTAAAGGCTTAGTGCATACGCTAAATGCATTCGAGAGACCAGTGACAGTGGTATAGTTAGGATTTGGATTTTGTTTCACTTGAGGACAAGTAAAATTCAGGTTTGGGGGTATTTGATGAGTGCCAAATATTGCATATTCATACACCTTTTCATTGGCACTTAACTCATCTTTCGCGCTTCAAAGTCATATATTATCCCAAATTTGGCATTTTTACCATTTTCAAGAATAAATATTTGTATTAATTAATTTTGTGTTTTTAAGTACTAAATAAAGCTTGGAAGAATTGAGAAGACAAAAGAGAAGAAAGTTGGAAGCGTTGCAACCCGCTCGCGCATCAGTGGCAACTTGTTTACAAATTCATGGGATTAAACAACCCATGATCCAAAACCCATGACCCAAAACCCAAGACCCAAATCCATTTCCACCTCACCCCCATTGGATTCTTTCCAAAACATCCACCTCACCCCCATTGGATTCTTTCCAAAACATCCACCTCACCCCCATTCTCTCACTCAATCACTCCCAATTTGTTTCCCACAACCAAATATATTCCATCAATTAAGAAAACATGTTTTGTTGAGTGGATGAGTGCCAAAATTCGGATCCAAGTGCTTGAGGGAATTTTGTGTATAAATAGAGAGGGTTGTTGTGTTGAAAAACCATCCAAGAATAGCTTGTTCATGTTAGTTTATCAAATTTAAGTTTTGTTGTAATGTTCTTCATGTTCTAGTTTCATTTACTAGGGTTTAGATGAAGCCCTAATCTCATTGGTATGTATTCATATCTTGTATCTTGTTCTTGAAAGTTTAGAATTGTTTAAAGACATAATTTAATCCAAGTTTTTCAACATCTTGCTCTCACAATGTATGCCATGTATCCATTGTAGTTAGAATATCTCTATGTTGATTATGCTACAACTCATGCTTAACCAAATATTGATCTTTAGATTAGTTGTGCTTAATTAGACAATTAATGCTTTGGAGAAATACTTTAGTTGTGATTAAATTATCCATTGGAGAAACACCTTAGTTATACGGTAGACTTGAATCTACTATAAGGACAAGAATAATATTACAAGTTGAATGCATATCATAGGTTATTGGTGGATTTGAATACCCTAGTATCCATATTATCATTGTTTACATATCTTGTTATTTGCATTTTTTACTTTTATTATTTCAGTCACTTGAAAATCATATCGTCGTATCGACAAAATCAAACCCCTTTTGGTTACTCTCTGAATCAGGATTTAGAATCAACTTCTACACTCTCCAAGTCTCTGTGGTTCGACCTGTGCTTGCCCTGTGTTGCTTGTCGACACTGTGCACTTGCAGTATACACAATAGTAGGTATCTTTCCGAGCCTACCAGGAATCCAACAAGAAATATTCAATCAAATTAACCAAAGCTAACCAAGATTAATTTGACTAAATATGCTCAACACAAGTAAACTTATGGAGACTTAATAAATTAATTAGATTAATCACAAGAAAACCCGCAAATAATCTAATTGACATACTCAACCAAACTAATTACAAGAGTAATCAATTTAATTGTCCACACTCGACATAAGAACTTCTATGGAGCAATGACTAAGTTAATCACGAATAACCAACTAAGTCGAAGAAATGCTAAACATAAGAAAGCTTATGGAGTGATGACTAAATAACCACACAAGATGATTAATTTAGTCCAATCATGTTCAACATAAAGTACCTTGCGGAACAACAACTAAGCTAATCACAAAGCAATCAACTTTTTTTGTTTTAGTGCTCAACATAAGACACTTCATGGAACAACACAGTATTTACACAAATATTTGTGGATCGGAGAATCGATCTATACCGTGGAATAAGCAAGGATTTATTATATGTTTCCATCACTATTTGCACAATGACACACAATAGACATAATCCTTGAATCACAAAAGATTTTAACATATCTTACATCAATAATTGACAATATAGGCTTAACTTTCTTGTTTTGCCAAAAGTCTATTCATCCTTTTATCAATATTTTCATATCAATTCACGAACGACATTACTTTTGACAAAATATGGGACAATCAAGTTCACGGACGTAAACAACACATATCCCATCAAAATATTGCAATATATAAAACCATAAAGATTAATACTGCAACCATCATCTTCCAAACAAGTTTAGAATTTAACCAATAAGTCTAAACACAAGAAGATTAAACTTTGGATATAGCTATGTGTAATCACAATAATTTCTATTCCAAACTCTAGTAATCCTTCAAAAACAAGAATGAATTCGCATAAGAAGTTTCCTAGGCATCAAGACAAACTCGTAATGCACATATAAGATGATTTGTCCTTAGAGGGTATAATCAATCTTTTCCGCCCGGATTTATACCAAGAATAGCTACCAAAGGCGTATAAAAATATTTTCTTAACAAATAAGAACATACAAAGTCAATAATGACTATGTACCATAGTTCACATAGGATGATTGTGAATATTCAAGAATTCCATAGCAATGTGTACTACTTTTCATTTGTGACTACTCATTTTCCCGTAATCTACGTAATATGAATAACTCAAAGGATCCGATACTAAGTAGTATGGATACCTCAGTTGAATTGATACTGTTGAGTAATAAAAGGTACTTTCGTAATGAGATCTGCTCAGAAGATCATATACTAACTAAGTAAAGATACTTTGTAAGATAAGATGCTAAAAAACAATGGTATCTCTGTAAAAACAGAGATACATAAGCAAATAAGCTAAATAAAGAGATATCTCAGGTGATCAGAGATATCTCAGAAAGCGGAGATAACTCATAGAACAGAGATAACTCAGAGAACATAGATAACTCAGTAAGTAAATCTTTAAGTAAGAACATAATGTAAGTGCAACTAAGTTAATAATAAGGAAAAAAATGAGTACTAACAATACGAAACATTGAGGACAAATTAGACACATAAATGCGTCTATCAAATACCCCCAAACTTATTATTTGCTAGTCCTCGAGCAAAACTAATATAAAATAAAATTCTAACTCACTAGGTGGCCCTAGTGACCGAGTTAATCTCGGGAGGTTTTACCAGAGGTGTACCCACAAAACCATTACTCCAGACCTTATATATCTACGCAAAACCTTGGAAGGCACTAAAGAATCTCCTTGGTTGGCATACCTATTGACTACAGGAGGAAGTACCCTGATGCGAAATTCCAATTTTTGTACATGAGTTCGCACTCAAGCATACTAAAGTTCATATAAAGTGACAGAGCTCTACTCAGATAGTTTCTGGACATCATAAACCGGAGTCAACCAATCACATGTATAGATTAAGAAGATGGATGTAGAGAAAAACGTGGATGATGTTGACTAAGGTGAACCTATCCTAATGGAATGAGATACTGATCTGGACTAATATCAACACACTGGCATATACAAGGGGACCAGTGGTCGATAATCCTAACTCTAGGTCAACTCATCTGGCATATACAAGGGTACCAGTGGTCGACTTTATTGTATTTATTTCGGTTGGTCTAGTGGTCTAGTCTCCTTTTTTTTTATTTTCATTTGATATCTCAGTCACTCTATTTCACCCTAGCAATGGTAAAAAGAAAAATAAAAGAAGTGATCAGGATTCTTTCGATGTTTCCATCACGAGGATATGGCGAAACTACCATGTTTTCTTTTCTGACACCTGAGCTCTGTGCTTTTATGAATAGAATCTTCTAGATGTTTCCATCTAATCAGACTGGTTCCTCAACTCCTACAACCAAAATGTTTCCATCCACTTAGATTGGTTAGTGCCGACCTTAATAAACATAAATTTCTAGGCTCTGGAGTTTATTTATTTAAATTGCAACTAAAAAGTTTCTCCCATACCCCCAAACTTAAATCTAACATTGTCCTCAATGTTCTAAAGATGAAATTAAAAGCATGAACAAGGAGAAACTGTTACCACTTGAAGAAAAGAGTTAAGGAAAGATATTATCGTGTTGCTTGAATATTGGGTTACCTCCCAGTAAGTGCTAAGTTTAAAGTCTTCAGCCAGACAATGGAAGAGATTAGTCACCTCGAAGAATCATAAAGCAGCAGCCGGAATAATAACGGGTCATCTGGAGCAAAAAGTGACAACCACAAGAAGATGAGACTGCAATAGATCAGGAAGATATCCAATACACCCTTATCTATTTTTTTGTTTAAGACAACTACATCTAGTTGTGGTTCGGGTTCAGGATCTATAAAAGGGTCTAGATAAAAAGTTTTCATCGGCTGGATTTTCTCAAAGGCAGTATCCTGGAGATCAGGTTCTAGAGTCTAAAAATAATTAATTAAGAACTTAGAATCACATAACAATAACCTGAATAACTGGGGATCCTCTAAGTCAATCATACTTGACTCACACAGCTGACCACAATGGTGGTCATTCTTAAGCAAATTTGTCGACCCTAATTTTCTAAAGTAATTAGGTTTAGTCTCAAAACTTAATAACTGACATATCTGAAATTCATGCGTTCCCACAATTGGAAGGAAGGTTTTTGGTGGGAAAACAAAGTCAATCATGGTATCATAGCCTAGGTTAACCACATCAACCAGAGGATGGGTTTCTAACAGCTGAACTTCTTTATGGACACAACTAGGTTCAGGAAAAAGTGTATGAAGATAATCTTCTAAAATGGTTGAGGCACATATGTCAAGTCCCAAGTTAGGGACCTTTCTAAGAGTTAAAGCACATGGAGAATGATAATTACCCCCAAACTTAGAGTTTTCAGCGTCTCTAGAAAGACTAGTCACAACTTCCCTAATTTCATGGTCACCTGGTTCCTGAAAATGGTCAATTGATTCTTCTGAGTCAGGTTCATCCTTACTTATCTCTACGAGTTTATCTTCTTCTAAGACTAGCGTTTCTAACTCGCTAGACTCTAAAATAGTGTTCTCAGGGTAAACTATTTCCTCTAAACCATCATCGCAATCATATAAAGGATTATCAAAGAAATTTTCTAGTAACAGCTCATTAACTAAGGTGTTGATCATAGTTACTTCCTCCGATTCACTTATAGGCACATCAAATAATGGATTATTCAATACATTGCTGGCTAAAGGATCATGAACTACATCATCTAAAACGGTGGTATCTCTAATCAAATCCTCATCCTTTTGAATATGTGAATAATTATTAAAATTATTTGGATTTGTACTAGAAACAACACTTTCATTATAAAGCTCAATCGAGGTAACAAATTCCTGATTACTATGCCTACATATTTCACGTTCTTCATCAATACTATCCTCATCATAATAATCTTTATAATAACATGAAAAAGATTGAACCTCATCAAAACAAGTAGTGTTACCATTTCTAACCTCGTCATCTTGATTATGCAAATAAATATCCTTATTTTCATGGGTATTATTGGAAACACTGTATTGGAAATTAAGATTATTTCGAGCAAGTTTTTCGACAATCCTATTTGTACTTTCAGTAAATTGCTTAAGAGTCTCTTCTAAAGACATCCTAGTTGACTGCTCTGGGGACTCATCTGGAATATTTAAGGTTTCTTTCACAAATAAGGAATGACTCTTGAAAGCCTTTTCTAGAGAAATAGAAGGATTGTTTTGCTCATATGACTGGTGAGTATGCGAATAGTAACTGGGCTCACCATGGTATGAACCATAACCTTGAAAAGGTGGATGCTCCCAACCACTATTCACACTATGGTCATAAAAAGAGTGATGTCCATATTGTTCAGTTGGATATTCATATTCATTATGATGGATATTATAATACCAGTTTGACATCCTAACTGCAAGGGAATTCTACACAAGCACAAACAAGGCTTGACTCGACCACAACAAACCTACTGATTTCTAGCAAACAAAAAGCATGATGGCTCCACTTAGATTGTTTCTAGACCAGCTTCTAATCCTACGAAAGGGAATTCGTTACAATCTGAGCATACCCCTCTGGAATCAATCCGAGTTTTAAGTAAGTTAAATAGAGGCGAGGGAAGCTGTGGAGCTTTGATACCTAAGGCCTCACCGCATTACAAGGCGGCGCAGTCACGCATTCAACTCACAGAAACCATCATGAACTTCGAAGTATGCTTAAAAGAGTAACCAATATTTTTCGAATGACTTTCCTAGTAAGCTCGTTACCCTATTGGTCTCATTCTAGTCAATATTTTAAGCTTGGGTTCGCGTTTGGTATCGTTTTCCTAAGGCGGGGAAGAAAAGAACGGTGATGAAATCCAAACCCTTATCTTGTATGGCTAGTCCTTGCCATTTACTAGGAAATTAAAGCAGCCGCATTCAAGACCTCAACATATATGCATACAAAATCATCCAGTAAACCCGTTGACATGGGATTCACGGGTGTTTAGAATTCTTACCTCCCGTTCCATACGGGGGATAAACCGTTGAACTCGACTCGGGCCACCGACTCCTATGTCAGTGTACGAACCCGAGGGGCCGATACAGTATCGTAACTTTCGTCCTTCCCTGCAAGCAGTTTTATTAAATTTTTAACCCTTCCTTAATTAGGGTTTTTAAAAATAATGTCCAAGATTCCAAAAAGTGTCCAAAAATAAAAAATAAAATTACAAAGATAAAATCCTATTTACAGTTTCTAAAAATAAAATAGAATAAAATAATTATATACAAAATCTTCTTCTTCACTCCTTTTGGATTCCTCTTTTGTTTCCTTCTTTGGCTTCGCTTTTCTTTTCAGCAATTTCTCATTTTCTTTAGCTAAGTTCCAATCTGAAAGCAAACAAGAAATACCAAAACGGGTAAAAAAGAACAAAAATAAAAATAATAAAAATAAAACCTAAAAACAAATCTATACACAAGTCCGCGTCGGCGGCGCCAAAAATTGATGGTTATTTTCAATAAATTTGTAGAAAGTGGTAGTAAGGTTGTTGTTCACTCGGACTTTGTTGAGATTGATTCTAGGCTTAAATATGAAAAATACTAAGGATTAGAAAATTTATACAAAATATGTCACGAGATGAAGAATTAACTAGGACTCGGGATTTCACTGTATTTCATATTCAAGTGGTTCAAAAATTAGTCCTAGGCAAATTATAGCTTAAAACAAAAGAAATATTAACTCAATTATTTGCCAAAATAGATTTCGTAAAACATCAATTGTAAATTACAAGAATAGTGTATCAAAAGTACCTAAGACTAAGCATACACTATCAAACAAGATGACAATTGATTAATAGAAATCATAAATCATTTAAAATCGGTGCAAAAAGTAAATAAAAGAATTAATCAAATTACCACATTGATGAAATCCAGCTTCCTCCGTTGTCCCAATATTGGGTTTAGCTTCTCATGTTGTAGACACGCTCAATATAATTTTCCATTGCTCAAAATGTGTTTACAAAGAAGAAAATATAACAAAACTGATATTTGCAACGCTGCAGTGGCGTAACAATATACTATTACAGAGATCGATACAAATTATGTGTGGATTTCACTGTTCAACAGTCGCGGAGAACTGTTGAAAAACCGGGAATAAACCACGGTTATTAACGACTGTCTTTTGCGGTTTAATGTTCTTGATGTTCTTCCCAGCAGCAGCAGCAATGAAATCTCTGCAACTCGATCAATCTTGCTTTGTATTACTCCCCAAACTCTCCATAAACCTTTATCCGACTCCCACAATACCTTTTATACTCAATAGAGCCATCCAAACTCCGAGTAAATGCCAAAATATCCGCTCTTTACTCTCATAGGAAATATTGAATATGTTCCCCTGTTTATCTCTTCCACGAGTGTTTTAGTTGTCAAAACTCCTTAATTATCTCCTCCACATTCCTGTTACGGCTCAGAACTTACCAAACATGTGCAGTACACGTCTAAATCTTGTACAATCCCGTGATAATTTCTTCCGAGAATAAACTCCCATGTTTTGTCCCAAGTCAAGCCACACTCCTATTCTTTCGAATCTCAACCACTCAACATCCCTGTATAGTAATAACAGGCTGGTATCAGTCAATAGATAACAACAAATAAACGAGAATCTCGCCAGTAGTCAATCCAGCAAATTCTGCATCTTTAGTCACTTCCTGTTCGGCCAAATATTCCTTTTTTATTCAAACCAAGCGAGTTATTGGCCCTGTTTTGACTTAACAGGCTCATATGAAGCAAAATTCACGAGAAAGTTGCATAAAATCACGTCCAAAATCATCCTAGAAGATCTTCGCAGAACTCAAAATTCAAACTCAAAATTCCCGCCAAAACTGTTCTTCACGGAGAGGAAGAAGGACATCCCTTAACGAACAGTTGGGTGCTGATAGCAGATGGGTTGCCCCTTAGCAATTGGGTTACCCCTTATCCAAAGTGGGAGTCCGAATAGCAAATTTCCTCCGGGGGTGTTCCGAGGAACTTTTCGAGCCGAATTTTCCAACAATCTTTATTTCCAAAAAATACCTACAAACACACAAAACACTATAATAAGGACAAAAATGAGTACTAACAATACGAAATATTAGGACAAATTAGACACATAAATGCGTCTATCAGTAACATAATAAGTTACTCCACCTTTAATATTGTGCCACGTGGCACAACAGATTTTTGGTATCTACACCATTCTTGAACTTCCTTCTTTGGGATTCACTAACAACATTCTTGTAAAAACTACAAATTAGCTTAGAAGAGTAGTACTCCAAGTGCCCAAGTTCAAGAGAAGTGGAACAAGTGCAACGAAACGGAGCAAAAATAAGAGTCATGACAAATATCAATCTTAACTCATCCAAATTCAAGGTTTCTCATCTCCATTTTGAAGAGAATTCAAATAGGAAGAGAATTCAAAAAGAATGAGTTCATTCCGAGTTCATACGAAGAAGTTACGGCCTAAACAAATCAACCGAATAACGACGTCTACAGGCAAGTCCGCAAAATTATGGGTTTGCGCACGAATTTTCAAGTTCGCGAACTTAAACTCCTGGATTTTGGTTTTAAAAGGTGTTATGCATACTTTGTATGTGTACCGTGAAGTCCAAACATCCCAAACCATTATTTTCAAACCTAAACAATTAAAAACCTTAAACACAGATCAAGTTAGGTAGAAATGAACGATAAGCAAGGTACATGAATCATTATAAGTACTCTAAGCAAATAAAAACACAAATATTGCTCAATATTATAGACATACCTTTTTAGAAGAATCCAATCGTCTAACCGAACATAATTTGTGTGCCCCAATTCTCGTGCTTCCCTCACTGTATACGTAGCAGGGAATTCCTTGGTGAGGATGCACTTACAACACAATCAAGTTATGTAGAGGTGAAGAATGTCTTGCTCACCATGGCACCAAGAAAGAGTTTCTTTACGACAACTCTTAAATCTTGTAGTATTGAGAAACATCCAAGGACCTGTTTTTATAAGTCTATCAAAGAACTTCAAGAGAACCCAAAAAGATTTGTGTTTCTGATTTCTTATTTTCCAACTTATAAAAACAGTTTCTGTAATAGTTTTTAGTACTGCGAAGGGAAACTCTTTTAAAAAGATACATCCTAGATTCCTCATAAAATAAGAAAATACTACTATCTTGATAGGAAGTATCAGGAATTGAGCAACGAATCAATTCATGCCTTGAGGTGATACACTCAGATGACTGAGATTTAAATTCCTTTTGTAATTCGTTTAGTTTATCACAACTAATTGGATTACGCAGAGGAGGAGTATTGCTCTCACTGATTAGTAAATCAATATCAACCTCAACATGAATATTATTCATCATAACTTGATTTAGCCTTTCAAGATATTCTTGCTCTTTCTGGATGAATAACTCAACATCAAGAGATAAGATCTCAAGCTTCTTTTCAAGCCCTGAAAAAACTTCAATGGATTTTAAACCTGGTGGAGGTTTAGATAGAATTTCTTCTATAGATTTTATTAAATCAGTAATGGAAGAGATTTCTGAAATCCCTGGATCTGGTGGTGCATTTATTGAGATAACACTATTGTCCATAGAATCAGATCGCTACAAACACAGACTTGTAAGGTCTTGAACGTGTTTGCCCGCTCTAATACCAATTGAAAAAGCGGGGGTCTAACAACCTCACCCAATATTTCGATTAGCAATCTGTATGGACAACTCCGAGTTGTTTTCTAGAGAATCAACTAGACTCAATCAATAGAAAATACTCAAGGAGTTATTATCTTAATCTCTCAATTTGATTTACTCAAGCAAATGTGATTCGCGAGTCTAATCAAAGAGAGATAACTTGGATGGTACCAAATACCAATATCCAAGTGTCGATCAATTTAAATCACCAACCAATAAGGTCGGATATTCTAATTGATTGAACAATGCGCAACCTGTATTGTTTCAATTATATAAAAATATAATACGGAAAATAAATAACACGGACACCAGAATTTTGTTAACGACCTAGTCCAGATTAAACATACACTGTATTAAGCCGCTACAGACACTAGCCAACTCCAAATTAACTTCGGTCTGGACTGTAGTTGAACCCCAATCAATCTCACACTGATCCAAGGTATAGTTATGCTCCTACGCCTCTGATCCCAGTAGGATACTGCGCACTTGATTCCCTTAGCTGATCTCACCCACAACCAAGAGTTGCTACGACCCAAATTCGAAGACTTTAGCAAACAAATTTGTCTCACACAGAAAATTCTACAAGATAGATAAATTCGTCTCCCACGAATAAACCTATGAGTTTTGTTCCGTCTTTTGATAAATCAAGGTGAACATGAACCAATCACTAAAACCAGACTTATATTCCCGAAGAACAGCTCAATTTTATCAATCACCTCCCAATAGTCTTAATCAACGCAGCGAAAAAAGATATTGTGGAATCACAAATGATGAGATGGAGATGTTTGTGATTATTTTTATATCTTCCCTATCGGAGATAGAAATCTCAAGCTAATTATTACAATTGTACTCGTACGATAGAAACAACAAGGTTAAAGGAGAATCCCAATGAAGTCTTTAAGTCGTTAACCTAGTTTTAGAATAATAAAACCAAAGGTTAAAGGAGAATCGACTCTAGCTTAGCAAACTAGGTGGTTGGTTTGTTGGTTGCTTCGACGGCTTCTTTTTGAAGGAATTTTAGAAAAACATTTTTCCAAAACTCCAGAAGTATCCAGATTTGTTAAAGACTTTCTCTCTGATCTTGAACTCATGTGATCAAAGTGGGTAGTATAAATTGCAAGGAATCACTCCTAAAGGTTGGTTGTTATATATATATATATATATATATATAGAATGGTAAACTGAGAAACCAATCTTACTGCCTCACTCATATCTAAGTTGTTTGATTTATTTGTTTTATATAATTTTGTTTTTATTTGTTGTGATAAATGACTCACCCACTTACTTCCCAACTCTAGCAATCTCACATGCTGGGACTCTCTTTAATTTATTAGTCAGAGGCAATAGTTTGTCCCCTTATTAGATCATTCTCTGCACTACTGGTTTGTCCTTTATTGAATCTTTTTCTGCACTATCTTTCATACTGTACATTGTCAAGAAATAATGGGACAAGCTTTACATTGGAGAGCTTTAAATTTGCGGTCCGTTAAGAACGGGACAAGATTTAAATTTGTTTTTTTCCCTTCCTTTCCGGTAAAGCATCTCTTTTGCCAACAGAAGACTACTTGGGAAACATGAAAATGGACTTTTATTTTCAGTTACACATGACAGGTTAACCTGAGAGGTGCCCAACAGAAGACTATTTGGGAAACATGAAAAAAGAAAAGTAAAGCATCTCTTCTTTTGCAAGAGAAGGCTACTTGGAAAACATGAAAAAAGAAAAAACTTTTTGCAATTAGTCAAAAGCAGCTGCAAGAAAAATAAGAATAATTGGGAAACATGAAAATGGACTTTTTTTTTCTCGGTTACACATGAGAGGTGCCCAACTATATTTGTTTGGGTGGCATTAAGTTCTCCATGTCTGCCAACATAAGTATAAATAGACAACATTCATTTTCGTTTGTGCTTAATCAACTCTAGCCTAAAGAAAATCATATCTATTTGTTATATTAGTTTAATAATGGCAGGGTCCTCACAACAGTCTAGCATAAGCTCATTAGTTTCAAATGCCCAAACAACAAATCAGAACCCCATTTATACTACCATATATGGGAGGAATGAAGACTCGAAAAAACCTATCGACCAGAAAAAAACTATTGACTAGGAAAAACCTATTGGCCAGCGTGTAGTGAATAATTTATACATAATAACAAATGGAAGCCCATTCTGTAAGGAATGGGTTGACTTAGTAGAGGAGGATTGCCGGTTACGTGAATAATGCAACAGATTAGGGATCTCAGCCCCGGTATCATGTGTCATTCCTTATCATGGCAGCGGCGTATGGATCAAGGAGGAGAATTTTGGACAATGTTTGTTTCAAGATCTCGCCCTTGTTGAGTTGATGAATGGTGCAATAAGGGACGATATCCGAAGGCACAAGAATGCAGCACTTGAAAAGAAAAGTGAAGAAGAATGATTTAGGCTAATATATGACTCTGACTAGCTTATTTTATATTTAGAAGTGCTTTTTATTAGGTATGACGGAAATGTTTTGTACTTCTAGGTGTTCCTAGTTATGGCTATATAATTTTCGTTGTTTCAATAAGAAAAGTAAATGAAAATTAGTACGTTTACAAGAGTGCATAACCTAGCTAGCAATTGCTAAAACAACATGGTGTCTCAAACAAGACTATTGAGTTCCTTTCACTTTGCATCAACCACTATTGAAGTAAATGATTTTTGATTCTCGTAATAAGTTCACATGAAACATGCTAGTACTACAGAACTTACAATTAATAAACATTAGTAAACTAAGGAATTCCTTTTCAAAGGTAATTCCCAAATTCAATTACAGAAGACCTACTTTCTGAAATTTAAAATTTCATATCAAGTCTGAGAAAAACTAATTTACCCTGAGGATGAAAACATGACTAAAACCAAAATACTAATGATGCCGCCTAAACTATTTCAAAGGAACATAACAAGGTAAGAAATATCAGCAACCAAAACCACTCCAATTCTAAGCATTGGGACAACGTTTGCTGTTAGCATAATGTCCCGTTTGGTGACACATTGAACAAGCTCTTTTCTTTCTAGGTTTTTCAATGGAAGATCTTATCCTCTTGATGCTCCGAAGACCAACTTCCGGTGTATTTTTTGGAGGCAGCACCACCCGCTATGCCACCTCCGCTGGGACATCCCAAGTTTCTAGGCTCAGCACACCATAGATTTTAGGTTCATACATAGATCTCCAAACAGATGTTTTATAATACTCCCCATAAAGGCCTTCTTCTTTTATCTTATATGTCTCACACACTGCAAGTACGTGGGGACATGGAAGATGCTGATAGTCAAACACTTTGCACGTGCAAGACCTTCGGTCAAGATAGACGGTATGCTTCTCTACATAGTCACCCTCGTCCACTTCATATTCGTCCCCATCGACATGGAAAGCCACAAACCTTTTTGCCACAGCCCACCGTTCTTTGATTATATCCCGTGCATGTCCACTCAAAGGATCTTGCCGATCACGAGCTAGTTTTATACGTTGGCAGAACCATTCCATAAGGAACCTGCGAATGTAATCGACTAAATGGCAGATTGGAAGTCCTTTAACATTAGCTATTCTTGAATTGAAAGTTTCACAGGCGTTTGTAGTCATGAGAGTAAAACGACATGTTCTAGCCTTCACCCTGGCCCACATTTCCGGTCCAAGTTCCACTACAGATTTTAAAGCAGCGAGGCTCGCTAAACCTAGGTCTCTCATAGCAAGTTCATACTGATCATTGCTAAATGATTTTGCAGCTCTTATAAATGCCACCGAAGCCGCGGCGCTTTGGTAGGTCTGTTTGATATTTTCTGCAAGGTCACATTACAGGACTGACTTATAAGTACAACTGAAGCATGCATCATACAGCATGGTGGATAACAAAACTTGTTTGGACTGTACACATATATGTGACCACTATTGTGTGCGTATATCCTTTGTGGTACTACTATCATGGACCTGAATACCGTACCTAGTCCACTATATGCAAAATGATGCTATTGTCATTGATCTGAATTACGTATCTAATGATAAAAGGGACCAACTAACTTCATAGCTCTGTCTAGATACATACATATAAAGATATACAGTCTGACAAGTAACACTAAATACAAATCAAGGTTAACGTTGTATCCATTCAGAGAACTAATATAAAATCTATTTAAACACAAAACTTGTGTGTTATTAGTATATAAAGTCTTGTTAAATACTTGAAAGATGGTGGATGCAGTATACTTGATTAGCACAAGGAAATGCCAACCTTATGGCTATACCGATCGATGGGTGCCTGTCTGTTGCCACAACAACATCTTCATTCATAGCATACTTATCGCCAAGTACTCCATATAACTTTCTCATAAACCATTCCCAAGATTCATTATTCTCGGAATCAACAACAGCAAAAGCAATAGGATAGATCGACTCGCCGAGATCCATTCCAACGGCTGACAGTAGAACTCCTTGGCGTGGCCCTGTAAGGTGTGTACCATTAACCGCAAATGCGGGTCTGAAACAGTTTTTAAATCCTTAAATACATACTCCAAAAGCAAAGAAATAATATAGAAAAGAATCATCCGAATCAGTTACTATCTCAGTAATAGTACCCTTGTTACGAGCACCAAGCATGTGACTATAACCAACGAGGTGTTGGTACGATTTATCGGGGATACCTTTGATCATCTCAATACCACGCTTGCAAGCACTGTATCCCTGCCGGTAATTGATAACCACTCCATAATCCCTTTTAATGTCCTTAACCAGTTGTCTGGTCGTAAAGGCCGCATCTAATTCTTTGAATTTGTGCTTGAAAAGCTCTGTAATTCCAGGAGCGGCCGCTTTGGTTCTTAATTCAGGGTCAGTCCTTTTGTTGCTTTCACAAGTATGCACATCGTTTGCAACTGTGAGTTTACACCACCCACAAGAATCTAAGGGAACTGCTCGCAGACGCCACTTGCATGTCTTGTCTTTGCATTTGGCAATAAACCTCTGGCTGTCGGATTTAAAAGCTATGTACTCAAAATTTCTTTTTACTTTCGCTATTGCAAGTATAAGTTTCAGCTCCGCCTTGATTTTGAAAGTGTTACCCACACATAGATCATTGTACTTCATATCCTTTGGGGGCTTAGGAATATCCAGAACCAGCGCTGGAGTTGTTGGCACATCATGAAGACAACGGAGTTTCTTGGCTGATGGAGTCATTACTGGTTCAAGACATCTCCTAGCCTTTGGACCGCTAGTACTCGATGAAAAAAATAAAACATTCAACATTAGTGTGACTATTTAGTCAGGACAAACATATTACAAAAGTACAATAATAAGAGGGACAAATAAACGTACCTTTAACACCACCATCTCCCTTGGCGGTTTCATTCTTGGACTGATAATCCTCAATGGAACTCGATGTGAAATTGTTAAGAGGGGTCAAGGGAGTATGGTGAAGCATCTTGGATCCGTTTTCATGTCTAGTAGTTGTTTTGGGAGTTACGGGAGGAATATCTACTTTTACTTCTTCTCCATATTTGATTGTGTAAAATCTTGGGAGTCCACATGTCTGGCCAACATCACTAACAATCTTAATCCTTTGCTTAAATGCGGTTCCCGGGACATCTATGAGGCCATACACATCAAAACAAGGTTTGTGCAAGAAACCTAAAACATCCATTGCTCTCTTCTTCACATCCTCAAAAGTGTACTTATCAGGTACCCCAGCAAGATATGTCATACCTTTGTAGTCATCATTACCTTCTTTGTGCACCCATTCACCATTGTAGTGGATGAGAACATCTTTGCTTATCATTATGGCAACGACAATTTAGGGTTCTAAAAGCAACTGCATTTCACAAAACACACTATCAGTTATATACAAATAAACTTCTTAAGCAAAAAGTGAATTACCAATCAATTCCTAAATGAACATTGAAATCATTCAAAAAGTGATTACAATTCGTATCGAACATCATATCTACGATATACAGAGCGACAATACTCTTTCATATACTAGCTACTATTATTTCTTATAACCCCTGCTAAATTTCCAATGGTGATTGCTAGACAATTGAGAACAAGCAAATTTAGATTAATTTTGTGTACACTCTACCCAAGCATAGTCTACAATCCAAAGCTTCTCTTGTAGTTCATTTCAGTACCCAAGTTGAATATTTATGATCGAAAATTTATTTAAGCAATAATACATATAACTAAGAAGGTGGTGATAAAATACTGGACATTAATGACATCATATGATTATGTTGCAACCTCCTTATATATGTAAGAAGTTTTCTGTAGTGGAAAATTTGTTTTAAAACCTAAACAAAACAACAATTGCTAATGACATAAGAACAAGGTCCATATAAATGTATAAGATACTCTAGAATCTGCTAGTTATTCATCTCATACAATTAGAAAAAGAATATACTACGAAAAGATTAAGAAAAGAACAAAAATTGATTACAAATAGTGATGATCTACTAGATCGCATGCCTATTTCAACCAACTATTTTCCTGTAAACCTAACCATAAAAAAATTTAGCCGCAGCTAACACATCCTAAATTAACAGAGGCCAAAATTAAGATCATCCTGTATCATGAACCCTACATAAATTAAGTAACCAAACCAAAAAATTAAAGATAACCCATACCTTATTTTACTGTAAACATATTTAAAAACCCTAACTTTGAGTTTGAAATTGAAATTAACCAAAATGTAATATCGAATTTGAAAGAGCTAAAAGTTAATCTCACATATTGAACACTATATAGATCCTTCCTTCTCTATCACAGTTGGATGCTTAGTAAAATATAAAACCCTAGCTTTCATGGTGTAGCAGCTGCCATGATATGAACACGATAAAAAGGATAAGAAATGTATAAGATGGTGAACGATGAAGAAGAAAAATAGAATAATAAGAAGAGATGTCCCTGATAGAGCAGTAGAACCTCAAGAAGATGAAAGAGCAGGAAGAAGAAGAGTGAGAGGATTAGGGTAAAGAAATATTGAAAGGTGCCGCATAAATTAACCAATAGAAAGGTATCGCCTCCCAAGTTAACCAATAGAAAAGGACCCCTTATATTGACCAATAACAATGAGACTTTTATAAAATTATATTTAAAAGAATTATTTAAATAAAACACATGTCCTCACACTACAAAAACAGGTCCAAGTATAGCTAGCCTGCAGGTGTCCTATCAGTAGAAAAGCTGAAAACTAACAGCTTTTGAATGGGTACATAAGTACATTAAATTCCGAGTGAAAACTATCAGCTTTTGGGAAAGCTCAGATGAGTCTATGTAGAAGAAACCTATAATTGCATCACAGAAACAAGGGTTACATGCTATCTCAGAACAAAAAAAAACAACTAAGTTCAGAATTGAACCATGTCTCGATTACTTTGTAGAAATGTCTGGATACCCTTTGGAATTAATAAGAATGCTTGGAATCTGATTGAAAATCCGATCCAAAGTAAGCCTCTGATAAATAGCATGCTGCACAACAAAAAAAATCAGTGAGTACAGTGAAATGGATCATAAATCACCATGATTCTAGTGCTCATGATCACCCATCGCAACAACAATTATGACTTCAATCGACTGCAAACCACCCGAAAAGCCACCATCTGGTTCAGTAGATCCATACAAAACCCATATCAGCTCAACCAATCATCCATTTTGAGTTCTCTGTAGCCTGCAAACTTATGGCACAAACAACCAAATTCCATCTGTTGCAAAAGTCACACGACATGGACCCAAGACGACCGAATTACCATTCATGCCTCATTAAATTCAAGATTGGAAAGAAGACTTTATGTTGGAACTTAGGTGAAAGAAAATATGCTACTTTTCTCAAAAAGTTACATGTATCTATTTGAGCCAAATATGCCACCAACCGAAGATAAACAATATTCAACTCATATATATCAGTTGTTGCCCTGCAACTACATGTCAGCTCCCTTGTCTTTCCGTCTAGAGTTCTTAAATATGGAATGAAAACACATACATATGCAAGTTCCTGCGCATGTGAACTGATATCATCAGCTTTAGCTAACTGAAAATTTGAACTGAAGATAAACATATTAAGACATGCTCATTAGATGCAGAAAAACATTCAGCACTTATACTAGACAATGTATGCTTTACATGATAGAACCTAGATTCAAATTTCAACAGTTACAATGATAATCGATTAGATTTATGATCACCAAAGAGGTCAAACCCTAGCAGTTGAAATCATACCAGCGCTGCTACAGCCACCGTAACTCAGAGTCTGAACTTTGTGACTGAAATCCACGCCTCTCTTCCATTTCTCGTATCATTCCATAGGGGGATAGCTTCCATTTCCATTTTCTGCCCATTTCAAATTCCATATCCTCGACTCGATTGCTGCCCATGATTTCCATTGCGGCAATGTCTCAAACACAACATAACACTTGATTTGAACAAAAAACCCATCCATATTCCATTGTTTTGAACCCACTGGTCTTTAATACTGCGGACTATATCCCCTCCTCATGATTTCCCTGCCATCATTCATTCCACATAGTTACATAATTTTAAAATTAAACTTAAAATCCCTAATTGTGTCAAATTAAAATCGTGTGAAAAGATACCTAAAAACCAACAATTAGGCCTAGAAATCAAGTTTCTAAGAAACCAAAAGAGAGGGATTAAAGAATTTGAGATCTGATTTTTCTAGCTGTGAACTAGATTGAACATACTTAGCGTTAATATAAAAAACTCAACATCGTTATTATACCAATAGATCTACAGAAAAATGAGTAAAAAATTCGGGTTTCTCACCTTAGCATGAAACTTTCTCAAGGTTCTTCGGCAGAAAGAGAGATTTGAAGTCATCATAGGAATCTCATGAGGTCAGATCGCTTCCAAGAAATTTTCAGTGAAGAAAATTTTCAATCAATCGATTGCCAACATTAACTGCACAAATCGAAGAAACAAACTGATTAAAACCCTCAAAATCGAAGAAACAATCAATCGATTGCAGCTAAACAATCGAAGAAACAAACTGCAATTAAAGCTGGAGGAAAAAAGGGAAGAGGCGAGAGCAAACCCTCAAAATCGAAGAAACAAATTGCAATTAAGTTAACAAATTGTCAACTTTGAAGAGGCGAGAGCAAACCTCTCCGTTCTTCGGTGGAGAAAAAATGGAAAACGTAAAGGGAGAAACCAGGTTTGTTTGAGAAGAGAAGATAAAGCTGGAGGAAAAAAGAATATTTTTTTTTTATTTCCCACGATGAAGGCGAAGGTGAAGCGTTAGGGTCCCGACAAAGGAGGTCCTGACCTTAGTTGAAAAAGGTCCTCACTTAATTAAAAAAAGTCCTGACTTCGTACATCCTACTTGTCACATACGTGGCGCCTAGGTGGTCGAGTTGAGGAAAGTCCTGACCCTAGTAGAAATTTGGATGCCAAGGTCCAGACCCTTAAAATCTTATTTAATTCCATTTACAAGATTATTTTATTACTAATCAAAGTGTCCAGTAAGGGTCCTGGACCCTGATAATAAAATATTAACAAAAATTATCTTACTTTAATATTTTTATTTTTATTAGAAGACATGGTTAGTAATAATGAGGGTCTGGTTAGGAGTCTGAAAAGGTCCTGTTCGGAGTCCAGACCCTCTTTAGGGGACCCTAAATACTTAAATACTATTAAAAAAAATTGATTTTCTAAATTTTCAATTCATATAATAAGAGTTTTTAAAAAAATGATAGAGTCCGGTTAAGCGTCTTGACCCTTTCATGGACCTTGCACTGAAATCCACAAAGAAAAACACTTATTTTAAGTTTTGAAAGTTGGAAATAATATTAAACAATTAAGGGTCCTCTACTTTCAAGGGCATAAATGTCATATAGTGTCATTTTTGGTAGGTTTGGGGTTAGGGTGGTATTTTTGGAAAACCCATTTCAAAGAATAGCATTTTTAAGAATTCCCCCACGGGTTTATTTGATTTTTTATTCTTAGATTATTCGATTTGGATAACATTGATTCAATGGGTTTGTGTTAAATTCGTAGTTTCTCCGATTTGGGGAAGATTGATTGTTGTGTAATAGGCACCGAAAGCATTCAACCATCGTTAGTAGTAAGTATCAACCAATATAACGAGAGTGGACTAGTGAGGTTAATAATGTCAAATGCCACTTGATAAATCTTGGCTTCTGCAAATTTGAACATTATTTTTATGTTAATTCGCTCACAAAGCTTATTGGATGTGATAATATCTAAGATAAAACACGACTCTGTCCACTCTCGAATTGGAGAATTCAATCTTCCATACAACCAGACTCTACATCATCAGTAAACTACATACAGAATCATTGTAATCCTAGATTAATATCAACATGAACACTATATATGCATATATTGCATGGTGTTGTGTGGAATGAGGTGTAGTTAATTTGGAAAATGAATGAAGCTCCACATAGGCAAAATTTAGCGCATACTTACATACATGCTTACGAGTATGTATAGATAATCCCCACCACAAACTAGAATGATATATCATCGTATACTGATAAGCTAATTAAATCAAGGAAAATCGAATCAAACTTCCAAGCCATCATTAGTTAATTTAATTAGCAGCCAAGATATGTGAGCTACTGAAGCTTTAGAGGCAACCCTTACTGCAAAGTACTGATATAGATGGTAAGTTGCCCATATAACAACTAATTAATTTGATTGAGAATAACTTAAACTGGGAAGAGAATAAGCACTAATCATGAACGACTAGAAGAAAAAAAGTCAAGCGATCTCATTAATTTTGTGTCCTAGATAGAGTAAACTTTCATTTCATACCTTATCCCGAATTATTTGTCTTTTCTACCTTCATTTTGTGTTTTTCTGAAGCATGTTTTAGGGAGCGGAAGCCTAATGATGATGGTGAAGAAGAACTCGCAACTCAGGAAGATGAAACCGATAAACGGGCAGTGAGTTCATTAGTTTATCTAATTGAATTCATTGATTTTGATTTCTGGTGTGTGTTTAAGATTGATTCGATTGAATTCAAGATTTGATTCCTGGGGTATGTTTGAGATTGATTTAATTGAATTCAATATTTTGATTTGCGTTTTGTGTTTGATATCTGCGTTTTTTATGTAAATATTTTTGTGGGATTTAATCTGTATTTTTATTTTTCTAATATTCCAGGGTTCGGCAAGACAAAACTGAAGGTACTACTCTCACGTCTCAAGGTTTTCTTCTCTGCGATCTTCTCCTCCCATCTACTCAGATTTTTTTTGCTAAAGAACTGAGTTTGAAGACAGGTTGTTGACGTTGCAGGTATAAATAAAAAAGGTTCTAATTTTTTTCTTGGATGTTTAAACTTACTATTAATGGTCTTGCACTTTTTATTTCTAAGAGATGTTTTCTGTAATTGTTGCCTTTTCTTTTTAATTGCAAAACTCTTTTAGCTTACTTTTTCTGGGGCAAGAAGTGGTCTTTAGCCATCTAGGAAGTGTTGGATATTTTTCAATAATATAGAAAATAAAATGGTTTTCATTTTTGGTTAGCCACTACAATGGGGAGTGTCATGAGCCTAATAGATGTAATGGATGTTAGTTGGAGATGAAAAGGCATCTCCATAGGGTGTGATGGTTCACAAGAGACACATTCATTCCTATTAGACACTATTGGTGTCTTTTGGAAGTGAAAAAGCATCTCCAATGGGCATGAATTCCCTATAAATAGTGATGGTTTGTTTTCATTCAAACAAAGGAAAACACATCTGATTTCTTTTCTCTCTAAGCATCATCAGAAACTTAATACTGTGTGTTCTTGATTGGGACAAGGGGTGCAAACCTTGAATCCAATTTCTCTGTTGTAGGGCTTTCATTGTATCCTGAAGGCTTTATTTCGCATACCTGTTGCAATCGCCAATTGATATTGGGAGGGTAGAAATAATCGTCTAAAAGAAATCTTATGAGCCTTGAAAGTTTTTGAGTACAACAATTTCTTTTAGTGTTTCCATCCTCTGTTTTATACCCACATTTTCCAACAGTTTTAGACGATTATTTCTCGAACAACGGAGGGTGAAACTTCAACATGCTCGCACAGTGAAATTTTCTAAGAACTAATTGCATATATTTATGCATTCACTGTAAGTTTGGCGAACGGGCTATACAGTTGGGCTTTTGCGGAGAGGAAGAAATAAGAAGAGAAAACGCGAAAGGAGCAAACACGAGGAGTTTTTTCAGAAAATCTATCTCTATCTCTTTCTTCAAATTCATGTACTTCTTTTTTGATTGATCGGATACACTTGTGACCGGGTATTGTCGATGCAAGAAGTCTGAAGTGGTTGTTTTAAACGAGTGTAAATGGGTGAAGTCAGTTCAGAATATAATAATATTTTGTGGTGATCCAAATACAAGACATGAGGACATTTGGAGTTTTTCTGACACTCAACATTCATCATCAAAGCCTCCTCTTCCATTATTAAGTCATTATATTTCTTAATAATCAGTTTAATTTTCTTTTGTGGCCAGAAAATATAAAAGAAGGGGAGAAAGGAGATGGCAGACTCCTCCCAGCGATGACGATGGTATTATCTCGAAAGAATCGAGAACTTTCAATCGAGAGTTATTTGTTCTACCCGCGTGAATAATGATTTCCATTATTCGGTCAAGAGGTGGACGACAAAAGAAAACGGTCAGTGCGAACTATCTTTATATTGATGATTATAACATGATAGATTATACCCTAGATATTGATTGATCTCATGGTTTGAGTTTGCAATCATACGATGAATACCAACTGGTAAGAATGAAAATATTTGATTATATTGAATATTATTGTTTGCTAAAACTGAGAACGAAATGGGTCATAAATAAGGTGTTCGATAAAATGGTTCAACCAATATGATAAGCAAACAAATGGGTATTGTGCATTCATTCTTCTTGATGTAATTCTGTGTCGTAGGCACATAGTTTACTGTCTCTTTTATAGTTGGTAATAATTTTGATATCCTATGCAATGTTATTATGACCATTGAAATGTAGAAAGAAGAACCACAAACTTTGTAGTCATCCTAGTTAATCCATTATGAATGATTGATTCGGTCTGCTTGATTTTGATTCATGCTTCCTCAATATAGTCGGTGAATGAGAAGACGTGTCCTTTAGTTTGAAAATTGAAGAAGGACTAACCGTATTTCTAAGGACTACAATTAATGGGCTTTTCATCATTCTAAATTGTGTTTGAAGATGATGCATTCGCATTTTCTCATAGCCAAGGAAAGCCAAATCCTAAGAGTTTAAACTAATTACTATCCAGGATTTGAAGATTTCACTCATATTGAAATTAAGTATGAAGTTGGAATGAGTGGGATTCATAAGATGGTTTATTTTTTTATGACTGGTTATGTCCCTTTTAGAGTTTATACTGAAACGAAATAAAATTGCTTCAGTAGAGTGGTCTGTGTTTTACAGTGACAACCAAATCCTATAGCAAACTATGAGTGTTTTGTTTGTATTATCGGATTTGAAGATCCATTCTTTGGAATTATAAGGGCATGGACCATCAGCAGATACATGATCTCACTTGTGTCATCCATTCACCGACATGTCCAGATTGCACTTGCATATGCTCCTTTGAGTAGGATGCAATTGATCTAGACATTTTGGTAAGGTCTTTTTTGTTCCTCATTTATATGAGATTTTTTTACTGTAGTTACGAGAATACAGCGACGTATCATGTATATTTATGTAATGGAAAGTTAATGCCTCCGTAGATTTTATAAATTTATGAGATATAAGATAATCCTCCCACTATCAGGACTTGTGTGATCCGCTGGATGTGATGGAAGTGATAAGTTTCCAAAGGTAAGAGTGTTAATTTCATGACATTTAATAGCATTTAAAAAAAATGTTAAGAAATTGGGGGAGAAATTATAAATGTCATAAGATTTTTTAGTTGTTGAGTTATCACATAACCAAAATCGCCATAATCATGGAGATGAACAATTGTATGACATGATCATAATTCTTGTAATAAGAATTATGTGTTCCAAAATTTGGAAAATGGGATGTCTTAAATGATATCAAGAGGAAAGTGGAATACCGGTGAATATGTAATGAGTTGGAAGATTGGGCGCGCGACCAAATATCCAACAATGAGGTGTTATGATATTACCGATGCATAAATTATGAAAATTTACATTACATAATGTAAAATGTTAAATAGACATTGTCTATGTCTTTTGGGTATAAATTTGTAGAGGATTGGGCATGAGTAGAGGAGTTACTCATCGTAATAATGTGCTTGTTTAAATAGCAAGTAAGTTGCCTACAAATTTCTTATGCCTCTAGTGAATGCAAGTCTATAAGGACATCTAGTGAATTAAATATGATTGTTAATTATGATTCCTAGAGAAGTTACAATTATTTTGTAAAATTAAATATGAACATTTTTAAATCAGAATTGATTGCATGAGTAGATGCAATTAATGAGGAGGAATGGCTTAGAACCTAACTTGTAGAGATCCCATTTTTTGGAAGAAGCCATCTTAAGCAGTCTTGATTAATTGTGAATTAGGCTATGATCTATAATGTCTCTAAAGACTTATAATGAAAAGTCAAGACATGCAAGTCTTGGACATTGAACGGTAAGTCAATTACTCAAGAAAAGAGTAATTGCAGTTTGCCATTGAAACGGAGAAAAAACTTGGTAGACCCATTTGTGAAAAGTCTTCCAAAGGAATTGTTTTCAATGAAGTATACAAAAATGGGACTAAGGTCTGTGAAAGAAAGTTCGATCACCCATAGCAGAAACCCAACATATGTTTTGAAAAAGATAAACAAGGTTCAATGTGGTACCAACAAGTTATGGAAGTGATTATGGTGCACTAAGTAAAACTTCTCATTTCTGTTTAGTGCAGGGTTTCGCAAGAAAATAGGATGGATATAAATCCTTAATAAGTCTAACTTTTATCACAAGGTGTCTCGCAGAAACACCTTCGAGACTTACCTATATGAGTGTGGAAATCAGGTCGTTTCCTAAGAGAAGAAGACCGTTCTCTAAAGAAGACTCATGAATCAAGGATATAAGCACATGGCCATTAACGTGCTTGGCTACAGAACACACAATCCATGAAATCAGTATGTGTTGAGATTCCGGTTTTTATCACATGGGGTACTTGGTTCAAGACTGATTTCACCACTGAACCCTGATAAGGCTTTGAATTTCTTACACTAAGTGAAGGTTCAAATCCAAAAGATACCTATCATTTATGTATTGATTTCAACGATGATGCTTATTTCCAAATTAAAATTGAACTACGTTGGCTTGATCCCACTCGGGTACGTAGGAAGTCACTTGAGTGATGCAGCCACTCCAGTTTTGTAGGTTCTTACTTTGTTTTATTTTCATGGTTTTTGGTTATTGAAAATAGGGGGAGATTGTTGGATATTTTTCAATAATATAGAAAATAAAATGGTTTTCATTTTTGGTTAGCCACTACAATGGGGAGTGTCATGAGCCTAATAGATGTAATGGATGTTAGTTGGAGATGAAAAGGCATCTCCATAGGGTGTGATGGTTCACAAGAGACACATCCATTCCCATTAGACACTATTGGCGTCTTTTGGAAGTGAAAAGGAATCTCCAATGGGCATGAATTCCCTATAAATAGTGATGGTTTTTTTTCATTCAAACAAAGGAAAACACATCTGATTTCTTTTCTCTCTAAGCTTTTTCAGAAACTTAATACTGTGTGTTCTTGATTGGGAGAAGGGGTGCAAACCTTGAATCCAATTTCTCTGTTGTAGGGCTTTCATTGTATCCTGAAGGCATTATTTCGCATACTTGTTGCAATCGCCAATTGATATTGGGAGGGTAGAAATAATCGTCTAAAAGAAATCTTATGAGCCTTGAAAGTTTTTGAGTACAACAATTTTTTTTAGTGTTTCCATCCTCTGTTTTGTACCCACATTTTCCAACAGGAAGCTTGTAAAGATCTTACCTGACATCATAAGATTTATGTTTTTGATTAAAATATGATTACCGTAAGAACTATGTATTCTATATCAAAAATATTAACTAATTCTCATGGACATTATCCCAAGTATCCCCATTTACAAGTATGTAATAGTGGGGGTAAATACAGCTACAAATTTGTATCCCATAAGCCTAAACCTTAGTATATTCTCATGAATAAGTTATCGGTGTGGCCTCCTACATCTTTGTTTTGGTTGCAGGGTTTAAATTTAGATTTTCTTTAGAGTGGATATCTTCTTTGGGTCTGTAACATTTGTTTTGTAGGTTTTGAGCTTTGGATTTTCTACAATGCAATCGTAACTTTACTATTTTCGCCGAGGTAAGGTTTTGATATACATTTTCTTTAAAGTGGATATCTTCTTTTTCCTGTAACATTTGTTTTGTAGGTTTTAATTTTTGGATCTTCTATAATAGAATCTTATATTTGCTATTTTCCTTTTTGTACTTTGATTACACGTTGCATGGGTGTATTTTCAGATCCCAAAATCGGATCCTCTTTTACTTTAAACAACAATCTCCCCGCTTAGTTGTTTTTTTTTTTTCCTCATCACTAAAATTATTATTCTCATTTGCAGAGACAGAGTGACTTGCAGTGAGAGTTTTAAAGTGGGTACATAAATACAGAGTTGTAGCTCCCCCAAATCTAGCAGCTAACTAGTCCAAGAGATTAACTAAATAAAGAGGCACTAAAGATCTAAATCATATACTTAAACATTCAATAAAGAAATCTGCTACAAAACTAAACCCAAAAAAACTAACCCACTTTAAAATATATATGTACAAGAACTCCTCTCAAATGATACATATAATAATAATCATTTATTTTACAAATAAAATATACAACATAGCAATCAAAGTCGAAGTTAACCAACTAACGGACTCAACTCCTCGAAGCTTCCGCTGCGCAACTCTGACCTGTCTCTGAAACTGAAAGTGGGAATGGGTGAACACATCATCCCTAAAAGGGGTACCCAGTAGAAATAACATTTAACTTTCAAGTATTCATTGGAATGATTTGAAAACAATTCATGTTTTCTCAAAACACTAAAACACAAGTTACATAACCAATTTCACAGAGGTAAACAATCATGTACATGGAACTAACTCCTTTTTCAAACAATGTATATATATTAAGTGTCGACCAATTCCTTATACACCATATTAGTTTATATTAGTGTCAACCAATTCCTTACACACCTATTACGCATAAAAACTCGGAAGTAAGTAGATATAAATGAAGGAGCAGTATCCTATATACCACATAAGGAAATTATCATTTTCCAAACATACAAATGGAAATTCTTATTTCCCAAAAAATTCATAAAGACAAACAAAGCATTACAATTCCTTTCCAAGCAATGAAAAGATTAAAAGAATCAATAGTACTTTCGGAATTTAAAATAAAACAATGCATGGAATACACAATCAGGCAATGCATGAATTTGTTAAACATAAACTTCTGTAATAGAAAACAACAATAATCACACAAGAGTTAAATGTAAATTCCCACCTCTTTTGATAACAAGTCACGCCTACCTCGAGATCCACGATCCACTGGTTCATCCTTTGAATCGATCGTTGTTAGTCCTATTCCTATGCACATGCCAAAAATTGATATTTGGCATATATGCACTCACTATGGGTATGCGAAACTACCAAACTCATATGCCTATATGTCAGGAATAACATATAGGCATACATGATAGAGTTTCCAGCGAGCGATAAAGTCAGCGTTCGCTGGTCATTCCAGCGCTAACGTTAGTCAAGCTGTCGCTCGCTGATCTGATCAACGCTTATCAGACTTCATCCAACGGCTACCATTTCCCCCCTCTATAAATACCTAATTTCTACCCATTCCAACCCAACTTCAAATTCATTTCAACATGCCTAGTGCTCACATAACCGAAGTGGATTTTACTCCAGAGGAAGATGTTTCTATAATTCGATGTTGGGTTTCAGTTGCAAGCGATAGAGATTTCAATTTAGAGACTTTTAACTTATGAGACAATATGTTTCAAAGGTTTACGATGTTAAGTCACGTAAATCCAAGAAGAAAAAATGAGTGTCTTCAAAATCGTTATTGTTTCATCAATAACAATGTTAGAATGTATCAGCAAATTATGTGATTGATAAAAGGGGATACTCCAGGGTTGACAAATAAAGAACTAAAAATTAGAGCTCGTACCAAATTTTCCAAAGACAACGAAAGATGGTTTAGGAACGACGAATGTTATGAACTTTACAATGTTCATGTGCAGGGATTCAAATTATAAGTATTGTGTTATGCAATCAAGGTTAATTTTTAATGAAATGTAAAACTAGTTTGTATTTGAATATTAATCTAAAAAAAGTTTCCCATTAATTACAAAAAATATATTCATTTCAACTAAATTGCTTACATTTAAACTACTCATTACCTTGTCCATTTCCTCCCTGACCAAAGATCCAATTGCCCGCGTTTTCTGGATCAAGAGTGTTGTTCAACATATCAGTTAGTGAGCCGGTTTGAGACTCACTTGGTGCTTGAGTCTCATCAGAATCACCATAAACTTGATAAGCAATGGGTTCAGGGTGCATGGGAACACGATACAAATATTGAAATACGTGTTGTTGATATTCTTGAGGAGTTTGTGATTCAAGGTTTTTCTGAATGTTCGTATTAGCAATAAAAGATTCGTTCTCTTGGAAGTTGTTAAGATTAAATTAAAAGATTTAAATAAAAATAATAAAAAGAAGAGATATTCACTGGGCCTAGGATTCCACCGAATTCATATCAATAGGTTCAATTATTTATTTTTCAACAATTATAGCTCAATATAAACAAGGACTCTTATTTTTTTTTGCCAAGGTAGATTATCAAAAGATTGATTGTATCCCTAAGCATAGATTATCTAAACAAAGCATAACCTATCTAATGAATGACAACCAATTTTATCGAATCATAATTCTATTAAAAATAAGTGCAAAAGTCAAATAGAAAATAAATAAATTAACCCAAGTCTGAAGTTCGGCTTCCTCCATTGACCCAGTGTAGGGGTTTAGCTACTCATGATGTAGACACGCTCAAAATGGATTTTTATTACTCAAATGTGCTTACAAATGATGAAAATGAGAGAAATCAAATAAATCAGGAATTTGCAACGCACATAAACGTCACAAACCCACTGTTACAATGTACGACAGATGAGAAGTGATGTAAATACTGTTTAGATGTCGTTGGAAAGACTGTTGCAAAACCAGGAATAAACCACGGTTTATTAATGACCGGCTTTCACAGCCTTATGTTCTTCGTGCAATCTTCACATCAGCAGCAGAGAAATCTTCTCTGAAGCTTCAAACTCCCTTTCTAGCCTCCCCTAACTCTCCATGTCCTTCTATGAACCCTGAAATGCCTTTTTATAGCCAACTTCACCTCTAATTTTCTGAGTAAATGTGAATATTTTCTCTTTATTGCTCCCGGGAATAATTTCCTTTCTTTGTTGTTTCACGCATCTTCGACACAGTTAATAAGTTCAGTCCTCATCTATGCTGACGTTAAACAAGCAGCATCCACGAGCAAAACTTCCAACACAGAGTATCTCCGGTTTATTTTCTTCCCTGATTTAGAATAAACACCAAAATAACAGAATATTCTTCTCCAAAACACAAGAACAGCATGTGTACATGGTAACCAAAATAACACTCGTCGAATTCCTCGAAAATCTCCAACAGAATCTTCCCAAAATCAATCGCAGAAACCCATGAATATCTCCTCTTTTGAGTTATCAAGTCCACGTATAACCTCTTATTTTCTCGCTTTTAACTTGCATACCAATCCTGTTTAAAGCTAACAGGATAATCCTTATCATTTTCCAAGCCAAACTCCTACAAATTCTCTCCAAAAATCGATCCAGGGAATACTCAGTAAACAACTCACTTTTCCCGCCAAAAACAGCTTCTAAAATGAAGAAGGAGATGGTTAGCCCTTAGCGAAGTCTGAAGTGCCTTTAGTATGTGGGTGGAAATAGTAGCCAGGGGTGCAAATTGCTGTGGGTGCCCCTTAGTAATTAAGGTACCCCTTAGCCAACAATGAGAGTCCGTATAGCAAATGTCCTCCGGAGGTGCCTTTAACAGTTTTTCGAGCCGATTCTTCTAAAAACATTTATTTCTTAAAAATACCTACAAAGAAGTTTATTAGTGATAAAATCGAGACCTAGATAATATAAATATGGGTATAAAATGGTGCACTTACGTGCTTATCAACACCCCCACACTTATATTTTGCTAGTCCCGAGCAAAACAAGAAAATTGACCCGCTACACAGCTGGTCATAAATTAAGAGACTAAGACCCGCTACACAGCTGGTCATGACAATTGCCAATACACAAGACACACATTTTTTTTTTAGAGAGACCCGCTCCACAGCTGGTCATGATAAGCAAGGAAATTCCTGAAAAAGAAAAAGAAAACGTTAACCACTCCCCCACACTTAAATATTACATTGTCCTCAATGTAATTGAGTTATCCAACATAAAATTTAAGATGGGAAATAAAAATAAAAATAAACAAAAATAAATAATTATACCTACTGGAATGTAAATAAAAGATCCCCGTAAACTAATAACCTGAAAACTTGGGGATCGACCCAAAATACAATATTTACAAATGACAGCTTCACAATTATTTTATGAAAAAATGGGGACACTGAAACTGTCAGAAAACAAAATTTACCCCTAAACCAAGTTTTTTCGCACATGGAAGTGCGTAAAGAACAAAGTATGGGGATTCTATTGAAACTGGGAAATATTAATTGATTCATGCACGATATCAGGAATAGGCCAGTCCTCCGGGTATTTAGATGAAAAGTATTCCAATAAAATTCTAGAAGCACACAATTATAACCCTAAATTAGGCAACTTTTGGAAGTCTAGGGGTCTAGAAACAACCGCTAAGTCGGGTGAATGATCTTGTGAGGTAGATTCATCTATGGAATTAGGCGAATTCTCCACACAATCATCCACAGGGTCATATATATGTTCAGTCTGGGACAAAGAGTCACTATCAGATTCATCATCGTTGTCATTAAATAATTTTTGGCAATCCAATATTCTCAGTCTTTGTTCCAAACTAAGTGGTGTGTGTTTAAAATACTTATCATATATCTCTAATGGAGATTCTTCACGTACCTCATGTGGATCAGAAACTCCATACCGTTGCCTATGCATATATTCACCAAGCGTCATCTCTGATGAAGTTTCCTGATGATTTGAATTTCTGCGCATATATTCCGCCAGCGTCATCGTAGACGACGTCTCCTCAAAAGAAGTCATCATCCTGAAAATAAATAGAAAAAGAAACGCATAAAAAGGAAAAAATAAAAACTAAAATTAAAAGAAAATATTGTACAAAATAAAAATATACCTAAAAATTAATAATATAAAAACAATTCCGCGTCGCAACGGCGCCAAAAATGATTCAAGGTTTTTCTGAATGTTCGTAGTAGCAATAAAAGATTCGTTCTCTCGGAAGTTGTTAAGATTAAATTAAAAGGTTTAAATAAAAATAATAAAAAGAAGAGCGATTCACTGGGCCTAGGATTCCACCGAATTCATATCAATAGGTTCAATTATTTATTTTTCAACAATTATAGCTCAATATAAACAAGGACTCTTATTTTTTTTTGCCAAGGTAGATTCTCAAAAGATTGATTGTATCCCTAAGCATAGATTATCTAAACAAATCATAACTTATCTAATGAATGACAACCAATTTTATCGAATCATAATTCTATTAAAAATAAGTGCAAAAGTCAAATAGAAAATAAATAAATTAACCCAAGTCTGAAGTTCGGCTTCCTCCGTTGACCCAGTGTAGGGGTTTAGCTACTCATGATGTAGACACGCTCAAAATGGATTTTTATTACTCAAATGTGCTTACAAATGATGGAAATGAGAGAAATCAAATAAATCAGGAATTTGCAACGCACATAAACGTCACAAAGCCACTGTTACAATGTACGACAGATGATAAGTGTTGTAAATACTGTTTAGATGTCGCTGGAAAGACTGTTGCAAAACCGGGAATAAACCACGGTTTATTAACGACAGGCTTTCACAGCCTTATGTTCTTCGTGCAATCTTCACAGAAGCATCAGAGAAATCTTCTCTGCAGCTTCAAACTCCCTTTCTATCCTCCCCTAACTCTCCATGTCCTTCTGTGAACCCTGAAATGCCTTTTTATAGCCAACTTCACCTCTAATTCTCTGAGTAAATGTGAATATTTTCTCTTTATTGCTCCCGGGAATAATTTCCTTTCTTTGTTGTTTCACGCATCTATTGATGTTCGACACAGTTAATAAGTTCAGTTCTCATCTATGCTGATGTTAAACAAGCAGCATCCACGAGCAAAACTTCCAACACAGAGTATCTCCGGTTTATTTTCTTCCATGATTTAGAATAAACACCAAAATAACAGAATATTCTTCTCCAAAACACAAGAACAACGTATGTACATGGTAACCAAAATAACACTCGTCGAATCCCTCGGAAATCTCCAACAGAATCTTCCCAAAATCACTCGCAGAAACCCATGAATATCTCCTCTTCTGAGTTATCAAGTCCACGTATAACCTCCTATTTTCTCGCTTTTAACTTGCATACCAATCCTTTTTAAAGCTAACATGATAATCCTTATCATTTTCCAAGCCAAACTCCTACAAATTCTCTCCAAAAATCGATCCAGGGAATACTCAGTAAACAACTCACTTTTCCCGCCAAAAACAGCTTCTAAAATGAAGAAGGAGATGGTTAGCCCTTAGCGAAGTCTGAAGTGCCTTTAGTACGTGGGTGGAAATAGTAGCCAGTGGTGCAAATAGCTGTGGGTGCCCCTTAGTAATTAAGGTACCCCTTAGCCAACAATGAGAGTCCGTATAGCAAATGTCCTCCGGAGGTGCCTTTAACAGTTTTTCGAGCCGATTCTTCTAAAAACATTTATTTCTTAAAAATACCTACAAAGAAGTTTATTAGTGATAAAATTTAGACCTAGCTAATATCAATATGAGTATAAAATGGTGCACTTACGTGCTTATTAGTTTGCTGCAATGGTTGTTGGAATTGTTGAAATGCTGATGAGCTTGAGGAAATTGGGGGGGGGGGGGGGAATTGGGGTATACAGAGTCGATTGCCTAATTACTTCCATGTTCACACCACCACCTGGAGTCATTATGTCACTTGGCATCATTACCCTCAAATCCTTGACTCATTACTCTAACATTGGGACTCATTCCCCTACTACTACCTGAACCATCATTACCATCAAATCCTTGACTCATGTCAAACATCATGCTTTCCCTCAGTTTTTGCAACTCATCCAAATGCAATCTCTGAAATCCCTGAACTAGAGCATGATAATCATTCAACTGGGTCTGATACTTCAACTATGTAGTATTGATCCCCAAGTATGGATAAGTCCAATCAAGTGCACTAGAAGCAATTGGATAAGTAACAATCTCTCCAGATGTGCTGGATATAGTCGGTACCTCCCAAGAAAATGGTGGCATGGTTGACGATGAACTTTGAGAAGGATAAGAAAATGCATCACTCGACTCTGGTGGAGGTTGGGAAAGAAGAAATTCATCCGCAAGTGGCATCCTACTTTAAGCTGGAAAATCCATCCGACCCAAACTTTGCGGTTGCATAACAATATTGGGCTTGAAAATTGTGTTATACCAAGATAGGTAGTCATTTATGTCCATTGGATCCTTGATCAAATCATCAGCTTCTTTCCATTGATGACCTTCCCTTATCAATTTGAAGTAGTCGTCTTGGGAAACCTCTGAACTTGGATAAGGGTTGACGGCTATCAATGATCTTCTTTGCAACTGAAGAAGTTGTCTTTCACCATAATACCAAATACCTTTTTCAGAAATATGGTTGTATAACACCATCCTTATAAGGCTTAGCTATACCATTCTCTGAGCTTGTTCTTCTTTGAACTCAGGTATTGCTTCATACATATTGGAGATAAGGTTAAGGCTTGTTCTACACAACTGCTGAATCTTATGAACAATAGCAATATGTTGACCATCTTCAATCTGTATAGGTTTCCAATTCTCGGAATCGTACTTCCGTATGATCGGAAATACATTGGTATGATTCTTAAGAGAAGGTTCTGAAACACGGAACCATGTATACCACCAATATTGAAAATAATAACATTATTGGTTATTAAATTTTCCAAGTGAAAATAACAAACAAATATTGTGAAAATTATTGGTTCTTGCCTCCAGAACTCCCCAAAATGCATTAAAACTATCTTTGACCCATGTCGAGCAATCACCGAGGGCCATGTAAATCTCCGATAAAATCGGAGACCCTCAATAATATGTTGGTGCTTGCTCTAAATCTTCTAATGCTTCGAGAAACCCAATTAACACCCCAATCATTTGGAAGTATACATTGGCCTAGTGTCCACAATACAAACAGACGTTCGAGCTCCTCATAATGGTCGGGGAACAAATATTCATTACTAGCTACTCTGTTTTCATTCATTTTCCTAGCATAACGTATAAAAAATGCTTTCAACCCAGCCACTTTTAACACATGCGCTTTTATAAGGGAAGTCTTTGTTTCCATTTATCTTATGATAACCAATTTAGTTTATTAAATGGAAGTAAGTTTCCAGCACATGGAATTCCCGTTAACATGTACAAATCTATCGGTGTCACTTCTATTAACAATAATTATTCATAATTAGAATTTGTTGATTTTTATAAAATAAAACACATAATCTAAAAATTAAATTACTAGAAAAACTGACTTACCACATTCAAAGTCCTTGAAAAAGAACGTGTTTGTAGTCTTCCACCATCGTTCTAATATAACTTGAACTCCTTGGGTCATGTGGTTTATAGGTTGTATATGATATAGATGTATCCAAGGATATCTTCTAACTCTCTCATGAACAACATGGGGAAGTAATTGAAAAATCGTATGTAACTCAGTCCATCCACCTCTTAGATTTACCGAATTAACTCGCTCCTCATAGTCAGATAGGTAATTACAGAACATACCTTCACCGGCTACTTGTCTGACATTATTAAACTCATAATTTTTATCCACAACAAAACTTATTCCACTGGCTGGGGTACTAGTATATCCTTTGGATTTTCTATTTCTTTTTCTTCTCTCCATATTTGTTTAAGAAGTAAAACGAAAGATAATTGTGAATGGAATAAAGAGTTGAGAAGCGAAACAACAGAGTTGAGAAGGGAAGTGAATGATATCTAAACAAGGTGCAGTATTTATAGGCGCTGGAATGTCGTACGCTGGCGATATTAATTATAACGCCAGCGACCGAGTCAATAACGCTCGCTAGAAACTCGGTCGCTCCGTGGTTTTCCCATAGTAGCACAATTGGTTTGCCATGCCACCTGGTATGCCAAACAACTTTTTTTTGGCATATGCATAGGAATAAGCATGAATATATACTAATTGTTAATCACACAAGAACTCTAAGAATGTAGCCAAAATGGCTCATATAAGAATCATACAAGTCTATCTAATAGTTCTAAGCCCATTTATGGTTCTACACCTTTTCATTATCTATCTTTAGAACATATGAGGGTTTACTAATTATTTTAGAAGGTTATTTTAGGGACCATGGTTTTTTTGGGGGACCATGGTTTTTTTGGCATAAGTTTGGTTAGTTGCAAAAAATATTTTTCCCAACCGAACATAAGTTTGGTTTAGTTGCAAAAAACATTTACCAACCGAACTGGTTAGTTCGGTTAGTTGCTAAATATTTTTTCCAACCGAACCGGTTAGTTCGGTTAGTTGTAATAAACATTTACCAACCGAACTAGTTAGTTCGGTTAGTTGCAAAAAATATTTCCCAACCGAACCTTAGTTCGGTTGCATCGCAAAAAATATTTCCCAACCGAACATGTCGCTAGGAAAAAAAATTCATGGTCCCCCAAAAAAAACATGGTCCCCAAAATAACGTTCTTCTTTTAGGTTGGTTCTATAGCCCACTAGCTAAGTCTTCTGAATATACAACTTTGTAGAAGAAGCCAAAGGTCAATTCAGACCTCAAGGGGTCTAAATATCAAACTAGGAATATATGGTATTAAGCCCAAGTCTACTAAACCGGCCCATTAACTAAAGTCCAGTCCATCCGAGTCAACTAACGGTCACTGACTGTCAAACTGGCGGTCACATGTCAACTAATCAGTCAATGTCTAAGTTCAGGTCAAAGTCAAGGTCAATAGTCAAAATAGTCAAGGGAGTTAAAGTCTAAATCGGTCCACTGAGTTAACACGATTCAACTCAGTCAGATGATAAGTAAATCAGTCAGACATATGACTGACAGAAAGGATATTGGCCTGAGCCATTACACAGGCCAACACTCTATTACATGCATTCTTCTAACTCTTGTCTAAGCAACAACAACAATACAATTCTCAATTTAAACTTCATAATCAAATTAAAAATACAACTATAGCCTACCTGCAATTGCAGTTCGAAGCTTTAACAACACACACTAACAACAACTAACACCAATTCATCCTATTTGCAAAACCTTACACTCGCCTAACTCTTAACTACCACTCAAACATCAAAACTCAACAATTTCAGGCCTGCAACCCAAGTCTCCAAATTCTTAACTGCACTCACTTGACTTAAACAACAACCCTGCAATACTCATCTTCCTTCAACATTACAAAAACTATCACCCTAAATCCATTGCCTTGTAATCTCACATAATTTCTACCACTTATAAAACATACCTCTTACAATCTATCACACAACAAACACTCATCTTCAAATACAACCATAGTTGTATCACATATTTTCCATGTCCATATCAACCTCAGTTTCATCCACAACCACACAAATCATACAACAATAATACTTCATATTCAACACCACCAGCACCACTAGCTCAACCTAATCATTTAAACTTTAACTATAATCAACCACCAGCAAAAATCTGCCAAACTTAGTACCTATAACCTCCATTCCTAGATCATCAACAGCTACAGAACCACCACCACTGTTACCAACTGATCAACACCTACAAGTTCTCAGCTTAATAAACTCTCTGTAATTCAACGCCATTTAACTACAACCACACTCCCTTCCATACCCATACCCATCTCATATCATAATTTCAATTAAAGTCTACTTCTATACTTAATTGAAAAAAATCAAATAACTTCAATAAAAAAATCAGAAAAGCTATTACCTCAAAATAACCTCACTCCAGAATTGAATCAACAAGCCACCACCATCCCAACTCCATCTTCATTTCACTTGCACAATCAAACTCCAACAAATGCGACTCCAGCAACCCCTGCAGCTGCAATCATCTTAATTCAGCTGCATCTACCCTTCTTCTCAGAATTCTCTTCTTCTACTCAATCTCACGAACACCAACAAGAAAACTTAAGTTCTCATTAACAACTTCAAACCTCAATCTCAGCTTCAATCTTCAAAACCCTAATTGTAAATCTTCAAGTATTCTTCAACTTATACTCTAATTCTCGTCAAACCCGTCTCTAATTTCATATTATTCATCACTAATCGACCTCCTATTCAATCTTCTAAGAAACCCTAATTCTTTGATTCTTCTCTAAAACAACCTCATAACTTCAATTAAATCTCGACCCCTCTATTCTTCATTTAACAACAACCCAATTAACCAACGAATTCACTTGAGAACCCGAATTTATTCTCAAAACTGAAATTCCAATTATAACAGCATCAACTCCTCCTTCTCCCAAAATCAGTAAACATTAATCACCACCACCAACTATTGTCCCTCATAAGTTATCTAATTCTCTCGACCTCACAGCCACAGAATTCTCACAGAATTGCCAGAGGCGAAGAACATAAGAAGAAGAGAAACGAGAGTTTATCCTCTCGATCTGGTTAGATAAGACCAACAAAAAATGATAAAAACACCCATCACTTGGATATGGACATCCAGACGGTCCAAATTACGAAAAGACTATTTTGTCATTCATACATATCTGATGATTACTTCTTCATCTTGTATCTGATTGAGACGTTCGAGTAGTCATTCTGTGTAACTTTTCGAGATCTATCCAGCGGTAATAATTTTGTATCTAGATCGTTGTTAGATTAATTTATATTAATTAACGTTCGTGTTAAACTTAATTGAGTTATTATCGGCTAATTCGTCACTTGACCATCGCTAGACCAGTCAAATAGCGTTGACGAGCTTGAGGGTCTTTACAAAAGTCCAAGGAAACAGTAGTTTAAAGTTGTGTAGATTCAATACTCTATGATGGGAAACTATATATGATAAATGTCAGATACCAACTTGATGCATTTGTCTTTTTTGATGTTCACATATAGGACATATGTGGGGTTGGGACTACGGAGGAGAAAGGAAATTAGGTAATCATTTCCCGTGGAGGTCGGTATAGTGCCATAATAACATGTAACCATTTGAATTTAATGGAAGAATACTCTCCCAGTACATATCTTATTTATTTAAAATTAGTGATAAAAGTTCACTTCACTTTTCAATGTAGTTTATTTTATTTTTATTTATTTTATTTTATTTTTTTTTGAAGGGGAAAAAACAACAGAAAAACCAAAGGAAAAATAAAAAGAAAGAGAAAACTCACTCTCAAGGATGTGAGTAATACAAGAAGGAGGGGAGGATAACCACTCATTAGAGCAGTGGTTTGTTACAGCTAATGCTGCAACCATGTGTGCCATATTATTTGCATTTTTCTTTGCGTATCTGAATTCCACAATGTTGAAATATCTCAGCTCATCTCTTATTTTGTTTATTGTATCTTGCATCCTCCAAAATGGTTTATACTGAGTGTATTTGAGAGCATTTATGACTATGAGAGAGTCTCCTTCCAAGATGATGTCTCTAAACCCCTTCTTACGAGCCAAATCCACTGCTAACAGAGCCCCTTTTCCTTCATCCTCCACTGCAGTGCAATGCGTTAAAATCCTGTTCTGACAGCCCTGGAATCTAGCATTACAGTCTCTTGTTATCGCACCACAAGCAAACCCCCTGGACCAGCTGCACCATCGAAATTAATCTTCATTTTCTGTCCATCTGGTGTCTTCCAAATATCATCTTGGTTCTCCATCATTTCTGTCTCATCAGGCATAATCTCCAATTCTTCAACACAGATCTCCATATTGAACCATTTCATAGCTTCTTGAATTATAACATTTATCTTCATGCTATCTCTATTGAAAACTACTGCATTTCTATTTTTCCAGATTTCCCACCATAAGCATGCACCCATTCTCAATCTCCCAAAGTCCTCTCCTTCAGTGAGCCAATGCTTTACATAGTCATGAATTGTCTCTCTGGATGTTCTCCAGTTCTTAACCCAAGTGGGGATGCAAATAATATAGCATGTGTGGTTTGACAGTGAAGGAAAAGATGCTCTTTTGTTTCTATAGCATTGGAACATAATCTGCATTTGTAATTGCAGGAAATCCCACACTATACCCTTGTCAAGATCTCACTGTAATCAACTCACAATTGAAGATTAAAAACGACACTTTATCATTTAATCCTCAAAAATATATACAGAATTGGAAGAAATCAAGAATACAATTATTCTCTTGAAGTTTATCTCTCCACAAGACTCTTTCAACTCTAAAAAATACATCATCCTTTTCTGGACATATTGGGTCTCTATTTATAGGGTAGTTATATAATGGATGACAGCTAAGTCTTCCTTTTATCTCGTATTTACACTGCGATCATCATCGTGACAACCATGATTTTCCTTCTCGCTAACTTTATAACTGTCGTAGGTCAACACATGCCCTTTACATGTTTCTTCATTCATCAGTCATTATGTCATTCCTTAAGCAATTCTGCAACACTCGTCAGATGTTGTTGAAGTACTCGCGATGTCCTCGCAGAAGTGTTATTAATATCGCAAAAGTGTTGTTAATATCGCTTGAATATCGTTGTGGAGATATTATGGTCCTACATCTTGCCTCTTCTCATGTATTTTCTGCGAAGAAGAGAAGATCATGAGAAATAAATGCTGCAACTACTTATCTTTTCACATTGATCTCTGTTCTGACACGTTTCTGTACCCTTCGCCAGATGTTTTCATGCATTCTTTGTTCCAATAAATCTTTGACACGTCTTTCCTAACCGCTGCAATCTGACCGTTCATGTCTCTTCTTGAGAAATTTCTTCTTCTATAAATGCTCCTTTCATTCTTTTCTTTTCCTCCTTTTACTTTCTTCTTCTTTGTCTTCATAACTTCTCTGCAAATTTACTGTTCTTCCGCAAATTGCGCATCTGCTATCGCTGTAATTTCTTTCTTATTTTTCAACCCTTTGTTTCATTCCCATACTCAAAAATGGTTGTCGCTGGTGCTAAAAATTTGACTGCTTTTGGTGAGATGCGAGAAAAACTCAAAAGCAAAGGTTTTACTTTGTCTACAATTCCAGATCAGGGCCCTAAATCCAATCTTTCCATCAAATTATTCACTGATTATGAATGCACTCGCGAGAAAGTTATAGTATCGCTAGGTCAACTTGAAGCTGGTCTTCCCATTCCTTTCTATGATCCGGAACTTCCACTATTCTATGAAATAATTTCTGACGAGAGGTTCTCGCAAGCGATATATCAATTGGGTGGAGATTGTATTCGATTACTGCTTGAATATGCTTCTCGCGGTGCTAATAAAGGATCTCGCTACCCTAAAACTGCAAAGAATCCTCAATATAAAGATGTTCCAATTGTTTCTGCAAATTATACTGTGGAGAACTTTTTTGAAAATTACAAGATAATCCCTATGAAGAGGGATAACACTTGCTGGGGTGTTCGCTTGCAGTAGAAAGAAAAGATCGCTGAAGAAAAATTCTCATGCTAGATATTGACTTTCATACACCTACTAATCAAGGTCCTCGCCACTCTAGCGATGACAAGTGGTTTATTTTTCCATTATGTCTTGAAGGTCCTTATATTTCCGGTTCTCTCACATTACCTGCGAATCTTTTAGAGTATCAGCCATGGGTCTTCAATTGGCCTGAAAGATCTAAAGAAGTATATCCTCTCAACTTTTTGCATAATTATTATTCATTATCTTCTCCAAGTTTTTACATTCTCGCTAATTACTTCGATCTTTCTCAGATTGACAGAATGAAGCTCATCTACCAGAACTTTAGGAAATCCAGCACTTTCTTAGCTCTTAAATCCTTCACAGATGAAGTAAGAAATATTCCTTCATCAATCTTGACAATATATTGTTGCCCCTATTTCTTATCTTTATCTATGTTCACAGGAAATTGAAGAATTAGAACCACTAAAACCTGCGAAGACCAAAGAGAAGTCTACAGTTGATCGCAAGGGTAAATCTACTGCTCCTCCCCAAGGAAAACCTACTGTTCCTCGCAGTAATGAATCTGGCGATCCTCCTCCAAAGAAAAGAAAAATTCAACTTCCTTCTCCTTCAACTCTTCAACATATTCCTGAAAATTCAAGTGATGATTATGACGTCCCTTCCATAAATGATTCTTCTCCTTTTGAGTCTTCCATGACTCAACTATCAATTTTTTTTGGTGATGCTACTAATGGCATTATAAATGATTATGGATATGAAGCTCTTAATGAGATATCACATGCCCTCGCCAAAGTCTGCGATGCCCCCGTTCTAGTTGATAATGATTCTCTTCAAGGAATCTCAAGATCGCTAACTCCCAGCATTTTAAATTCGCTTGGTATTCTGGTATATTTCCACCTTTTCATTTTGTTTATGCATTTATTTCTTTATCAACCTTTAACTTATTCAGTTCTATCGCAGGTTGGAAGAGCTTCTTTTGCTGCTGCCTCTGACTTGGACAAAAAAATATGCATCTTCCCTCAAGAAGAGCATTGCTCTTTGCGAAAAAAAATGAGAAGTTTGAATCCGAACTTGTTAGTCTTCGCAAGAGAAATAAACAATTGGAGAGAAATGTTTCTCAACAATCGCTTAAAGCATCTAATCTTGATAGTGTCAATAAACAACTTCTAGGTACGACATTTTCTTCTCTTCTTTCATATTTTTTTTTTCACTACTCTTTCTTACTTGATTCCTCATTCTCGCAGACACTTATGGTCTTACTGATGAGGCTTTAACCATTCGTTCTTTTCCTGAACCAATAGATAATGATTCTATTCTAGAGCTTCTTAATAATTCTTTGAATAACCTTCCAGATATTAATTCTCTTTCCATAGATGAACTCAAATCTAAGTTTCGTCTCTTAGAAATTGATTACAGATCTTGTTTAGATATTACCCACAGATTCAAACAGATTGTCCACAATTCTAAAATAGAGATCAAAACTTTAAAGGCTAGTAATAATGATCTTTCCAAAGACAAAGATCGTATATCTAGACAAGGAGCTGAAACTTTATCAAATTTCCATAAAACCATTCTTGAAGTTCAAATTGAAAGGGATAAACTTATCTGCGAGAAACATGATTTTGTTGAAAGAGAAAACCAAATTCGCTCTCGCCTTCTTATTACTAGCGATGATGAATTTTCTTGGGCTGCGATGGTTCTTGATGATGCCAGAAATAATTTAGGTGTAGATGTTAGTCTTCAAATTGATCATTCTGCCTTAATTAGAGATATGATTGCCGAAAGAGAAGGTTATCACTCTTATGATTTCACTAATTTATTTTCTGATTGAATCATCCTTATATGTATTAACTTTGTTATCATTTGTTCGCAGTATCCGAAAAGAACTATCGTAAAAAATTTGATGAGCTGGAAGAAGAGAAAAGCCAACTCGCTAGAAATCTATCTTCTCGCGATGAAAAGTATTCTAGATTGAAGGAAAAATTGAAAATTAATGCTTCGAATTTTAGTAACGCCCTTATCCGTGTTCGTAATAACGCCATTAAACTAGTCCATGATGATCATGATATTCTTCATTCTACATATCCCGATCTCGCAAAGGAAATTCGAGTTGATACCCCAAATCTAGTTATCTCTGATAGCGAAGCTGAGGAATCTAGCGAAGATGAAGATGACAATAATAATGGTAATGAAGAAAAATCTGGCGAGGAAGAGAAGTCTGATGAAGATGAAGGTAATAATGATAACGATGAAGAAGAAGAATCTGGCGATGAAAAGAAATCTGACAAAGAAAGTGATGGATCTAAATAATTCCTTTTCTTCTTTTTATCTTCCTTGTAATTTTTGTATATTTATCGCCTTTTTCTTGTAATATTGCTGCGAGCTTCTCCCATTTTCTACGAGTTCCTCAAAATTATGAATTTCTTTGATGTATAAACTTCTTTGCCTCCATCTGTATGAATTAGTGAACAATTTTTTTTTTTTGTGACATAGTCAATTAACATAACTATTCCCCTTTAACTATCTATATAAATGCGTCATATAATAATATCTATGAAATTTTATCTTATGATGATGAATAATAATTTCATTATTTTATGCATTCCCATACTTGCCTCTATTATTCGTCTGCAATAAGAAAAAATTGAGTAGAGATATCAGTTGTAAGATCTATGTATATTGCCTCAATAATTTCTGCGATGAATATCGCAAATCTCATAATTTCTGCGTCACTTATCGCAATCTTTCAATCTTGTGGTCTTATTATGCCCTCCTAGTTAAAGGTCTTATTTTGCCACATTTTTTATTGACGACAAAATCGCAGGACGTCCTTACATTTGCATGTAAAAACCATTGATCTTGCTTTATCCATTTTTCTTTGAATTTTCTGCGACAATATGACAGGTCTAAATCCCCTTGCGAGAATAAAGTCCCATGACATTGCCGTCGTGCGATGAAATCGCAGGACGTCTTTACACTTTCATGTAAAAACCCATTGATCTCATCTAAACATATCTCTTATGGCTTGTTCCCTCTATATAATTTACGTCACATGACAATATGACAGGCCTAAATGTTCTAGCGATCATAAAGACCCATGACATTGCCGTCTTTAGACACTTATCAGCTCCCTAATGGAGGGTGACGCCCTTATCTTCCCCCTGGTTGCCCCTTCAAGGAGGGCACATCGGCCATACAAGACTAGCTCCTCCCATCCAGATTTGCCAACAACCAGCTATTTTCGCAGCCTCTTGTCCTTTATGCCTATATGGCTTATAGTTACAAGACTGCACCCTAATTGGGGTTTTCTTCAAGCCAAGTGCATCATAGCCAAGACTTACCAAGAATGGCCATGGTAGTTTCGTACGCCCCGGGCACCCTTGGCTCAACCGTGTACCTCGGCGCCTTGGTTATACTTTTCACTTCTTAGAAGAGATCCTCGGTCGTCCAACCAGGGTATAACCTTATAAAGCTGGAAATCTAAGGTCTCTCTCCTGGATAGGTCTTCTTTAACCCCATCGTCTGCATGACTCAGGTTCCAGCAGCGGTATAACCTTATCCCTGAGTCAAGTAAAGAGATTCCCCCTCATATGACGTACTTTAGGTCTTACATTTTCCTCTTGCGAGATTGTACTCGCGAACTAAGGTGTACGCCATAAAGGTTTGTCCCATTCTTTTAATCTCTGCAAAATTTTAATCGCATTTCTCGCGAGTATTATAACTCTGGTAAAATTTCTTTATTCTGAACTTCTCTTTTCTTGTACACTTTTTCAATTTGATCTCAAAATATTTTTTCAAAACATTTTCTTCAAACAATTCATCCATAAAATCCAACATTTTACCTTTTCTACTTACTACTTTATGGTTCTTCTTTTCTGTTACGTTTTGTTGCTTTTTCTTTATCCGCGAGACGCTCACCATCAATTTCCTCTCTTCGTTCTATTGTATCAATCATCAACCTTTCACATCTCTTCCTTTGCTTGATGTTGTACTTCCAATTGCTATTTTTCTCAGCTCTTTCCTCGTAAGATTTTATATCAATATCATAACATTTCTTGCTTTCTCCCCAATCTCCCTTAATGACTCCAACGCCCTTAGGATGAGGAAATTTAATACACTAATGAAAAGTAGATGCTACACCTAATATCCCATGTAGCCAAGGTCGACCAATCAGGGCATTGTAAGGTGATTCAATGTCAACATCACAGAACAATATCTTTGAAGATGTCCCCTTTAATGGAACCCGCATTGCAATTTACCCTTTTGGTTTGTTAGCTGTTCCATTAAAGCCATAAATTTTATATGTTGACGGTATCAAATACTCATCTTTTCCACCCATGGTTCTATAGGTATGATATAATAAGATGTCAACTGAACTCCCTGTATCTATTAAAACCTCGTTGATGGCCCAAGAGTCTTCAGTTTCATCATCATTTTCTTCATCTTCTTATTCTACTTGTTTGGATTTATCTCTAATGTTATCACCAATGGGTTATCATGCTGCTCGCCAGGCTCTGGTACTTCTTGTGCAGTGAAAGATATAGTTTTCTTTTGCCATTCTTCTAATGGCGAGGCTCTCGTAATATTCATTATCTCTCTTCCATTTGTGTCTCTCGTGAAGACTCTGCTTAGAACATTATCATGGAAATCCTCAATAGTTCTGTATAAATGTACAATGGAATTACAAAACAAATTCTTTGCTTTAGCCCCAACTTCTATTATGAATGTTTCTGTTCCTTTTACAGCATTCACTCTGCGAATTTCTTGGTGCTGGCGGTAATTGCTGAGATTGTGGATGTCCTACTAGAAAGTGATTTAGCTTCCCCTGATCAATCATCCTTAAAATTATCCTCTTTACATTCCTGCAATCATTTATTGAGTGACCATGAAAGTGATGGTAAGGACAAAATTCTTGACTTAGATTATTTGGATGTGGCTCTTTTCCCATATTCCATGGTGATGGTATATTTTCCATCAAAATAATAGCTTCCCAGATTTTTTCTATACTAGCATTTAGAGGTGGCATCTTAATTTCTTCCCATATTATCTTCTGATTACCTTTCACTCTAAAGTTATTTTGCCTCTGTCCACCATAAGTTTCTTGCGGCTGATCAAGCCTTTGAATCTTACTATTTCCACCGCGATTGTAATAATTCTTCTCCCTTTCATATTCTTCTTGATCTCGACTGCCCATAGCTACCAACTTCTGCTGGTTATCAATTTCCACTTTCTCTTGTTGTGCTTGCGAGCTGCTCGCCACATTATTAATAATTTTAGGAAGTAAACTCCCATTTGCTGCTACTGAACTGGTATTCGCGATTGGATATGATTCCATCCCATTTTGTTTTTCCTCCAAAGTAATGTATTCCTCCCGTAATTCCTGCAGCTCTGTCATAGTGATTGTATTCTTGATTCTGAAAATTTGTATGTACAACAGATTGGTCGCGAACATTGCATTGATAAAAGATAAGATAAGATATCTCTCGTCTACTCTTCCTGCCATCTCGCTGCACATTGTTTTCCATCTTATGGTTAAATGTTTCAAACTCTCACCAACCCTCTGCTTTAACCCAAACACATCTTCAATACCCGGCCGCGATGAATTGTTGCTTATGTATGCGCCCAAAAATGTAGCTTGTAAGTGATCAAAAGAAGTGATAGTATTTTTTGGTAATCCCTCAAACCGTTTTAGCGCCTCGACAGTTAAGCTAGACACAAAATATTTTCATAATACAGCATCATGGTTTTCCCATTGTAGCATACATCTAACATAAGCCTTAACATGTTGTACGACATAGGTAGTTCCATCAAAAATGCTGGTTAATGCTGGTAAGTTGCACTTTGGAGGTATTCCTCTTAAATGTACTTCTTGAGTGAATGGAGTTCTCGCAGCTTCTTCAATAGCTTCATCAAGTTTCCTTCTACCTCCTTCTATTCTATTATTTATTATTCCCCTCATCTCTGTTAATTCTCTTAAAATTTGCTCATTCGCCGTTGAACTTGGTTCCATCGGTCTTTTCAATGCAGCTTCCCTTCTTCTGCATTCATGTACTTCTTTTCTTGCGAGATTTTGTGTATCTTCATCTACATTCACATTCCTTCTTCTGTGATCTTCTGCTTCACCTTTTTCTTGCAATCGCAGCTGATTATACTGTCTATTTTCTTCTCTGCGAATTTCTTCATTTCTCATCATTTCTCTTTGCTGTCCTTCTATTCTCCTTTGTATTCTATCATACTCTTCCTGAATATTATTATTATGGTGATTTTGCGTATGTCTCCTTTCTCGATTCTCATGGTTATTTTGTCGTATTGCCTCTTGGAATTCTTGTTCTTCTACTTCTGCTCTTAACCTTTCTCTCTCGCAATCTAAGCGTGCTTGTTCAGCATAATGCTTCTCAATTTCATCCTCAATTATTCTTCGATTTCTTTGAATTTCTCGCCCATGTAATATTCTTCTACCTTTTTCTCGATTTTCTTCACCATTTTGATTATTTCCATCCTCTTGATTTCTATTATTGCGCCTATCTTCCATAGTTTCACCACGCGGATCATAGCGATCTTCAACTACCTCTTCTTCTCTATGACGTTGCTCTTCATTTGGATTTTGTCTTTCTTCTCGAGTATTTTCTCTAGCATTTCTCATTGGGGAATTTTGTCTTGGCTCTTCTCTAAATGACTTTGAATTTGATCTAACAGTACTTCTTGATATTCTATTTTGTAATCTCAAATTCTCCATTCTCAACTCATGATTTTGTCTTGTTAAATTTGCACGTTCTTCCGCCTCTAATATTCTTTCCTCCTGTATTCTTTGTCTTAGATCACATACTGTTTCATTTTCACCTTCTCCATGAATTAATCCTTCAAACATTCTTTAATTTCTTTCTTCTCTTCTTCCGTCTCTTAATTGTTGATTTCTACATCTTCTCTCGAATCCGATCTCCAAGTATGCACACTCACCCTATCATAATCCACATTTCTATCTTGTATTGGTGTTTGTTGATTTGGTTGTGGAATTTGATTTTCTCCTTCAATCCTCATTCTATTTCTTCTTGTTCTTATCCTTGAAGATTCTCCTAATTCATTTGTTTCTCTACCTGCAAGTCTTTTACTCCTCCTCACAGTTGTTGGTGGTTCTGATGTATTTCTTCTTCTTCTTCTTCCAGCCATTCCTTTAATTCTAACAATTTCTTCAAATCTTCAAGTTGTAATTAGAATATTTTTTTTAGCTTGATTCTCCCTGTTTCGGGCGCCAAAATGTAATTGCAGGAAATTCCACACTACACCCTTGTCGGGATCTCACTATAATCAACTCACAATTGAAGATTAAAAACGACACTTTATCATTTAATCCTCAAAAATGTATACAGAATTGGAAGAAATCAAGAATACAATTATTATCTTGAAGTTTCTCTCTCCTCAAGACTCTTTCAACTCTAAAAAATACATCATCCTTTTCTGGACATATTGGGTCTCTATTTATAGGGTAGTTACGTAATGGATGACAACTAAGTCTTCCTTTTATCTCGGATTTACACTGCGATCATCATCGTGACAACCATGATTTTCCTTCTCGCTAACTTTATAACTGTCGTAGGTCAACACATGTCTTTTACATGTTTCTTCATTCATCAGTCATTATGTCATTCCTTAAGCAATTCTGCAACACTCGTCAGATGATGTTGAAGTACTCGCGATGTCCTCGCAGAAGTGTTATTAATATCGCAAAAGTGTAGCTAATATCGCAGGAATATTTTTGTGGCGATATTCTGGTCCTACAACATTCATCATCTATCTCCTTTAAATGCTTCTTAATTCTCTTCGTCACCGGTATACTATTACTAAGCAGTCTCCACATAAATATGTGAATTTTTGGAGGTATTTGTTTAATACTCCAGAATTTCTTCCAAGGGAAATCTTCTACTACTGAAGAAGATGGAGAACTATCAATCAAAGATTTAAGAAAGGATTTAGATGAGAAGTCACCTTTTGGATGAGGATTCCATATCAGTTTATCAGTTCTATTGTTTTCTCTGTCAGGGCTGGTAGATGTATCTCCATTATCTTTCCTACCTCAGTTGGGTTGAACAGCTGTTGCATCTTGAATTCATCCCATATGTGTTCTTCTTTGATAATAAGATCCTCCACCTTCATGTTAATTTTCTCTCCTTCTACTCCACACTCAGGTCTTTTACTTGGGATTCCTGGTATCCAAGGGTCTTTCCATGCATAGATCTTCTCTCCATTCATAACATTCCAATAATATTTATCTCTCATGTCTTCCCTGACAGTTAGCATAGCATTCCAAGTAGCTGAACCTTTTACTGGTTTTTCAACTTCCAAGTAATTTCCACTTTTGACATACTTAGATCGCATAATTTTCCCCCATAAACAGTCTTCATCCTCCAAGAACTTCCACACAAGCTTTGCTATCATAGCTTTGTTTAAATGCTTCAAAGACCTGATTCCCAACCCTCCCTTGTCCTTTTCAAGCTCAAATTTGTCCCAATTTATAAAGTGCATCTTTTTGACCTCCTTGTAATGCCCCCACCAGAAATTCTGAATTGCTCAGGTTAACTGATCAATGGTAGTTTGAGGAAGCAAAGAGGTGGCCATGTAGAAAGGGGGTATCAGTCCTAATTCAGTCTTGATGAGCATTGTCCTTCCAGCATGAGTTAGATAGATTCTCTTCCACCCTGCAGTTTTTGACTCCATCTTCTCTTCTAGAAATTTGTGTGATTCTGTTAGATGAGCTTTTTTGAGAAGTTGGTGCCCCAAGTATTTGTATGTGTCCTCCATTTGCTTTACTCCCAATATTCCTGCTATATCTACTCTTCTCTGGCTTCCTACCCCTTTACTTAAGTATACAACTGATTTATGCATGTTTACACTCTGAACCGACCAAGCAGCGTATATTTGTAGAATGTGAAGCAGAGTCTGTAAGGTTCTATTGTCCAGAGTTACAAAGAGGAGCAGATAATCTGCAAACATGAGATGTGATACCACTGGAGCTACCCTACATGCTCTATAACCATTATACAAATCTTTTTCCTCCATTTTTCTCATCATCCAAGATAACCCTTGGGAGCAAAGTATAAATAAATATGGGGACAAGGGACAGCCTTGCCTGAGTCCCCTTTCACTTACAAAATGACCTTCAGCCTGACCATTTACAACAATTGAAAAACTTGCCGTGCTAACACAGTGCATAATTAGCTCATGAGTGTGGCCTACAATTCCAAAAATTCTGAGACAATAGGTTAAGAATCTCCAGATAATTCTATCACAGGCTTTACTAATATCAATTTTAAGAGCGAAATCCCCAAGGATGGAATTGGAGTTTGACATGGAATGAAACATCTCTTTAGCTGTCACAATGTTATCTATGATCTGTCTCTCAGGGATGAAAGCTGACTGAGCTTTATCAACTAGTTTATCTAGGTGCTCTTTTAATCATTGAGCTAGTATTTTTGGTTATGACTTAATACATGATATTAGTCAGGGCTATGGGTCTGAAATCATAAGGAATAGAGGGGTGTTTTACCTTTGGCACTAACACAATATTTGTGTGGTTCAGTCCTTTTGGAAGAGTTGTTGTGACAAAGTAGTGTTGAATAGTCTTGGTGACCTCATCTCCGATAGTTTCCCAACACCTTTTGTAGAAAATAGCTGGCATTCCATCCGGGCCTGGAGCTTTTAATCTTTTCATCCTCTTCAAAGTATTCCAATTCTCCTCCCTAGCTGGTATAATTGAGATATTGTTATTGCTCCCGCTATCAATTTTGTTCTCGGTTTGAAGCAGAATTTGGTACTTTTCTTCAGCGGCATCCTTCTTGAATATATCATTAAAGTGCTTTACGAAGTAATATATGATGTCTATTTCTTCTGTTACCCATTTACCATCTGGCAGTTTAAGGGCCTCAATCTGCTTTTCAATGTAGTTGTGTACATAGTTTAACCTTCATGAATGCTGGTCCATGTGCATAATGGATTTTCTATCTGTGGGACTCACAATTTGGTAGGGCTTTAGTTAATATTATCTATACTCTATAGTATTCAAATTTCACTAGCATGCATATGAATCCTATTATTGGGGCTCTAGGGGGTGATGGATTTTGGGGGCTATTTTACTAAATGGAGTCTAAATGTTATAGGGGGAGATCAGATTTGTGTAAAAATTCTAAAATACCCTCCATAATCTTAATTTATTCCCCTTATACCCTCTCATTAACTACCTAATTTAATAAAAAAAAAACTGAAAAAAAACGGACGACATTAAAAGAAAAAAACTGCCGGCCCCCTCTTCTACTTCTTCTTCTTTTTTTTTCTTCTCATTTTCTTTTTTCTTCCTTCTTCTTCTTTTCTTCTTCCATTGAACATATTTCAACGATTAATCGTCGATTAAAAAAAAATTCGTCGTCGATTAAACTCATTCTATAAAACCATGAAGCCGAAGGAAAATCTAAGTGAATCCCAGTCGAATCAACCTCCGACTGAAGCAGAGAAACCAACTTCATCCACTAAAGATGAAAGTGAAGATCAAGAGGAAGTGAATGAAGGAGTTTCAGCAGCCGCTGAATCTCCTGTTATGACAGCAATAAGGTATGAATTCAAAAACCCAGTCTTTATTTAAGCATTTCGTTGATTAATCAGTTGGTTTTGAAAATTTTAGGTCTGAAAAAACGGTTTCTGAAAATGATTACTGCTAGGAGTTCTTATATTCCCAGCCGTAAATAGGTTCCACGGTTGGGAATTGTCGATTTCCAAGACGTTTATATATAACACAGTTGGGATATATAAAAAATCCCAGCCGTAACTAGATCGACGTGTACGAGATGGAGCATTCCCATCCGTAACCAGTATTATACGACTAGGATATTCCTATCCGTATGTTCTCTTGTGCTCAATTTTTTTTCAACTGTTCTGTTGTTACTTCTCGTTTTTCCCAACCGTATATTTATATCCTGACCGTAATATACAGTTTCCTAGCCGTTTTTACATTACATCTTGGAAATTCCTAGCCGTGTTAGGCCCTGTGTTTTACTGTGAACTTGCAATACACAGTCGTACGGGTTTTCCTAGCCGTAATATTATTTTCGGCTTGGTTGATTGAAAGTTTCCTCTCCGTAATATGTTTTGCGTCTTGGACTCTGCATTTTTCCTAGCCGTAATTTATTTTTTCGGATTGGTCTTGTCTAATTTTCCAGACATATTTCTTATATACTTTTGGTTTTCTTGCCTTGTTTATCTCGGAACAAAGGGAAAGAAAATAAGAAGAAAAGATCCCAATAAGTAACACCTTCTAATGATCCTACTCCGCAACCTCGTCACTCAAAACCATTAGGTGCACACGCAAGGAAATCAATCAGAGTTGTGACTGCCGGAGATGGAGTTGGAGTCACTAGAGGAACTGACGTTGGAGTTGCTGAGGGAACTGAAGTTGCTATTACTAAAGGAATTGAAGTTGTTGTGACTAAAGTTCTTGGCACTTCTAGTTGTGGTGGAAATGAAGGTGTACTGGTTTTTACCGGAGGTACTAAAGTTGGAACTTCTAGTGGTGCTGATGCTATTGATAAAGGTAAAGTCGTAGTCGAGGAGGGCAAAGAGGAGGGCAAGAAGGAGGTAAAGAAGAAGTATAAACCTAAGACATCGCCAAGAGAAGTAATTGATGTCATGCAGCCTTTACCTCCCAAGAGGAATGGGAGACCTTGGGGTGAGCCAAGAGATCATTCCGTATTGATTGGCTACACTTCTTCATGGGCACATAGGGTTTTTGGCATAAAGGTAATAAATCAAGTTACATATATGTTATATTCATTTTGTTATGGATTATTATTTTTACAACCCATTTTTTTTTTTTTTGTAGTTTTCGGATAAAGCTGTCCCAAAACTAAAGCACCAACAAGCAAAGTTTTGGCCGTTGGACGATGAGCATCCAGATGTGCAAGTTTTGGTCAAAGCTTCGGGGTTGTGGTCTGGAATCGATGCTTTGCAGAAGACATGATGTTGTCACAGTTTTTGGTTTCAGAGAAAGATTTGGCCCGAAACCATGACTTTTCACCTCCCATTCGGCGAGATGACTATCACTCCGGATGACGCAAAGCAAATCACTGGTCTAGCTTTGGAAGGAAAGGCAGTGTTTGAGAGTTTCAACAATTCCATGCCTTTTGATGAGCTTTGTTCCTTGGCGAAGAACTGTCTTTGGTGGAGTAAAGATGAAGCTGAACAAGAGTTTGAGATCGTGTCTGGAGCACCTCCTAGATCTAAGAGACAATCTAGTACACCGGGCGTACTTAGTGAAGCAGTAAATATGTCAATGAATATTAATTTGGTTCATCTAAGGGCACAGTTTGGGGATTCTAAACGTAAGGCGGATCGTGGATTGGTGGTGATGGACGTAGAAAGAGATAGACATACGGCTATAGATTACTTGTTGCATGCTCTTGGGACCGTCCTTTTCCCCGATTTCTCAGGCAATAAGGTAAATACATGCATGTTACTTGCAGTGGTTGAAGACTCTCAGTCTGGATAAGGAAACAAACGAGGTACCTAGGTACTCGTGGGGCACCGCCCTCCTTGCTGATGTGTTGGAATGTCTTTGCAAAGCTTCAAGATGGAACAAAACACAAATTACGGGATGTGTTGCTCTTGTCCAGGTATCTTTTTGTTTTAATATAACAAATGTTTATTTGTTTTATTTACTTTTATATACTGTGTAATAAATTATTTATAAACAAATTTTTTATTTTTTTGCCGTAGTCTTGGGATTACGACCATTTTAAAAGCTTGAGGCCTCCTCGGAATACAGATTGGTCTCTAGATAAACCTATAGGAGGGAGATATCCTTTTGGAGGGAGCCAACACAAGGAGAAAGAGACGTAAATGGTCGACATGAGGAAAAAATTGGATGCTTTGACAATTGAAGATGTGGTTTTTGATCCATATTTGAAACTTGATGAGGATGGTGAAGAGGAAATTGATGATAGAGTCTTTTCTGATGTGGCAACCTATATGGGACCTTTATTTCATGCAACCGGGTTCGTCATTTTAGATCCTTGTAGAACGCTCCGCCAAATCGGTATAGTCTAGAAAATTGTGCCTTTAGAGACTCCTTTTCCACTGAGCGTAGGAACCTCCTAATTTAAGGACAAACAGGTGAAATTGAACTATAAAAATGCACCGGCAATCGACTATTGGAATGCTCGTTCCGAAGAAGTAAACCAAATGAGTAGAAGACTCCTTGAAGCAGAACATGGTACTTCCCAAGCGGATGTGAATTACATGGAATTATATGGAGAGTGGGCTCATCCTTATGCGGAAAATTTGGATCCGGAGGCACGGAGACAGTACAGGAATGCAGATAAAGAGAGTTCAAAGACACCAAGGAGTGAAGAAAATGATTGGCGGGAGATGATGGTACGTATACTACTAATTATGTTTTTATATGATGTTTTTTTTAATTATCTATGAATAAACGGAGTACGTGTGTTTGATATGAAAAAATAGGTCGAGCGAGTTAATTGGGTGGCCAAAGACCTCAGCCGTATGATTGATTTGGGTCAGGATTTAACGGTAGTTGAGCTCATATTAATGCGGAATCGAGTTAAAGGCATAATACTCCCTGAGAAAGGAGGTTTATATCCTGTTGAAGCACCAAGGAGATCTTAAAGGGCTAGGTTTCCTTATCCTAGCGACGACTCGGACACTCCGCCCTGACCAAGTTCAATTTAAGCAAGGAAAAGCCGACCAAGGTGGTAGAGGTGAAAAAGGTGGAACGAGTGCTCGAGGTGGTCGAGGTGCAAAAGGTGGAACTAGTGCTCGAGGTGGTCGAGGTACTGGACCAATTGCAAAAGGTGGAACAAGTGCTCGAGGTGGACGTGGTGGAGGTAAAAAGGCTCCAACTCAAGGTGGCAGCGGTCGAGGTAGAAAATCTAGAGTTATAGATGAAGTTGTGGAACCTCAGGCAAGGGACAATGTGGATGACTTTTTGGAAACCACTTCAGAGGAGGGATCAAGTGAAAGTGAATGACTATTTATTTTTCATTATATTACTTCATTTCATGGAACATTTATTATCTAACACTTTGTCTATTTACTTTTTTTGTGGTTTGGTTATGGATTTGGATGGATGAATTTTTAAAAATTTGCATTTATTAATGAATGTTAGTCTTTACAATTGTCTAATCTAAGAAAACCGAGGAATCAATCAAGATTCACTAACTTTTTGTGCATTTTCGGCTAGGTCAATCCTTCACATAATCTAGCCAAAAGTGCATATAATCCTTGTCAAATTTAGTTGCACAGAATTACGAATAAAAAGTCCCGACCGTTATCAAAAAACGGTTAGGAAATACCGGGCCGTATGTTTCCTTGGATACTCAAAATTTAACTGAACCTATGTTACGGCTACGTTTCCTAGTCGTTATTTTATTTGCGGTGGATTTCCTAGCCGTAAAACTGACAAAAAATGTAGATCTGGTTTACGGCTTGGTTGACATTTGTATTTCCTGGCCGTAACATAATTACGTCTTGGAATTAAATATATATCCGGGCCGTAATTCTGACAAAAAAAACACTTAAGTGTTACGGCTTGAACCATCGAGCCGTAAATATGACACCCCAAAAATTCAGCATGTTTATACATAATAACGGCTAGGTCTCTTCTGCTCTTTCCACGCCGTAAATGCCTATAATTATGAATACCAAAGCATATCGGCTAGTTTTTTTAATTTTGAAAAATAGATCTGTTTGAAGACTGATCTATAGAAGGTTCTAGATGTTCAACCACTTATTTAAACTTGAAATAACTCCCATCTCCATATAACTATCCAATCCAAATCAAAGTCACTCCTTCTACACTAATAATCTTCACTTGAACTCCTACAAACTCAATGCAATGTACTCAAAGGATAAACCCAAATTTACTTTGGAAGAAGACTTATCTCTTTGCAAAAAATTTGTACTGTGCTATCCAAAGAAGGGAGAAGAACGGAAGCAAGGTAGTTTAGCCAGTAAATTGTATTGGAGTAATATTTTTGAGAATTTTTGTGGTGAAATAGGTAACAATAACAACCGCGATAGGGTTGAATTGTATCTTCGATTTTCAGACATACATAAAAATGTGGAAGAATATATGGCTTTACGTCGTATGTGCAGCCAACTTCGACTTAGAGGTGAGACTGATAGAGAAGTCGCGGCTCAAGCTAAGAAGGAATGTAGAAAATGGAAAGGTTATGATTTCAACTTGGAAGCTCAATTCACCATCATCAAAGACTTCTTAACACATCAAAAGGGATGTTATTAAAACTAACTTTGTAACATGGATCTATTAAGTATGTAATGGGTTTTATTGTGGTCTAATTAATGAAAGTATTACTAATTTTCATGTTGAAAATGCAAAATTTCTCAGCTTACAGATTCAATTACGGCTGGGAAATATAAGAATTCCCCGCCATAAAACAGACTCAGGAGATTCTCGTTGAATAACGGCTTGAAGTTCTTAACTTCCCATCCTTTTTCGGAATTTACGGCTGGGAAGTCATTATATCCAAGCCATTTTCATAGTTTACGGCTGGGAAGTCATCATATCCAAGCCTTAATAAGTGGATTACGGCTGTGTCGACACAATATCCTGGCCGTAAGAGCATCAAATTCCAGATTTTTTCATATTTTGTACGGATTTGAATTGATGAAATTGATGTTGGGAGTTCATTATAAGCTTATCTTGAGTTTTGTGATGAAGGGTTTTATCATTTTGCTTCAAATAAATTCAAAATAATTTCACCAAAATCATCATTTTTCCTTCTTCAAAACTCAAAAAAAAAAATCAAGTTTTGATTTTCAAAAGATTATAGTTTTGATTAGTCTAATTGATTCACTAAGACTGATTAATTAGCTTAATCAAGTTAATTAACACTAATCAAATTAAGGGTATATTAGACATTAGAAAAAAGGATGGATAGGGGGTGGTATGGGCTGTTATTTCATGACCCCAAATAGCCCCCAAAAACCCATCCGTTTTCATCCCCAAAAATAGGATTCATGTATATGTCTCAGTACTTGATTTCGCACGAATGTACTCACTATTATATGGTTAATTTTTTTTAGGTGCTATGATACTATCATTTTAAAGATGATTAAACCCATAGAGAAAACATATGGTATTGCTACATGTATTGAGATGTTTTGAACTGATCCTCAATTATGTTACCTTATTGCTTGTGTTTTTTTTTGTTCTTAATTATTCTATATATTTCCTTGCAGTTCCAGCACAAAAATTATTTTATCATTCCTGGCCAGTCTCCATAGTTCACACAAGGCAGCATTGGTTTAGATGGACAATATGTCGAAGGGTAGATCAAAATGACGAATCACATCTTGAGGTAGTTATCCTAAAATTACTTGATGAACTAATGAATCTTTACCAGCACTAACATCAACATCTCCGTACTAGAAAGCTACTTAATCACATATATTTCTAATGCTTAGATACTATGTAATGGTCTACAAGGCGGACATCGTTTGCAGAGGGCTTGAAAGAGAGTGTCCATAACAGTGTGCGAAAGTCAATTTCTTTTCCTAGGTCTTTGACCTCAGTCAAAATTAGGTTTAAGAGATTTCTTTGTGTGATTTTAATTCAATCGAAGTGTTCTTCGAGTGTTTCTTAGGTCTGACTGTTATCCCTTTGTGGTTGTTAAACAGTAGATATCATCATCTCGAGCAGGTAAGAGATCTAAAATTTGATTTATCTAATTTTACTTCACTTCGTTAGGTTGGTAGGGTTGTTGGTTGGGTGTTTTACAGGTTTTTCATTCATTCTTCATTGAACTTTCAATTGGTTATCTTCTTGTTTCATCCTTCCGGTTTGTTGGTCCTTGTGATTTTTTTTTTTTTTTGAGTTTTTGGTTTCTCCCTCTTCTCTGTCTAGTTCGGTTCTAACTAGGTTCTCTTTCCTCTCCGTCTCTGGCTGCTTTGGTTTATCTTATGTTCCCTTCTTTGATTTGTTTTGATCTCCTCTATGCCTCCCTTTACCTTCCTTGATTTGAGATGGTTGGCCATACTTCACTGGATCTTAATCATATCTCAATGGGTGTCTTTACAATTAGTTGGTAACCTAATCATAAGAAGTACTAAATTCTTTAAGTATAAATATAACCACAAAGAAAATAATGATACGAAGGGAAATCATCTGCTTATGGCTACTTCCTCAAAAACTCATAGCAAACCCATAGAAATTTCTACTGATACTGCCAACAACCTAGCTGTTAATATGAAGAACAATCTTAATATCAAAAGTGCTATAGAGCCACTGGTGTATTTAGACAAACATATGGTTTTAGAGAAACAAAAAGAAGACTTCTCTCTCTGTATGCTAGGAAGTATAGTATGTCCTGTAACTATTTCTACTAGAAGAATTAGGAATATAGTAAGAGATTTGTGACCAATGTTTAAAGAAGTCATAATCAAGAAATTTGGAGCAAGGCTAAATATGCATTTATACAGATTTGGATCTGAGATTGATATCATGAGAATTAAGGATGATGGTCCTTGGTGTTTGGATGGTTACTTGATAGTTCTAATTGAAATACCAAATCAGCGTTTAGCTTTCGGTGCGGTTATAAATATGGATTATGAACTATTTATAATTTTTTTTATGTAGAATCCCAAATCAGTTCCTCACTCCGACGGCTTTTAGAGTAATGGCATCAGCTATTGGTGAATTGTGTGGTTTTGCTGAACCGATGGGTCTTTCTCCAGATCATAAAACTGTTAAAATGTTGATCAAGATAAATGTTACGAGTGCTCAACCTAGAAGAGTGCTGGTGAGAGCTCAAGAAGATGAAGCTTGGATCTCTGTTAATTATAATGTTATGCCATGGAGAATTTGTCAAATATGCAGGGTTTTGGATCATCATGTGGAACCTTGTGTGGAAGGAGATGTGATGATAATCGAAGAGCCGGTTAATCTTGAAGAGAATGGAATTCAGGTAGAAGATGAGGTCATTTTAACATGTCACAATGGTCATGAAGATATGAGTGAATATGGTATTAGCAAAGCGCAAATCAATGCTTTAGCTGTAGAAGCTTCTCGAGATTCTATAGAGGATTCTATTACTAAAATGGGAGGGTCAGGAGAAAGCTCTAAAGAGTGTAATCCTAATCTCACAGTCTTGGAGGTTGGAAATAGGTCTGAGTTGGAATTGGTAGATGCTCAATTTGTTGCAGATGCTGAAAGAACTAATGAAGATAACATAATGGTGGAAGCAAGAAACCGTATTAAAGGGAAGGCAAAAGTTGTCTTGGAAAAATTGAAAGATAAGGAAAAGGCTATGAAGGAAGCTGAGGTGATATATTCTAGTGGTCAACTAGTTATAAAAGATAATATTCAGGTGGTGGATGTTGATGAAGCAGATAGGAGAATGGATAAGGCAACTGAACATCAGAACAAGGAAAGTTCTCTTCTTGGATTCACAATCAATCTCAAGGAACCCGAAAGAAAGAAGAGGAAATATAAGAGAAAAGTGTACATGGCAGAAGATGAGAATGTTAAAAAGTCTAAAGAAGCTTCAAGTGTAGCGGATGTTCAAATATTGGACAAAGTTGTAGCTACAGATGGTGATAAATTACTGGATACTGGTAACCTAAGTCTCTTTCCTACTTCGATTACTGAAAATATCCTTCCTAATTTGGTTACTGAAAATAGATATGCTAATATTTCTTCTACTCTTTTTAAATCTATTTACCCAGTACCCTCTGTGCAATCACATGGAGAGAACAATATCATTCTTGCTAATCCTCAGATGATTAGAAATTTGATTGTTTCATATGAAGATCCTTTTGACATGTTCAATGATTACATCATTAACATTCCGAGAACCACTCCTCCAACTATTCATGTCAACCTAAGATCTGAGATGGTGGAATCTTCTCCAACCAACTGTCAGGTACACATCACGTTACCCTATCTTTTTATCAACAATCTGTATGTGCATATAAAACTTTGTTATGTTGACACAAAATATCATATCATATGTGAATTGGATGGTTTTTTGCATGCTGAGAAAAATAAAATGAAGAACATTTGTATAATAAACATAAATATTGAATATTCATAATTATGTGTGGTACAAGGAATGCATACAATTTGGAAACTTGAAAATTTTGTCTTGGAACTGTCAAGGTTGTGGTAAGAAGTACCCAAGAGAACACTTTAAGAATTTAGTTCAATCAATACAGCATGATATCATTTTCCTTAGTGAAACCAAAAATACCAGAGAAAATGTGAGAAGCTTGTTTAGAACTGTATACTATGATAAGGTGGAAATAGTTGATCCAATAGGAAGATCGGGAGGTATAGATATAGGTTGGAGGGACACAGTCAAACTAAAAGTTACATAACTCTTAGATTTCTTCATCAATGCTTGCATAACTGATTGAATAACTAGTAAAGAATGGATGATAAGTTGCTTATATGGTCACCCCAACAACAAAAACATCACATGGGAATTTTTGTCATAGATGTCTGATATTATTAAACAGCCATGGTTAGTAATAGGGGATTTGAATTTTACGTTACATCAAAGTGAAACGGGGGGAGTTGGTAGAATCAACAGGTGGGAAATTGATAACTCTGTTAGAGCAGTGTATGAGGCTGGTCTTATAGATTTAGGTTTTGTGGGATACAAGTATACGTGGTCCAATCATAGAAATGACGAAGAATTGATTGAAAAAAAGACTATATAGGGGTTTAGCAAATAAGGAATGGATTTCTCTTTTTCAAGATACAATAGTGTCACATGATGTAGTTTTACAAGTGGTAAGAAAGGGTTTGATTCTCGGACTTGGGAAGTTGTTGATTTTAGATTTAAATAAAATTAATCTAGCAAACAAAAGAAATATAATGACAATATTGAGAGATTACAAGGAATCGGGATTTCACCAAACTCTAATTCTATGGTTTTAATATTAATTCTTAGATAATTATAGCTCCGAAAACAACAAATTTTTTGACTCTTAATCTTTGCCAAGGTAGATTTTATAAAACATTAATTGTAAATGGTAAGCATGAGTTATCAAAACACCAAAGCTAAGCATAACCCATCAAACTAAATGACAACTAATTAATTTAAAATCATAATCCATTTATATTAATGTAAAAGTCATAAAAAGAATTAAATAGAGTTACCATAGTGATGTGAATTGGCTTCCTCCGTCATCCCAGTGATGGGGTTCACCTCCTCATTCTCAAACCGTACCCAAAAGATAGAAACATGGCTCAAAAGGTGTTTTTATTGAGAAATAATATTATGCAGCGAGTTTGTAATAGATATATTTGTTACAGAACTCACTGTTACAGAGACTACCGTTCAGAGAAAATCCTAACAGAAATAATTGTTGCAGAACTGTTACAAAGCTTTTATCGCAGACACTGTTCAACAGAGACACTTTTTTGTGTTGTTTAAATAAGACTGCCTATGCTATTCTGTTCTTCGTGTTTCAACGGCAGCAGGAACAAAATTCCGCAACTTGTGATTTAGCCTCTCTGCAGCTCTCCAAACTTCCCCAAACTCTCGGTTTTACCTTCTATGAACCTTTCATGACCTATATATCCAACAGAGTCGAGTAAATTCCCAAATAATCTCCTTTTCTTTCGCCAAAAGTTACAGAAATATTCTTCTCCTCCCTGTTCCTTCACGCGTCTTCCGGTTTTTGTCGATCTCCAAAATAAATCCACCGGAGAAGATATTCTACCGTGTTTAACACAAAACTTCCAAATAAGTTGCCCGAGAAAGTTTCTTCCCTGTTTTAGATGATTACCGAGAATAAAAGGATTTTGATTCCTTTTTAACCTCCCAAAACACGTCACACTCCTTGTTTTATCTTAACAGACTATTACAAACCCAAATCACCGAGAAAGTCTCACCAAAACTCTTCAGAACTTGTTCCACACGAGTACGCAGTTGACAACATTTGTTTCCCGCCAAAATCTCATTTTTTAAACGGTGAAGAAGAAGGGTGTCCCCCTATCACATGATGGGATGTGAATAGTATTTTGGGTGAAAATAGTAGATTAGGGTGTAAATAAAGGTGGGTAACACCTTATCAACTGTGTGCCCCTTATCCATTTGAGGGGTGTCTTCATTAATTTTCTCCTGAGAGGCCAAATACCACTTTTCGAGCCAAATTCTCCGCAAAAGCTTATTTTTCCAAAAATACATACAAAGACATAAAACACCATCATAAGTACAAAAATGGGTACTAATAATATAAGAAATTGAGATCAAAATAGACACATAAATGCGTCTATCAAATACCCCCTAACTTATTATTTGCTAGTCCCGAGCAAATCAAATCAAATCTACAAAATAAAATCCTAACTCACTGTCGCAGGCATCGTCGATTGCATTTAGCGTATGCAATAAGACTTTAAACCCCTAGGTGTCCCTAGTGGATGAGTTATAGTCTCAGGAAGGCTTACTAGAGATATACCCACAAAACCTTTACTCCAGACCCTAGCTATCTACGCAGAACCTTGGAAAGCACTATAGAATCTCCTTGGTTGGCATACTTATTGACTACAGGAGGAAGTACCCTGATGTGAAATTCCAATTGTTGTACACGAGTTTGCACTCAAGCATACTAAACTTCATATATAAGTCACAGAGCTCTACTCAGATAGTCGCACTATGGACATCAATATCCGGAGTCAACAAATCACATGGAAAGATCAAGAGATGGATATAGAAAAAACATAGATGGTTTTGATGTTGACTAGGTGAACGGTGTTTCTCATATCTGTCTGAAGGCCACTGCCAAAATGAACCTATCCTAATGGAATGAGATACTAGTCTGACTAATATCAACACAACTGGCATATACAAGGGAACCAGTAGTCGATAATCCTAATTCTAGATCAACTCATCTGGCATATACAAGGGAACCAGCGGTCAATTTATTCATTGAACTTTAACAATTAACTTTTTTTTTTAACTGCATGATTAGATCTTGCGGATCCAAGCGCATGCTTCTTGTCAGCAGATTACATGGTAATTCTCGTGGATCCTGCGTTCCACGCTTGTTTAGGTGACGGAGACAGGGAGAACGCACACATATTGTTATCCAAGTGTTAATTTTTATTAATTTTTGAGAATTATTCCGTTTGGTCTAAAGGTCTTTTTTTTTTTTTAGTAACTCAATCACTCTATTTCACCTTAGCAGTGGTAACAACTTGAATCATGAGCCCCACCTAATCACTTAGAGAAACATATTTCAAAAAAAAAACAAAAAAAAAATAGAAGTGAAAAGGACTCAACGAGATATTGTGAAACTATCATGTTATTTCTAACACCTGAGCACTGTGCTTTTATGAATAGACTCTTTAGATATTTCCATCTAATCAGATTGGTTCCTCAACTCCTACAACCAAAATGCTTCCATCCACTTAGATTAGTTAGTGTCATCCTTAATAAGCATAAATTTCTAAGCTCTGGAGTTTAACAATGCAACTAAAAAGTTCCTCCCATACCCCCAAACTTAAATCTAACATTGTCCTTAATGTTCTAAAGATGAAATTAAAAGCATGAACAAGGAGAAACTGTTACCATTGAATCAAAAGAGTTAAGGAAAGATATTACCGTGTCGCATGAATATTGGGTTACCTCCTAAGAAGTGCTAAGTTTAATGTCTTCATCCAGACTAAGAAAGGATTAGTCACCTCGAATCATATAGCAATAATCGAAACAATTGTGGATCATCTACATCAAAAAGTGTTATCACAGATAAAAGGAAACTGCAGCAAAATAAGAACGTGAATAAACATAGCACACCCTTGCCCAGTTTCCTATTTAAGACAACTACATCTAGTTGTGGTTCAGGTTCAGGTTTTATAAAGGGGTCTAAATAGAATATTTTCATGGGATGCACCTCCTCATAAGAAAGATTCGAAAGATCAGGTTCTAAGGTTTGAAAAAATTTAGAAGCACATAATAATGACCTGAATAATTGAGGATCTTCTAAGTCAATCAGATTTGACTTACACAGTTGACCATAATGAGAGTGGTGGTCATTCTTAAGCTAATGCGTCAATTCTATTTTCCTAAAATAATTAGGTTTAGTCTCAGAACTTAATAATTGACACATTTCAAATTCAAACGTTCCCACATTTGGATGAAAAATATTTGGTGGGAAAACAAAATCAATATGGGTTTCTAACAATTGGACTTCCTTATGGACATCACTAGGTTCAGGAAAACGTGTATGAAGATAATTTTTTAAAATGGTTGAGGCACATGTGTCAAGTCCCAAGTGAGGGATCTCTGTAAGAGCTAAAGGTAAGGCACATGGAGAATGATAATCACCCCCAAACTTAGAGTTTTGGGTGTCTCTAGATAGACTAGCTATAATTTCCCTAATTTCTAGATCATCATAATCCTGAAAATGGTCAATTGCTTCTTGTAGGTCATATTTAGGTGATGCATCCTCATACATATTTAAAAGCTCTATGAGTTCATCTTCTTCGTCTAAAAATGTTGTTTCTAAATAATTGGACTCTAAAACAGTATTCTCAGGATAAACCCATTCCTCTAAACCAGTATCGGCTTCATGATCAAAAGGAAATACTACATCATCTAAAATGGGGGTATCTCTTGTCAAATCCTCATCCTTTTGAATAAGTGAATAATTATTAAAATTATTTGGATTTGAACTAGAAATAACATTATCATTATAAAGCTCAATTGGAGTAACAAATTCCTGATCACTATGCCTACATATTTCAAATTCTTCATCAACACTATCCTCATCATAATCATCATTATAAGAACATGAAAATGGTTGAACCTCATCTAAACAAGTAGTGTTACCAATTCTAACCTCATCATCTTGATTATGCGAATAACTATCCTCATTTTCAAGGGTACTATTGGAAACACTATAATGGAAATTAAGATTATTCCGAGCAATTCTATCGTTCCTCAACTTATATGTTTTTTCAGCTAGTATCTTGAGAGACTCTTCTTGAGAACGAATAGGAACATAAGGATCATAATAAGGACTAGTTTTCAACTGTTTAATTAAGTCGTCCAAAGACGATATCCTTAATTTCTTGCTCGTAAGACCGGTACACGTGCGGATAGTAATTGGGCTCACCATGGTATGACCCATATTATTCAAAAGGGCGTTCCCAACCACTATTCACATTGTAGTCATAATAAGGATAATGTCCATGTTGCTCAGTCGAATAATCATTGTATTGGCTATTATAATACCGGTTCGACATTCTATTGTGCACGTGCAAATGCAAGGTTGACTAAAATGGGTAGGCTCAGGTTACCACAACAAAATATACCCAAAGGTACGAGGCTTAGGTTTGTGGACTTTCATCTGGTAATTCCCATAAGGCCCAAGTCACGGGTTCAGCTTACTAATCTACAAGTTTTCCTAAAATCGGTAGTCTGACGATGCAATTGGTGTGTGCACGTGTTTTTTTTTTATAAATAAAATACTAAAAACAAAAATAAACAAACAATATATACAAGTCCAAAAATAAAGAAAATAAAAACTAACAAAAATCTTGGATATTCTGTACTTTTTAGGCAAGTCCAACTTTCCACTTTTAGCTTCAAGCAAAACCTGTACACCAAAAACAAAAATACCCAAGACGTAAAATAGAACAAAAAAATAAATAATCTAAATAAATAAATAATAATAAATAAAATATATACAAAACCTAAAAAAAAAGAAAAAAAATAAGCAAAACCTAAAACCTAAATACAAGTCCGTGTCGACGGCGCCAAAAACTGATGTAGTTTTACAAATGGTAAGAAAGGGTTTGATTCTCGGACTTGGGAAGTTGTTGATTTTAGATTTAAATAAAATTAATCTAGCATATAAAAGAAAGATAATGACAATATTGAGATATTACTGGGAATCGGGATTTCACCAAACTCTAATTCTATGGTTTCAATATTAATTCTTAGACAATTATAGCTCCGAAAAAAACAATTTTTTTGACTCTTAATCTTTGCCAAGGTAGATTTTATAAAACATTAATTATAAATGGTAAGCATGAGTTATCAAAAAACCAAAGCTAAGCATAACCCATCAAACTAAATGACAACTAATTAATTTAAAATCATAATCCATTTATATTAATGTAAAAGTCATAAAAAGAATTAAATAGAGTTACCATAGTGATGTGAATTGGCTTCCTCCGTCATTCCAGTGATGGGGTTTAGCTCCTCATGCTCAAACCGTACCCAAAAGATAGAAACATGGCTCAAAAGGTGTTTTTATTGAGAAATAATATTATGCAGCGAGTTTGTAACAGATATATTTGTTACGTAACTCACTCAGCATTACAGACTACCGTTGAGAAAATCCTAACGAAATAATTAATTGCGCAGAATTGATATATTACAAAGATTTTATCATATTATGTTCGTTCAACAACGACACTTTTTTGTGTTGTTTAAATAAGACTGCCTATGCTATTCTGTTCTTCGTGTTTCAACGGCAGCAGGAACAAAATTCCGCAACTTGTGATTTAGTCTCTCTGCAGCTCTCCAAACTTCCCCAAACTCTCGGTTTTACCTTCTATGAACCTTTCATGACCTATATATATCCAACAGAGTTGAGTAAATTCCCAAATAATCTCCTTTTCTTTCGCCAAAAGTCACGGAAATATTCTTCTCCTCCCTGTTCCTTCACGCGTCTTTCGGTTTTTGTCGATCCCCAAAATAAATCCACTGGAGAAGATATTCTACCGTGTTCACCACAAAACTTCCAAATAAGTTTCCCGAGAAAGTTTCATCCCTGTTTTAGATGATTACCGAGAATACAAGGATTTTGATTCCTTTTTAACATCCCAAAACACGTCATACTCCTTGTTTTATCTTAACAGACTATTACAAACCCAAATCACCGAGAAAGTCTCACCAAAACTCTTCAGAATTTGTTCCACAGGAGTACGCAGTTGACAACATTTGTTTCCTGCCAAAATCTCATTTCTTAAACGGTGACGAAGAAGGGTGTCCCCCTATCGCATGATGGGGTGCGAATAGCACTTTGGGTGTAAATAGTATATTAGGGTGTAAATAAAGGTGGGTAACCCCTTATGAACTGTGTGCCCCTTATCCATTTGAGGGGTGTCTTCAGTAATTTTCTCCGGAGAGGCCAAATACCACTTTTCGAGCCAAATTCGCCACAAAATATTATTTCTCCAAAAATACCTACAAAGACATAAAACACCATCATAAGTACATAAACATGTACTAATAATATAAGAAATTGAGATCAAAATAGACACATAAAGGCGCTATCACACAGTTAAGTCCGGTAGCTTCTAATCATGGTCCAATAATTTTAAGCACTAAACATGATAGGAAGGATGGTTCTAAACCTTTTAAATGCTTTGGTACTTGGCTAGAAGAAAAATCTTGCATAGATATTGTGAATGCTTCCTGGTTAACTAATCATATTGGCTCTCCTGCTTTTCAAATAGTTAAAAAGTTATCTGTTTGCAAAAAAAAATTAATTTTATGGAACAAAAATTAATTTGGAAATGTTCATTTAAGGTTAGAACAGGTTATATCTAATATTGAAAATTTCAATAATAATATTCATGCTACTAACAAGTCTGAAACTTCGAAAATGTTAAATCAAGAGGTTGAGAAATGGTATAATATAAATGAATCGTTTTTTAAAATTAAAATTGGGGATAAATTGTTAAACTTAGGAGATAAAAATACTGGTTACTTTCATGGTCTTATGAGAACTAGGATCTTGAGAAATAGGATTTTGGTTCTTAAAAATGAAAATGGGATCTGTTTAGAAAGTAGAAATCAAATAAAAGAAGTGTTGTTCAAACACTCTCTAAAATGGCTACTATTACTATTCATGATATTTACAATGAACTGTTAATAAATATCCCTTGTTTGATAACTGATGAGGACAGCTTTGCTCTCATGAGCACCCCTCAGTATGAGGGAATGAAAGAGATAGTTTTCAAAATGGCTTCATCTTCCTCCCCAGGGCCAGATGGATTCCTTGCTATCTTTTTTCAGAAAAAATGGGATCTTGTCTCTGCTGACATTATTTCTATGGTTCAAAAATTCTTTAACATGGGTTATATTCGTAAGGAGATAATTAACACTTTCATTTCTGTGATTCCGAAAACTAAAAATCCTGATGAAGCGAGTCAATTTAGGTCGATTAGTTTATGTAACACCACATATAAAATTGTGTCGAAACTTTTGGCTAGTAGATTAAAACCTTTTCTGGATAAATTGGTCTCGCCGTTTCAATCTGATTATGTCCCAAATAGGAAGATATCCGACAACATTATGATAGCTCATGAACTAATGCACACGATGAAAAAAAAGAAAGGTAACACAAGTTATTTAGGAATAAAGATCGACATGTCTAAGGCATTTAATAGGGTTGAATGGAGTTTCCTGTTAGTTGTTCTTAGGAAAATGGGGTTTGGTAGTGATTGATGTAATCTTATACACAAGTGCATAAGCATTACTTATTCTTCTGTGTTACTTAATGGTTCTCCAGGTAAAATCTTTCATCCTACTAGAGGAATAAGGTAAGGAGATCCATTATCTCCTTACCTGTTGTTGATGGTGGATTTTAGTTCAGGGCTAAAGTTGTAAAACCAATATTTTTTACAAGCCGTCCTGCAGAGGATAAGGCCATTTGATAAGTGATGAATACTTCTTCGCTTTATTAATTCACCTAGAATGGAGCATGTAGCAACAATCCCCCGAATATTCTGTGAATTTTAGCATTATTGATTAATGCATAAAATGCCTTGTATTTACTATGTTGTTCCTAGCAGAACTCTCATTGTTGGTGCGGCATGATGACCGATTGTTACTCGCAGCAGAGTAGCATGAATATCCAAGTACCAACAGTGAGGCATGCACGAAATTCCCGTACAGGCTGTAACTCTCGGAGTGTTATACTAGCCCGATTGAGCATCCAGACTGTCCATAGCAGTCTAGGAATGATCACGATCATCCAACTTCACCAGCATGATTGGATGGCCCAGATCGAATCCATGACCCCAAGAAGGTATTGGAAATTTCACTGCCGACCCAACTCGGATCCCACATGGTCGGCCTCCCCAAAAGGGGTGGCATAGCTTGCCAAACCGTCCAACCCAAGTAGAATGGACAAGAAACCCTAAATTAGGGTTTGCGGCACATTACATGTGTCGCAAAACGATCTCAACCATCCATCTTCGCAGGCATAGATGAAGGGTGTAGATGTAGGCCCAGAGCATGTCAACACAATTACTGTGGGCCCGTCTACACACATGACCAGTCGGTCAAGACCAACTATGGTTGGTTGTCCCAATTCGTGCGCCCAAAATAAGGCATGACGCACGGCCAAACCCTAATTAGGGTTTGTATTGATCACGAGCATCCGTTTTCTCCTGATCGAATGAAAGGTTTAGGAGACAATTAAATAGGTACAATGAATATCAACATGATCACCGTGTATCCATCTATCTCCTTACCCGACCGACCAAGGCATACCATGCCTGGTTTTTCCAAATCGCACGCCCAAACTAGCGTGGTCACACTTCCCAGATCATAAACTGATCTCGACCACTCAACTTCGCCGGACGAATTTAGTGGCTTAGATAACGTTTCCATGGGACAGTCAGGTATAGGCGTGAATACCAGCCTACCATCTACACACCGGACCAAACGGCCGAGACAGACCAAGCTTGGTCGTCTCAAAACGCGCGCCTTGAAGGTGGCACGCCACGCCCCTTTAGGAATCCTTTCGACATAGGATTTATGTCGCAAATTGATCTCAGCCACTCAACTTCACCGATAAATTTGAGTGTCCTAGATCAAACCTTCGTGGGACAGTGAAGCATGGACATGGAAATCAGCATTCCCTTTACACGCATGCCTGATCGGTCCTCCATGAAACGTCTCCCAGGCTTGGATACGACCAAGATGATAGAGTGCACTCGCGCACCTCCTAAACCCTAATTCGATGGTCGCAGATATGGGTCGAAAGTCATCTTGTCCGTCCAACTTCGCCAGCCTGGACGGACGGCCTATGATAGGAGTTATCAGTGAGGTATCACCATGATTACCGTCTACCACTCTACCACACCATGTGGTTGGCCAAGAGAGGGCTTGCTAGCACATCCTCCAAACCATCACATGAAGTAGGCAGGGCATAATGATCAACAACGATGCTTCATATATGCCGAATACATTCGATGCATAACATGCATAGAATACAAACGATACTTTACAAGTATCGACTTCCTAAATAACTTAGTTATTTAACTAGCATTACATGCTACCTTCTGTGGGTCCCGCGATCCACACACTCGAGACATCAATCATGTCACAAACTGGGGTATTGGTCTGGCAGTTTACAGCGTGCAGCGTGCAACGCGCCATCACAAGAACGTGTCAGGAAAACATGGACGGTCAGTGATGATAGGATAAGTGGGCAAGATTGATCGTGTGACACTAACACACAACTCCACTACTCCATCACTCCACTTCCTCCACTTCCCAAGAGACGTGAGTAAGGCTTAAATGACTTGTATAAATAGGTTCTCCTCCCTATTTCCAACACAAGAGAACACAACAAAGAAACCAAGTGTTAATACGAAACGTATTCAAACACCCAAAGCATGCTTGCATTATTCGTAAGCCTGCTCACCTTTCTGTTACAAGTCATAAATAAGCATACACCTTCACAATCTCAACACCTTCTTCGCTTCCCTCCCTAAGATCAACCCCATCTCATTCACTTTGTGAACGAAACAAGTCTAGAACAGCCATTTCTTGGTTTAGGCCAGAATTGTATAGATTGATCTCTCGAATCAAAAGCACTCCCATGCAGTGCATTTGTTTAGGGTTTAGATTCACTTCTCATTCACACATCCCAAATTACCAAAACCAGCAGAAGTAGTTTTTACCCATAAACAATTGGCGACCACAGTGGGAGATTAATCTCTCGGTTGCAAAATCAATTTCCAATTCCCAATTTCATCTTTCGGTACCTAATTCGATTTTCTCAATTTCAAGGGGATAAATCTTAGGTCCATTTCAATCATTGACCTGTTCATTTCTTTCAATTGCAAAGTCCAGTTTCTGTCTTACAATGTATTCTTCTCAGCCGAGTTATCCGGAGGCCGCGAGTGATCCAAACCGCATGGAGAATTTAGCCAGAATGCTAGAAGACGTCCTAGTAAACCAAGTTGGTATCGCTAGAAGGCAGAGCGAGACGTTCCGTATTCTGAATGATATAACAGTTCAATTACAAGAAGGTTCTGCAGATGCCAACCCGGAGAGTATCATGAACGACGACACAGTCGAATCTCTATATAGAAATCGTGTTTCTACCAATAAGGATGCGGAAGGAACACGTGGCATACCAGGAGGACAGGGAGAGACGAACAACATAATCCAGCTAACGAAGGAGGCTCAAAGCAACTCTATAGAGGAAAGGCCGTGTCAAGAATGCCGCAACCTTTATCAGACGAAGAAAAGGGGCTAGCCTATGAAACCCTACTGGAAGATTTATATCTCAAAACCCTTACCGAAGTACAGATTGCTTCCCAATCTGCCGCAACTTTTTAGCCAAGCGAAGAGCCACCTGAAGAGGGAGAAATCAGCCAAGAGTCACATGAGCATAGATGCTGGGGATACCTGAATCATCCATCTGACGATGACGCTCTCGTCGACACAAGACATTTGAAAACAACAGCGCCTCAGCGGAGGCGGCCACCCAAGCGGGCAGCGTATATGTTGGCACACGTCCCAACTCCAAAACGTTCTTCATATCAAAGTTATCAAGAGATATTACAGCAGCATCCGTCAAAGAAATAAAATCCTGGATCAACATACCTGCACTTCCCATTTTCCATGAATAAGGTCTTGGAATTATTAGAGATGTGGGTACGAGACGGGGAAGTCCAACTGCCTCAGGTATGGCGACAACCAACTGATCAGGAGATGGTAGATCCGAGATATTATCACTATCATCATTTTCTTCACCACCACACCAGTGAATGTAATGCCCTGAAGCGCATTTTTCATGAGAAGCTTAGTTCCGAAGATTTACCGCCTTTCTCCGAAGATTAATGCATGCAATTTCTCGAAGTAAGAACTAGGGGAGGTCTAAATTCATGCTGATGGAATTCCAAAAGCAAGTAAGTTTTATCACGCAATTTTTACAAGATGGTTTTAGAGTTTACAGGGGACTTGGCATCCCGCATGAGAAAGATTCAATGATCAGACGCTATGTTTGTTTCATTTCATGCTAGCACGATATTTACAAATTCATATAAATATTGTTTTATTAGCCACATTACTCATAACCTGAATGAAAATTTCATTCAGAATAATCTCTCTCTCAAAAAATCATTCACCAAGAACTATCTCAAAATAAACCGGTTCAAAAATCCAATCACCTACTAGTTCAAAACCTAAAATCAAGATTGTGAAAGGAAATCCTCACATCACTCAGAAACTCCTAAAAATGAAAGGAAAAAACATAAATAGATGGCATAAACCATTCAAGGGAAGTCCTTCAGCAACAAATCATCCTTATCTGCATGGGCGGCTTTCATCTTCTGGAGAACATCATGTTCCAGCTTCAACTCATGAGACAGCCTTTCAATCTTTTCTTCTTGACAAGAGATGTTGTCTGCAGAAGGGACTTCACGCGTTTCAGCTTGCAGATTCTGGATTTTAGCGATACCTTCACAGAACCAGGAGGCATTAAACTCATACTTCACGAACACGTCCTGGTAGAACTCCCAGTTTTCGATTACTTCTTCAGAAGCGGTGTGCCCAGTCACAATGCTCATGTCGTGGATAGAAGATAAAGCTTCTTCGACACGTTTGACTAATGCAAAGCGACTTGTAAGATTATTGGTAGTGGCTATGTGACCATACTTCTTCCATATTTTGGTATATAACTCTTCGTACTTAGCTGGCACACTGAACCCTCCAACCAGCACGTGATCTCTGAAAGGAACGTAAAAAGAAAGCTCAAAGATGACACCAGCACTGGAGTGCATGACTAACGCATTAGAAGTCACAGGGAGATCTTTAGAAGGGGTAGCGTCTACAACCATCACGGGTGTGGTGTTTATTGAATATTCTACATCATCATTCCTCCAAATCTCGAGGTTGGTATCTTTCATAGCTTCATCTCCCGGCTTTCCAGACTGATCAGGCTCCTCATTACGCACGGAGACGCTTCCTTCATCATGGACTGAGCCTCCATCATCCTCTTTATCTTCTACAAAGGTTCGATACGAGGATCAGTATATCCAGCCTTCTCATTATGGTTACGTGCCAGTCTTGCAAAAGCATTTTCTTTCGGAATTCCCTGATCATGAACAAGAATCATCATTGGTGGAAATTACTTAAGAGAGGACAAAATCAAAAGATCGAAGATGTTTAAAATACCTACATATTAGAGGAATTGAAGATCACGGGGCCGCATGCTTGCTTCTTGGCCTGGGGACTGCAGTTATCAGTAGCGTTAACTCTGGATCGTTTATCCGGAAGTGGCTTCAACCGCTTTTGCTGCTTCAGGATCTCAGGAGACGGCATGTCATGAGGAGCTGTTTAAACTTCTTTCGAGAACGTCTGGAAAACTAATAGCTTATTTCTCCAAAATTGCTTATACTCATCAGTTGTTATCGGCTTTCTTCCAATGGGAAAAAATGGAAGACTCTGCTCTGTTGTGAAGACGTTAGCATTAAGAATGGAAAGGACGATATCTGGTAAAGGCATTTATGGACTATAGAAGGGAACACCCTGGTCGAATCCCATTTGGAAAGCGGCTCTGTCAATATTGTAAGAAACCGCAGAGAGGAACTCATCGAAGAAAGTTGGAATATATCCTGGCATACAACTTCGAAGGTAGATGGCTTCTCCATGACTCATGGTTCTTCCTTCAGTGTGCAATACAACGTCAGAAGCAATGGTAGAAGTTTCCAGCTGAATCACTGAAGAATGGACTGGCCCCCATGGGCGGAATTCTATAGCATACACATTGTCAATAAAATCAACAAGTCTTAACCTAGGTTTTGGACGTCTATTCTGCCAACGGAGTATCCTTGAACCGACATACAAACCGGAGAGTGAAGCCGCGGGGATAGGAGCAATTTTTGAAATGTTCCCACAGACACGCTTGGAGGAAAGCAATGTGGATATGCGTTTCCACCTTCTTATATCCATTGGAAGCATGCATGTCTACCGCCAAAGCATCTAGATGAGAGTACAGTGATCCAAGGAACAAAGCGCCAAAAGGGAGAACCACACCTTTCGCCAATTTTATGGTGAACATGACAAGATTGTGTCTTATAGTCTTCTTCCCAGAACCGTTATCGAAGATGTCCCTAGATAGCCACAAGGACAGAAACACAACTACACTGAGCTCATCATCCAGTTTTTGACCCGACTTCGGTTTTATAGGAGACCACTCAGACAACCACCAAGTATAGAAGCATTTCACATCGCTTTTCTGTTGGTCATACTCTCCAGCGTTTTGAAGTATATCCTTGAGGTTTACCTTCTCTTCGTCAGATAATGTGTATTGGAAGTTCCCAGCAATCGGAAGATTCATCAACACGGCTACACTTTCCACAATAATAGTCATTTCTCCCCATCTACAAATGGATGTGTGTGTGGAAGGACGCCATCGCGAAATGAAAGTGATCAAACCTGCACTATCTTTCTTAATATCAAGAGAAGCAGATGCCATAACAACCCCAATGATCTGCGCCTTGGTCAAGTTGTCCTTGATAGTATAGTTTCTCAGCATACGCCTCATCCATCCCTCATAAGAGCTCAGTGGAGTGTGGAAAACCTTGAAGTCAATGGGAGAAGGCGGATATTCATTCTTTCGAAGACAGAATCTCATCACGAATGCTGGAGTAGATGACGGAACAACCTCTTCATTTTCCGAATTCGTGAGCAGTATCATCTTGTGACTAGGATGTTTCCTAACGTTTGGAAAAGGAACGGTGAACATTTCATCATATATATTCAGCATGTCTCTGGAGTAATCAATACTTTTCGATTTTACAATAACATCATCAGGTGACATCTTAATAAGAGCCTCTTTATTCATCTCCAAACAACTGCAATGAAGTGCAAAAATAAAAGAGTTATTACTTCGTGCTGAGGGAGGAATATGCCGGCTGCTATATATAAAATATATATATGCATCTCCCCACGTTCACATTCGAGTGAAGCTGGCACGCAGCATGTCCATGTTCGAGCAAAGCAGGCACAGGTGGGGCCCACGATTTTGCCAAGCATGTATTGGGTCACGCAAGCAAGACTGATGTCATGCCGGTCAAGTAGGCTGGCATTAGGTCATGACAAGATGGTGAAAGGTCACAAGGCTGGTCGCTGGGGCAAGGTCACAAGGCTGGTCGATCAGGCGTACGCGGTGGGGCCCACGTTCAATCAGGCGTGTATGGCGGGTCCCACATTTTTTCAAGGTTGCATGCACGGTTTTGTTTATGTGCGGAAGAGTAAACGAGCTTGTTCATGGGTTTTCAAACTATAACCTAAGGCTCTAAGTTTTGCATGCGACAATAAAAAGAGAAGCAAAGTTTCATCTACAAACAAGATGGTCTTCTCAAAGAGCAAAAGAGGTTTACCTAAGAAATTAGGGTTTTTTTTTTTTTAAAAAGGAGGGGAACGGCGACCAGCCATGTGACTCAGGATTCCATGCTTGCAACGGCGCGTTCGCATGGGCGATCGATAGCGGACGAGCAAGGCTTTCCGGGTAAGCTCCCTTCATCCCGCTTTTTCCCGTATATTTGTCATCATCTCATGCCTACCCCACAATAGTGTAACCATTATATGCTAGGCAGGGGACTTAATGTTGATGGTGGATTTTAGTTCAGGGCTAAAGTTGTAAAACCAATATTTTGTACAAGCCGTCCTACAGAGGATAGGGCCATTTGATAAGTGATGAATACTTCTTCGCTTTATTAATTCACCTAGAATGGAGCATGTAGCAACAATCCCCCGAATATTCTGTGAATTTTAGCATTATTGATTAATGCATAAAACGCCTTTTATTTCCTATGATGTTCCTAGCATAACTCTCATTGTTGGTGCGGCATGATGACTGATTGTTACTCGCAGCAGAGTAACATGAATATCCAAGTACCAACAGTGAGGCATGCACGAAATGCCCGTACAGGATGTAACTCTCGGAGTGTTATGCTAGCCCGATTGATCATACATCTCTCGGAGTGTTATACTAGCCCGATTGAGCATCCAGACTGTCCATAGCAGTCTTAGAATGATCACGATCATCCAACTTCACCAGCATGATTGGATGGCCCAGATCGAATCCATGACCCCAAGCAGGTATTGGAAATTTCACTGCCAACCCAACGCAGGTCCCGCATGGTCGGCCTCCCCAAAAGGGGTGGCATAGCTTTCCAAACTGTCCAACCCAAGCAGAATGGACAAGAAACCCTAGATTAGGGTTTGGGCACATTACATGTGTCGTAAAACGATCTCAACCATTCATCTTCGCAGGAATAGATGGAGGGTGTAGATGTAGATTCAAAGGGCCCAGAGCATGTCAACACAATCACCGTGGGCCCGTCTACACAATGACCCGTCGGTCAAGACCAACTATGGTTGGTTGTCCCAATTCGTGCGCCCAAAGCAAGGCATGATGCACGGCCAAACCCTAATTAGGGTTTGTATTGATCACGAGCATCCGTTTTCTCCTGATCGAATGAAGGGTTTAGGAGACAATTGAATAGGTCCAGTGAACATCAACATGATCACCGTGGATCCATCTATCTCCTCACCCAATCGACCATGGCATACCATGCCTAGTTTTTCCAAATCGCACGCCCAAACTAGCGTGATCACACTTCCCATATCATAAACTGATCTCGACCACTCAACTTCGCCGAACGAATTGGGTAGCGTAGATCACGTTTCCATGGGACAGTTAGGTATATGCATGAATACCAGCCTACCATCTACACGCCGGACCAAACGGCCGAGACAGACCAACCTTGGTCGTCTCAAAACGCGCGCCTTGAAGGTGGCATGTCGCACCCCTTTAGGAATCCTTTGCGACATAGGATTTCTTTTACAAATTGATCTCAGCCACTCAACTTCACCGGTAAATTTGAGTGGCCTAGATCAAACCTTCGTAGGACAGTGAAGCATGGACATGGACATCAGCATTCCATCTACACATATGCCTGATAGGTCCTCCATGAAACATCTCCCAGGCTTGGATTCGACCAAGCTGAAAGAGTGCACTCGTGTACCTCCTAAACCCTAATCCGATGGTCGCAGATGTGGGTGGCAAGACATCTATTCCGTCCAACTTCGTCATCCTGGACGGACGGCCTAGGATAGGAGTTAGGCGACCAGTGAGGTATCACCGTGATCACCGTCTACCACTCTACAAGGGAGGGCTTGCTAGCGCATCCTCCAAACCATCACATGAAGTAGGCAGGGAATAATGCTTAACAACGATGCTTCATATATGGCGAATATATTCGATGCATAACATGCATAGAATACACACGATACTTTACAAGTATCGACTTCCTAAATAAATTAGTTATTTAACTAGCATTACATGCTACCTTATGTGGGTCCCACGATCCACACACTCGAGACATCAATCATGTCACAAACTGGGGTATTGGTTTGGCGGTTTACAGCGTGCAGCGTGCAACGCGCCATCACAAGAACGTGTCAGGAAGACATGGACGGTTAATGATGATAGGAGAAGTGGGCAAGATTGATCATGTGACACCAACACACAACTCCACTACTCCATCACTCCACTTCCTCCACTTCCCAAGAGACATGAGTAAGGCTTAAATGAATTATATAAATAGGTTCTCCTCCATATTTCCAACACAAGAGAACACAACACAGAAACCAAGTGTTAATACGAAACGTATTCAAACACCCAGAGCCTGCTTGCATTATTCGTAAGCCTGCTCACCTTTCTGTTACAAGTCATAAACAAGCCTACACCTTCACAATCCCAACACCTTCTTCGCTTCCCTCCCTAAGATCAACCCCATCTCCTTCACTTTGTGACCGAAACAAGTCTGGAAAGTCCATTTCTTGGTTTAGGCCAGAATTGTATAGATTGATCTCTCGAATCAAAATCACTTCCATGCTGTGCATTTGTTTAGGGTTTAAATTCACTTCTAATTCACACACCCCAAATTAACAAAACCATCAGAAGTATTTTTTACCCATAAACACCTGTTTATTCTCTGTATGGAAAGTTTGTCGTGTTATTTAATGGCATCTCAAACTAAAGGTTTGATACATGGTATCAAAGTAACTAAAAACTGTCCTCTCATAAATCATCTGTTGTTTGCGGATGATTGTCTGATTTTTGAAAATGCTAACCTTGAAGAAAGTAAAAAAATTCTAAATTTTTTCAAAACTTTCAGTGAAGATTCTGGGCAACTCGTTAATTTTCAAAAATCGGGTTTTTTTTTTCAGCGGTAGATTTCCAAATAAATTTCAGAGAATCATAATAAAACTTTCAAAAGTTCAAAAAATAAAACTTGATGATAAATTCCTTGGTGTTCCTCTGTTTACTAATAGGTCCAAAATAACTTGTTTTGAACCCCTTATTGGTAGAGTGGCTAGTAGGTTGGAAAAACAGAAATGTTTCTCCTGCTGGTAGAGGAGTTCTGATAAAATCAACTATTGAAACTATCCCTAATTACCAAATGAACTGTTTTAGAAGCCCACAGTATACTCTAAATAAAATTACTTCTATGCAGCGTGATTTTTTTTTTTTTTGGGGGGGGGGGGAGGTAAAATAAAGGTATGTTTATTAAAGCTTGGTCTGGAGTTAATAAAAAAAATAAAAAAAAGGTGGTTTAGGTTTTCGCAAACTGAAAATTATGAATGATACTATGATAACTAAGATAGGTTGGAGACTGTTCCTAAATCTTTATGGGGTACTATTTTCAAACTTAAGTATTTCCCAAATGGGGATATTTTAGATAACAGTTACAAACCTAAACCTACTAATTCTTGGCTATGGAAAGGAATTTCCAAAAGCTTCAGCAATCTGAGGATATGTAGTTTATGGGAGGTTAACAATGGCACTGAAATTAATATTTGGAAACACAAATGGATTCCATGGGTGGACAATTTGATTGTCCCAATCAATAAGGAGATCAAATTAAAATTTAGTAAAGTAGAAGACCTTTTTAATAAAATTGTCAATGTGTGGGATTTAAACAAACTCAAGTTATGTTTTACTGATTCTCTTATTCAGAAAATTGTGGATATTAAAATTGAAAAGAACTTAAAAGATAAGATTAGTTGTAGCTACACTCCACATAGAGATTTCACTGTTGGGTCTCTATACAAAAATCTGGAGGAGAAGGATGATTCCATTTATTCTAATAGCTATACTAGTTATATAAATTGGAATAAGTTGTTGAAAATGAAAGTTTTACCAAGAATTAAGATGTTTATCTGGAAATTTCTTCACAAACATTCTACCTATGGGGTACAGAATCAGTAGAATTATATCCAATGTGGATAACACTTGTAATTTATGTAATTCTGAAGTCGAAAAGATTGATCACCTGCTAATGCATTTTGAATTTTTTAAAAATGTGTGGAAGTGTTTGCCCTACAACACTAGTAGGGTAACTACTGAAAGTCAAAACTTTAGAACTTGGTTCAAAAGTTGGTCTCAAAACAATAAAAACTTCAGCCATGATAATGTTAACTGGGAAAACATATGTGCAACCACTATCTGGTTTATTTGGAAAGCTAGGTGCAAGAGTGCTTTTGAGAAAACTAAACCTTATTACAAGTTTACATCTAATCAGATTGTGAATCATCTAATGGCTCAGACAGTTAATAACAACAAAGGCAAAATCAAAAACGTTAATACTGCTCAGGATGAAGATGGAAGTTTTAGAGCTTACTGTACTATGGAAAATACTACTCAGAGTTCTGAAGTTTTTCTTATAATGTATGTAACTGATTTCACAGGAAAGTTCAAAGGTGCCAGATGTGGTGTTGCTGGGCAAGGAGTGATTGAAGACAAAAGCAAGACCATGTTAACATTGATGAAATAGCTGACATATATGAAGTGTGGAAAAGTCACAGTTACATGGAAGGCAATGGGGTACTCTGGAGACTACTTTTTTGGTGAAGAAAATAGGCTTATGGAAGATCTGTGCAGAAAAGCTGAATTTCAGATGGCTTATAACTATTTTATATCTTTTAAGTTATTGGTATGTAATAGAAGGAAAGACAATATTATGTTGTGTAATATGTATAGGTTAAGAATTATTTTTGGTAGAGACTGGATTTGGTCAGTAACAGATGGGAGAAATATGAAGATCTGGTTTGAAGTTTTGAACAGATTAGATCAGAATCTACAGACTTCTACTAGTTCTACTTATGGTTTCTCTACACAGGGGGAAGACCAAAAACTAAAGGGAGATAGTGAAATAGGGGATATTGAGTATGAGGGCAGTACCAATATTATAGATCAAGGAAAGAATATCAATGTTAACAATGACAATTGGAAGAATGTTCAAGATCTGATAATGTGGGAAAAAAGAGTTACTCATTCCAGAAATGTCGCAAAGGATGGCGCAAAAAGAGGATTTTTCAGGAATTCAATATATGAGGAAGGAAATACAAGCCGAGTGTCTGGTCATTTGAATTATCTGAATACCAACAATGTTAACATTAGGTATGATTCTCAAGTTAATAGCCAATTTGGTCATGTAACCGATTACACAGGATCTCTCAAAAATAAAATGTAGTTCTCTTTTGCCAAAAAAAAAAGGTCTACAAGGCGGACATGTTTTTTTTTTTTGTATCTTTGTTTTTATATATCATTCACATTGTCTAGAAACTGTATTAGTAGTGTTGATATCATCTCTAGACTTTTATCTTGCCTACCATTTCCTTAATTATTACTCTTCATTTGTGCTTCTTTGTTACACAACTTTTCGTTTGTGCTGTTTTGTTACACAACTTTTCGTAAATCTTTAGTAGTTAAAACTTTGGTGTGCTGCCATTTCGATTGTGTTGTCTCGCAAGCTAATTTGCTTCTTAGTTTTGAGTATTTTTTTTTAACTTAAAATTGTTGATGTTGCTATTTTGACTTACGGTTTAAATGTGATTTCGATAGTAGCTTGTGACACTTGATACATTGGCCGTTGTAAAAGTAAATTGCTTATTTAGTGGATTTATTATGCTTAGCGTGACTAACATAATTAGGTATATGTACTGTGGTTGCACAGGTGGAATAGGAGGAGATGAAGTGGTTATAGGCTAGGGAGTCAACGCGTAGCTCGACATGCAGACATTATTTTTGGAATAGTTTTTTTACTCCGGAAGGATGTGGTTCATGACACATCTTTTTTTATTATGTTTGTGAGTGTTAAGATTACTAGTCATATGTATTAGAGCATTGCTCAGTCAAACTCATAAGTGTTGTTATATCAAGGTTGTGGTCAAATTTAGTTGTCAAAACTATATCTTGATTTCTAGTCTACAATTAATTAAGTATCGGTCTAGGATAGAGGTAGTTGAGAAACGAACCAGTCATCATTTGCGTTCTACCATTTGAAGGCGAAGATCAACCGAAGCTTTTGGAGAACTTCATCAATAAAAGGTAAGTGAAGACTAAACCACCTATTTCTCAAGTTATATTCACCTTTCTATCCTTGAGACGATTGTCGCATAACTAATTATACTAGCTTGCATAGACAAGAATTTAGAGTCGAGAACTAATTATTTAGTTTACGAATTTCTCGAAATATAATGACTAAGCTTAATGAACATTTGTTCATACTTAATCAAATTCGGTGGAGAACAATTTATTGTTCGGAACCAATTATTGATTCAAGTTTATCATTCGAAAATAGCATGGAACAGTGATATGTGTCATTGATGTTATTCAGGAATGTTCCGAATTGATTTAGAGAAATATAGAACTACCATATTCGGAATAAAAGACAGTGTTATCAGTCTTACAAACTGGGAAATTGTTATTTGTCTGAAGCGTACTACATGTACTCGTACACGTAGCGGAGTATCTCTATATATCGACTTTTAGATTTGTGTTACGCATATTCGTATGCACATAATGGGAAAATCTGTTTGTTTCATGATCCTGATAGGTATGTATTTTCGTATACAAACCATTTTGGAACTGTGGTAAGGAAACCGGGTTAAAGTATTCAAACCGGTATGCCAACCAAAGCAATTCTATGTTCCAGAGCCAGTTTAGTACCCAAACCGGTATGCAAATTAAAAAGGTTCTGTGAACTCCAGAACCGGTAAAGGTCTTAAGTTTGTAAACCGGTACGTGAAATAAAAAAAATTGTTTCAACTCCGGAACTTAGTGTTGCACCTAAGTTTGCAAATCGGTACGTGAACTGAAAAAGTTCTATCAACTCCGAAACTCGGTTTTTCTTGTAAGTTTTCAAACCGGTCCACATATCTTGACTCAGCCGATTCATGAATTACTCAAGTATTTGTACTTTGTGCATTTACCAACTATGTCGATTGTGATTCAATTGCGATTAAATTATTTCTATGAGATAATTTGCATTTGATCGGTTCTCTAATTAACACTAGACTTATTTGATCACATGATTATGACTCAAGATCAATGTCTTTGTGTTCATGGAAATGAGTGTTAAGCTTTTAAGTTTAAATCGGCTAGTTTCGGCTAACCATGTTTGACATAGTCTTTGTACACGGTTCGGTTACGGTTTACCTAACCAGAGTGTATATCTTTTTTATGTGAATAAGATTCAAAGCTTTCATCTAACGGTGAATATTGTTTGCTTGGTTCCAAAGCTATCTGAAAAAGCGGGGGTATAACAACTACACCCAATAATTCTTTCGGTAATCTGTATGGACTAACTCCAATATTATTCTAAGAGCACTAGCTTATAAAGCGAGCTCAACCAAGAAAGATATCAAAGAGTTATATCTCTTTTTCTAAATTTAATCATCAAATCAAATAGATAGAAATCTATGAGCCTGATTGATATGAGAAATACTTGGACAATACCAAAGACCAATGCCCAAGTGTCAATCAACCTATATCCAACAAACAAAGGTCGGATTTACTAATTGATTGAACTACGCACAACCTGTGATATTTCAATTATTTAAAAATATAATGCGGAAAAGAAATAACACAGACATCATACCAAAGTTAATTTGTAGTAGGCTAATGTCTGTAGCGGCTTAATGCAATTTAGTGTTCAATCTGGACAATGTCCTAGGGTTTTTACGCATTTGCGGTTTCCTCGTTAACAAAATTTCTGGTATCTGTGTTATTTCTTTTTCCGCATTATATTGTTTATCTTTATAAATGAAATATCACAAGTTGTACGTAAATCAATCACAGTAGATAGGTCCGACCTTGTTTGTTGGATAAGACTTGATTGATCCTTGGATATTGGTCTTTGGTACCGTCCAGGAATTCTCTTTGAGATTAGGTTCACGAATTCAATTTTGTAAACATTCTAATCACAAGAGAGATTGAGATATAACTCTAGACACTTTCCTTGATTGAGTTTTAACTCTAAGAGTTGTGTTGAGTTTATCCATACAGATTTCCTACGAAAAAGTTGGTGGTGTATTTTGGTACCCCAGTGTTTTCAATATGTATGTGGTAATATTATTTATTTACATTAATGATTGTTCAATTTTCATATCAAATAATTACTCCATTGGGAATGTAAGGGGCAGTAATGCAACATACCCCATCATTCAGTTTTTATGAGTTACAAGTCTATATATATTAAAGATTGGTTGGGATTGTTTTTTTCTTAAATGCAAAAAATATATATTGAAATTCCTTCCTTCCAACGGTTGTGTGTCATATCTAAATACGATCCTCGTGCATTGGAAATGAACAAGATCGGTCTGAATTGAAGAGTCAAAGTGTACTAGAATGTTTTAATTGGCTGGTCAAACTGTACCAAATCAAAAATCCTAAGCGAAGGAGCGATGCCAAGCCGAGCCACACCAAATCAAAAATGCATCACGGCGGGGCAAGGCGAAGCTGCGCGACACCAAATCAAAAATGCACCAGGACAGGGGCGAGGCGAAGCTGAGCTTTACCAAATCAAAAATCTTAAGCATGCATCGGGACTGGAAAATCCTAAGCGACGGGGCAAGGAGAAGCCGAGGCACCCCAAATAAAAAATCCTAAGAGACGGGGCGAGGCGAAGCCGAGCTACACCAAATAAAAAATCCTAAGAATGTATTGGGACGGGGTGAGGCAAAGCTAAGCCATACCAAATCAAAAATCCTAAGCGATCAAAAATGCATCGCGACTGGGCGGGGTGAAGCCTGATAAAAAATGCACGATGGGGCAAGGCCAAAACCACATCACACCAAATAAAAAATATGGCTAAAAAAAAAAAAACCCGATGCATAGCACGGGCATAAATCTAGTTTCTATTGAATCTCATGTTATTGCTTAAGTCATGTTCATAGCATCTTCTTCTACTATGATTTTCTTAAACTTCAATCTCTTAGCCAGAGGGATACATAAGAAAACTACACGAGTCATAGCCATAAGAGGCGATGTACAATCAAAAGTTGAAGTACTATAACCTTCAAAAAAAAATCGAATGATTTTGAGCAATTGATGTAGTTGCAGGATTTCCCACAACACACCCCTTGTAATATCTTGATAATAATCTCTTATTCTAAACTAATTTGATATTAAAAGTATGACTAAAATTCTAAAAATTATAAATAGACACATAGATTTTTACATGGTTCGATCAATTTGATCTACATCCATGATTCTTCACTATGATTGTTTAAATTTACATTTGATTTTACATTGATAATCTCCATTAATGGAGTTCTAGATTTAGTTTTGGGGAAGAATATGATAAAGAAAAATGCATTCTCTCTCCTAAAAACTCTCTGCAAAATATCTCTCTCTTCTAAAATTGTGTCCCCCCTTTCTCTCTCTTGCTCTTCTCTTTATATAGGTATCTTCATAGTGGATGACAACTCACATTCAATTTATCTTTCCCATTTTTTAGGATTTTTGCTATGCTCCTTGCTGGCTCTGCTATCTGCTCGAGAGATCTGTTATCTGCTCGCGAGATCTGCTATCGTGCTCGCGAGACTCTTCTATAACCACAAAATCTTCATTTCCTGCCTTGCTCTCGCGAGTTCCCGCCTTGTGCTCACGAATATTCTCTTTGACTAAAAAATCTTCACATTTTTCTCATGTTTTATGCTGTCGTTGTTTATTACGTCATTCTTTGAATTATTTTGTGATGCTCGTGAAATGTTGTTGAAGAGTTTTAGGTGACGCTCGCAGAAGTGTCGTTAATCTCTCGTGAATATAATTGTGGCGATATTCTGGTCCTACATCTTGCCTCTTTTTTCTTGAATATTGCTTGAAAAGTAATCTTTAAGAAAAAATCTGTTGTTGTAGTAATCTTTGATCTTTGTTGATGAAGGAACGATCGAAAGAATACTAGACTTGAAAAGTACGTACTTGCCTCTATTATTTTGTGAAGTTCCATATCTTTGCTAAGTAAATAAGAAGTATTAACTCTTGAAGTATTCGAAGTATGAAGTATCCTGAAGAAATATAAGAAGTACTCAATCCTCAAAATATAAGAAGTATCCGTCCTTGAATGAAAATCATAAGTATTGCCTCTGTTCATGCGAAATTATTACTTCATTTTTGGTGAAAATTCTTGCCCATTTTGGAAATGATTCTTGATGAGTAGATAAAGAATATAAAATGTTTTCTTGGTAATCCAGAGTTGCCTCTGTTCTTTATCTATGAAGGAAGAATCCCTGAGAAAATGTTAAATGAACGAATTGCCTCTGCCTCTTTCAATAAAATAATCATATTCTGCGAAATAATCAAATTTCCTGCGAAATGCTGAATGAGTTTGCTAGTTTCTGAATGTTTCTGAGAGATTCTGAAATAATGCTGTGAATAATTCTGCGATGAATAGTGGCGAGATTGTGAATAATGCTACGAGATTGTAGACAATCCTCTTGAGAGACTCTGAATAATATTTCTGAGAAATTGTGAACAATACTTATGAGAAATTCTGAATAGTACTTGCTATCTCTCCTGCGATGAACAGATATTTCCTGCATTCTTAAATAAAATAATTAGTGTGTAGTATGAATCTGTTGGTCTTATTTTGCCTTCCTAGTTAAAGGTCTTATTTTTCCAACTTTTTCATTTCTCTGCGACAAAATCGCAGGACGTCTTTACACTTGCATGTATTGACCCATTGATCTTGTATTATCAGTATCTTTTCAATATCTCTGCGACAATATGACAAGTCTAAATTCTCTCGCGAGAACAAAGCCTCGTGACATTGCCGTCTTGCGATGAAATCGCATGACGTCTTTACACTTTCATGCAAAAACCCATTGATCTCATCTTAACATTTTCTCTTTAGGCTTTTTGCCTTTGTATAATTTTCGTCACGCGAAAATATGACAGGCCTAAATGATATTGTGATCATAAAGCCCCATGACATTTCCGTATTAAGACACTTATCAGCTCCCTAATGGAGGGTGCCGCCCTTATCTCCCCCCTGGTTGCCCCTTCAAGGAGGGAACATCGGCCATACAAGACTAGCTCCCCCCATCCGGATTTTCCAACAACCAGTTGTTTTCGCAGCCTCTTGTCCTTTATGCCTATATGGCTTATAGTTACAAGACTGCACCCTAAGTGGGGTTTTCTTCAGGCCAAGCGCATCATAGCCAAGACTTACCAAGAATGGCAAGGGAGTCTTGTACTCCCTTGGCACTCTTGGCTCAACCGTGTACCTCGGTGCCTTGGTCATACTTTACACTTCTTGGAAGAGATTCTCGGTCATCCAACCAGGGTATAACCATATATAGTTGGAAATCCAAGATATCTCTCCCAGATAGGTTTACTTTAACCCCAACATCTGCATGACTCAGGTTCCAGCAGCGGTATAACCTTATCGCTGAGTCATGTCAAGAGATACCCCCTCATATGACGCGCTATTAGGTCTTACATTTGCCTCTTATGAAATTTTATTCGCGAACTAGGGTGCACGCCATAAAGGTTCGTCCCATTTTATTAATCTCTGCGAAATTTTATTCGCGTTTTTCGCGTTTCTTCAATTCTTATTTCATTCTCATAACATCAAAAATCTTTAAAAGATTCTTTAAAATATTTTGAAATCTTAAAAAAAAAAAAAAAAAAAAATGAAATCTTGCGATTGTATCGCATTTGTTAAATCAAAAATCTCTTTCGGTAAAAGAAATATTCTAGAGAAATGTTTGGAATTTTCTCTGAAATCTTAGGATTGTATTGCGTTTTTAAATCAAAAATCTTCTGTAAAAGAATTTTTCTAGAGAAACTTATAAATTGAATGTTCTCAGTTTTTTGTAATTTTGAAGTCTTTGTAACCTTGCGAGGGTATCGCTATTTTGGAAGTGAAATCAAATTTTTTTTGAAATCTTAAAAATCTTTGCGATAGTAGTTTCATTTACTGAAATCTTTGAATTTTTTTGAAATCTATAAATTTTTTGCGATGACTTCACTTTTAGTAATCTTTGAAAATTTTGAAAATTTTTGCGATCTTTAAAATATTGCGATGATCTCATTTTTATAATCTTTTGAAATCCTTGAAATCTTGCGAATGTATCGCTGTTTGTCAATTTTTGAAATATTTTGAAATCTTTGAAATTTTAGAAATCTTGCGATTATATCGCTTTTGGCAAATTAAATCAAACATTTTTGAAATATTTTGAAATGTTATAAATCTTTAATAATTTTCAACTACATTTTTAGAAATCTTAGAAATGTTCTTTGAAATCTTGCGATAGTATAAATCAAAAAATTTCATTTTCTGTAAGTGAAATATTCAAGGAAGTGGTACTTAGCTGTTTTACGATTTTCTGTTGCTGCCGTTTCTCGCGAAGCATTTGATTTGCTCGTGAAATGAGAAGAAATGAGAAATAAATTCTTGATCTGCATCTTTCATATTCTCGCAACACACCAATTGTTCTAACCCTTCTCTTGTGAATTTTACTTGCGAAATAATCAAATATCTGACGAAGTAATGAAATACCAAATTCCCGTCTCTGACCAACTTGGCGAAGTAATGAGATAATCCACTCATGAAAAGTAGATGTACTATGCCAAAACTAGACTTCATTTTCTCGCTAGCCAATTCCTTGCGTTGGGGTACTTTAGTCTGCGTGAAATGGGTTGGTTTGCCTTGCAGTTTAATTCATGAAACTAGTTCCTTTGGTAACTTTGCTGATAAACCTGCTGGAACCATCGCTGATAAACCTGTTGGAACGGGAATGATCGTTGATAATCCTCCCAACAACAATGTCCACTCATTCCTATTATCCTTATCTTGCCTTTACTTTTGCTTGATCGCTGATAAGCAATGTATTTTCATCCTTTTAAATCCCACTCAACTCTACTGTTATGCTGTTAAGTTGCTTCATGCTTGCGTCATGCAAATTTGTATTGTATTCTCGTCATGCTGGTAATTTTATTAACTTATTGTATTCATTGTAGGAAATCCAAGTTTTTGTCTTCGCCTGGTCCACTTTCCCTCTTTGCTACACGTTTAGATTAGAACTATTTTTTAATACGTTCTTGAACTAATTTTATTAACTATTTTTTAGTACGTATACTTCTCCCATTATACTTCGTATTTCATAGGCCCCCTTCTGCGAACCACCATTTGGTAAGTCCTTTCTTTTTTGTAGTAAGACTAAGACCCACCTTCTTTTTTGATCATTCTTTTCTTCGTCAATTTTGTACGTAATTTTCTTTGCTGACGAGAACATCGCCATACATTTTCCTTTGGTCCTTCATCACATTTTCTATTGTTGCTACTGCTTATCTATTATGTTGCTCGCAGTTTTCTTTGGCTACTTTCCTTTTGTTTAGTTGTGTACGTTTCATCCTTCATATATCTTTTCAATAATCTTCTATGCCCTGGTAGCTGTTGATATTTTAAATGCTTTGTGTAATTGTATGAGATGATGTAAAATCTTGCTGCCTCTAGTATTTCTCATAAGTAATCAGTCGCTGTGTTGTTTTTATGTCCGCGATTGTCTCTTGCGAAGTTGTAGTTGGCTTGGCTTCGCTGGTTTTAAATTTTTCTGCGATCGTCTATGCGATTGTTTAAATCTGGTTACTGATGTTTCTCCAATATCTCCGTATCTCTTCTGGGACTGTTGACGAAGCAACTTCGCCGTTGGTTATGATTTCCTACAAACATAGAATGGTATGATGAGTTGGTGTTGCTCGCAGTTTGATATGGATTTCTTCTTTGGCTGGTTTTGATAACGTTCATTGTTCCTTTGATCTTATTCCAACGGAGTCTAATATGATCGTGCTCGCCATTTATTGTTGCCGTTGTGGCTGATGTTATCCAGTTGCGTTAATTTACTCTAATCGTGATCCTTCTCTTCTTTGTAAATATTACGAGTTAATAAACTTATGTCTCTGCTGTGTGAATTTTCTGTTAATGTATTGTTGACGTCATTTTTCCTAATTCACTTTGCTACGAATGATTGTGTGTATATTGTTCTTCACTGCTGCTCCGCTAATTTTGCTGTTTGCATCCTTCTTTCGATGGCGTTTCTCATGGCCTGGAACCCTTATTGATTTGGGAGAAATCTTCGCTGCACGTAGCTCTTCTGGTCGTGATGGGCTGCTTTATCGGAGGCAACTGATGAACTATGCCTGAGTTTGTTTGGCTGACGAAGTGATGATTAAATATGCGAAGACACTCGCATGAGTAGCTGATGTAAAAACTACATTTCAAATGTATGATTTAATAACGCATTTTGATTATAAATATTCTAATCACCGTAAACAACAAATCATAACAATGCATTAAATAAATCATATGTTAAACGCATCATATTTTGATTAATAGTGGGGTTATACGTGAAAATGCATTAATAGTGGGGTTATACGCATTATTAAATAAATTTATTTTTCATTAGAGATGATGTATTCCATTGGTGATAGTTTTCATCGCTGGCAGAATATTTTGATTTTCATCGCTGAGTAAAATGTAGTCTTCATCGTCGGCAGCATTCATTAGAGATGGGTGTAATGGAAACTTAGATATATTTCCAGCGTTTTGCATGGATAGATGAATGCGAGCTCCTCGCTGTAAGCCATCAATTAAATTAGTAAATGATCTAGAGAATCTTAGATAATTGTTTATTGTACAAAGAATGAAATCATCACATTTTGTTCACGGAAAAGAATCCCCAAAATAGCATCGAAAATTTTGTCATATAAATTTTCTCAAAACTCTCATATAGGTCTGTAGAACAACATTTTTCCATTAAAATTAGTAGCTAAAATTTGTTAATTAAACTTTTGATAAAGAAATAAGAAATTTATTGAAAACAAGATCTGTTTTTCTGATGCTTCTCTCGAAACCGTTCTTTTTAAAACTTTGGATTTAAATAATTAATAATATAACCAAGTAAAATGGGAAGAAGATTATCTTTTAGGTCGAATAGACTCGATTAATTTCACTATCACTGCACTTCATTCATATTGTTCTTTGTTTTGAGTTTGAAATCATCTGTTGCTCTTTACTATTTCTTCATCTCTAGGTTTTTTTGACGTTTATTGTCCAAAAATTGTTTTCTGTTGACAAATGTTCTGCATTCGTCCTTTAACTCCATATATCGAAATCCTCAACAATTAATTTCTTTGAATCTTCTTGGAATCATCAAGTACTAATCATCGAACATTTTCTTGGAATCTTCTTGTAGTAGTAGTCCCTGTTTCTAGCGCCAAAATGTAGTTGCAGGATTTCCCACAACATGTGTGACTGATTGTTACAGGGAATGAAGAAAAGAATGGCTTGAAACATTAGCCGGAATGTCCTGTAAACAGCCGAAACTCGGCCGGATTTGTATGCTGGTGAGTTAACTCGGTTGTCGGTGATTCACCCCGGTCCGGCGATCCAACTCAGATGACTCAACCCTGACTAAGAAAGCTAACTCGGCTGACTTGACTCTTTGACTTTATTGACTAATAGTTTGACCTGTTTGACCGTTTTAGTCCTAACGGTGGACTGACGGAATATTCCGTCGATGGAGATAATTTTCAGGTTGCCGTCGATGAAGGATTTCGGCCTATTTCCGGCCAAAAACCCGGTTTTCCGGTGAGCCAAAAATTACAGAGTTTTGTGTGGACTTCTCTCATGTGTGTGAAGACTTAGAATTGAGAATTGGATGAAAACTTGGAAGTTTTGGAGAATTGGACTTGAAATTGGAATATGGATCAAATTGGGAAAGTGGTGTTCTTATGGAATGTGGATTCTTTTCCTACAAAGATATGGAGAGTATTGAAGCCTATAAATAAAGGAGTTCTCTACAACTTTTACATATACATCTACTTTGGAGAAGGAGTAAAAGTGCACAAGGATTGGAGGAAGGAGCAACCATCATCTTTTCAATAAGTTTTTCTTTCTTCCTTAATTAATATTATTATTGTGTGAACTCCAAACTATGAGTAGCTAAATTTCTTATTGATTGAGGATGAATTCCTAGTTCTTAACATATGGTTTGAGTTTTGTTTCAATTCTACTTTGAAGTTTTTCATATGATTATCGTTTGTTTTTACTAATATTAATGTTTATGATTGATTGATAGGTTGTTTGGAATGCACGCTAAATTGATTTGTTAAGTTAATCTAAAGCTAGTGAAAGTTAGGGAATACGTAATAGTTTCTTGACTCTTTACACAAGTAGAAAACATGAGACCTTGCGGAGGGATTCCGTGGAGAAATTATGTGTGAAAACAACGCTAGAAAGTGGACCAAGAAAACCGAGTCTAACTACTAGTACTAAACCTAAGTTCATAAATCTTAATGCGTTCGGGGAATTACATCTTGTAAGCGAACCTCAAGGTGGTTCTTTTGAATAGAATCTGATAACTAAGCGAACCTGTTAATCAGTGAAATACAGAATTTTGGGGTTAGCTAAGCGAACCTGCTATCCTACGGTTGGTGATAATTTATGACTAATAAAAAGTGGAAAAGAACATAACTTTAATCATTTTTTTGCACTGAAGAAGGATTCCTTTATCTAATTTCTCTTATTTGATTTCAACTTACACTTTTGATTGCTTTATTTACTTTCTTTTTCTTTTAAAATCTAGAACCAATACCCCCCCCCCCCCCCTTTTTGTGACAATTTTACAACTAATAATCTCTTGCTCCTCGTGTGATCGATCTTGACTGCCCTATATTACTTGTTAATTAGGTAGTAAAATATTAATTAATTTGTTGTGGTTACGACACGCATCAAATTTTGGCGTCGTTGCCGGGGAGCAACGGAAGATTTTAGTTGTTTTTATTTTTCTTTTTGCTTTATTCTTGCTTTGTTAGATTCTATACCGTATCTAACTTAGTTTTGTGAACCTTGTTTTAGGTGCTATATCTTTGGTGAATGCTTAAAAAGGGAAGACCGAGTCTAATACGTCTTCGATCCGGCACTCAACTAAAGGATTTCATTCGAGCGGTTAACACTCTGCTTCCTCGTTCTACATCAAGTGAGTTCTCAGATTCGGACATAGAATAAGCAATGGGTGATCGTACACTCAAGGACCTAGCTTCTCACAAGATCGATACACAACAATGGTGTATCCAAACTAACTCAACCTTCGAGATCAAGCCGGGGTTGATTAGAGAATTACCAAAGTTTCATGGCATGGTGAATGAAGACCCAAAAAAACATCTTATGGACTTCAATACCATAGTCATGGCCATGCTTCCACAGGATATTAATGCGGATGGAGCAAAGTTGAAAGATTTTCCGTTCTCTTTAGCGGGCAATGCTAAGGAATGGTTGTACTATTTGCCTTCCGGAAGTGTCACAACATGGAATGGGATGAAGAAAATTTTCCTTGAGAGATATTTTCCCGCATCAAAAGCTACTCAAATTCGCAAGGAGATTTGTGGGATGAAACAACATGTGGGAGAGTCATTATATGAATGTTGGGATCGGTACAAGAGATTGGTGGAAAGTTGTCCACACCATCAATTTAGTGACGCCATGATAATCCAATATTTTTATGAAGGTCTCCCAACAAGTGATCGATATCTTCTTAACGCCGCGGGTGGTGGTGCACTAGTGAACAAGACGGTGGCCGAAGCTACCAAGTTGATTGAAAGTATGGCGGCAAACTCGCAATAATTCTATGCAAGAGGTGAACCAATAGTTAAGTTGGTGCATGAAGTTAGTGACTCATCTCCACAATTCGATCAACGGTTAAACAACATAGAGAGGGTAGTGCAACGATTGTCCGCGATAATTATTCCAGATGATGAAACCGAACAAGTAAATGCTTTATATCCAAATCAAAGGCCAAGGTACGATCCATACTCAAATACTTACAATCCCGGTTGGAAGGATCATCCCAGATATAGATATGCAAACAAGCAAGCGGCGGCTCCTAATCCATATGCGCAACAAGGTGGATTCCAACAATCACGTTTCCAACCTCAACAACAACAATTCCAACCACAACAAGTCAAGGAGCAAGATTCTTCGAATGATGACAAGTTGAATGTGATAATGCAAAGCATGCAAGGTCTCACTTCTATGTTACAACAAAACCAACAAAAGACCGATTCGGCAATCAAAGCTTTGGAACAAAGGACCGGTTCGGGAATCAAGGATTTACAAACTCAAATGGGACAATTGGCGACCGATATGAACCTAATGAAAGCTCAAACATCCACAAAACTTCCTTCACAACCATTTGTGAACCCAAGAGAGAATGTTAATGTGGTTATTTTACGAAGTGGAAGACAAGTAGAGAGTCCAAGTCATCATGAAGAAGCTAGTGAAGAGGTAGTCAAAGACAAGGAGGAAGCCGTACCAAAGGAGAATTCAACACCAACCACCCAATCCAAGGAAACGGTTCCTACTTTTACTACTCCAGCTCCTTTTCCTAGTCGTTTTGCTAAGTCCAAGAAGGAAGCTCAAGATAAGGCACTCATGGATATCTTCAAGAAGATAGAAATCAACATTCCCTTCATCGAGGCCATCAAGACAATGCCAAGGTATGCTAAGTTCATGAAGGAGTTATGCACAAAGAAGGATAGGTTTCTTGATAATGAAATTACTAAAGTTGGCGAGAGTGCATCGGCTATGCTTTTGAAGAAGATGCCTACAAAGTGCACGGAACCCGGTGATTTCACGGTGCCAATTACTATTGGTAAGAAAAGGTTTGAACATGCTTTACTTGATTTGGGAGCTTCCATTAGTGTGCTGTCGGCCGATATATATGACTCCTTGAATCTTGGACCATTGAAAGAGACAAGAGTTATTATCCAATTAGCAAACAAGTCTAACATTTATCCAAAGGGACTTGTAGAAGACGTTCTAGTGCAAGTGAATGAGTTAATTTTTTCGGTGGATTTCTTTGTGGTGGATATGGACAACAATGAGAATCGTTCGTCTACTTCTTGGGAGGCCATTTATGAAGATCGCAAAGACAAAGATTGATGTGGACAAGGGTACACTCACTATGGAGTTCGACAAGGAAGTAATACACTTCAACATATTTGAAGCCATGCGCTACCCAAGTGATGTGCATTCCGCTTACTCCATCGATGTGATTGGTTCATTAGCGCAACAAATGGTGGAATTGAATCAAGAGGATGAACTTGATGTGGTGTTGCAAAAGAGCATTGAATTGGACGTCCACGGATTGCCTAACTTGGATGTTGAAATTTCCACGGAATTGGTGGAGACGTGTGGTGCTTTGATGGCATTACAAGAAGCTAAGGGTAATGTTTCATATATTTCTTTACCCGTGAATGATGAATTACTTGTACCATCTATTGTTAAGGCGCCTAAACTAGAGTTGAAGCCACCTCTGGATCATTTGAAGTATGCGTTCTTGGGATATGGAGATGAGATTCCGGTGATTATTGCAAAGAACCTCACACCGGTACAAGAAGACCGTTTTCTTAGAGTCTTGAAAGAGCAAAAAATAGCTATTGGGTGGAAAATTGCGGACATCAAAGGCATTAGTCCATCCATGTGCATGCATCGGATTCTAATGGAAGAGAATGTGAAGACGGTACGGGATGCTCAACGTAGGCTTAATCCTCCCATGATGGAGGTTGTGAAGAAAGAGATACTCAAATTGCTAAGTGCGGGGGTAATTTACCCAATTTCCGATAGCAAGTGGGTTATTCCGGTACAAGTGGTGCCAAAGAAGTCCGGTGTTACGGTTGTTCGAAATTAAGACGATGAACTTGTTCCTACAAGAGTTTAAACCGGTTGGAGAGTGTGCATTGACTATAGAAAGCTTAATTCCGCAACCCGAAAAGATCACTTTTCTTTACCTTTCATTGATCAAATGTTGGAGCGGTTAGCGGGGCATTTGTATTATTGTTTCTTGGACGGTTATTCGGGATACAAACAAATTGTGATTGCACCGGAGGACCAAGAGAAGAGTACTTTCACTTGTCTGTTTGGAACGTTTGCGTATAAACGGATGTCGTTTGGTCTTTGCAATACACCGGCTACTTTTCAAAGATGCATGGTAAGTATATTATCGGATTACGTGGAGTGCATTATCGAGGTATTTATGGACGACTTTAGTGTTTATGGAAATTCTTTTGATAGTTGTTTAGACAACCTTGAACTAGTTCTTAAACGATGCATAGACACAAACCTTGTCCTTAATTAGGAGAAATGTCATTTTATGGTAAGCCATGGCATAGTACTTGGTCACATTATGTCCTCTCGAGGGCTCAAAGTGGACAAGTCAAAGATAGATTTAATAAGAAACTTACAATATCCCACTTCGGTGAGGGAGGTTCGTTCTTTTCTTGGCCATGCAGGTTTCTATAGGCGGTTTATCAAGGATTTCTCCAAAATTTCCATGCCGATGTGCAAGTTACTACAAAAGGAGGTACCTTTTGACTTCAACAAGGAATGCAATGATGCTTTTGACAAATTGAAGGCAATGTTGACAAGTGAGCCAATTATCAAGTCACCGGATTGGAATCTTCCATTTGAAATAATGTGTGATGCTAGTGATTATGCGGTTGGGGCCGTTTTGGGTCAAAGAGTGGACAAGTTGTCCCATGTTATATATTATGAATCTAGGACCCTCAATGATGCACAAATCAACTATTCTACCATGGAAAAGGAGTTATTGGCTATAGTGTTTGCATTGGAAAAATTTCGATCATACTTGGTGGATACAAAGGTTATTGCGTATTTCGATCATGCCGCACTTAAATACTTACTAAAGAAGAAAGAAGCTAAGCCATGATTAATCCGGTGGATCCTATTACTACAAGAGTTCGACATAGAAATTCGAGATAAGAAAGGTGTGGAGAATACCGTTGCGGATCATCTTAGTAGACTTGTTATGTCTCACGAAGAACTTCCATTACAAGACCGCTTTCCGGACGAACAACTTTTCTCCTTGGAAGAATCAACACCTTGGTACGCGGATATAGTAAATTACTTGGTGACAAGAAAGGTACCTAGTACAATGTCCAACTTCCAAAAGATGAAACTTAAGAAGATAGCGAAGCCATATGTGTGGGATGAACCATACTTATGGAAATATGGCATTGATCAAATAATACGAAGGTGCGTACCTAACTCCGAATTTCAATACATTCTCTCCTTTTGTCATACTTTTGCTTGTGGTGGCCATTTTGGTTCTAAACGTACCGCTCTCAAAGTTCTTGAGAGAGGATTTTATTGGCCCACCTTGTTTGAAGATTCATATGTTTTTTGTAAATCGTGTGATAGATGTCAAAGAACGGGCAATCTAGGTGTTCGAAATCAAATGCCACTCACACCAATTCTCGCCGTAGAGATTTTTGATGTTCGGGGTATCGATTTTATGGGCCCTTTTGTCAAGTCGAATGGAAATTTTTATATACTTCTTGCCGTAGATTATGTTTCGAAATGGGTGGAGGCTAGAGCCACCAAAACTAATGATTCTCAAGTTGTTTGTGATTTTGTAAGAGAAAACATATTCACTAGGAACGGTACACCAAGAGTGGTGATAAGCAATGGAGGCTCACATTTCAAGAAGTCTTTTCACGCTCTCCTTAAGAAGTACAACATAACACACAAGATTGGTACGCCTTACCATCCACAAACTAGTGGACAAGCGGAAATCTCAAACCGTGAGATCAAGTCCATTCTTGAGAAAATGGTAAATACCACAAGGAAAGATTGGAGCTTTAAGCTCAATGATGCACTTTGGGCGTATAGAACGGCGTACAAGACACCGATTGGTATGTCTCCATATAGGTTGGTTTATGGCAAAGCTTGTCATCTTCCGGTTGAACTTGAACATAAGGCTTATTAGGAGATAAAGAAATGCAACATGGAGTATGATGAAGCGGGGAAACAAAGAAAGTTGCAACTAAATGAGCTAGAGGAGATACGTAATGATCCTTACGAGAGTTCCCGGATTTACAAAGAAAAGACCAAGCTTTTTCATGACAAGATGATTTCTCGGAAAAGTTTTGTTGTGGGGAAAAAAGTTCTTTTATTTAATACTCGTTTACGTTTATTTCTGGGTAAGATTAAGTCCCGTTGGGTGGGACCATTTATTGTTACTAATTTTTATGATCATGGTGCAGTTGAAATTGTTAGTGAAAAAACAGGACAACCCTTGAAAGTCAACGGCCATAGGTTGAAGCCATATTATGAAAACTTTCCAACGGAGCATGTGGACGTGATTGGACTTCGAGATGTGCTCCCTATAGAGGAGTAATGTAAAGCAAGAGCTATGTCGGTCCGTCGACTTTAAAACAAGCGCTAAGTGGGAGGCAACCCACCGATTTTGTATTTCTTATCTTTTTGTATATTTATTTTATTTTCTTTGTGTTGCATTTGTTTATTTTTCTTGTTTCATATCATATTAGGATTTCCCACCTTGACTTTACTTGGACGATTCAATTACATTGAGGACAATGTAAGGTTTAAGTGTGGGTGAGTGGTTAAGCATATATTTTCAAAAAAAAAAAAAAAAAAAATTGCATAAAACTTTCAACTTTTAGAGATTTTAGAGTCACTAGCATACTTCTAGGTATGTTTACATAGAGAATTCTGACCGACATAATTGAACTTGGAAGCGTTAGGGAATTACGTTCGGATTTTTTACTTGTTAGAGTGTTAAATAATGGATTTAATCATGCCAGTGATGCAAATTAGGAGCAGAGAAGAATGAATTATTAGAGTTGCTGATCAATCATTAGTGGAGACTACCCATTTTCATATCATGTGAGGCACCGACCAGAAATTCTTCCATGACTAAAGAGCTTCTTTTGAGTGTGTGTCACCGTACGTTAATTCCGGGTAGAATGGTGAGCTACCCAACTTCACACCAATTTCAGCACTATTTTTGATCTCTTGAGTGCTAATTTTTTGTCAATCATGAGGGTGACGTCTATGGATGAAAGCCTCCTTCTTGTAGTTCGATTTGCATTTAGCACCATTCTTACAAGCAACGGAACAAGAAAAGAGCAAATTTCAAATCCAAGTAAAGCAACATACAATGAGCAGATTTTTACATACAAGTTGAAGACTTATTTACAAAAGCGAAGAAAATCAAAAGGTGAGAATTATTGAAGTTTATGATTTCAAGACGATACAAGTTGTGAAGAATCAAGCGGTAAAGTACTTTTCCACGGCCATGGTTGTTTTATTTTTCACTTTGATTTGTATTTTGTTACTTTTGTTTCAAAAAAAAAAAAAGGTAAAAAAAAAAAGGTAAAAAAAAAAAAAAAATGAGACAAGAGAAATATCTATTATTGTTTTTTTTTAATAAGCCGTGGGGAAGGAAAATCTATAAGGAAGTTTCAAGCGACAAGGATTTTAAGGAAAAAGGTTACAAATTGTCAAGGATTTATGAAGTTCAAGTGTTTATCATCAATAGTTGAAGCCGAAGACCAAGAAGATGAAGACGAGGAGAGGAAGACGTTTCTATTGGATGTCGTGAGAGTGGTGTTATCATAATTGGCAATCGTATGTGAAGGTAAGTAAGTAATCTCATCCTCGATAATAGTGGTTGATTTCCTTTCTTAGAGATCGTTAGAAAAATGTTTTTCAAAATGTTAAAAGATGTGGGTTTTTCAAAATTTCGGAAGTTATCCTTCCTACCATTTAACATGTTGCAGGAATTCTCTCTTCATTCCTACCTGCACACATGTGAGACCCATAAAAAGCCGTCTTTTTGAGTGAAATTATCATAAAACCCTTTTGGTGAGGCAGAAGTCGAGGTGAAATGCTTATTGATCGTTTCTCAAACACGCGTTCTCTCATTATGGTGTGGTTATTTCTCACTCAACATTTATGAATGAGAATATGTTCTTTAGTATTTCTAACTTCTTATTACTAGCATGCAGAAACTCTATGTCCTCATAGCTTTTTGGATGCTTGGGACGCTAGAACACTTTGAAGTTGTGAGTTTTATTTTGATTTGCTCGAGGACTAGCAAAGTCTAAGTGTGGGGGAATTTGATAGGTGTAGAATACACCGTATTTACTATCTAGTAGTTTATGCTTTCTTTTATATTTTTCTTGTAAATTATGTATTTTATGTGTGTTTTTGAGCTATTAGGTACTCTGGGGTCGCACAGACGAAAATAAGAAGGAATCACCCAAGTTTGAGCAAAAAGGGCAAATTTGTCATTTCAGGGAAGAACACTATCTGGAGCACGGTATTGAAGGAATATTAAACGAAATCCAGTCAAGGTTAAGGGGTTTCCATCTGGGTGTCCCTTATCATTCATGATTAGGTGTAAATATCCTGGGTGGTTCTTCTATAGTTGGGTGTTTAAATCCAGGCCCAATTTTATTTTTATGCCCTAACCCTAAGTTGAAGAGACATTTCTTCCCTAAATTATTTGCAGCTGAAATCCAGACAATGGCTGCTGCAGTGATGTCCGAGAAATTAGAAGAAAATAGAAATCTAGAAACTCTTCCATTAATCATTCATTCATTCCGTCATCTGAAATTGAGAAGCAAAACCATACAGAGGCTGTTGCATCTGGAATCGAATTTGGAGATCGAGAAATGGAACTCAGGGAGGAAGAAATCGAAGATGGTGGTCTCTGTTGAGGTTCTGGTGGAATGGGTATGACACCGAGAATAAATTAAAGGGGAAAATGAATTGGGTCCGATCTGTGAGAGAAGAGATGATATTGTTATTCAGAGATAGGTTTTGGTTTGAGCATGGAATTGACTAGGTAAATCAGCAAGAAAGAGGATGAAATTCACGGAAGAAGCAATGTTGATTGTCGATCTCAGAATAGGTACTTGAGTTCATCTTAAATTTATGGTTTGCTGGTTTAACATGCGGTGGATGAATGAGTTTGAAATCGAATGGTTCATGGGTGTGGTCTGCAATGTTGATGCTGTTGGTACAGGGAAGAGTTGGTGCTGGGAGATTGATGATACACTGAAGATGGGTTTGTTGGTTTATAACCAAGGAAGAGATACTGCTGTGAATGAGATGATTATGGGTGTGTGACTGATTGTTACAGGGAATGAAGAAAAGAATGGCTTGAAACATCAGCTGGAATGTCCTTTAAACAGCCGAAACTCGGCCGGATTTGTATGCTGGTGAGTTAACTCGGTTGTCGGTGATTCACCCCGGTCCGGCGATCCAACTCAGATGACTCAGCCCTGACTAAGAAAGCTAACTCGGCTGACTTGACTCTTTAACTTTATTGACTAACAGTTTTACCTTTTTGACCGTTAGTCCTAACGATGGACTGACGGAATATTCCGTCGACGGAGAGAATTTTCAGGTTGCCGACGGTGACTATTTCCGGCCAAAAACCCAGTTTTCCGGTGAGCCAAAAATTACAGTGTTTTGTGTGGACTTCTCTCATGTGTGTGAAGACTTAGAATTGAGAATTGGATGAAAACTTGGAAGTTCTGGAGAATTGGACTTAAAATTGGAATATGGCTCAAATTGGGAAAGTGGTGTTGTTATGGAATGTGGATTCTTTTCCTACAAAGATATGGAGAGTATTGAAGCCTATAAATAAAGGAGTTCTCTACAACTTTTACATATACATCTACTTTGGAGAAGGAGTAAAAGTGCACAAGGATTGGAGGAAGGAGCAACCATCATCTTTTCAATAAGTTTTTCTTTTTTCCTTAATTAATATTATTATTGTGTGAACTCCAAACTATGAGTAGCTAAATTTCTTATTGATTGAGGATGAATTCCTAGTTCTTAACATATGGTTTGAGTTTTGTTTCAATTCTACTTTGAAGTTTTTCATATGATTATCGTTTGTTTTTACTAATATTAATGTTTATGATTGATTGATAGGTTGTTTGGAGTGCACGCTAAATTGATTTGTTAATTTAATCTAAAGCTAGTGAAAGTTAGGGAATACGTAATAGTTGACTCTTTACACAAGTAGAAAACACGAGACCTTGCAGAGGGATTCCGTGGAGCAATTATGTGTGAAAACAACGCTAGAAAGTGGACCAAGCGAACCGAGTCTAACTACTATTACTAAACCTAAGTTCATAAATCTTCATGCGTTCTGGGAATTACATCTTGTAAGCGAACCTCAAGGTGGTTCTTTTGAATAGAATCTGATAACTAAGCGAACATGTTACTCAGTGAAATACGAAATTTTGGGGTTAGATAAGCGAACCTGCTATCCTACGGTTGGTGATAATCTATGACTAATAAAAAGTAGAAAAGAACATAACTTTAACCATTGTTTTGCAGCGAAGAAGGATTCCTTGATCTAATTTCTCTTATTTCATTTCAACTTACACTTTTGATTGCTTTATTTACTTTCTTTTGCTTTTAAAATCTAGAACCAATACCCCCCCCCCTTTTGTGACAATTTTACAACTAATAATCTCTTGCTCCTCGTGGGATCGATCTTGACTTCCCTATATTACTTGTTAATTAGGTAATAAAATATTAATTAATTTGTTGTGGTTACGACACGCATCATTGACCACTTCAAAAGGAGGACTGATTTTAATAACAACTGGATAATCAAGAAATCTAACTCTTTTGATTATGCCTCAGGTGCAAGAGATGACGACTATGATTCTGAGAAAATTCGTGAGCATCTTGTTGCTCATACAACATATTTACACCAAGAAGTAGAATCCCCCCTTCTGTATATAACTTTAGTTGGGGCAAGCATCAGATAAGTAATTTCTGTATGGTTGTTTTCACCATGACCACTCATATCGCCTCTTCAATGTTTTGTGTTATTTACTAATATCTTTTGTATAATTAAATATGACATATTCTATATGTTAAGTTTACTCCATATTATGAATTTTTCGACACATAAGTAAAACCGTTTGGTATCATGATTTATCTAATTGAGGTATTTTGTAATACATAACTCATTTGATTAGACATTAGAGTATGTATTGGTTTATCAATCTATCATATTTTTTTCTTCTAAAAAGGGAAGTTTACTTCATAATGGTTCGGGAATAGTTAAAGCCCAATTATGCTTTATAAGGTTCTCTCACAAACCGTTTTGTCTTCTCCAACTGTTCGTGAATGGCTAGAGATCGAAAGTTGGGGTTACAGAACCAATTACTTTTCTTGTACCTCTTGGTTAAAGTTTTTCTCTATGTTTTCATGATTCAAAGGCTAGATATTCAATTGAGGAAGGGTTTTCATCCAAGGTGTTGTTAAGTAAGATCTCTTTCTCATCCTCTTCAATTTTTCTATCATGGTTAGGGTTAGAGATAATGGGAAATCCAAGATAACTCCTAAGGAATTGTCTGAAGTTATTAAAAAGCACAATCACAAGGATATTTATGAATTTAGTAATCAATCTTCTTGTAGAATAGTCTATGTGAATAATGATTATTCTAATGCTTATGACTAAATTCTTTCAAGAGTTTTTCTTCTCAAAAAGAATTTGGCTAAGGATCAATTGCATGCTAGAGAACTATCTTGTTTTGAGAAGTATAATCTTGGTGACATTTTTGATGGTCATGGTGAAGGATTTGATGTTATTACAAGAGTGTTTTATGCAAATGTTCATGATTTTAATTTTGAAAAATTCTCCTTTGAAACCATGATTGGAAGAGATGTGATGGAAGTGAATAGACAAGTCTTAGCTAGCATTACTAATCTTTCGTTGTCTCTCCTAGACCTAAGGATGAAAAATCATCTTGTGAGACTATCTCTAATAAACTTAGTGGTAGAAGTATTTGTTGGAAGAAATGGAAGTTTCCTACCAAGGATCTTTCTATTGGTTTGAAAGATTTTGGAAAGATTGGTATTCCAAATCTTTGTCCTTCTACTATTGAGCATGATCGTTGGGGTCATGAATTTGCGTAATTTGTGTATTTCCTTGATGTGAGAGCTTGTTGATTTGATGTTTGTGGATGAATAATTCAACAAATGGCGACTATGAAACTTTATAACAAGAAGTTAGGATTTCTTTGTCTTGTTTATAGGATTTGTCAACATTTTGAGATTGATCCGATTGGAACCTCTATTTTGAGAGGTAATGATCTAAAACGAAGAAGTAGTCCTTCTCCCCCCTCAATAGGTACTTGTGAATCTAAGTCCTTGGAACTTTAGAATAAAATTATTGAAAGGGTTGAAAAAGTAGACAACAAGGTAAAAATGTGTATGTGAACAAATGTGTTTACTTGATACAAAATTTCCCGAGATTAAGGATAATATGGAGAAAATTCAAGATTCTTGGAGTGATTCGGAGAATGATGATGAAGGATATTGCTTAGCTCGTTCATTTTTTTTCACTAGTTAACTCCTTGTAGGAATTTTGTTCTTATTGTTTTAGGGAGAACACTAGTTTTTGGAGTAGTATTTATGTGTTACATTAGCTATTCCAAATGTTATCATCTTGCATAGTTAAAGTTGATTAATTAAATTTTATTTTGGAAGATGACTTGCAATACCTAATATTCATGGTTATATGTATGTATTGTTTATTTTGTGAGATTTGTTATATGTTATCATTATCGGTGATTAAAACATACATCTCATATTTTTTCATAAGTTAAGCTCTTTCACTCTTGCAAAAGAGGAGTAAACTATTTTGAGAATAACAGTTTTTGATCTTCATGGTTACACTTTTTGTGAATAAACTGCTACAGGATTCCATAAGATGTTCTTTAAGGATCGACTTATCTCCTTGATTATGTCGCCACTAAGGAATAAGTGGTGAAATTTAATCTCTACGTTCGTATATGGCTAGAGAAGTTATAATTCTCATGTTGAGTCATATAGCACTAATTGTTCTCGTGTTCGTAACTGGCGTAGAAAATAGTTTGTGTTGATGATTTTTCTCACGAAAATATTATATCTTAGTGCCTCTAATATTAAGATCACTATTTTTAACTTCTTTGTTTGCAACTGTCAAGAAGAGAGAAAAATATTGGATACAAATTTAATTTGTTTGTAACTGGCCTATTAAATTTAAAGTCCAAGAAAATCCTTCTCTTGTGACTAGAGTAAGGTCGTTCATGCCATTCTTTCAAAAATGACATAAATGGGGGAGAGTTCTTTTTGAACTTGTGCTTAATGGTAATATCTTTGTAGGAGATGCTCGTGCCTTATGTATTCTTGACGCAAACCGAAATTTCTTGGTTGAAATCGTCTAAACTAAAGTTTGGTATGTGTTCTCTAGTCTCGAAACTCTTTTCATTAATTCATGATAATCCTGATTTTTCACCTTTGCCAATTTTGTTGACAATAAAAGGGAGAATTATTTAGTAGTATCCTACTACATACATATGGCTTTTACAAAGCATCATGTAAGGGGGAGTGAATCATTATCTATAGGTTTTACCTATTTTGCAAAAGTATGTATTGACTAAGGGGGAGAACATATCACCATAATATTGCTTCAAAATTATGGTGCAATTGAATTTTGAGGAAGGTAACAATACTATGTTTCTATATAAAGACTAATGAGTAGAGTGTGTTTACTTCATTCTGCGAGCATAAACCATTCTGTCGTACCAGTTGCCACTAGGTCTGGCAGGTGCGGGCATATAAAAGCTCTAACGAGTATTCTCATAAGTTGTTATTGCTATGGATATTTAATAACAAAATGCTGAACGAACACATGCAGAACATTAGAAGAATTTTAAGTACGAAGAATTAATGACGTGTGTTGCTGAACCAAGAAAATCAAATATAGTGGATTGAACTGAAAAGTTTATTTATTGTATCAATATATATTGAATAGTTTTTCACTATAAATGATGGGGAGGGGGGGGGGGGGGGATCGTTAAAGCATTGCTCGGTTGAACCCACAAGTTTTGCTATTTCAAACTTATTGTCAATGTTAGGTGATCAAAACTATATCTTGATATCTAGTCTACTAAGTCAAGTTTCAGATAGGTTTGAATTGTAGTTGAGTATTAGAGATCACCCCTGAATACTGAAGATTAAAAAAGATATTTGGAGAACTTCTGTATCAGGTATATGAAGACTGAACCATTCTATTTTACTCGCTATACCATCATTCTATCTATTAAAACTATGTCATATGACTTGTAGTAGATTAAAAAACAAGATGTTTCAAGTCAATCTTGTCTAGTGAAAAATCTTGAAATATGATTTAGTGATTTGATGTTCAAATGTCCTTAACAATATTAGTTCTACGAATTAATTTTTGGTACAATTGAAAATTGCCCATGCAAATGATTATATCACTTGAGAATGTTCAAACATCAAAAGAGGGAAATATGAACTTACTGAATTCATACTCATGGTAGGTTGGCGAACTTAGTTTGCAAACCATAGATATCTAAGATTCGGAAATACATGGTCCACAAAACACAAGTTCAGTTGGGAACAGTTCACGAACCCGGTTGGCGAACCGTCGTGAACTGGATTTTATAAGTTGGATTAAGTGGATAGCAGTTGGCGAACCCGGTTCACGGATCGAGGTCAACTGAGTTCGGTAGTCTAGTAGGGTTGGAACCGTATCACCCTGACTCGTGAAAAAGCCTTGCAATTGGCAAACTGTTGTACCAACTATCCCGGCATTGTTTAGCAGATGCTCAAAGACTTATTATTTTAATATGTTAAGCATTGCTAGAACTCTCTTAAACACTTCTAAAACTTCATTGATTTATTAAACACTTATGTGTTTGATTCATGATTAATTTCTTAGGTGTTTAAATGAACATCAAGTAGCTTTTAGTTCTTTGGCTAACTTGCCAAACCGAACAGTCATTATACACGGTTTAGTAACCGAACCTATGTGTATAGTCTTCTATTGTAGTTTGAAGACCTTTTTTTCTTTCTTGATTCTCAAGTTATCTTAGCTTGAATTCTAAGCTAACCTTGGTCTTTGAAAACTATAAATAGAGCATCTCTGTCAACTGGTGATCGTTGTGGTATGCGTCAAATATAATTTCACTTTCTCACTCAACTAAATATAAATGAAATATGTGGTGAGAAAGAGTTCGTTTCCACAAAGAGGAAATTGTAATTATTATATTTTCAATTTCCAAAGTAACCAAGGGGGGATTTTTCAGAATTTATGAAAGCAATAAAAAGTAAATCAAAAGCAAAGTAAATAGTAAAAAGTAATCAATGAGTTGAGATATTGGTCAAGGAATTCATCTTCAATCTCAAACAAGTGCTTGAATAAATGATTACAATTGCAATTTAATCTCTTTTTTATCAAAAACCCTAGAGTATCAAAAGAGCAAGATACTCCGTCAATTTTCTAAGTTCATCAACAAACACATTAGAGTTGCGGATGTGAATTCTACCTAACCTAATGCCTTGCGCCAATTAAGTTCAATTCCTATGAGCATTAAGTTTCCAGAAATAGGTTAATCAATGCAATTATCATACATTGCGCATACAATTCGGACAATGGTCAAACTCTACATATGATCACAAGAGAGTATCACTACAACCATGATCATATTATGCTACTTGTACTTTGGGTTATCGCTTGATGAAAAACCCTAAATTAGCTATGGACAAGGATGTGAGTTTAATTTGGCCACTCAACTAAATAAACATCTAAATCCTATCACAATACATCAATCATGTTATGATGAAGAGATTTGAACGATAAGAAAGAGAGAAAACTAATGTATTAATCAAGCACAAGTTCTCGAAATTGGACTACATCCTTAACCAATAATATTAAATTAGCTACTCATAGCTATGGAGTTCATCAACATAATAAATGATTTAAAGAAGATGAAAATAAACCAAAGCAAACCCTAAAAATATATCCGTCTTTCTCCAAAAACTCCAAGCAGTAGTACGTGATACCCCAAAAGTTGTAAAAGACTATTCCTTTTGTATCTCCTCTTGTTTCCAAAACTAGGTCAAGTCTCCAAAGGTCCATAACCAAGATGTCCACCAAGCCCATATGTGAAAATACCCATGTAAAAAATATGCTCACAAAAATGTCACCGGAAAACTGGTTCCATTACCGGAAGTTGGATGGAATCTTACCAGAAAATCATCTTAGGTGACCGAAAAAGTCAAACCAGTAATCGGTCAAACTGCTCAGGTCATCGAGTCAAGTCAGTCAAAGTTACTGAGTCAGGGTGAGTCAACTGGGTTAAGTGAGTCAGAGAGTCAGGCCATGAGTCATCTGAGATCACTAGGCTGAGTGGCCAAGGTTACAGCCATTGCAATCTTACACATGCCATAATTTGTGTTGCGCCATGTTGGTGCATCACCTACACAGCTGCAGCCTCAACTTGCACTTCTTCAACTCACTCTGTAGCATCATCATTTCCTTCTTTCAATTGCTTCTACCAGCTCAACTATGTATTACATTATCACCAGAATTGTACCAGCACCTCAAACTTATTGCAGTAACACACAACACCTTCGAGTTTCAGTCACTGCACATTAAAGTTCAGCTGCACACACAAATTCTCCATCAATATCATTTAACCCATTCATTCACTAACGCATCATCCATTTCCTCTCAGTCATGCCCTAAACATACATCTGGATTCATTTTGTAATAGCACCATCATCTGCCATTCAACAAGACACTGCAACTGCAATCCATCATACCCATGACAATCACCAAACTCGAGATATCATAGTAATTCATCGCCTGCAATTCATACAAACCAACAACCACATCACCAGTTCCTTCTTCTACACTGCACTAGTTTCACTACCACTATTCTAGCACTGCAATTCAACTCAGCTGCAACTGCAACTGAACCCATTCCTTCCTTGTATACATACTTCACACAACACAAGCCTATTTTCCAGCCTGAGAACTCGTTCAAGAGCTAACCCAAACGAGCATCTATGATTTCTCTATCAATAAACCCATTCACTCATCCATAAATTCATACCGAATCCAGTATCACCACCTCCAACCACAGTAAAACCATCTTCTCAGCTTCAAAACCATGTCTCTGACCTGAACTTGTCCTTGTAGAACCCCATTGTATACACCATAAAAATACCTTGACACGTGGAGGGCGATTATAAGCTGAAGTAGGATACAACTATACACATACAAGCACAAAATCATCTCTAAGAGTGCGTAGAAACTAAGCTAATATCATTTTGGTAATAAACAAGTATCTCTTTTCCCTATAAAGAAGCAGAGGGAATATGGAGAAAGGGGGACTCAATACCCACACTTTCACAACACATTCTCTGAACTTCATTCTTAGTAATGGAGTTCCTTGTAACACCAATGATTAATAATATCAATCTTTCGTTTACTAGTGGATGTAGACACTCTGTTGTCGAACCATGTTAATTATTCATGTGAATCTCTTATTTTCTTGTTTATATCTCATCTTTGATTTACTGTTTTATGGTATGAATCAAGATCAATGATCTTCTTTATTTGATCAAGGCACCATAAAAATGGTGTTCACATTTTGGCGCTAGAAACAGGGACGGGTAAAGAATTTATTCTACCTATCCCAAGTCTATTATCTTTTAATTGGTTTTCAATTTTCAATTTAATTTCTTCACCTGAGATTTTCTTTAAAATGTGAATACCAAACGAAAATCCTTTCAAATCTCTATTAAGATTTTGACTCAGTACTTGAGACAAAGGTTTGTTGATTTTTATTTGTCATTAGTGGCTGAAAAAATTAAAAGTTCTATGAAGTCTTCATTTTCTAACTTAATTAAAGCCTTGTACTAGCTTATGTATGCTTAAGTTCACCAAAACAACTTAGCGAATCATCGTTCCGATGCCTTAATTTTCGAGCTTTTTGTGGAGTTTTTTTTTTTAAATGAGTCCTCGGAAGTTATTTTTTAGTGAAGATTCACTTCAATATTAGCATTGTTTAACCCCAATAAGTTAAAAGTGACAGTGCTTTTCAGAATGATTATAGACCACATTTTTTTTTTGAATAACGTCAGATGTCAGTTTATTAGTCAAACTACTTTATCTTTTCTACTTTATGTCTTTTATCTTTTCAACTTTATGTCGTTATCTTGTCATAAAGTACTATCTTATCTTAATGATGTCCTAGTCTTTATGGATTAATAAATTTAATAATAGGCCCCTTAATTAATCTTTGCTCTATCTTGTGTCAGCATCACAACGAAGGAGCTAAGAAAATAATGCTTCGATCCAAAGCTCCGATAAAATCTCTGGTCCTAGTGCTTATGAAGATAAGCCTTGTGACGATGGACTAGTCCTGATGACCAACTCTCCTAACCAATGATAGCTCCAATCCAGTCCAGGATTGCTGCCAAGCCAATTGGAGGAAGCCAACGACGATGAAGATGAAGAATATAAAACATGATGCATAACTCGAATATGTTACTGTGGAGGTCGAAGTCCATTGATGATTATTGAAGGCATGGAGATGATGATGCTGACCTTGTGATCCTATGTAATACAACCACGAAAAAATGCCTGCAAAACCGAATGATGCAAAATCTGATATTGTGAACGATGATTAGATCGACATCCCAAACTGTTAGAATATTGCTCGGTCGAACTCGCATGCGTTGCTATCTCAAGCATGTTTGTCAATATTAGTGATCAAAACTATAAAGTCTTTGATTTGTATTCAACTATAGCTAAGGTCTCGGACTAGGATAGAAAGTGTAGTTGAGCTCAAGAACTCCATGGCGATCATCATACAAGACGAAGGACTACTCAAGGAACTAGTGGATCTTCATCGACTAAAAGGTATGTGGAGACTTGAACTTATCTATCACCTGAAAGTCTATCTATTTTATCTCCTATCTTGAGACAAAAGTCGTATTACTATATATACTAAGAATATACACATATGATATTTTGAGATGAGTATATCTCGCTTATCTATTTTTAGAAATATGTGTTGGTAAAGATTTCGCTTTAGCCAAGTTCATCTTTTCCTAGTGACGAAAGTCATGTAATGTTTCAATCATTTTGGAAATTGCTCTGACGAAAAATAGTTTGTGAATAACAGCTATATAACGCCCTCTGAGAATGTTTGAATGATTGAAATGAGAGTTTAAACAATATAACCATTGGAGGATATAAGCATTATTGTGGTAACACATAGTGCTTGAACCGAATTTTGATAACTTTGTTGATCAAGTGAAACCGGAGAAGTGCGTGAGCTTCAGTCCGCGAACTGGCGGAAGTTCTCGATCGATAATTTATGCTGGAGTTTGTGAACTCCATCTGGGAACTTAAGTCCGCGAACCCAGTTTGCGAACTTGAGTAGGTTATGTCTAAAAACGATATTTGTCAACTTATCTTAATAAACTAAGGAATGCTATTGCAAACCGTGGCTTCGTAGTTCATGAATCGATTCGAGTGAATCACATCGTTTTTTCTTAAATTGTGTTTTGTGTAGTATATAAAGATCTAAGAAATTGAACAACTCTCTAACTAGTTCATTTGATTCATTTGGACTAGTTATGGTGAAGAAGAATATGGTTGATATGAAAGTTATCATTTGGCTAACCATTTGGTTAACTAGTGTTGAACCAACTAATGTACAAGTTTGGGTACGGTTTTCACAAGCCTACAAAAGTGTAGTACATGTGTGTATAACAAGCTATATTTTTTATCTAACGGTTGATAAATATTATCTTGTATCTAATCAGGTTTTCATCTAACAGTGAATATTGAATGCTTTGTTACTAAGCTAACATTGATTGCAAACCATGATTTGAAAGGCTATATATGGGAGAACTCTAGCAACTGGGAAACCTAATACCCACACATTCTATGTGATACAAGTTTGCTAAGATAGAGTCGATTCTCCTTTAACCTTTGGGTTTCTTCTTCTAAAACCAGGTTAATGACTTAAATACTTCATTGGGATTGTGAATCCAGACCGATACTACTTTTATCGTAGTTGTGTAATCTGATCTTGCATCTTCTATCGTACGAGTACAATTGTAATAATTGGCTTGAGATTTCTATCTCCGATAGGCAAGATATAAAAGTAGTCTGAAATACTTCGTCTCATCGTTTGTGATTCCTCAATAATCTTCTTCGCTGCGTCGATTAAGTTTATACTGAGGTGATTGATAAAGCTGAGTTGTTCTTTGGGAATATAAGTCTGGTTTTATCAATTGGTTCCTGTTCACCTTGATTTATCAAAAGACAAAACAAAACTCATAGGTATATTCATGGGAGACGAATTTATCTATCCTTGTAGACTTTTCTGTGTGAGACAGATTTGTTTATTAAAGTCTTCGACTTTGGGTCATAGAAACTCTTGGTTGTGGGTGAGATCAGCTAAGGGAATCAAGTGCAGAGTATCCTGCTGGGATCAAAGGCGTAGGAAAAAAACTGTACCTTGGATCCGTGTGATATTGGTTGGGGTTCAACTACATTCCAGACCGAAGTTATCTTGGAGTAGGCTAGTGTCTGTAGCAACTTAATACAATATATGTTTAATCTGGACTAGGTCCCGGGGTTTTTCTACATTTGCGGTTTCCTCGTTAACAATATTATGTTGTCTGTGTTATTTGTTTTCCGTATTATATATTGTTATATAATAGAAATAATACAGGTTGTGCGTTGTTCAATCAATTAGAATATCCGACCTTATTGGTTGTTGATTTAAATTGATTGACACTTGGATATTGGTCTTTGGCACCATCCAAGTTGTCTCTTTTTGATTAAGACTCGCAAATTGTATTTGCTTGAGTAAATCAAATTGAGATATTTAGATAATAACTCCTTGAGATATTTTCTATTGATTGAGTCTAGTTGATTCTTTAGAAAGTGACTCGGAGTTGTCCATACATATTGCTAATCGAAATATTTGGTGTGGTTGTTAGACCCCCACTTTTTCAATTGGTATCATAGTAGGCAAACACCTTCAAGACCGCACAAGTCTGTGTTTGTAGCGATTTGACTCTATGGACATAGGTGATATCTCAATTAACGTACCACCAGTCTTCGATGGCTCTAATTACTTATAGTGGAAAATTGATATGCGAGCTTTTCTTCAAGCACATGATTTCCAATCATGGGTATATGTTGTTAATGTCTATGAGGCTCCCGTTGAGGCAGTTGGAGTTGTAAACGTTCCTAAGAATATTGGTGAATATACTCCTGCCGAGATTCTTGTTGCAAAGCAAAACTCAGACGGTTTGAATGCCATCATACATGCCATTACCCCAAATTTTCAACACCATGTGTCAAATTGCACTAAGTCGCAAGAAGCTTGGGATATCTTAGCAACCGTATTCGAAGGTAATTCCAGTGAAAAGGAAGCTAGACTTCAAAATCTTAATTCCGATTGGGAAAACCTTCGTATGGCAGATGAAGAAACATTTGATAAGTTTAATCACAAAGTGTCTGAAATTGTTAATACATCTTTTGCATTGGGTAAGACTATTCTTGAAAAGGACATTGTGATGAAAATTCTCAGAGCGCTGCCATCTAGATATGATTCTAAGAAGCATGCCATCGTTGAGGGAAATAACCTTGATACTCTCTCCAGAAATACGTTGGTTGAAAAGCTTAAGATCTTTGATCATGAACATTCGTCCAAATCTAAGGATGTTGAGTTCAAAGCACTAAAGGACACTAAATTACTTGATAAAAGTAAAAAAGTGTATATCTCTGAAGATGATAACTCTGAGACAGATTCATTAGATGAAGCTCTTGACAAATCAGTCTCGATGATCACAAGACAGTTTATGGATCTTCTGTTGAAGAGGAGTAAACGATTCTTCATAGATAAGCCTAAGGCATCAGTCAAACCTCATAATCATGTTCCTCCTAAAAACAGGGATATTGATGAAACTGATGATGAGGATATGCCTTAATGCTTTAAGTGTAAATGTTTTCGTCATTTTACAAATGAGTGTCCAAATCGGAGAAAATACATTAGGAACAAAGGTTTTGCCGAAACCCTTGATGAAATGTCTGATAATTATGATTCTAATGAAGACGAGAAATCAAGTGTTGCAATTCTTGGTGAAAATATTAATTTTGATAATTGTAGCAATACACGTATCAATTTTGATATTCTTTCAGAAGAAAATCCAACAATTCTGGAAGAAAAAGTTGACCCAATCTTTGGAAACACTGCTTATAATGTCTCAGGTCCCAATATGTGCTTAGCTGCTTGCACATTCTAGAAACCTTATTTTTATCCAAGTCTGACGTGCTCATATTGTTCATTAAAGGGTCATGAACTCTCAAGGTGCTACAAGTTCAAACACCAACAAAGGCATGTCAACAAACTTCAATGAAGAGCAAATCATTTAGCAAGAAAGCTTAAACTTTCTCAGAAGACCGCTGAGGTATGTAAGATTTTATCTTCGTCTAAGAAGTTAGTTTCCAAGGATAAACTAAGACCATTAGAGAAGAAATTATGGTCAAATAGTTTTGATAGACAGAGGTCTGTAAAATCCTCCCAAGAGGAAATTGGTGGACAAATTGTTGTTCACCACAACACAACTTGATTGTGTTTTTTTTATCCCATGTGCCTGATCAAAAGAGACAATGATTTTGTACCTCTCAGGCTTTAAGAAAAGTTTTTTCTTATTTCTTTTCTTAGGTTTTTTTTTTGTCTATCAAACAAAAGAAAGGGTACTATCAACAATTCTACTCTTCATAGGGTTAAGAATTGATCGTTTACGAGCCTGTTTTAAGGTTTCGAACCTTTCATTCCTTTTCCTTCTCTAAAACCTCTTTTTATCTCAAGACTAATTGTTGTGTTAATTGTGAATTCCTCTCACAAACCCATGCGTTCATGGACGCTCCAAGAATGATGTCTTCAGATGGAAAGGACGGTAATACGATTGATAAGCCATCAATCATGAAGGAAAAAGAACAATCTCCATTGCCTCCTATATTGAAAAGGAAAAGAAGGAATGTGAGGAAGCCAAGAGCCATTCCTTCAAATTCTCAGAAGTTTTCTGATGTTCTTGAAGTAATAAAGGAGTTGCGTAAGGAGATTCAACAAATAAAGGCTTTTGTGTATAAGACTATATTCATAAGGCCCTGGTTTGAAAATAGCAACCTAGAAGGTTTATTGATATAAACTCCTACCTTAATGAACCTTATGTTCCAATGGTTATTGACGACAAGGAGTTCGGGGACGATAAAGAATTCTTCAAAGGTATTATTGCCTAGTAAATCTTCTATTTTCTTGTTTTATTTAGAAGAATAACTAGTGTTTTGGAATAGCCATTATTGTGATTACACATATCTATGTCCAAAGTTTTCATCTTCTTGTTTTTAGATTCATTGGTTTAAATTCTAAACTTGTTTTGAAGATGAATTTTGCAGTATTAATCCTTTTGATTTTATATATTGCAATATTTGTATGGGATATGTGTGTTTACGTCTGTGAACTTGATTGTCTCATATTTTGTCAAAAGTAAAGTCGTTCGTGAATTGATATGCAAATATTGATAAAAGAATGAATAGACTTTTGACAAAACACGAAAGTTAAGCCTATTATTGGTGTAAGATAGGTTAAAATCTTTTGTGATTCAAGGATTATGTCTATTGTGTCTCATTGTGCAAATAGTGATGGAAACATAGAATGAATCCTTACTTATTCCATGGTATAAGGTCGATTCTCCGATCCACAAATTTGTGTACATACTGTGTTGTTCCATGAAGTGTCTTATGTTGAGCACTAAAACAACAAAAGTTGATTGCTTTGTGATTATCTTAGTTGTTGTTCCGTAAGGTACTTTATGTTGAATATGATTGAACTAAATTAATCATCTTGTGTGATTATTTAGTTAGCACTCCATAAGTTTTCTTATGTTTGAGCATTTCTTTGACTGGGTTGGTTATTCATGATTAACTTAGTCATTGCTCCATAGATTTCTTATGTTAAGTGTGGCCAATTAAATTGATTACTTTTGTAATTAGTATGGTTGAGTATGTCAATTAGATTATTTGCGAGTTTTCTTGTGATTAATATAATTGATTTAAGTCTCCATAAGTTTACTTGTGTCGAGCATATTTAGTCAAATTATTCTTGGTTCTCCTTGGTTAATATGATTAAATATTTCATTTTGGATTCCAAATTCATACTTGTATGTGATTTTTTGAGTCTAAAGAAATACTTCTTTTTTTTTTTTGAAATTAAGGTCACTCTTGTTGTTATCTTGGGAATGACATTTTATGGGGGAGAGTTCTTTTGAACTTGCGCGTAATTGCCAAATCTTTGTGGGGAGTGCGGCTGTGGAATATTATAGGGGTTATCTTGTATCTTTATAAACTCCTTGATGAATGCATTTATCTTAGGCTTTATGATTGCATCCAAACAAGATGATATACATTTACCTTTGGTCATGAAATGTCTCTTACGGAAATTTCACTAGGATCCCGTTCTTGTACCTTTGCCAATTTTATTGACAAAAAGGGGGAGAATTAATATGTAGTTCACACTACAAATACATATGGTTTTCATATCATTAAGTAAGGGGGAGTGGTTTCCATGTGAGATGGAGTATTGGCGAAGGGGGAGTGAAGTATAACCATAGTATTGTTGTTAAAGTTGTGATGCAATTAGACTTTGACACTGTGTAATGATACTATGACACTGTATAACAATGATTGAGAACCATTGCTTTTCTCATTGTTATAGCTACGGATTTTCAACAATGATGGTGCTAAACTTAAAACATTTGGGATCATTGAATTACTTGGAAGTGACGAAGATTTCGAGTATTGTTGAAGATTAGACGACATGTGGAATAGGAGCTACAAAGTTTATTTTATATATTTTGTATTCCATATGTATTAATAGTTTTTCCACTAAAATTGACAAAGGGGGAGATTGTTAGAGCATTGCTTGGTCGAACTCGCATGCGTTGCTATCTCAAGCATGTTTGTCAATATTAGTGATCAAAACTATAAAGTCTTTGATTTCTATTCTACTATAGCTAAGGTCTCAGACTAGGATAGAAAGTGTAGTTGAGCACAAGAACTCCATGGCGATCATCATACAAGACGAAGGACTACTCAAGGAACCAGTGGATCTTCATCAATTAAAAGGTATGTGACTTATCTATCACTCGAAAGTCTATCTATTTTATCTCCTATCTTGAGAGAATATGGTTGATATAAAAGTTATCATTTGGCTAACCATTTGGTTAACTAATGTTGAACCAACTAATGTACAAGTTTGGGTACGGTTTTCACAAGGCTACAAACGTGTAGTACATGTGTGTATAACAAGCTATGTTTTCGATCTAACGGTTGATACATATTAGCTTGTATCTAATCAGGTTTTCATCTAACAGTGAATATTGAATGCTTTGTTACTAAGCTAACATTGATTTCAAACCCTGATTTGAAAGACTATATAAGGGAGAACTCTAGCAACTGGGATCCCCACACATTCTGTGTGATACTAGTTTGCTAAACTAGAGTCGATTCTCCTTTAACCTTTGGTTTTCTTCTTCTAAAACCATGTTAACGACTTAAAGAATTCATTGGGATTGTGAAGCCATACTGATACTACTTTTATCGTAGTTGTGTGATCTGATCTTGTATCTTCTATCGTACGAGTACAATTGTAATAATTGGCTTGAGATTTCTATCTCTGATAGGCAAGATATAAAAGTAGTCACAAATACTTCGTCTCATCCTTTGTGATTCCTCAATAATCTTCTTCGCTGCGTCGATTAAGTTTATTGTGAGGTGATTGATAAAGCCGAGTTGTTCTTCGGGAATATAAGTATGGTTTTATTAATTGGTTCCTGTTCACCTTGATTTATCAAAATATGGAACAAAACTCATAGGTTTATTCATGGGAGACGAATTTATCTATCCTTGTAGACTTTTTTGTGTGAGACAGATTTGTTTATTAAAGTCTTCGACTTTGGGTCGTAGCAACTCTTGGTTGTGGATGAGATCAGCTAAGGGAATCAAGTGTGCAGTATCCTGCTGGGATCAGAGGCGTAGGAACATAACTGTACCTTGGATCATTGTGAGATTGGTTGGGGTTCAACTACAGTCCAGACCGAAGTTAGCTTGGAGTAGGCTAGTGTCTGTAGCGACTTAGTACAATGTATGTTTAATCTGGATAGGTCCATGGGTTTTGCTGCATTTGCGGTTTCCTCGTTAACAAAATTCTGGTGTCTGTGTTATTTCTTTTCCGCATTATATTTTGTTATATAATTGAAATAATACAGGTTGTGCATTGTTCAATCAATTAGAATATCCAACCTTATTGGTTGTTGATTTAAATTGATTGACACTTGGATATTGGTCTTTGGTACCATCCAAGTTATCTCTTTTTGATTAAGACTCGCAAATTGTATTTGCTTGAGAAAATCAAATTGAGAGATTGAGATAATAAATCCTTGAGATATTTTCTATTGATTGAGTCTAGTTGATTCTCTAGAAAGTTACTCGGAGTTGTCCATACAGATTGCTAATCGAAATATTGGATGTGGTTGTTAGACCCCCACTTTTTCACAAACACCGATGATATGATGCTCGACGCTGATGGTCTAAGTTAACCAGTACAAAGTATCTCATAGTTCAAATTTCGAAGACGACAAGCCAAAGTCTGAGACGATGCCCCAATCCTGACAATGATGAAGAGCTAAGATCCTGCTACGCATATCCCCGACGATGGTGATATTTTTTTGACGAAGATGATCCCATTAACTTCCACTACAATCCCAAATACAACAATGAGGATCCCCGACAACATGATGCAAGCTATCAACGATGCGGTAAAGAATCTTCTTAACCACAACAAAGTAGCCGGACAAGACGATGACTAAAGTAGGTCAGGTACTCCAATACGATGGTGTAGTTCCTGTTAGAAAAAACAATGTTTTATTAAAATCAAAAATGCATGGACCATGTTTTGATCGCAAGACCTATTGCTTCCTAGATGTTTTTTCATTTGAATGAATAAAACATTAGTCCCACATAGACTAAAACACTTAGAGTTTTAGACTTAAATACCATGGGTTTAGCCTTAAGGGCATGGCACTTTGGGTCTTTAGATCTTTGTGTATGGGGAAATCCCTAGACTATGGCAAGGTTTACTATCCCTTATTGCATTTCTTATTGCCTTTCCCGTTCGCGCGGTGCTTCGCACAGAAGCACGCACGCCGCCGCCGTCCGTCCGGTCGGGTCGGGCGAGGGCGAGGCTGTGGGTGTGGGTTTATTATACCTTATCTTTTTACTAAAATTTTCCACACGTTTTTCCCACATATGTAAAGAATTTTATTCTTTTCCCTCTCGGTTTTGGTTGTCCGACCCGTGTGACAAAAGCCTCGAGAATCATCTTCAGTCACACGCGTTACACGGTGCTCTTGACACCTGTGCCTCGAAAAGAATCTCAATTTTTTTTAATATCCGACAAAAGAATTTTCACTGTATTTTTAACGTCTGCTTTTACTTAACCTTTTGCAACGTTCGAGAATTCTTTCTGTCTAGCGTGATTTGCGGTCTATTTGTCGCGCTTTGGATTTGTTATCTTTTCGAACGTTCAAATATTCTTTTCTCTTGCTATAAATATCAGATGAAAACTTCATTTCAAAACACACCTCAGAACTCTTCTTCTTCTCTGCACTCAGAAATATCTAAGTTTTTATTTAACATTGATTTCTTCTCTGAAACAAGTTGTAGTTTACAGAAACATAATTTTGTACTACTACTTCTTAGTTTATAGAAACATAAAATTGTTATTTGCATTACTCTGAAACAAATTGTACTATCAATTTGTGTTTTTTGTTTTCATCTCTGCTGCCAAGTTCTTAGAGTTCTCTCTTTGTATGCTAAATAGAGGAGTACTAACAGTAGTTTTATCCTGGAGGTGACTTGCCAATTGCTATAGCATCTCAGAGGAGTAGCAGGCAGTATTACCTTTAAGTCAGCGTATGTCATACGTGCCGCTACTAAGTTTTGATACTATCATAAGTGCATCTCCCGGAACAACAATCACACATCAGTGCGAGCTAAGTATTTTTTCTCAGTTGTATACGAATATTGTCAATTATTTCCAACATTCTAAAGGTAATATTCGTTGCTATATAATTGTTGATGTAAGAACATGGGAAAGAATACTGTTGAAAGACCACCGAAGTTCAGTGGTAAGGAATTTAAGAGATGGCAGTCTAAAATGTTATTCTTCCTAAGAGACCAAAGGTTAGATGGACTTTCTTTAGAAAGACCCTCAAGAAGACTTCATCACCGTGGTAATGAAGATAAATTGGATATGTGGAATAGGAAGAATTACATGTGCTGGAACCATATTCTTAACTGTCTGGATGACTCCTTGTACGACTTCTATAATACAAAAGAAAATTTTAATGCTTTTGATTTATGGGAAGCTCTTGAAGAAAAATATCATGATGAAGCTGTTGGAAGCAAGAAGTTCTTGATGGCTAAGTTCTTGGAATACAATATGTTTGACGAAAAGCCTATGGTAGAACAGTTCGTCGAACTTGAGCTCCTCATCAGCGAAATTCTTTTTGAAGGAATGCATTTTGATGAAGCTCTACAAGTATCTGCAGTGATTGAAAAGCTTCCACCCTCATGGAACGACTACAAGAGGAGGCTTCGACACAAGACTCGTGAAATCACCGTGGTGGAGCTTGGCCAAAAGATCCAGGTTGAGGAGCTTATGTGCAACAAGGAAAATAACATGATGCTGAGCAAAGATATGTCCAACAAAGCTCATGTCCTGGACGATAAAGCTACTTCAAATAAAAGTCCTGGAGAATCCAGCAAAAATGGTAATAGACGAAACACACGTCGAAAACCAAGAGGTAACAATTTTAAGCCTATGGGTGGTATCTCTAAACACACCATCAAAGGCGACTGCTTTAATTGTGGTAAACCTGGACATATGGCTAAAGAATGTAAGGTGCCTAAAAAGACTAAATATGTCCCAAAACAGAAAAATAAGGAAAACTTAGTAGATGATTCTGGATATTATACTGGCATGGTGTCTGAAGTCGACCTTGTCTCTAGTATGACTAATGTGAGAGACTGGTGGCTTGATTCTGGAGCCACCAAGCATGTCTGTAAGTTCAGAAATGCTTTCTCCTCCTATGCCATAGTAGGAGACGATGAGAAACTATTTATGGGAAACTCTTCCACCGCGAAAGTGGTGGGGAAAGGCAAGGTCGAACTGAAGCTCACTTCAGGAAAAACTCTCGCATTAAATGACGTGTATTACGTCCCAGACATATGCAAAAATCTTATCTCAGAAACCATCTTACTAGGAAAAGGTTTTAAAATTGTTGTTGAGTCTAATACTGTTGTAATTTCTAAGCATGGTGACTTCGTAGGAAAATGTTATGTCACTGATAACATGATTAAGCTTAGTGTATCCGGTTTGAAATTGAATGTTAATGCATCTTCTTCTGCTTATGTTTGTGACTCCTCACATGTTTGGCATGATAGACTTGGGCATGTTAATTTCAAATCTCTAGAAAGACATGCTAATTTAGGTTGCATACCAAAAATAAACTTTGACAAAAATCAAAGATGTGAAATCTGTGTTGAATCTAAATATGCAAGAAAACCGTTTAATAAAAGTGTTGAACGTAAAACAGTTCCTTTGGAACTAATACACTCGGATTTAGGAGACTTAAAATCAACACCAACAAGAGGTGGTAAAAAATTGTATATTACTTTTATAGATGATTACTCACGATATTGTCAGGTTCATCTTCTTAGAAGTAAATATGAGGCCTTAGAGGATTTCAAATTTTATAAACTTGAAGTAGAAAACCAAAAAGGAGTTAAGATTAAAACTCTTAGGTCAGACCGTGGCGGTGAGTATGTGATACCCATAGGTTAGTTTTGTAAAAATAATGGAATCATTCATGAAACCACTGCACCATATTCACTTGAATCAAATGGTGTAGCCGAAAGAAAAAATAGAACACTCATAGATATGGTGAATGCAATGTTGAAAAGTTCAGGGTTATCTTCGAACTTGTGGGGGGAAGCTATCCTCTCAGCATGCTATATTTTGAACCGAGTTCCATTTAAAAAATCAGATAAAACTTCCTACGAATTGTGGAATGGTAGACAACCTTCCTATGTATACTTTAAAGTGTGGGGGTGTTTGGCCAAGGTGGCCATTCCTCATCCCAAGAAAACTAAAATAGGACCTAAAACAGTCGACTGTGTTTTCTTAGGATATCCTGAGCATACAAATGCACACAGGTTCATGGTTATCAGTTCTGACCAAAATAACATTGGTCTGAACATCATAATGGAATCTAGAGATGCTGTGTTTTTTGAACACATATTTCCTTTTAGGTCTGGACCTCGAAAAAGGGTCCATGATGACCTCTCTGATGTTCCATCGACTAGTCAACCTCCAACTTTAGAATATGAGACTGAACCGAGAAAAATAAGAGGGTTAGAACTGAAACAAGTTTTGGCCCAGATTTTTTGACTCTTACGGTATAGTCTGAACTCCAAACCTACAAAGAAGCTATGACTTCTCCAGAAGCTCATTTCTGGGAAGAAGCTTCATTAAATGAATGGGAGTCCATTCAGTAAAACAAAACTTGGGAGCTTGTAGATTTACCTCCTGGTAGTAAATCCATAGGTTGCAAATGGGTGTTCAAAAGAAAACTTAGAACAGATGGAACTATAGAGAAATATAAAGCTAGGTTGGTAGCTAAAGGCTATAAACAAAAGGAAGGTTTAGATTTCTTTGATACTTATTCACCGGTCACTAGAATCACTTCTATTAGGATGTTGATTGCTATTGCTTCTATTTATGATTTGCATATACATCAGATGGATGTTAAAACTGCTTTTCTATATGGTAAATTAAGTGAAGAAATTTATATGGATCAACCTGAAGGCTTTATTGTAAAAGGTTTTGAAAACAAAGTATGCAAATTGAACAAATCTCTGTCCGGTTTAAAACAAGCACCTAAATAGTGGCATGAAAAATTTGATCATGTTATGATAACTAATGGCTTCAAGGTTAATGAATCTGATAAATGTGTTTACATTAAATCTGTGGATGATTCTCATGTTATTGTATGCCTATATGTTGATGATATGCTCATATTAGGCAGTAACCTTGATATTATTAATACCATTAAAAGCATGCTTAGAGATAATTTTGACATGAAAGACTTAGGCCCTACTGATGTAATCTTAGGGATGAAAATCAGAAAGACGTCTGATGGATATAATCTTAGTCAATCTCATTATGCTGAAAACGTACTTAAGAGATTTAATTATGAAAATGCTAAACCTGCCTCTACTCCATATGATCCCGCTTGTAACTTGAAAAAGAACAAGGGTGAGGGAATTAATCAACTTGAGTATTCTCGCATTATTGGTAGTATTATGTATCTGATGAACTATACAAGACCTGATATTGCTTACTTTGTGAGTAGATTAAGTAGGTATACTTGCAACCCAGGGCAGGATCACTGGAATGCTCTCTTCAGAGTTTTACATTACCTGAGAGGGACCTCAAACTATTGCTTAAGTTTTGGGAAGTATCCTGTTTTACTGGAAGGGTATTGTGATGCCAACTGGATATCAGACTCAGAAGAGTGCAAATCTACTAGTGGGTACATCTTCTCACTTGGAGGTACGTCTGTCTCATGGAAGTCTACCAAACAGACATGTATAGCTAAATCCACTATGGAGTCTGAATTTATAGCCTTGGAGAAAGCTGGAGAGGAAGCTGAATGGATACGATGTTTCCTTGGAGGAATTCCACTCTGGCCCAAGCCCGTGTCTTCAATTGCAATCCACTGTGATAGTAAAGCTTCTCTTGGTTGCGCAAAGAAAAATGTATACAACGGAAAGTCTATATATATACGAAGAAGACACAAGATGGTGAAACAACTACTCTCTACTGGTATTATCTCGATAGACTTTGTAAAGTACAAAGATAATATTGCAGATCCTTTGACGAAAGGTTTACCTAGAGAGGTAGTTAAATCTAAATCGAGGGGATGAGACTTTAGCTCATAGAATAAATCACCTTGAAGGATACTCAACCTTGTGATTGGATTTCCAAGATCAAGGTTCAATGAGACAACTAATTTATGGTGATATCGGGAAAGCACTATTTTTTTCCCTCCCTATGGTGTAACCGTGTGATAGTGCTTCCTGCATGATTTCAGGATGATCTTTTGAGATCTTAATGGGTTCTATGGATTTGATTAAAGCGGGGTGTGGCAGGACACTCTTTATGGACTCACCTTTGTGGATGTTGGAAGTGTGGCCGCTTCCTATGAGAATTTGAGATGATTCTCTAGAGACATTCATTAAGTCCGGGATTTTAGCCCACGACCAAAATGGGCACAACAGCAAGAGCTTGGAAGCTTTTTCTGTTGAGGCATCAAGTGTGGTTGTTATTTCTGAATTGCATTCACTGTTGGAGGTTTAAGACATTGCGTTCACCGTTACAACAAGCAGTTCAGGTAACCTCTCACTAAGTTAAGACTCAATCTTTGGGACACCTTAGCCTAATTTGTTGCCGTATGTTTTCTCGAGTTTTATCGACATGTTTTATTATTCATGTGGGGGATTGTTATAAAAAACAATGTTTTATTAAAATCAAAAATGCATGGACCATGTTTTGATCCCAAGACCTATTGCTCCTTAGATGTTTTTTTGAATGAATAAAACATTAGTCCCACATAGACTAAAACACTTAGAGTTTTAGACTTAAATACCATGGGTTTAGCCTTAATGGCATGACCCTTTGGGACTTTAGACCTTTGTGTATGGGGAAAGCCCTAGACTATGGCAAGGTTGCCTATCCCTTATTGCATTTCTCGTTCGCGCGGTGCTTCGCACAGAAGCACGCACGTCGCCGCCGTCCGTCGGGTCGGGTCGGGCTCGGGCGTGGGAGTCGGAGTCGGAATGGGAGTGGGTGTGGGTGTGGGTGTATTAAACCCTATCTTTTTACTGAAATTTTCCACACGTTTCTCCCACACATGTAAAGAATTTTATTCTTTTCCCTCTCGGTTTCGGTTGTCCGACCCGTGTGACAAAAGCCTCGAGAAGAATCTTCAGTCACACGCGTTACACGATGCTCTGAACACCTGTGCCTCGAAAAGAATCTCGAAATTTTTTGAATATCCGACAAAAGAATTTTTACTGTATTTTTAACGTCTGCTTTTACTTAACCTTTTGCAACGTTCGAGAATTCTTTCTTTCTAGCGTGATTTGCGGTCTATTTGTCGCGCTTTGGATTCGTTATCTTTTCGAACGTTCAATATCAGATGAAAACTTCATTTCAAAACACACCTCAGAACTCTTCTTCTTCTCTTCACTCAGAAGTATCTAAGTTTTTATTTAACATTGATTTCTTCTCTGAAACAAGTTGTAGTTTACAGAAACATAATTTTGTACTACTACTTCTTAGTTTACAGAAACATAAAATTGTTGTTTGCATTACTTTGAAACAAATTGTACTATCAATTTGTGTTTTTTGTTTTCATCTCTGCTGCCAAGTTCATAGAGTTCTCTCTTTATATGCTACATAGAGGAGTACTAACAGTGGTTGTATCCTGGAGGTGACTTGCCAATTGCTATAGCATCTCAGAGGAGTAGCAGGCAATATTACCTTTAGGTCAGCGTAAGTCATACGTGCCTCTACTAAGTTTTGTTACTATCATAAGTGCATCTCCCGGAACAACAATCACACATCAGTGCGAGCTATGTATTTTTTCTCAGTTGTATACGAATATTGTCAATTATTTCCAACATTCTAAAGGTAATATTCGTTGCTATATAATTGTTGCTGTAAGAACATGGGAAAGAATACGGTAGAAAGACCACCAAATTTCAGTGGTAAGGACTTTAAGAGATGGCAGTCTATACTGTTATTCTTCCTAAGAGGCCAAAGGTTAGATGGACTTGCTTTAGAAAGACCCTCGAGAAGACTTCATCACCGTGGTAATGAAGATAAATTGGATAGGTGGAATAGGAAGAATTACATGTGCAAGAACCATATTCTTAACTGTCTGGATGACTCCTTGTACGACTTCTATAATGCAAAAGAAAATTTTAATGCTTTTGATTTATGGAAGCTCTTGAAGAAAAATATCATGCTGAAGCTGCTGGAAGAAAGAAGTTCTTGATGGCAAAGTTCTTGGAATAAAATATGACTGACGAAAAGCCTGTGGTAGAACAGTTCGTCGAACTTCAGCTCCTCATAAGTGAAATTCTTTCTGAAGGCGTGCATTTTGATGAAGCTCTACAAGTATCTGCAGTGATTGAAAAGCTTCCACCCTCATGGAGCGACTACAAGAGGAGGCTGCGACACAAGACTCGTGAAATCACCATGGTGGATCTTGGAAAAAAGATCCAGGTTGAGGAGCTTATGTGAAGCATGGACAAGAGCCTGATGCTGATAAAAGATATGTCCAACAAAGCTCATGTCCTGGACGATAAAGCTGCTTCAAAGAAAAGTCCCGGAGAATCCAGCAAAAATGGTAATAGACGTAACAAACGTCGAAAACCAAGAGGTAACAATTTTAAGCCTAGGGGAGGTGTCTCTAAACACACCATCAAAGGCGACTTCTTTAATTGTGGTAAACCTGGACATATGGCTAAATACTGTAAGGCGCCTAAAAAGACTAAATATGTCCCAAAACAGAAAAATAAGGCAAACTTAGTAGATGATTCTGGATATTATACTGGCATGGTGTCTGAAGTCGACCTTGTCTCTAGTATGACTAATGTGAGAGACTGGTGGCTTGATTCTGGAGCCACCAAGCATGTCTGTAAGTTCAGAAATGCTTTCTCCTCCTATGCCATTGTAGGAGACGATGAGAAACTATTTATCGGAAACTCTTCCACCGCGAAAGTGGTGGGGAAAGGCAAGGTCGAACTGAAGCTCACTTCAGGAAAAACTCTCGCATTAAATGACGTGTATTATGTCCCAGACAGATGCAAAAATCTTATCTCAGAAACCATCTTACTAGGAAAAGGTTTTAAAATTGTTGCTGAGTCTAATACTGTTGTAATTTCTAAGCATGGTGATTTCGTAGGAAAATGTTATGTCACCGATAACATGATTAAGCTTAGTGTATCCGATTTGAAATTTAATGTTAATGCATCTTCTTCTGCTTATGTTTGTGACTCCTCACATGTTTGGCATGATAGACTTGGGCATGTTAATTTCAAATCTCTAGAAAGACTTGCTAATTTAGGTTGCATACAAAAAATAAACTTTGACAAAAATCAAAGATGTGAAATCTGTGTTGAATCTTAATATGCAAGAAAACCATTTAATAAAAGTGTTGAACGTAAAACAGTTCCTTTGGAACTAATACACTCGGATTTAGGAGACTTAAAATCAACACCAACAAGAGGTGGTAAAAAAATGGTATATCACTTTTATAGATGATTACTCATGATATTGTCAGGTTCATCTTCTTAGAAGTAAATATGAGGCCTTAGAGGCTTTCAAATTTTATAAAATTGAAGTAGAAAACCAAAAAGGAGTTATGATTAAAACTCTTAGGTCAGACCGTGGCGGTGAGTATGTGATACCCATATGTGAGTTTTGTAAAAATAATGGAATCATTCATGAAACCACTGCACCATATTTTTGATGGTGGATTTTAGTTTAGGGATAAAATTGTAAGACCTAAAATTATGCGCTAACATCCTGTAAAAGATAAGGCCATTAATGAGTGATGGATACTCCTTCACTTTATAAATTCACCTAGAATGGAGCATGTGGCAACAATCCCATTCTATGAATAAAATACACGAAATTAATCCAGGTTGGAGCATGTAGCAACAATCCCATATACCCTGTGAATTTAATATACCCAGAACGGAGCATGTAGCAACCATCCCGACGGAGCATGTAGCAACCATCCCGGTTTTCTGTAGGTATACAACATTACTATTAATGATTTAATTAAAGCCTTGTGTTCGACGTGCATACACCCATAGGCTACCTGACGGTAGGTTATACTAGCCCTGTTGAACGCATGCAAGACTATCCATGTTAGTCTCACTTGCTGAAAACAAACCCAAAAATATATCTCACCCGTCCAACTTCGCAAGCATAGATGGAGGGTGTAGATATAGATTCAGGGGGTCCTGAGCATCCTACCATGATCACCTCGGACCCACCTTCACACATGACCTAACGGTCAAGACCAACCACGGTTGGTCCTTCCAAAACGTGCGCTCAAAGTGAGCATGACGCACGGCTAGGGTTTCTTTTAATCGAGAGCGTCCAACTTCTCTGGCATAGTTGGACGGCTTAGATTATACCCTAAAACAAGTAGTGAAGTGAAGGTACACCATTGGCGGGCCTAATTTATACCTACATGACCGACTCCCTCATAGGCATGCCGTGGTGCAAGAAATGATTGCCCAAACAAGGCTAGTTTAACGCCTTATGCAGGTTGAGAAGATCCAAAACGATCACGACCATCCGACTTCGCCGGCATAGTTGGATGACTTAGATTGCGCCCAGGGTCATAGAGCAAGGATGTACATGCTCACCGTCGACCCAAGATGCTGCATACATGGTCGGTCTCCACAAAAGAGGTGCACGCAACCCAAAACCGATCGCTCAAAGTGGCCGGTCTAAAGCCCTAATTAGGGTTTGCGGCGCAGAAACATCTCGAGCGTCCATCTTCGCAGGCTTGGACGGAAGGACAATATGGAGACTTAGAAGGAACCGAGCATGCTAGCATGACCACCATGGGCCCGGCTTCACGTCTAGATGATCGGCCAAGACCGGAAGTGATTAAGCTCCTCGGTACACGCGCCCAAAAGTGATATGTCACGGCCCCTCCATAAATTCTAATCTCGACCACTCGTCTTTGCCGCCTGAGTCGAGTGGCTTAGATTAAATCTTTGCGAGTCAAGCAGGCATGGGCGTGAACACCATTGTACTACCTCCATGCAGGCTGATCGGTTCCTCCATTGGAACTCTCTAAGCATGCAAACGTTTGGGCCGAAAGAGGCAGCATGCGCGCCTCCCATCCAACGGTCGCAAGCAAGGCTACGAGTCATCTCGTCCATCCAGCTTTGCAAGCTTGGACGAATGGATTAGGGTGCGAATCAACCAGCAAACAAGGTATCACTATGACCACCATCCGTCACTCTTATTCACAAGGTAACCAACCAAGGCATGACCTGTCTATACAGCCTCCAAACGGTTACCTGAAGATGGCTGCATGCGATGTTATACCAAGTTCATGGTTCACCCTGCACTATTTTACGTGGGTCCCGCGATCCACACACTCGAGACATTAATCACGTCACAACTGGGGGATACAAACCGGGGTATTGGTCTGGCGGTTTACAGCGTGCAGCGTGCAACGCGCCATCACAAGAACGTGTTAGGAAGACATGGGCGGTTAAGTCAAGATGGGAGAAGTGGGCAGTTCTGATCGTGTGACACTCACACACAACTCCACTCTTCCCTCACTCCACTTCCTCCACTTCCCACGAGAGACGTGAAGAAGGATTAATGACTTGTATAAATAGGTTCTCCTCCCTATTTACAAAAACAGAAGTTCGAACAACACAGAAAACCAAGTGTTAATCGTATTCAACACCCAGAGCCTGCCTGCAACATTTGCTAGCCTGCTCAACCATCTGTTAACAAGTCATCAAATAGCCTTCACCTTCATACTCTCAACACCTTCTTCGCTTCCCTCCCTAAGATCAACCTCACATCCTTCACATGTGACCGAAACAAATCTGGAACGGCCGTGTCTTCGGTTTAGTCCAGAATTGTATAGATTATCTCTCGAATCAAAGTGCTCATCGTGCAGCACATTTGTTGAAGGTTTAAACTCACTTCTCATCCACACACACCCAAAATTACCTAAACCGGCAGAAGTAGTTTTCTCCCACAAACAATTGGCGACCACAGTGGGAGGTTCATCTCTCGGTTGTGAAGTCGATTTCTTCAATACCAATTCAATTTCTCTGATTTCAAGAATGGTGGATCTTAGGTCTGGGGAAGCAACCAACAATGGAGATAGCACCGACAACACTTCTGGTGGCGCTGATATCCCAATTACTGGTGTTACAGTGAAACCCGCCAGTGCAACCAATGTGTTTCGTGGAATCGCGTCTTCTATCATCAGTACCAGTGGAGAAGGAGCAGACATTCCAGCAGGCATGACACCTCCCATTACAAGAGCCAGAGCGGCTGCAAATCCAGGCATTTCCTCAAGCATGACACTTCCGTCCGTCACCAGAACGACTGTTACTCCCCCTTCAGGAAGAGGATCTGGAGGACCCAGAGGAGGGCAACCTCCTATCACCATGGTGGACTTGATGGAGAGACAAGAATCCCTCGCTAAAGCTCAGGCAGACATGGAAACCACTCAGAAGGAGGTACTCACTTTCCTTAAAAGATTAACCGATCGATTACCACAAGAGTCGAGACAGCCTCAAGGGCCAACAAGAAATACGTTCAGCACACCTAGAGCAGGTGCCTCAGTTACACAAGCCTACCTGAACGAAGAGTCTTATGCTGCTGACCACGCAAGAGAAAGGGACGAGCGTCTCATGGAAAGGAGCCGATCGTCCAACTTTATTACAAGTGAATATCTAGAGAGACACCTCCAAAATCGTGGAAAAGAAAATCCGATGGATGCGCATCGACACCAGCCTCCATATCCACAAGACGTGCAGCAGATTCCTCTTCCCAGGGGATACACCTCCCTTCAATTAACCCTTTACGATGGTACCGTCCTGGGGAGAATCTCCCAACGGAACAACGAACATTCAAATGATTTTGTCAAGAGGTTCAGAACACAAGTGTTGGACTTCCATGAACCAAATGTCACAGAACGACAGCTAGTGGAATTATGCATCAACGGAATGATACCCATATATCGCGCCCTGCCGGAAAACTTGGGATTCCAGACGTTCTCAGAGCTCCATGAAGCTGCCAAATGTTCATCCACTACCGCCCCAATATTATTGGAAAGAACCAGGATCGTTCGGAGCGACGATTCACGAGAGAATCGGGGAAACAGGCGCCTCATCAACAAACAGTATAATACTGGCCCTTCTGTCAGTGTAGTAAGCGAATGCGGAAATAGAAAAGCTACAGCGGCGGCAGAACAATATCCCCTGGAGCCAACAAGGAACGCATTCAACATACCCTGGAAAGGTACTGCAGCGGAACTGACCTGCATAGATCTAATCAAGGAAGCGACGTCAGACGTGAACGGTCCTGCCACGGAGTTTACTACACTGGGGACTGATCGTCACAATGATCCTATTAATGTCAATAGTCACATCATGAGCCAGAGGCCGGTGGATCAGGGAGCATTTTCTCTAGTAAAATTTTTATGCGAACTTTTACACCTCTCAAAGAATCATCAGGCGGAGACATTTGCTACAATGAACCAGATTACCCTAGAGGTGCACCTGACTCCTTCACGACCAGAGGCCTCCATCACATCAGAGACATCTATGAATAATATTACATTTACAAAAGATGACGTGATGGCGGAAGAATGTCACAATAGGACCCTACACGTTACTGTACGCATCAAGGGTTTAGAGTTCAGGAGGGCCCTCATCGACACAGGAGAGTCTTCGAATGTGATTACCCTCAAGACTCTCAGGACAGCCAAGGTCCGCCCATACAAGATAATACGACAGTCTACCACAATGACATACTTTGAAGGAAACCAGACCAGCACATATGGGGTCGTCCCTTCAACATATCACCAGTGCCTGAAGACCATGCTGGATAAAGAAGCTGTTTATATTCCTGCATCACTGTCTCATTACGCACCGATGTATGGAATGGAGTTATTTGAACCAAGAGAAGATCTGCGGGAAGAACCAGACAAAGTTCATTGCATACCATTCCTTGTGAGGATGTCAATCCAGGAGGAGGACCGAATTGCATCCTTGAGGGCTATTCCTCACAACAAATCTTTGCTAACAAGGCACTCTTCTTCATTTGGTGAAGCAGCGACCCACATTCACACCAAGAGGGGGACTGATGTACATTCTCCCTTCCCACTAGAATGTTGCAACAACAAAGGGCCACAAGAAGAAGTGCTAGACGTTCCACAACAGCTGCAAGATATCAAACAACCTTCGAGGAAATTCAGGCGCGTGATCAGGTGTGGCATGAATTCCAGAGACTTGAACCGCCTCGAGGAAGACTTTCCTCTTCCTAACATCGACATGTTAGTAAACGTCACCACCAGCGGACACGGAATGTTCTCATTCATGGATGGTTATAGAGGCTACAACCAGATAAGATGTACGAGCATGACGCAAGTAAGATAGATTTTCAAACTTCTCTCGGAAATTTTTAGTATGATATACTGCCATTTGGTTAAAGAATGCCAGTACAATATCAACGCTTTATGGCGGAAATCTTCCACTAGAGTCGATACCTCAAGGGAGAAGCCTCAAGAAGATAATGATGTCCACACGTCATGTCGAACAAGATCTAGTCACTATATCATACAATGGTGAATGCCTAACATGCTATATTGGAGAATATGCACTTTTAGTCATCCTCTAGAATTCGTGAAGCTATTGAACACTCATCAACGACAGCATCCACCCTGCTGGAAAGAACCAGGCCTGCCAGTAATGAGGAGCCTCATGATGTTTGTGGAAGCATACATCCCACCAGCAGGCAATACAATCTTCAGCCTTCCATAAGCAGTTTAGTTGAAGCAGCAAGAGGAAAGCCACTGAGATGCAACGTCCCGCGCGTCCAACATCACCAACTCCAACTCCAACCCAGCACCCTATACACAACTGCCGTAATGGTGAAACACGTCCAAGATATTCCATATCTGGATCGACGTTCAGAATCGCATCAGTGAGATATGCTTTCAGAATTTGTCTCCCGTAGAAGAAGTAGTTGTGTTACCAAGGAGTGTGACTGGGAGCACTGCCCATCTCAAAGACATCCTCATGAACCTTGCATGGAAACACCTATCAAGTCGAAAGCTCTGGATACTCGTGGGCAGGGGACTGTCTTCCCCTTCACTATTTCATGAATAAATGTCAAGAAAGCCATCGGTTCTAGTTTAGATCCACTACTATATGAAGACTGTCAAGTCCGTACCCACAACTATCACGCCTCTCCCTGCCAGTCTCTTCTGATGCTGCCAAAAACCGTTGTTTCTGATAACATCCAAAGCTTCACCGTATCAACGAACACCGCGTACAAACACCCATTGGGCATACAAGATAGGTCCACTTAGATCACACTTGGGGACTGAGGCTCGGTATGAGATTCCTTCGCCATCAGTCAAGGAATTATCCAAGAGAGGGTCAGTCAGAAGCATGCTTCAATGCCCACCAGGAGCCGCCTGCATGTTAGCTTTAGCCTGCTTCAACATTACCGCTAGGATCTACCTCCATGTTCGCTTCAGAAGCCATCTCCAACTCTCCGAGACGCTCCAGAATCTGCTTCAATGCTCTACAGGACCTGATCGCTCCAGAAGTTGCTTCAACACGTTTATGTTTGAGCAAAACAAGCGCGCAGTGGGTCCCATGTTCGAGCATTCACCAAAGCTGGTGTCGATTCAAGGAAGCAATAATGGCGTTTGGTCAACGTAGAAGGTTCAATGTTTGGTCGAAGTAATAAGGATGACACTCGAATGTTCAACTGAAGTAGGAACAACAAGCCCACGTTAGATCAAGCAGGCGCATGATGAGTCCCAAGGTTAAGAGAATTAGGCGGGCCAACATGCATATCAAGAAATCATAGGACATGGACAAAGTTTGAAAACATGCGCATGATGGACCCATATTCGATCGAAGCATACACAACTTCCCATGTTTGAAGAAAACATGCCCATATCAGGTTCCACGTTCGATCACGCAGGCGCAGTAGACCCATGAACGAAGCAAGTGCAACATTCCGTCGATTAGGCACACCCCCAAGATTAAGCATGTGCAGTAGTCCCTCGATCGAAGCAGGCACAACAAGTTCGACTAAAACAAGAAAGACCTACATCATGCTAGGGGAACGCTCACCTGCACGCCTTTTGAACGTGACATCCTACGAGGACAGGATAACCCGTCTCTCCTGGTAACATCTAACTTTGTCTCAAAAGTTTATCTTTATTTGTCACCATCTCATGCCTACCCCGCAATGATGTAACCATTGTGAGCTAGGCAGGGGACTTAATGTTGATGGTGGATTTTAGTTTAGGGCTAAAATTGTAAAACCTAAAATTATGCGCTAACAACCTGTAAAAGATAAGGCCATTAATGAGTGATGGATACTCCTTCACTTTATCAATTCACCTAGAATGGAGCATGTGGAAACAATCCCATTCTATGAATAAAATACACGAAATTCATCCAGGTTGGAGCATGTAGCAACAATCCCATATACCCTGTGAATTTAATATACCAGAACGGAGCATGTAGCAACCATCCCGACGGAGCATGTAGCAACCATCCCGGTTTTCTGTAGGTATACATCATTACTATTAATGCTTTAATTAAAGCCTTGTGTTCGACGTGAAAACACCCATAGGCTACCTGACGGTAGGTTATACTAGCCCCGTTGAATGCATGCAAGACTATCCATGTTAGTCTCACTTGCTGAAAACAAACACAAAAATATATCTCACCCGTCCAACTTCGCAAGCATAGATGGAGGGTGTAGATATAGATTCAGGGGGTCCTGAGCATGCTACCATGATTACCTCGGACCCACCTTCACACATGACCAAACGGTCAAGACCAACCACGGTTGGTCCTTCCAAAACGTGCGCTCAAAGTGAGCATGACGCACGGCTAGGGTTTCTTTTAATCGAGAGCGTCCAACTTCGCCGGCATAGTTGGACGGCTTAGATTATACCCTAAAACAAATAGTGAAGTGATGGTACACCATTGGCGGGCCAAATTTCTACCTACATGACCGACTCCCTCATAGGCAAGCCGTGGTGCAAGAAACAATTTCCCAAACAAGGCTAGTTTAACGCCTTATGCAGGTTGAGAAGATCCAAAACGATCACGACCATCCGACTTCGCCGGCATAGTTGGATGGCTTAGATTGCGCCCAGGGTCATAGAGCAAGCATGTACATGCTTACCGTCGACCCAAGATGATGCATACATGGTCGGTCTCCCCAAAACCGATCGCTCATATTGGCCGGTCTAAAGCCCTAATTAGGGTTTGCGGCATAGAAACATCTCGAGCGTCCATCTTCGCAGGCTTGGAAGGAAGGCCAAGATGGAGACTTAGAAGGAACCGAGCATGCTAGCATGACCACCGTGGGCCCAGATTCACTTCTAGCTAATCATCCAAGACCGGCGGTGATCAAGCTCCTCGGTACGCGCTCCCAAAGGTGATATGTCACGGCCCCTCCATAAATTCTAATCTAGACCACTCGTCTTTGCCACTTGAGTCGAGTGGCTTAGATTAAATCTTTGCGAGTCAAGCAGGCATGGGCGTGAACACCATTGTACTACCTCCATGCAGGGCTGATCGGTTCCTCCATTGGAACTCTCTAAGCATGCAAACGTTTGGACCGAAAGAGGCAGCATGCGCGCCTCCCATCCAATGGTCGCAAGCAAGGCTACGAGTCATCTCGTCCATCCATCTTTGCAAGCTTGGACGAATGGCTTAGGGTGAGAATCAACCAGAAAACAAGGTATCACTATGACCACCATCCGTCACTCTTCTTCACAAGGTAACCGACCAAGGCATGGCCTGTCTATACAGCCTCCAAACGGTTACCTGAATATGGATGCATGCGATGTTATACCAAGTTCATGGTTCACCCTGCACTATTTTATGTGGGTCCCGCGATCCACACACTCGAGACATTAATCACGTCACAACTGGGGGATACAAACTGGGGTATTGGTCTGGCGGTTTACAGCGTGCAGCGTGCAACGCGCCATCACAAGAACGTGTTAGGAAGACATGGGCGGTTAAGTCAAGATGGGAGAAGTGGGCAATTCTGATCGTGTGACACTCACACACAACTCCACTCTTCCCTCACTCCAATTCCTCCACTTCCCATGAGAGACGTGAATAAGGCTTAATGACTTGTATAAATAGGTTCTCCTCCCTATTTCCAAAAACAGAAGTTCGAACAACACAGAAAACCAAGTGTTAATCGTATTCAACACCCAGATCCTGCCTGCAACATTTGCTAGCCTGCTCAACCTTCTGTTAACAAGTCATCAAATAGCCTTCACCTTCATACTCTCAACACCTTCTTCGCTTGCCTCCCTAAGATCAACCTCACATCCTTCACATGTGACCGAAACAAATCTGGAACGGCCGTGTCTTCGGTTTAGTCCAGAATTGTATAGATTATCTCTCGAATCAAAGTGCTCATCGTGCAGCACATTTGTTGAAGGTTTAAACTCACTTCTCATCCACACACACCCAAAATTACCTAAACCGGCAGAAGTAGTTTTCTCCCACAAACACATATTCACCTGAATCAAATGGTGTAGCCGAAAGAAAAAATAGAACACTCATAGATATGGTGAATGCAATGTTGACAAGTTCTGGGTTATCTTCGAACTTATGGGGGGAAGCTATCCTCTCGGCATGCTATATTTTGAACCGAGTTCCATTTAAAAAATCAGATAAAACTCCATACGAATTGTGGAATGGTAGACAACCTTCCTATGTATACTTTAAAGTGTGGGGGTGTTTGGCCACGGTGGCCATTCCTCATCCCAAGAAAACTAAAATAGGACCTAAAACATTCGACTGTGTTTTCTTAGGATATCCTGAGCATACAAATGCACACAGGTTCATGGTCATCAGTTCTGACCACAATAACATTAGTCTGAACACCATAATGGAATCTAGAGATGCTGTGTTTTTTGAACACATATTTCCTTTTAGGTCTGGACCTTGAAAAAGGGTCCATGATGACCTCTCTGATGTTCCATCGACTAGTCAACCTCCAACTTTAGAATATGAGACTGAACCGAGAAGAAGTAAGAGGGTTAGAACTGAAACAAGTTTTGGCCCAGATTTTTTGACTCTTACGGTAGAGTCTGAACCCCAAACCTACAAAGAAGCTATGACTTCTCCAGAAGCTCCTTTATAGGAAGAAGCTTCATTAAATGAATGGGAGTCCATTCATCAAAATGAAACTTGGGAGCTTGTAGATTTACCTCCTAGTAGTAAATCCATAGGTTGCAAATGGGTGTTCAAAAGAAAACTTAGAACAGATGGAACTATAGAGAAATATAAAGCTAGGTTGGTAGCTAAAGGCTATAGACAAAAGGAAGGTTTAAATTTCTTTGATACCTATTCACCGGTCACTAGATTCACTTCTATTAGGATGTTGATTGCTATTGCTTCTATTTATGATTTGCATATACATCAGATAGATGTTAAAACTGATTTTTTATATGGTGAATTAAGTGAAGAAATTTATATGGATCAACCTGAAGGATTTATTGTAAAAGGTTTTGAAAACAAAGTATGCAAATTAAACAAATCTCTGTACGGTTTAAAACAAGCACCTAAACAGTGGCATGAAAAATTTGATCATGTTATGATAACTAATGGCTTCAAGGTTAATGAATCTGATAAATGTGTTTACATTAAATCTGTGGATGATTCTCATGTTATTGTATGCCTATATGTTGATGATATGCTCATATTAGGCAGTAACCTTGATATAATTAATACCATTAAAAGCATGCTTAGAGATAATTTTGACATGAAAGACTTAGGCCCTACTGATGTAATCTTAGGGATGAAAATCAGAAAGACGTCTGATGGATATAGTCTTAGTCAATCTCATTATGCTGAAACCGTACTTAAGAGATTTAATTATGAAAATGCTAAACCTTCCTCTACTCCATATGATCCCGCTTGTAACTTGAAAAAGAACAAGGGTGAGGGAATTAATCAACTTGAGTATTCTCGCATTATTGGTAGTCTTATGTATCTGATGAACTGTAAAAGACCTGATATTGCTTACTTTGAGAGTAGATTAAGTAGGTATACTTGCAACCCAGGGCAGGATCACTGGAATGCTTTCTTCAGAGTTTTATGTTACCTGAGAGGGACCTCAAACTATTGCTTAAGTTTTCGGAAGTATCCTGCTGTACTGGAAGGGTATTGTGATGCCAACTGGATATCAGACTCAGAAGAGTGCAAATATACTAGTGGGTAAATCTTCTCACTTGGAGGTGCGTCTGTCTCATGGAAGTCTACCAAATATACATGTATATCTAAATCCACTACGGAGTCTGAATTTATAGCCTTGGAGAAAGCTGGAGAGGAAGCTGAATGGATACGATGTTTCCTGGGAGGAATTCCACTCTGGCCTAAGCCCGTGTCTTCAATCGCAATCCACTGTGACAGTAAAGATGCTCTTGGTTGCGCAAAGAATAATGTATACAACAGAAAGTCTATACATATACGAAGAAGACACAAGATGGTGAAACAACTACTCTCTACTGGTATTATCTCGATAGACTTTGTAAAGTCCAAAGATAATATTGCAGATCCTTTGACAAAAGGTTTACCTAGAGAGGTAGTTAAATATAAATCGAGGGGGATGGGACTTAAGCTCATAGAATAAATCACCATGAAGGATACTCAACCTTGTGATTGGATTTCCAAGATCAAGGTTCAATGAGACGACTAGTTTATGGTGATATCGGGAAAGCACTATCATTGTCCCTCCCTATGGTGTAACCGTGTGATAGTGCTGCCTTCATGATTTCAGGATGATCTTTTGAGATCTTAATGGGTTCCATGGCTTTGATTAAAGTGGGGTGTGGCATGACACTCTTTATGGACTCACCTTTGTGGATGTTGGAAGTGTGGCCACTTCTTATGAGAATTTGAGCTGATTCTCTAGAGACATTCATTAAGTCCGGGATTTTAGCCCACGACCAAAATGGGCACAACAGCAAGAGCTTGGAAACTTTTTCTGTTGTGGCATCAAGTGTGGTTGTTATTTCTGAATTGCATTCACTGTTGGAGGTTCAAGACATTGCGTTCACCGTTACAACAAGAAGTTCAGGTAACCTCTCACTAAGTTAAGATTCAATCTTTGGGACACCTTAGCCTAATTTGTTGCCTTATGTTTTCTCGAGTTTTATCGACATGTTTTATTATTCATGTGGGGGATTCTTATAAAAAACAATGTTTTATTAAAATAAAAAATGCATGGACCATGTTTTGATCCTAAGACCTATTGCTCCCTAGATGTTTTTTCATTTGAATGAATAAAACATTAGTCCCTCATAGACTAAAACACTTAGAGTTTTAGACTTAAATACCATGGGTTTAGCCTTAATGGCATGACCCTTTGGGTCTTTAGACCTTTGTGTATGGGGAAAGCTCTAGACTATGGCAAGGTTGCCTATCCCTTATTGTATTTCTTATTGCCTTTCCCGTTCGCGCGGTGCTTCGCACAGAAGCACGCACGCCGCCGCCCGTCCGGTCGGGTCGGGCTCGGGCGCGGACGATGGCGAGGGCGTGGGAGTCGGAGTGGGAGTGGGTGTGGGTGTGGGTGTATTAGAACCTATATTTTACTGAAATTTTCAACACGTTTCTCCCACACATGTAAATAATTTTATTCTTTGCCCTCTCGGTTTTGGTTGTCCGACCCGTGTGACAAAAGCCTCGAGAAGCATCTTCAGTCACACACGTTACACGATGCTCTGGACACACGTGCCTCGAAAAGAATCTCGATTTTTTTTGAATATCCGACAAAAGAATTTTCACTGTATTTTTAACGTCTACTTTTACTTAACCTTTTGCAACGTTCGAGAATTCTTTCTGTCTAGCGTGATTGCGGTCTATTTGTCGCTCTTTGGATTCGTTATCTTTTCAAACTTTCAAATATTCTCTTATCTTGCTATAAATATCAGATGAAAACTTCATTTCAAAACACACCTCAGAACTCTTCTTCTTCTCTTCAATCAGAAATATCTAAGTTTTTATTTAACATTGATTTCTTCTCTGAAACAAGTTGTAGTTTACAGAAACATAATTTTGTACTACTACTTCTTAGTTTACAGAAACATAAAATTGTTGTTTGCATTACTCTGAAACAAATTGTACTATCAATTTGTGTTTTTTGTTTTCATCTATGCTGCCAAGTTCTTAGAGTTCTCTCTTTGTATGCTACATAGAGGAGTACTAACAGTAGTTGTATCCTGGAGGTGACTTGCCAATTGCTATAGCATCTCAGAGGAGTAGCAGGAAATATTACCTTTAGGTCAGCATAAGTCATACGTGCCTTTACTAAGTTTTGATACTATCATAAGTGCATCTCCCAGAACAACAATCACACAACAGTGCGAGCTAAGTATTTTTTCTCAGTTGTATACGAATATTGTCAATTATTTCCAATATTCTAAAGGTAATATTCGTTGCTATATAATTGTTGTTGTAATAACATGGGAAAGAATACTGTAGAAAGACCACCAAAGTTCAGTGGTAAGGACTTTAAGAGATGGCAGTCTAAAATGTTATTCTTCCTAAGAGACCAAAGGTTAGATGGACTTGCTTTAGAAAGACCCTCGAGAAGACTTCATCACCGTGGTAATGAAGATAAATTGGATAGGTGGAATAGGAAGAATTACATGTGCAAGAACCATATTCTTAACTGTCTGGATGACTCCTTGTACGACTTTTATAATGCAAAAGAAAATTATAATGCTTTTGATTTATGGGAAGCTCTTGAAGAAAAATATCATGTTGAAGCTGCTGGAAGCAAGAAGTTCTTGATGGCTAAGTTCTTGGAATACAACATGACTGACGAAAATCCTGTGGTAGAACAGTTCGTCGAACTTCAGCTCCTCATCAGCGAAATTCTTTCTGAAGGCGTGCATTTTGATGAAGCTCTACAAGTATCTGCAGTGATTGAAAAGCTTCCACCCTCATGGAACGACTACAAGAGGAGGCTGCGACACAAGACTCGTGAAATCACCATGGTGGAGCTTGGAAAAAAGATCCAGGTTGAGGAGCTTATGTGCAGCATGGACAAGAGCTTGATGCTGAGCAAAGATATTTCCAACAAATCTCATGTCCTGGACGATAAAGCTGCTTCAAAGAAAAGACCTGGAGAATCCAACAAAAATGGTAATAGACGTAACAAACGTCGAAAACCAAGAGGTAACAATTTTAAGCCTAGGGGAGGTGTCTCTAAACACACCATCAAAGGAGACTGCTTTAATTGTGGTAAACCTGGACATATGGCTAAAGACTGTAAGGCGCCTAAAAAGACTAAATATGTCCCAAAACAGAAAAATAAGGAAAACTTAGTAGATGATTCTGGATATTATACTGGCATGGTGTCTGAAGTCGACCTTTTCTCTAGTATGACTAATGTGAGAGACTGGTGGCTTGATTATGGAGCCACCAAGCATGTCTGTAAGTTCAGAAATGCTTTCTCCTCCTATGCCATAGTAGGAGATGATGAGAAACTATTTATCGGAAACTCTTCCACCGCGAAAGTGGTGGGGAAAGGCAAGGTCGAACTGAAGCTCACTTCAGGAAAAACTCTCGCATTAAATGACGTGTATTACGTCCCAGACATATGCAAAAATATTATCTCAGAAACCATCTTACTAGGAAAACGTTTTAAAATTGTTGCTGAGTCTAATACTGTTGTAATTTCTAAGCATGGTGACTTCGTAGGAAAAGGCTATGTCACCGATAACATGATTAAGCTTAGTGTATCCGATTTGAAATTGAATGTTAATGCATCTTCTTCTGCTTATGTTTGTGACTCCTCACATGTTTGGCATGATAGACTTGGGCATGTTAATTTCAAATCTCTAGAAAGACTTACTAATTTAGGTTGCATACCAAAAATAAACTTTGACAAAAATCAAAGATGTGAAATCTGTGTTGAATCTAAATATGCAAGAAAACCGTTTAATAAAAGTGTTGAACGTAAAACAGTTCCTTTGGAACTAATACACTCGGATTTAGGAGACTTAAAATCAACACCAACAAGAGGTGGTAAAAAATGGTATATCAATTTTATAGATGATTACTCACGATATTGTCAGGTTCATCTTCTTAGAAGTAAATATGAGGCCTTAGAGGCTTTAAAATTTTATAAACTTGAAGTAGAAAACCAAAAAGGAGTTAATATTAAACTCTTAGGTCATACCTTGGCGGTGAGTATGTGATACCCATAGGTGAGTTTTGTAAAAATAATGAAATCATTCATGAAACCACTGCACCATATTCACCTGAATCAAATGGTGTAGCCGAAAGAAAAAATAGAACACTCATAGATATGGTGAATGCAATGTTGACAAGTTCAGGGTTATCTTCGAACTTGTGGGGGGAAGCTATCCTCTCGGCATGCTATATTTTGAACCGAGTTCCATTTAAATAATCAGATAAAACTCCCTACGAATTGTGGAATGGTAGACAACCTTCCTATGTATACTTTAAAGTGTGGGGGTGTTTGGCCAAGGTGGCCATTCCTCATCCCAAGAAAACTAAAATAGGACCTAAAACAGTCGACTGTGTTTTCTTAGGATATCCTAAGCATACAAATGCACACAGGTTCATGGTCATCAGTTCTGACCACAATAACATTGGTATGAACACCATAATGGAATCTAGAGATACTGTGTTTTTTGAACACATATTTCCTTTTAGGCCTGGACCTCGAAAAAGGGTCCATGATGACCTCTCTGATGTTCCATCGACTAGTCAACCTCCAACCTTAGAATATGAGACTGAACCGAGAAGAAGTAAGAGGGTTAGAACTGAAACAAGTTTTGGCCCAGATTTTTTGACTCTTACGGTAGAGTCTGAACCCCAAACCTACAAAGAAGCTATGACTTCTCCAGAAGCTCCTTTCTGGGAAGAAGCTTCATTAAATGAATGGGAGTCCATTCAGCAAAACGAAACTTGGGAGCTTGTAGATTTACCTCCTGGTAGTAAATCCATAGGTTGCAAATGGGTGTTCAAAAGAAAACTTAGAACAGATGGAACTATAGAGAAATATAAAGCTAGGTTGGTAGCTAAAGGCTATAGACAAAAGGAAGGTTTAGATTTCTTTGATACCTATTCACCGGTCACTAGAATCACTTATATTAGGATGTTGATTGCTATTGCTTCTATTTATGATTTGCATATACATCAGATGGATGTTAAAAATGCTTTTTTATATGGTGAATTAAGTGAAGAAATTTATATGGATCAACTTGAAGGCTTTATTGTAAAAGGTTTTGAAAACAAAGTATGCAAATTGAACAAATCTCTGTACGGTTTAAAACAAGCACCTAAACAGTGGCATTAAAAATTTGATCATGTTATGATAACTAATGGCTTCAAGGTTAATGAATCTGATAAATGTGTTTACATTAAATCTGTGGATGATTCTCATGTTATTGTATGCTTATATGTTGATGATATGCTCATATTAGGCAGTAACCTTGATATTATTAATACCATTAAAAGCATGCTTAGAGATAATTTTGACATGAAAGACTTAGGCCCTACTGATGTAATCTTAGGGATGAAAATCAGAAAAACGTCTGATGGATATAGTCTTAGTCGATCTCATTATGCTGAAACCGTACTTAAGAGATTTAATTATGAAAATGCTAAACCTGCCTCTACTCCATATGATCCCGCTTGTAACTTGAAAAAGAACAAGGGTGAGGGAATTAATCAACTTGAGTATTCTCGCATTATTGGTAGTCTTATGTATCTGATGAACTGTACAAGACCTGATATTGCTTACTCTGTGAGTAGATTAATCAGGTATACTTGCAACCCAGGGAAGGATCACTGGAATGCTCTCTTCAGAGTTTTACGTTACCTGAGAGGGACCTCAAACTATTGCTTAAGTTTTGGGAAGTATCCTGTTGTACTGGAAGGGTATTGTGATGCCAACTGGATATCAGACTCAGAAGAGTGCAAATCTACTAGTGGGTACATCTTCTGACTTGGAGGTGTGTCTGTCTCATGGAAGTCTACCAAACAGACATGTATAGATAAATACACTATGGAGTCTGAATTTATAGCCTTGGAGAAAGCTGGAGAGGAAGCTGAATGGATACGATGTTTCATGGGAGGAATTCCACTTTGTCCCAAGCCCGTGTATTCAATCGCAATCCACTGTGACAGTAAAGCTGCTCTTGGTTGCGCAAAGAACAATGTATACAACTGAAAGTCTATACATATGCGAAGAAGACACAAGACGGTGAAACAACTAATCTCTACTGGTATTATCTCGATAGACTTTGTAAAGTCCAAAGATAATATTGCAGATCCTTTGACGAAAGGTTTACCTAGAGAGGTAGTGAAATCTAAATCGAGGGGGATGAGACTTAAGCTCATAGAATAAATCACCATGAAGGATACTCAACCTTGTGATTGGATTACCAAGATCAAGGTTCAATGAGACAACTAATTAATGGTGATATCGGGAAAGCACTATCTTTGTCCCTCCCTATGGTGTAACCGTGTGATAGTGCTGCCTGCATGATTTCAGGATGATCTTTTGAGATCTTAATGGGTTCCATGGCTTTGATTAAAGAGGGGTGTGGAAGGACACTCTTTATGGACTCACCTTTGTGGATGTTGGAAGTGTGGCCGCTTCCTATGAGAATTTGAGCTGATTCTCTAGAGACATTCATTAAGTCCGGGATTTTAGCCCACGACCAAAATGGGCACAACGGCAAGAGCTTGGCTTCTTTTTCGGTTGAGGCATCAAGTGTGGTTGTTATTTCTGAATTGCATTCACTGTTGGCGGTTCAAGACATTGCGTTCACCGTTACAACAAGCAGTTCAGGTAACCTCTCACTAAGTTAAGGTTCAATCTTTGGGTCACCTTAGCCTAATTTGTTGCCTTATGTTTTCTCGAGTTTTATCGACATGTTTTATTATTCATGTGGGGGATTGTTAGGAAAACAACGTTTTATTAAAATCAAAAATGCATGGACCATGTTTTGATCCCAAGACCTATTGCTCCCTATATGTTTTTTCATTTGAATGAATAAAACATTAGTCCCACATAGACTAAAACACTTAGAGTTTTAGACTTAAATACCATGGGTTTAGCCTTAAGGGCATGGCCCTTTGGGTCTTTAGACCTTTGTGTATGGGGAAAGCCCTAGACTATGGAAAGGTTGCCTATCCCTTATTGCATTTCTTATTGCCTTTCCCATTCGCGCGGTGCTTCGCACAGAAGCACGCCGCCGCCGTCCATCCGGTCGGGTCGGGCGTGGGCACGGGCGAGGGCGTGGGCGTGGGTTCATTAGACCCTATCTTTTTACTGAAATTTTCCACACGTTTCTCCCACACATGTAAAGAATTTTATTCTTTGCCCTCTCGGTTTTGGTTGTCCGACCCGTGTGACAAAAGCCTCGAGAAGCATCTTCAGTCACACGCGTTACACGGTGCTCTTGACACCTGTGCCTCGAAAAGAATCTCGATTTTTTTTGAATATCCGACAAAAGAATTTTCACTGTATTTTTAACGTCTGCTTTTACTTAACCTTTTGCAACGTTCGAGAATTCTTTCTGTCTAGCGTGATTTGCGGTCTATTTGTCGCGCTTTGGATTCGTTATCTTTTCGAACGTTCAAATATTCTCTTCTCTTGCTATAAATATCAGATGAAAACTTCATTTCAAAACAAACCTCAGAACTCTTCTTCTTCTCTGCACTCAGAAATATCTAAGTTTTTATTTAACATTGATTTCTTCTCTGAAACAAGTTGTAGTTTACAGAAACATAATTTTGTACTACTACTTCTTAGTTTACAGAAACATAAAATTGTTGTTTGCATTACTCTGAAACAAATTGTACTATCAATTTGTGTTTTTTGTTTTCATCTCTGCTGCCAAGTTCTTAGAGTTCTCTCTTTGTATGCTACATAGAGGAGTACTAATAGTAGTTGTATCCTGGAGGTGACTTGCCAATTGCTATAGCATCTCAGAGGAGTAGCAGGCAATATTACCTTTAGGTCAGCGTATCTCATACGTGCCTCTACTAAGTTTTGATACTATCATAAGTGCATCTCCCGGAACAACAATCACACATCAGTGCGAGCTAAGAATTTTTTCTCAGTTGTATACGAATATTGTCAATTATTTCCAACAGTTCCGGTCCCTCAAAGAAATAATGCAGCAAAGCTACCCAACGTACAGCTTCTCCAACATAAATTCCAGTCTTCTAAACAACGTAAGAACTTCCCGAAGTACGGATCTTCCATGAGAACAAAGCTTCCCAAAAGGCAAAGTTTGATAACGATGATGCAAAGTCATGGCGTTGATGCAAAACCTAGGGGCGAAGGCGCAGAGTAGATGAAGACTCAAAGCTCATCCGTAGTGCAAATCCAACACGACGTACAACGGTGCAATGCATATACAGCGGTGCAATGACTGTAACGATGAACAATTTTGGTGACTCAAAACTCAACGATGATAATTCAAGAAACTCAAGCCGGCGTGTAGTTCAAGTACGAATATAGTGAACCAGTTCAATTCATGAAGGAGAGCAGAGGCTCGAGTTGGAGATTGCACCAACAACAAAACAAAGGAAAAACGACGGTACCAAAGAAGCTATGTAACCACAGCGTAGCACAAAAGGAAAAATGCAGTCTAAAGCACTAGCAAGATCATCTATCAGAACAAATATTTTTCATTTAACCAAAGGTCTTCTTGACAACGAAAACTTCACTACACGCTAAGGCACCAAGAGAGAAGATATGGGGATTAGATATCAACGATGCCACCATCGGTATTTAATGTTGAGCAGCAGAGTTACCATCGCGCCCTGGTCGGTCCTTGGTTGGATAGCACTGGGCACCCTTCAGCGCACAGTCCAATTTACAGGGAAGTCGAAAGTTCGAAGTGCCAACCTGATGATGATGACGCCAGGATTACCCGACGTACTGCACAATGTACAATAAACCAGATCATGACGCAGCAAACATCAGCTGCCGATCATCCACTACGAAGATTCTAAGCCCTACACCAAATATGCAAGCTAGGCGACTATGCTAAGTCCAACAATGATGATAACCTGCGTACCTTAAGTCTGATGACGATGATCAGAGCGATCCGAGGTCAAAAATCCGATGACAACCCCTGTTGCTCAATTCTGATGATACGGGTTAGCCGAAGGTCCACACTGACTGCATATCCACTACAACAAAACACACGTTTAGTGACAATTTTATACGACCAATAAAATTTTGTCTGCAAATCCAGTGTTTAGGGAGGATTTTATTTTTGGTCACCATAAATATTTTTTCCGCGACAAAAGGTAAATTTAGTCTTTAAAGTTGTCGCTGTAAATTTTTGTGACCAAATATAGTGACCAAACTTGTCTCCGTCTCAGAATTTTTTTTTTGTGACCAAATATAGTGACCAATTATGTCTCCGTCTCTAAATATTTCTTTGTGACCAATTATTTCGGTCACGGAATTGGTTTATAGCGACAAAGGAAAATTATAGTCTCCAAACATATTATTGCCAACGATCCAAGACTTTTGTCCCTGAATGCATCTTACACTGACAAAATTAGTTTGTCGCCGAAATGAATTCCCGTCAATTAAGGATTTTGCCGTTAGCACTATTAGTATCCAAACAAATTGTTGTCGCAAATGGACTGTTTTCTACCGATGGAAAAAAAGTTGGTCTCTGAAAAAATTATTGCTGACAACGTGTAACTTTTGTCCTTATATCTATTTACGCAGACAAAATTAGTTTGTTGCCGAAATGAATGCCCGTCAAATAAGGATTTTGCCGTTAAAACTATTAGTATCCAAAAAAAAAATTGACGCAAATGGATTGTTTTCTACTAACAAAAAAAATATTGGTCTCAGAAAAAACTATTGCTGACAACGTGTAACTTTTGTCCCTTTATCTATTTATGCAGACAAAAATTAATTCGTTCGGAAAAACTATTGCGGAAACGTGTGACTTTTGTCCCTATGTCTAATTATGCAGACAAAAATTAATTTGTCATCCAAATGAATACGAAGCAAATCTGAAATTTTATCGTTAAAATTTTGTTAGCGGCAAGACAAATTGTGGTCTGTAAATCTGAATATTTCGCGACTCAACTATGACTCTTCACAGAATAATTGTTGACTGCTAGTGACGTGAATCTGATGACTATATTTGATCATTGCTCCCTTCAGCAACTTCAGACTTGGGAAATATATAGCGTACAAAAACTGAAACCATAATTTTCCTTGATTAAGTCCCAACATAAGAGTCGGCTCACTGCCGATGAAATTACCCCAGAAGACATGGAATTCTGGGCATACAATTTTCTACATGCAAGATTGAGAGTTACCCGCATAAAACAAGCATCAGATGACCAGCACACAACCAAGTTTACCATTCTCATTGCAAACCTCTGTGCACGTCCTTTAAACTAACAAGGAGGCGACATGCCATATACAAGAGCGTATGAAATTATCCCAGATGACATGGATTTTAGAATCCTGTACAACGGATCTATGGTGGTCTCTATCCGAGCATAGAGCGGTAGATCCCTTCTTTCTGCTGACTCAACGAATTTTGCCTCCATCTCCACTCTACTTCTGCTTTACTACAGAATTCACTGAGCAGATCCTCATCCCCACCCTTTAACAATCCTGCAAGAACTCCAGCAACATGTTCCCTTACCTGAGACAGCAATTAGAAAACCGATTTAGTTCTAGATATTGCCCCAAGGGTGGTAATGATGATGGTACCAAGTTAATTTGTTAATCGTAATAAATATGCGATTATAGGAAACTGATACATTCGAATAGGCTCCTCTTTAGCCAAATTTGTGTGCACAAGTGTGGAAATATAGTCTCAAAAGTGAAGGAGCCAGAGAAGAATATGAATAGACATGGCAAGTTTCAAGTGTTTTTCATTCAATAAGCAACATTAACTCATAAATAAGTTTTGAAATGCATAAATTAGAGCTGAGAACGTATAGATTTATTTTGTTAGGCATACCAAATTCAATAAATTTGAGTAGATTATGTATATAAAATCGCTAATAAATATCTAATGCAACATAATTCTTCTACTACGTCGGAATATCTAACTTTAAATCACAAATTCATAAGTTTACCTCAACTTGAGAGTCTGTGGGTAGATTTTCAGTGCTTTTCCAGATTTCTTGTTTCTCATCACGTGAAAGAACAAAAAAATGCCTGTATCAACGGCAAGCAGCAGAAAGTCATGCAACTTGAACAGATTTACGTAATCGTACTTACAACAAGAAGAATGAAAAGATGTAGACTTTTATTGAGTCACGAGAAAATTATATTCACACAATGTAAACATCCCAAATGTTAACTTTTTAAAGGCCTCCAATATGTAAGCGTGACATGATATTTTGTCTCACTTTTAAAGAGAAATTTCAGAAACTTCCCATACATATCGCTCCACACTCTCACGTAATTTATTAGGAGATAAATTTGCTCCTCAAAATACACGGAAACAACTCGATATTAGTTGACACATACTCTTTATACTATTCTAAAAATCAGGAAACATACAAATCCTAATAAGAATATATGTATGCAAGTTGGAACAAGAGAGAAATACAGAGAAGAGAAACGAAAATGAAGAAAGATTTGGGCGGAAATTCCCGCTTCATATGGTGTTTCAATTTTTCAGTTCCCTCCAAATTCAAGATATATCGCCTTATATAAAGTATAAGGAATCTCCAAAATCTCTATACAATATTTTTCTCCATTGTTTCTCAAGTTTTGAAGTTCAACCTTCTTCTCAAGTTTTGAAGTTCAACCTTCTACTGCTAGAAGTAATAAATCTTTCCTCTTCTCGTTGTATATTCCTTTTCAATTATACTTGTTTTATGAAATCTCGTTGGTGAAACTTATTATCAGTGGGTTTTAGTTGATTTTACTCTAAATATATTTTTATATAAATCTAATAGGGTTATAAGATTTACCTGATTTTAGCCATAGTATATCTCTTAGGGAGATCTATGATTCCAAAACTTTGATCCTTATCAAGGGGGTCTGTTCTTTATGCCGGCTCTTAATTGTGGATTGATTTTTTTTTTGTGAATCTAGAAGTGCAGACAAAATAAGGATGGAGTTCATTATCATGGACAATTTTTTTTTGCTTGATATGTCTAATTACAGAAAATAATGGAATCATGTAAAAAACTAATGTTAATTGGTCTTATAAAACTTTTTCTGTTCAGTAGTATCTCATTTTCTTTTTTGTTTCTAAGGGTTCTTTTCAAGGAGAAGAAGGATAAAGAACGACTTCTAAGGTATTACTAGCATAACTATAACCAGTTATTATAATTATACTTGTTTTAGATATGGGCTAATGATTTTATCATTGTTGTAGTACAATCGGTAACTCTCTCAAATAGGGGCCAAAAAGTTTACACGGGGTCGAGGTTATTCATTAAACACCACAAAATGGTACATATCTCTTACTACTAATTACTTCTTCTTTTTTTAAATACTATTCTATTACTTGTAATTTATACTTTTGTGTACAACTTATGAGCCTCTCTTTGACATGAAACAGGAAAAAAATTCGGAAGAACCCACACTTTCTGAGGTCTATAAAGAAAGCATCATTAAAGGAAAGCAAAGAGATGATATTTTCAATGAGGTTTTTGGAACAAGATTTAAAAGAAGAGACATGAGCATTATGCCTTTTGAAGATTTGGTTGAAAACCTAGAAAATAAAATCCGGAAGGTGCAAGCAGATTCCGAATTATTCAAACTAGAGATGTCGATTCAAATGTTGAACCTGGATGAATAGTTCAAGTTATGAATATCCGGTTTCAATTTTTTAGTGTTTAGAACTAGATGAATTTCAATTTATTTATTGTTTTTAGTCTGTTTTCCAAAGTAATGGTAATCTCATATTTAAGTTAATCTCCAATAAAATTTAAATATTTTGTGCTCAACATATGTTATGATTTTCTGATTGTAATAAAAAAAAATCATGAAAATTAAATGGATTTTTGTTATTATTTTCCTTTGTGGTTTATAAAAAAGCTTGTAGAGACGAATAATTTTATCTTTGAAATTCTCTTCTAAACAAAACAAGTAGTCCTTAATAAAGTATTTAGGGACCAAAAAAACCTCTTTAATGAAGAAGAAAGTTGTCTGAGAAATTTATTTTCTAAGGCAAAATTAATTGTCATTAATTATGATATTTAGAGGCGATTTTTTGGAGGGAAAGTATTTGTCTTTGAATAAAGCATTTCGAGGAAAACTGAGTTGTCATTGATGGAATATTTTGGGACAAAACATGTTGCTTTTGGAGGCAAAAAAAAATTGTATTTGAAAGTTCGTTTTAAAGGCAAAATAAATTGTCTTTAATAAAAAATTTAGAGACAAAATAAAATCTTTTGGAGAGGAGGAATTTGCCTCCAAAAATTCTTTTTAAGGCAAAAAATTTGGCCACCGATTTTTTTTTTGAGATAGTCTCCAAAAATTTGATATTCAAGGGATATTTATATTGTCTCTAATTAAATTAATTAGAGACAAATTTTTTTGTTTTAGATAATAACTATTAAAGACAAATTAAATTGACACAAAATTTCACTTTTGAGACATTATTTTTGGTCTTAAATAATTATCATTAAAGACAAATTAAATTGACACAAAACTTCACTTTTTGAGACAATTTTTTTTTGGTCTTAATAGTTATCATTAAAGACAAATTAAATTGACATAAAACTTCAGTTTTTGAGACAATTTTTTTGGTCTTAAATAATCATAATTAAAGGCAAATTAGATTGACATAAAACTTCTGTTTTTGAGACAATTTTATTGGTCTAATAGTTATCATTTAAGACAAATTAGTTTGCCCTTAAATTTACATTTTTGCGACAAAAAACTTGTCCGCAAAAGAGTGCCTTTTGGTGTCTAATTTTTTGGTCATTAAAATAATTTTCGCAAACCATTTTATTTCGTTGGTGAAAGAGACTTTTGTTAACAATGAATTTTTAGTTGTTAATTAATTTTTCTCGTGACCGTTCATAATTTTGTCCCGAAATACTTTCCCAGACAGGGTATTTGAGACAACTTCGTGACAAAAAAAAAAGCATCTCTGAAAATATTTCGAGACAAAAACAGAGCATTTCCTGACAAATTTCTTTGACACTAAATCCCCATTTTCTTGTAGTGTCACAACAACAAATCTATCTTATTGGAACAAGAGTACAACCAAGGTGCTTAATCAAGTGTATGGAACAAGAGTTCTGGCGGAATGGTGCACTCCGTCAAAGATTGGTTAATTATTGGAATTCTCAATTTATGACGCTCCAATAATCAGCAACCGAGCAACGAAGGGGACCGACAACTGCTAAAATCGAAGGTGCAAGGTAGACGAACACAGCCCAAATTCAAATCTAATGATGCATTTCAAGCACGAAGACCAAAGTCCAAACATGACGAGCCAAAGTCTGAAAACTGTGGACGGAAGCCAAATTCTGGTAACGATGATGATTGTTCCCGACATACAAGCTAACTGACACGAAGGCTCTTCAAAGATTCAACAAAGATATACATTCTGATGCCAATAATCCAAAGTCCGAAGGTGTAAAGACCGACGCCGACGATTCAATGTTAGACAACACACGGTGATCCAAAGTCTCGCAACGATGATTCATAACCCGAAGATGAGGAGGCAAAAGGTTCGCTGCGATAACTCAAAATCCGGTGGAGGTGTTTACCAAAGTCATACACACGATGAACCAAAGACTCAGGACGATGAACCACCAAAGACTGATGCCCGCCAATGATGTATGTACAAAATCCGAAGACGATGATATAAAGTGGAACGATGCTTCAAATATCGATGCGTGTGAATCAAAGTTTAATACCGAGGATGCATAGTCCATCTGATGATGAGAGCTTCGATCCAAAAACGACAAGAATAGCACCGGTCCTCCGTTATGAAACTCCAGATCAACCCAACTTCGATGTTAGTGCAAATGACAAGAAGTAGTCCTTAGAGGAAGACGAGCTCAGTCCCGGCCATTCGAAGTCCAGCAACGGTGATCCACAACTGTAAGCACGTATTTCATCACCCGCCAAATGCTTATGGCCAAACACGTGGGAGGCATGCAACTCGGAGCATCAAGATATGATGCCACACGTGTATAGCTAAGAGACATATCTCATCCACGCAAGATCATCATTTGACAAGATCCGACGGCCAAGGATCGAGGATCACCAAGATATCAAGACACCGCGAAGTACTGAAAAGCACCCAACGACGCGGATGTGACAGGGGCAGAGGACCGTTGTCTGGCGCGTGCAGACGACTCAACCACCCGCATTAAACACCCTGAGCAACATATGTGTCAGCCAACCGGTGGAAGACACGACCGTCACTCTTCGGAAATAAGCAGAGAGCGTTGGGGGCATCGTAGAAGACGAAGCAGTCCGCGGTACTGGCACAGAACACAAGACGATAAGGATACAACGGCCTCCAGAAGTGGACCCCACATTGTAACCCCAATAAATACCCCTCCCCACTAAGAGAGAGGGGCAGATCGGTTCTAGGAGAAAGGAGAGGAGAGAGAATTAGGAAGAGTAAGCAATTCCCCTAATCCCGCAGCCTCAGTTTTCAATCCAAAGTCATTCGACTATCTTTGTAATCAATCTACATATAATAAAGCACCAACTCCGTGGATGTAGGCCTTAGTGCTGAACAACGTAAATACTTGTCTTATTTACATTCAGCACTTACATTCCGCACTTTATATTCAGTATTTTGCATGATGAACTTTGTATTATACTTCGCTCTCTATTTACTCTATTATACGAGCATTGTTAGTGATAATATACGACTAGACAAGGACGAGTCCGAAGACTCAGAGTCGATGAATCGATATATTCACTCCCCTTTACGTATATAGCACTTAATTTGTGAACTTTAGTATGTGCGAACATTGTTTGTGAACACGTGGATGCCATCGTGATTTACGCGTTCACAATCTGGCGCTAGAAACAGGGACTATGTCCCGGTAAAAGATTTATCTTATCCTGTGATTTAAAATACTATCTGTCCCATGCACCGCTCTCTGAAAATAACAGTGCTCGTTTTCTATTTAAGCATTCGTTAAAAACATCTAAAATAAACATCCCCGTGAGTCTATCCGCGCATTATTTAGTAGATCTACGTCTTAATAAAAGTTTTTCGAGTTTTATGTCTTTGAAAAATGAAATTTATGAGCAGATCCATGTCTATCTCAGTAGATCTACACCTTCGAAAACACTTTAAAAGCTTTTATCTTGAAAAACCAAACTTATGAGTAGATCTACGGCTATCCCAATAGATCTACATCTGCGAAAGCATTTTAAAGCTTTTTATCTTGAAAAATAAAACCAGTGGGTAGATATGCATTTATTTCAGTAGATCTACGTTTTTAAAAGTGTTTTTATACTTAAACTTTATAGAATAAAACCCACGGATAGATCCATGTCCACTTCATGCATTTATTAGAGGTTCCGCACCTCGGGAACGATTTCTTAGGAAGTAGGGTAAACTATATCTTCGTCAATAAACTTTTCTTCATGTCTACATCTCCTTTCTCGAACTACGCGTGTTTTTAGTCAAACTTATAAAATATACTTTGGGTAAGAAAGGGATCTGATACCCCTGAAAGGGGGAATAATAGCCAGATAATCTCTTCACGCTTCCGGGATCTGATTTCCATAACTCTGCTAACAGGTTCCCCGTGAACTGCACCTTTTTTGTACTCTATATCTTTTTTCAGAAGATACCAGGAATGGAGAAGAACAAAGATATAGGAAAAACAAAGGCCTCATCAAAAGAAACGCCGAGGATGACACCAGTAATGACTAGGAGCAAGCAAAAGGGTGAAAAGCTCAAAGCCGTAGATAAGACACAAGATAGAGCTGAAAGCACGGGGCCTTTAAATGCCAGCGCTATTGCAGCGGAAGCTCTAAAGGCCGCAGCTTCCAAAGTAGGGGCATCAAAAGTCGGGGCATCCAAGGGGGGAGCCTCAAAAGAGACCGCTGCTACCCGACCGCATGAACAACGTGGAGGGATGGCAGAGTCAGGGATACAACAACCTCTTTATGGGATGCCTCTCACCAATGAACAGAACATACCCCTCCAAGTAAATCAACCGCTCCTAATAACAAATCAACACGCGCAACAACGAGCGGGACAGCAAAACCCGCAGACAGATCCACCGGAGACATTGATACAGATCATCGACGAAGATCAGATGATAGCAGCTAGAAGATAGATGCAAGTAGAAACGCCTAATCAAGGATCAAACCACACTGCTCAGATGATGGAAGAACTTGAAGAATTGATAAATAATAAAAATACATACGCAGACGCGGTAGCTCTACTAGATCAGGAAAACCAACGACTCAAAGATAGAATTACCCATAGCGCGAAATTAGTAAATCAGCACGACGAGGCTAACTCTATGGCGCCAAGACTATATCAAGATCGAAGGATAGTGGTTGCTAACAACCCAGCACCATTAAGCCGGAGGGACACAAGATAAATTCAAAGCTTCGACCCATATTACCATCCCGACAACTCGGAATACTTCGACATCGATACCCCAAGGCCGGGACGACCCTCTGCTCTGGAGAAACATCAGCGCGCAATGGAAGATCTTCGTGCCGAGATGATGACGGAGATCAAGCAACTAAAATATAGGCAAGGGGGATATTTTAGCAAGTGATGAAGGAAGCAAACACTACCCCCTTGACGCAACACTTGGCTAAATCTCTCATTCCGCAGAAATGCCATGTTCCGGCCTTCGAGTGTTACGATGGATCTAGTGATCCCGCTGCCCATCTTCGTTATTATAATCGAATGATGGCGCGGTGGAATTATGACGATGCCATATTGTGCAGATACTTCCCTTCAAGTTTGAAAGGATCCGCACTCTCTTGGTTCGACAACTTGCCACCAAATTCCATTGATTCGTACTACCAACTTACTAAGAAGTTCTTGGCAACTTACATATATAACAAAGTTGTCAACACCAGGATGGATAAGCTCTTCTCACTAGAATTCAAGTACAAGGAAACCATCTGAGAATACACTGATAGGTAGCACAAAATATGTCAAGCCATCAAAAACGTGGATCATGTGGTTAGCATTAACTACTACAAGTGGGGGCTCGATAGGATGAGCTCCCTATTCGTCGAGATCCATGGCACCATCCATGCTACTGAAGGAGATCTTCGAGTGATCATATAAAATCATCCTAGATTAGAAGAGATCCAACGAGAAAATCCCAGAGCTCAGACCCAGCATTCACCATGTACAAACTCAGTGGAACAATCCAGCAGGTCGAAAAGGGGCAACTCGGGTGAACGAACCAATGAAGACAGAAGGGAACGAAGGGATGATCGGAGAGGGGATGTTTGGAAATTCGAATTCCCAGTCTACACAAAGATGAATGCCAGTTACTCACGCATCTTGAAAGAGATCAAGGGTCGAGAAAACCTCGATTGGCTAGGGTCTAAGGGGAAGCATCCCCTGAGATCAGAAAGGTCCAAGGAATACTGTGAATATCATTGTTTTAATGGCCACCTGACAGAGAAATGCAAGAATCTAAAGATAATGATCCAAAAATTAGTTGACGCATGAGATCTTAAACAGTATGTACAAAGGACTAGCGATGAAGATAAGGCCAAACAAAGCAAGCAGGTCCAGCTACCCGAAAAAAACTGTACCCTTAACACCATCTCATGTTCTGAGGCCGCAGGACCATCCCTAACGGCTCAGATAGGTAAGAGACTGAGGAAATAGTTTGAAGATTATTGTGAGCTATACAAAATTGATGGAGAAGAAGTGGACGAACACGAAAAATGGATGGACGCGCCCATGATCTTCGACATGAATGACGTCGAAGAAGATATGGAGGATCACAACGATTCCCTGGTTCTCACACTGCCAATAGCAGGGTGCAATATCAAGAAAATCCTCATCGATGGGGGAAGCTCAGTTAATGTTCTATTCTACTATACGTTCATGCGAATGGAACTCAACGATAAAAAGCTATTGTCTTCATACTACACTATCTACGGCTTCAACGGAGCAGCCACGAAGCCCTTAGGAGACATTGTCTTGCAAGTAGATGCAGGGCCGATGAAGGTTGACACCCGGTTCAGTGTGGTGGATGCACCATCACCATATAATTCCATAATCGGCCGAAGATGGGTGCACAAGCTCAAGGGAGTGGCGGATACATACCACTAATACCTTAGATTTCCAACTCCCCAAGGGGTAATGAAAATAAAAGGAGACCAAGTCACGGCACAAGAATGTCAAACTTTGCAGAACCAGCTCAACAACGAACAGGATGATTAACGAAAGAACCGAAGATCCCGAAATAAAGAAGCAGCGAAAGAATCGAATGATGGCGCGGTGGAATTATGACGATGCCGTATTGTACAGATACTTCCCTTTAAGTTTGAAAGGATCCGCAATCTCCTGGTTCGAAAAATTGCCAACAAATTCCATTGATTCGTACGACTAACTTACTGAGAAGTTCTTGCAAACTTACATGTATAACAAAGTTGTCAACACCGGGATGGATAAGCTCTTCTCACTAGCAATCAAGTACAAGGAAACCATCAGAGAATACACTGATATGTGGCACAAAATCTGTCAAGCCATCGGAAATGTGGATCATGTGGTTAGCATCAACTTCTACAAGTGGGGGGCTCGACAGGATAAGACCCCTATTCGTCGACATCCACGGCACCATCTCTGCTACTGAAGGAGATCTTCGAGTGATCATAGAAAATCATGATAGATTAGAATAAATCCAACGAGAAAATCCCAGAGCTCAGACCCAACGTCCACCACGCAAAAACTCCGTGGAATAATCCAGCAGGTCGAAAAGGGGCAACTCGGGTGAACGACCCAATGAAGACAGAAGGTAATGCAGGGACGATCGACGAGGGGATGTTCTAAAATTCGAAGACCCATTCTACACAAAACTGAATGCCAGTTACTCGCGCATCTTGAAAGAGATCAAGGGTCGAGAGAACCTCGATTGGCCATGGTCTAAGGGGAAGCAGCCCCCAAGATCAGAAAGGTCCAAGGAATACTGTGAATATCACTGTTTTAATGGCCACCTGACAGAGAAATGCAAGAATCTAAATATAATGATCCAAAAGTTAGTTTATGCATGAGATCTTAAACAGTATGTACATAGGACTAGCGACGAAGATAATGCCAAACGAAGCAAGCAGGTCCAGCTGCCCGAAGAAAACCGCACCCTTAACACCATCTCATGTTCTGAGGCAGCGGGACCATCCATAATGTCTCAAATAGGTAAGAGACTGAGGAAACAGTTTGAAGACTATTGTGAGCTATACAAAATCGATGGAGAAGAAGTGGATGAACATGAACAATGGATTGACGCGCCCATGATCTTCGACGCGGACGACGTCGAAGAAGATATGGAGGATCACAATGATCCCCTGGTTCTCACACTGCCAATAGCAGGGTGCAATATCAAGAAAATCCTCATCGATGGGGGAAGCTCAGTTAATGTTCTATTCTATGATACGTTCAAGTGAATGGAACTCAACGATGAACATATATTGTCTTCATACTACACTATCTACGGCTTCAACGGAGTATCCACAAAGACATTAGGAGACATTGTCTTACAAGTAGACACAATTCCGATGAAGGTTGACACCCGGTTCAGTGCGGTGGATGCACCATCACCATATAATGCCATAATCGACCGAAGATGGGTGCACAAGCTCAAGGGAGTGGCGGCTACAAACCACAAATACCTTTGATTTCCAACTCTCCAAAGGGTAATGGAAATAAAAGGAGACCAAGTCACGGCACAAGAATGTCAAACTTTGCAGAACCAGCTCAACAACGAACAAGATGAGCAGCGAAAGAACCAAAGATCCCGAAGAATCCGCGAAAGAAAAGGCCATGGATGCTTACCTGGAAGAAATCTCCGGGAGAAGCCTTTCAAAGGGAAATACAGCTGGGAGTACAGAGGCAAGTACCTCGGCCACAAAAGAGGGTGAGGAGCCTACCAAATAGCAATCAAAGAATATTCCTCTCCTAGGGTAATCAAAACCCATGGTTACACCCGTAGAAGCAGTAAAAGAAATAAACGTAGGAACTGAAGAAGAACCTAGGATAGTCAAGATCGGAACTCTGATGGATAAGGAGCGAGAAGCATCCTTAATAAAGTTACTCACGGATTATGCATATGTCTTCGCATGGAAACTAGGAGACATGCCAGGAATCGACCCAAAGATAATCCATCATGAGCTTCGAATAAAGTCAGGTACACCACCCTTCAGGAAGAATGTGCGAAAAGTAGCCCCAGAATACCACAAAGCAGTTGAAATGGAGCTTTGTAAGCTACTAGAAGCTGGATTCATCAAAGAAGTCAAATATCCAACATGGATTTCAAACATGGTCATTGTACCTAAAAAGAACGGCGAGGTAAGAATATGCATTGACTTCACCAACCTCAATAAGGCGTGCCCTAAGGATAGTTACCCATTTCCAAGCATCGACCAACTGGTCGAAGCAGTCGAAGGGTACGAAGAGATTTCATTCTTGGATGGGTACTCTGGGTACAACCAGGTATTCTTAGTAGAAGAAGATCAACAGCACACGACATTTTACACCCCGCATGGCCTCTACTGCTACGTAAGAATTCCCTTTGGGCTTTGGAACACAGGGGCAACGTACCAAAGGATGGTTGATGCTATTTTCAAACCATGGATTGGGAATACCCTGGAAGTATATGTGGATGATATGCTAGTCAATAGCAAGATGCGCAAGGATCACCACCAAGATATGAAGGATATCTTCCAAGCAATGAGGGAACACAACATGAAAGTAAACCTAGAGAAATGTACCTTCGGCGTTACTTCAGGTAAATTCCTCGGATACCTGGTAACAAAGAGGGGCATCGAAGTAGATCCTGCCAAAATCCAGGCCATTGCAGGAATGCCATCTCCAAGGAATCTGAAAGAAGTCAAAAAACTCAATGATTCCCTAACGGAACTAGGAAGGTTCATATCCAGGTCATCAGACAGATGCAAGCCCTTCTTTAACATCCTTAAAAAAAGGAACAAGTTTTAATGGAAAGTAGAGTACGAAGAAGCTTTCCAAAAAATCAAGGAATACCTGGTTGAGATCCCCATCTTGCAAAAACCCGATCCCGACGAGGTTTTGGCCATGTACATAGCACCAATAGAGGATACAGTCAGCGCAGTGCTGGTTAAAACTAACACGAAAATAGAACATCCCATTTACTACGTCAGCAAAACTCTCAACACAGCGGAAAGAAATTACACGAAGATCGAACAACTCATCTTAGCGTTAGTATAGGCAACCAAAAATCTAAGGACCTACTTCCTGACTCACTACATCTGTGTCTCATGCAAAGCCCCGCTAGAGGCCGTCCTCAAAAGCGCAGTGAAAGCAGGGATAATTGCAAAATGGAAAAGCATCTTGATCAGTTCAACATCATATATGAACTCCAGCATTCCCAAAAGTCACAAGTCCTAGCGGATTTCCTGGAAGATCTGTCATTAGATAACGACGAAGAAATCTTCATTGATGGACTCAGGAAAACAGGATTACCAGAGATCGACAAGAGCAAATATCCCATCGACATTCTCGAACTGTCAAACCCCAGACAATGGGAAGTCTTCGTTGACGGCTCGAAGAATAGAGAGAGAGCAGGCATTTGCATCGTAATCACTACTCCCATGGGTGATAGAATCATACATACCTTCCGACTAGAATTCAATGGGTACACCAACAACATAGTCGAATACGAAGTTGTTATACATGCTCTTCGTCTAATAATAGAAATGGATATAACGAACGTATGCCTGACAAGTGATTCACAACTGGTCATCCGGCAAATAGAGCTGGAATATAATGTTTATGATGAAACCTTATCAGCATACATGGATTTTGTCCAGACACTGGCACCTCATATACCAAACATTAAATTCCGGCACCTAAGCAGAAAAAAACTCAGGCACGCCGATGCTTTGGCCTATGTCTCATCTATGTTGAAAAACGAGGATGTTAAGGAAATCAAAATCACTAGGGTTTATGAACCCTCAGTCTCTACCCGAGAATTTTGCGCTGCAAATCAAAAGGGAAGCGTGGAAGAAGATATAGCAGACGATAATGTAGGAGAATACATCGCTGATGACTTCTAAGAGGATGACATCATGGCAAGAGCAGACGAAGATGAAGACTTCGGCAAAGAAGGGGACTGGAGATTTGAGATCCACATCTTTCTCAAAGAAGGGACACTTCCCACAGACCTAAAACAGGCCAGCAAGGTACAATCAAAAACAGGTAGGTACAACTAAAGGGAAGGGATCTTATACAAAAAATCTTTCCTCGGACCCTTGCTACGCTGCCTATCCAGATCCGAAGGCCACCTGGTGCTAAAAGATATTCATCGCGGGGACGCGCTAAATCACAGTGGGATAAGATCCCTGGCAGACAAGGCAAAGACCCAAGGGTATTATTGGCCAACGATGATACATTACTAAAATTCAATAATAGCAAGAATGTCGGGGAGTGGAAAATGCAGGGTGGAAGAATGGCAATGGATTGCATAAAGGAAGAATTCACGCACCAACAACGATGCTAAACTCGGTAGATAGTCCTTGGCCATTCTCAAAATGGGGCATATACATTGTGGGTCCTCTGATCGAAGGGTCGGGTAAAAGAATATTATTGATAATGGCCACTGAATATTTCAGTAAATGGGTAGAAGCTAAGGCTCTGGCAAGAATCCGTGACTCGGATGTTTTCACATTCATTTTTCAGAACATTATCTGCAGGTTCGGAATCCCAACAGAGATTGTCTCTGACAATGGTAAGAAGCTACATGGCAAGAACATCGATTTACTCTTTGATACTTTCAAAATCCGAAAGAATAAGTCAACACCAATATACCCTCAAGGAAATGGCCAAGCAGTAGCCACAAACAAGACCCACGCTCTCATTCTCAATAAACAACTAGACGAGCATAAGTGACGATGGTGTGAATAGTTACATAACGTTTTATGGACATACCGAACAACTCGAAGGTCAGCCACAAGAGAATCTCCATTCCTGCTCACTTATGGAGCCGAAGCTGTCATCCCCACAAATATCATCATGCCAACCACGAAGACTGAAGCATGGGAAAAGAACCTTACATCGGACATGATGTTGGAAAGACTCGACGATCTTGAGGAATAAAGAGAAGCAGCGTTACAGAAAATGGAGAATTATCAAAGAAAGCTGGCAAGGGAGTACAATAAAAAGGTTAATCTTAGAAATTTCGTAGAAGGACAGTATGTGCTGAAAACCATACCCCAATACCAAAGAGAAAAGAAATGGGGCAAGTTGGCACCAACATGGGGAGGAACTTTTGTCATACATGATATCGCAGGAAATGGATCATATTACCTACGCAACCTAAAAGAGGAAGTCCTCGCACATCCATGAAATGCTAAATATCTCAAGCCATACCATCCGTAGATAGCAACGCAACTCCGCAACTGCGTGAAGAGTACCAGAACAAGAAGACGATGCATCTTATCGATATCTTTCTATCTCTGGACGAGGAATAGCAAACCTCAACAAAGCAATCAAACAAGCTTTTTTGCAAAAAATTCTTGGGTAACAATACAATACAAGGGGCAGCGTATTAGCAGAATGAATACTTGAAAATATGTATGTAAATATGTTACAAAAATTTGCGCCTATTGGGGAAAGTAGATACCTACAATCTCCCAGGACTCCCCTATCAGTGTCTATAAGTGTAAGACCATGGGGAAGACATCCAGAAGAAAGAGATCTCCAACCATTTTAAGTCAGTGGGTCGACGGAATGGGGACATGTAAGTATTTCAAATTAACACCCCATATCCTAGAACGCTGCATCGACCCCCACGGTATTGGAATCCTCTGGCCAAGGATTATCCAGTGGGGTTACAGGTCTCACGACGATCACGAAGGTATATACCTTCGGCATCGCACTCAAGCACTTCGTTCTTAAAAGAAACTCTTTTATTTCCTGTACCTCATTTGAGTTCGTTAACCAAATAATACAGCTAATATAATAATGCAGGAAAACGAAAAATGTACACAATTAATAAACGATGATCCATTCCGTAAAAGTTAACTGATAAGTTCGGAAAAATAAACAAAATAAAAAGCACATCAAAAGGTGGCACAAAGCTCCATAATCAATAAAGATCAACTTTCGATAACTAGCACCGGAATCTACTTAGATGATTTAGCTCGACCACTGGGATCTTTCCTCTGCGACGAAGGTACGCTCCCACCAGAAGAAGGCCCTGAAGAGCTAGTCAAGGGTGGACGCATAGGGCGACGAGGATACTCCTTAACGAGCCCATGCTCAGTCTTGAGATCATGCTCGATTCTGGTCAGGACCTTATTGGTTTAATCAGTCAACTGACAACGAGCCTTATACACAATGGTAGTATTTCGCAGCTCGGACTCTGACAACAAGGAGGACATACGGCTCACTTCATTAGAAGCCACATTCGCTGATTCGTCTCGAGATGTATCCAAACCTTTGTAGTACGTGGTATGAACCTCCTGATGAACTAAGGCAGTTTGAGCCTTCCCTAGCTCAGATTGAGCCTTTTTAAGTCTTTCATTTGAAGCGAGAAGCTGTCCGTGGAGATCTGAAAAGAAGAAGAAATACGAAGGGTTAGATCAACGGAACCACAAAAACACTCGATGAAGCAAATATATACCTTCGACTCTAGCCGAAACTATTTCATATTCATTATCAACTGCGTCTCAAGATTCGCCAGGGAAGTCAAATTCGTCGTCTAGTTTCTTATAATCCGTTTGAAAGGTGGAAAGAGCGAATTGACTAGCGTCTAACTCTACCTGCTTCATTGAATCCAAGTGGCGAAGATGATTGACTTCATTATTCATATCCTCTAACCCTTTGTTGAGTCTGTACATGTTCACTTCGAGATTTCTCTCAGACTCAGCTTGGCAAGCTACATCATCCCGAGACGTAGCTAAGGCTCTTATAAGGGCACCGGCCTCAACCTGGACATCGTCTTTTTCTTTGGCAAGACGCTGCATATAATCTCTTACTTCGGAACCCTGGGAGGAACGAGCCCGTCGTAACTCTTCCTCCAAAAGATTTATTTTAGCTTCTAAAGACAAATCATATTCGCGGGCTTCACGAAGATTGCCACGTGTCCATAGAAAAGTTCCATTAAATAGACGACAATTAGAGTTATACTTATTTTGCATATCAACTATATGAGTATGCCTCAGACGACACACCTCGGCCTTGGCGTCCCATCTCTCGGCCTCGCTTTTTATTTGATCCACTAATTTAGCGATAGGGGATTTCTGCTGCTCTCTCTTATTCCGAAGCCATATCAGCTCTGGGACTCCACCCACTGAAGATAGGATGGGGAGACTCAGACAGAGCACTAATTGCTAGAAAGTAGCTACGGTGAGTAAAGTGAAGAAAGGAAACGAACTTGTAAAAGATGAAGCATTTTTACGAACCTCCTCCAACTCACTACGGACCATAGCAACCTCTAGACTAAGATTTTTCTCTTCATTGCCCAGCTGTTCCTTTCCTTTGAGACGACCCTTCAGCTCACTTATCTCCTGATCCCTGGCAGAGATAACCGCCTCAGATGCATCTAGAACCCCTTATCTGTGACGAAGTTTGGCCTCAAACTTAAGAGACTTGGCCTTAAAGAACAAATACAGGGTGTGATTACAGTGTTCGCTCCTCATCACCTACGTTCCAGGAAAGCAAGGGGTATCATAATAGAAATTTGTATAGTTCAAAAATAGAGAAACGTAAAGAAAATAAAGTATCTCTAGCACCCGCTGCTGGGGGTAACCATACTGATACCCATCAGCTATGGCCATCATGTCCATGATGGTGGATGGAGGATCAACCGCCAGAGTAGCCTCCAAGGCCCGCAGATCCTTGTCCCACGCTGTCGCAACCTTATATTCGGAAGATAGTTGCATCATCCAACGGGTATAGGCGTCGGAATCCTTCTCACCGGCAAGCACGGGGGAAGGGTTCGGGACAAATATCAAATTCTTCTCCTTAATCCAAGCAAGAATGGCATCGTCGCCCTCCAGCATCAAAGATTGCGGGAAATCTTCCAAGGGAGACTTGGTAGAAGTTTCTCTAACAACAGCGGCCTTCCCTGCCGCATACTTCTTCCTTGCTTCTGCCTCTTGATTAGCAAGGGTTTCAACGTCATCACCCACATCTACGACCTTTTTTCCAGCAGAATTCCTCTGCCCAAAATTATCAAGCGCATCCCAATCATCGTTTTGGGAAATCAGAGAGAAATCCCCAGCAAGGCCCACGTCAGCATTCATGTCGAAGGTCTCCCCTGCGGGGTAAACTCGGCCAAAAGAAAATTCTTGGGATCCAACGGGAATAGTACCAACATTACTATCACCACCACCGGCAACGTTTTCTTTACCAGCAACGCTGCCACCAGGTGCATTCTCCTTCCCACCCCCACCACCACCATCTTCGTGGTTAGGGGGAGAAGTTTCTGTACGCTCCTCCCCATCAAAAATATCCTCATCATCATCAAAGTCCTCGTTAGCAGGACTGGTAACCTCCTCTTCAATCTCTGCCTCATCATCCACAACGGAAGAAAATAACTTGGGACCAAGCTTTCTTTTTTTCGTTACCTACAGAATAATAAAGGATGCCATCAGAGGATTACTTATTCCTTAAAAAATTATTTTTAACACAAGGAAAAAAGGTGCAAGTAGTATAGGAAGAAGCCATACCTTGACAGTCGCAGTACTCTTCGAAGGAAGAATAACATCTGAACTTTCTTCTTCATCAACAACAACAACATCGAGAGCATAAGGAAAATTTAGGCCTTCGAAGTTCAAACGCCAGGGGAAGAAATCTCCGTAACGAACAGGAGAAACCTCACGAGGTACACTATCAGCAGTGGGACGCCATCCGTGTGGGCCAGGAATCTAACCCCAAGCCCACAGAACAATAATCTCAATAACAGTAGCATGCCACTCATAGTCATGATCACGCTTGATCCTCTCACGATGAGGGAAAATATTCTTGTTAGCAGACCTCTCCGTACCAGGAACATACTTCAGCTTGGCGTCGCTCACCTCACTTGAAAGGCGGATCTCGCCACGAGGAGCAGTGATGTTACGAAGACCTACACTCCACGGCTTGCGGTTCCTACTGTTAATATAATCACCGAAGGAATTATTAAAATTTTGGGGAGTATACCATTCCCTCTCAGCAGGGTCGGGGACATACCAGGTCATCATCGTTTCTCCCTTGCTTCGAAGATAGCACTCCCTTAGCGCACGAAGATAATTACCAGTAAACTGTGATACATAATGACTATGGGTGTTCGTAGAAGAGCCCTCACGACCAGCCAGTATGTCGTAAGAAAAAGAATCACCTGACTTGTAGAGGGGCAACATGAGACCCGCCTTGAAAGCTCCCACGGTAGTCAGAATATGAAACTCATCGAATTGATACCTTGAGATAAGCTCATAAGTGATGACATCATTAGGAGCGTAGAAGCGGACGTTAAAGGCTTGAAGTTCATGTTTCCCCTTAAACACTTCCAGGTCAATATGTTTGAAAGTGACTTTCTTTTTACCAACTGAAATGCTTCGTATTATTGGGGCAGCATCTTCCTCGTCCATTAGATCCGGTATGGAATCCTTCGGAGGACTCATATCTGAGATCTTTCTCTTAGAAGAAACATGCTTGGTCGGATCAGTCTTCGAAGCGGTACCCTTAGTAGATTTCCCCTTGGAAGGGACCGCTGGAGGAGGAGGCAGAGGACTTTATTGAGGCAGTGGAGGAGGAGCCATAGAACGAATAGGTGCAACGTCCAAAATGTCACTACGAGGAGGAGCATGCATGCTTCTAGATTCATCGCGCGGGCGAGAAGAAGCGCGGGTAGCGGAATACCTAGAGCCAGGGGTATCCTTCAGTGGATATCCTTTCTTGGAAGACGAAGGCCTCTGACCAGAAGAAGAAGAGACCCTTTGGGTACGAAGATCTTCCTGTGCAGATCTAGAGCCTCTTGGTGGAGATATATCAGGGTCTCTGCGCGGAGGAGATCTACGAGGACTAGGCGACGGAGTCTGATAAGGAACCCGTTGACGATCAGCCATGTCTACGGAACACACAAACAAGTTATAGATTCCGCAGAATAACGAATAAAGATCAAAAAACCGAATTTCGACTAGTTCATCACAGTTATCCGATATAAGAGAATTAAGGAAAACCCTAGACTAAAAAATAGAAACGGAGAAACCCTAATTTGGTTGGGATCATCGGGGAAGAATATTTGAATAAAAATCCATGGTCTTTGTAATAAAGAACATGGGCAAGTATATATATATATATATATACTTTTTATATGTTCTTCATCACAAAGCCACAAACACAGTAGCAGAAGATGAACAGGTAATCGATATCAAAATCAAAGATAAACAAAAACCCCTTACCTGTACCAAGGGCTCTACCAACAGAAGAGCGCAGCCAGGAAACAACGAACAACATCAACTCGCGAGCACCAAAGAATCAAGGACCGACGGTATTCAAGACAAAGGCAGCAACAGCAGTTAAGAGTATCCAAACAAAAATAGGGAATATAAAGCTTCAGAAGAAAAAGAATGAAGGACTAACAGGGAATAATGAAATTTATTTCATGCTTTTCACATTCTATTTCTCACTTATAAGCATTGAAGGATATAGAAACCGCCCCTTCACCCAAGGAGAAGTTATTGCAATGAGTTATTGCATGTAGTGGGAGACGTGCCCTAAAAACCAAGGGAAGTTATTAAGAGAGAGGTAAAGAATATGTGACGGTTTTTCTCTAACTTCAACTGACGCCTTAGTCATAAGAAAATTGGCAAATTGTAAGCACATATTTCATCACCCACCATGTGCTCATGGCCAAACACCTGGGAGGCATGCAACTCGGAGCATCAAGATATGATGCCACACATGGATAACTAAGAGACATATCTCATACACGCAAGATCATCATTTGACAAGATCCAACGGCCAAGGATCGAGGAGCACCAAGATACCAAGACACCGCGAAGTACTGAAAAGTACCCAAAGACTCACTTATCCCATCTCGAGAAAGATCCAAGATCGACGGTTGGGGTAAGTCCAACTGACTCGGATGTGAAAGGGGCGGAGGACCGTTGTCAGGAGCGTACAGACGACTCAACCACCCGTATTAAACACCCTGAGCAGCATACGTGTCAGCCAACCGGTGGAAGACACGACTGTCACTCTTCGGCAATAAGCAGAGAGCGCTGGGGGCATCGTAGAAAACGAAGCAGTCCGCGGTACTGGCACAGAGCACAAGACGATAAGGATAAAATGGCCTCCAGAAGTGGACCCCACGTTGTAACCCCTATAAATACCCCTCCCCACTAAGAGAGAGGGGCAGGACGGTTCTAGGAGAAAGGAGAGGAGAGAGAATTAGGAAGAGTAAGTAATTCCCCTAATCCCGCAGCCTCAGTTTACACTCCAAAGTCATTCGACTATCTTTGTAATCAATATACATATAATAAAGCACCAACCCCGTGGATGCAGGCCTTAGTGCTGAACCACGTAAATACTTGTTTTATTTATATTCAGCACTTACATTCCGCACTTTATATTCAGTATTTCGCATGATGAACTTTGTATTATACTTCGCTTTCTATTTACTCTATTATACGAGCATTTTTAGTGATAATATACGACTAGACAAGGACGAGTCCAAAGACTCAGAGTCGGTGAATCGATATATTCACTCCTCTTTACGCTTACAGCACTTAATTTGTGAACTTTAGTATGTGCGAACATTGTTTGTGAACACGTGGATGACATCGTGATTTACGCGTTCACAACAACATTTGAATAAAGTCAACAACGAAGTATTAAAGGGAAGTAAGAGATTGAAGGTTGAAGAGCCTTCTTTCTCTATTTTCGCTCACTTAATACCTTCCTTAAAACAACAATGACGATGGCTTACCTCCGGATACAACCTACGTTTCAGCAGCTCAACCTGACATAAGAAAAACAACCCAACTATTATTCCTCTCTTCAGAGTTGTATCCTCTTCCAGCTCAGACCGAAGATCACATCAGTAGCAATTCAAGTGAGGATATATAAGATCCGAGCTCCGGTATGGATGTCCAGTCTCTACAACTCAAACGAGGATGTTCTAGTTCTTACAATATATGCAGCAATGAGCATATGAAGACTTGCAAGTAGGCAGAGACAAAGTACCCTGAAGAAGAACCGACATCCAACGTTCATTGACAGACCAAGGTTCAGAATCCACATATGTAGAGGCAGTAATCATCGCGTATTCTAGACAAGCAAATAATAGTCAGGTCTATCCAACATTACCCCTCTTTAGCACTGGGCGACGAAGAGCCAGACATTTGAAGTATCTTATTAACTTCCCCAGCACGGTAGATGCAGTGCATCTACAACAAATACAAAGATAAGGATATCATGATTAGCTTCCTACCTATGATTGGAAGACTTCCAGCGACAACGATCGAAGCAGTCGTGGCTACAACGCTAGCATTGACTCCAACTTAGTAATGGTTAAAGCGTTAATTATAGAGCGGAGCGAGAAGCAATGACAGTAGCATGTCAACAGGGGCACGGGCTTTTACTTTCGCTCTCACAAGCTGCCGAAACCAAAAGGGGGCACACACATAGCTCAGAGTTTGCAAATACTGTTACTCCTTACATTTAGACAATACTTGCATACATCTTTATAATGCATATATGTACATTTTTCATAATACTCGGTAGTTTCGTCTCATACATTTTGCAAATTCAATATATGTTAAATGATGCATACATTTCATGCATTCTGAATAACGCATACATCTCTAGAAATTGCATACAGTTTTGGATACTAATGCATACAATGGAGAATCGGGGAAAACACCACCGGTCTCAAACCATCATACTGGGGAAAGTGCTTGCACGCAATCTCTCTGGACTCTCCTATAAGTGTCTATGAGTGTATGTCCAGGGGGAAGGCTTTCATAAGAAAGAGATACCCAACATGACATGCCTTTGGCAGCTCAGCAGAACGGGTGTTTGCAAAACATTCATTTTTACACCACGTCTCCGGGAGATTCTCATACCCCCACCGTTCGGTAATTTTTTAGCTCGGAATTAGCCAACAGGGTGATAGGTTCAAACACTTATATTGCCTCTGTGCTAATGGATTTACTTGTATACGAATACATCTTGCTGCTTATTTAAAAAAAAAAATCAGTAAATTCATACATTGATGACTCTTATACTAATTAAGATTACACAGAAAAGGAAGAATTAATTTCCACTTCAACGACTGAGGAAAAACTCAAATAAATCCATGGAGATTCATTGATACTGAGGCTTACCTACTACCGTACTACTGATGCTGCGAACCTGCCATGCACTAATGCTGCCGCTATGTACCTGCTGCCAGACAATGTCATCACAACAAGAAACCAATTATGGTACAAAGTCCCAAGTACAAACAAGATGACGATGATGTTCCACGAGCCATGAGAATTACATAGCGACTGCAGTTCAAGTGATGATGATGGCAGTTCAAGTGAATACTGCACATGTGTGCATACAGGGGAGCAAAGCTACAACGACAACATAGCCAGTAAAGCTGGGGCAGTAGAGAACCTCTTGCGGAATATAAAATAAGGTTGAAGTGTTGCGGAAAAGCTCATGGTGACGATGCTGCCTACCCAAAGCTATATACAAGTTGATGTCGCGAAGATGTTCCAAAGCACGAAGATGACACTTGTTGCTGTTGCACACATTGCTGGCGATGAACCCTGCTGCCCAACTGACGCTATAAAGTACTTTCGACTTGGGTGATGAAGATTACTCAAGTCGGTGAAGAATAGGGTGAAGAACCTTCGCCTACTCTAATACCGATGACGATCAAACCGAGGACCGATTGCAAATAACTCATGTTGTTACTGTACACGCTACCGTTGCTGCTCCACTGGAGTTATTTGTTGCTTCTACTTAATCTATGCTACAAAGGAAGTCAGTTGGTGAAGACGAACTGATGACCAGAGAAAGCTCAGTTTCAACACAGAACATGCAAGGGGCAAGCCAACAACCAAGCACCAAAAACTACATCTCGACACAAAAAGTACCTCCTCCAAGAGCGATAAATGAAGTCTAGACAAACAAGACGAAAGTTATTTTTCTTAAGGACTGTTCATTGAGCCCGAAGCTGCCGCAAATATGATGATGTTTCCGACACGTTGTCACCGTGACAAACTAGACGACGATGATGCTGAATGGTTGAAGAGACGATGCTGCTGTAAGTTTGAAGCGATGTTGCTGTCCTGGAGCGCATCTAGCTGTCACGATCCATGGCTCACGATGAAATCTGACTGCTAATGCTAATGAATACTGATGAACCATGAAAAGACGATCATGGTCTCGAAGCTACAACTGCCACCAACATATGATTCAATCCAAAGCAGCCGAGACATAAATTGGCTACATAGAGAGTTGATGATGATCAAGTTGTTGTTGCTGCCGCCAAATTAATGATCCTGCCATGACGTATACTTCTATGAGAATAGGGGCAAGTATTAATACTTTCCTCCACAAAGCCGCCGCTCAACTGGTGCTGCTGATTTTTCACAACTTGGAGCAAAACATGGGGCAAGCCAAATATGAAGAATCACAAATCAACAAGGAAGGGTACGATACATTTTTCTGTGCAGGTACGTTTTTTTTAGAGAAAAAGAGTATGGATAATCAAGAGGATCAAAGGATTTGAGGTAGAATGCGAAACTCTTTCTATTTAGGTGTTTTTCTTTGGTGTTTATTTTAAATGATTTTGTATTGTTATGATTCAGTAATTTATTTGAATAAATATGTACAACTTGTTGATAGTCGGGCTTATATTATTGATATATAACATGATTAAATATCTCTTGTTAAAATATGAAAATTTTCCAATGTAAATTCACCATTGAATGTTTGTTTGAATTTGGGTGATATTTTATGAAATTCTGGACAGTTTCGTTTTGCTGAGATTTTGATGTTCTTAAGAAGTCTTAATGATGTTAAACGATTTGAGGTCTTAACAAATATTTTAGATAAATGTCTTATCTTTAATTATACTTTGGATTTGCTCAATTTCAAGTTGATATGAATTTATCATGAATTGTTTGGTAATGACATGTAATCTGCCAAGTTTTTAGGTTGTCATTATAAATTCATTATCTTTTGTTTGAACCTTTGGTTTACTGTGAAATTTTGATATGTTGTATATGATTGGTTGATGTATGTCCCTGTAAAGTTTGCAGATGATCGGATAAAGTTATTACCATGAAACATATAATGTAATATGGTTACAGTTAACTTGTTTGCATAAATGCTTGAAAGAAACTGATGTTGTTTGTCATATGTTAAGTCGTGGTTGCTTGTATTGTTTGTAAAATGATTTTAAAAAGTAAATGAGTTCATGTTTTTCCATTAGATGGAATATGATTCCATGCTAACGGCGAGTAATGATCCCCGAGAGTTAAATGGGTAATGATCCCCACGGGAACTTGTGTTTCCCGACCATCGATGGCGGCTGTCTGTGCCGATAAACGATATGTGGTGTACGAACCAAGTTTTTCGTACATTGATGAAATGGGTTGTTAGAGCATAGCTCGGTTGAACCCACCAAGCGTTGGTATGTCAAGTTTGGTTGTCATATTTTAATGAACCAAAACTCATTTAAGAGTCGCTTGATTTAAATGTATTAGAGTCAACTTCGTATAGGTTAGCTTGAAAGTATTAGGGTGAGACATTACAAGTATTGCGAAGACTTGAAGAAGTGAATAAGTACGGAGATACAACCACAACATCATCCTTCCACTTGAGGTTAGTGATATTTGACTTGAACTGTTTCATTCCCTAACGTATCTTTCAATTCGTGCATATTAAAAACATAAAATTGTGAAGCATGAATTCTCTAGATAGACATTGTATTAAGGAATACAATATGAAGTTTCTTGCTTAACCATTAAATTTTGTATATGAGACATCGACATAATCGTATGAATGCTATTGTGATCATGTATGGGTATGAGGTGAGGATTTCATCCTAGGAAACAATGTTTTTACATGTGTTTTAAGGAAATAAGTTCATGATATGTGTTGTGAACCGAAAAGGAAATCGTCAGGCGTTATTGGGGCTGTTCTTCATTGCAAATCTTATGAACGACCAATATGTGTGATTAGTATAACCACTCATGAATTGTTTGTGTTCTTGGTAAAACTATTCATATGAGGCCTGACTTATGTATTGGTATGATTATTATTAGTGAAACCGATCTTAAGTAATCACCTCGGGTATGATCGGGTTTGTGTGTGTCTGACCAAATTTGGGAGAGGGGAACCAATCCTATGAAGAGGTGCAGTACATCACAAGGGGGAACCGATCCTTGTATGAGGTGCAGCATGGTTTATAGAAGAAAGGGGAACCGATCCTATGAACATGTGCAACACGCTTTTAGGCAAGAGGAACCGATCCTATGGACATGTGCAGTGCATACAAGTTAGATACCAATATATATGGGGAACCGATCCTAGTACCTAGTCAGCCGAATTTTGGTAAGCTAGTGTGATTATGCACAAAAATCACATGGAGGTAGAACCGAAACTTGTTTTGGTAGAACCGTTACACCAATGGTTTGTGATTGAGTGTTACTTGATCAATCACATAGTTCTTGAAAGTCATATGAACCAATTCTAAACTTGTTTGGAAGTATGGTAAATCAGTTTCAAGTGAGTAAGTATGAAAAAGGACTTGCAAGAGTATGATGTCGACACACTTTGAACACGCGTCAATGTGTATTCTTTTATTGTTCAAAGATATTCCTTAACAACTAAGAAGGAAGTAAATCCCAAGATCGAATTTAAATAAGTTAAGAATCTTTTAATTAAGGTTTTTAATTATATATGGAAAATAAGAAATAGTAATGTACATTTGGTAGTTAAATATTTTCCAAGGAGAATTCGATCATTATTTTTGGACAGTGCATTAACAGGAATTATGAAAACCGGATTTGGGTTAATATGGAAAAATATCTAGAGAATATTTTTGGTTTTGTAAATTCCTTGGTGTCCAAACTTCCTTGTATATAAATACTTTGAGTTTGCATTTCTAGCAAACTAATCCTTCGTGACAGTAAACTTCCTCTGTTGTACCGTTACTGGTGAAGCCGCCTATCGGAGAGGAGAGTAATCTAATTAGGTGAAATCTCTTACGGCCGCTCAATTTAAAGTCTTCTTTGGGATTGAGAAGCTCTAGCGCGACCCGTTGGGGGGAAACTAGATATTGCGGTTTATCTTTAGTTTTCATATTGATTTGATTGACTAATGGTGGTTGAACTTTGATTGCACCTAGTTTGTTTATGCTTGAGAATCTTCTCTTCTGATATAAGATTCACTCAAACTAGTTCAAGGTTTCGACAGGGATCTTTAGACTGTTGTTAGATCTAAATACGATCTTGTGATAATCCATTGTTAACAGACTCCGTTCTGTGTGTGATTGATCACAAGAGATTTGAAGACAAAGAAGAGATAGGATATTTCAGACTTGGTTTTATAATCTTTGGTGTGCACAATACTTGTTTTGGTAAAAGAGGATCCAATTAATAATCGGTTTATCCTTGTGGTAGATTGGATTGATTAATTGAGAAGATCGGTGATGCGTGTCGTAGGTGCACTCAAATTAAATTACTTATTTTCACACAATTAACTGGTAATATAATGGAAGTAAGGATCGTTTCCACGAAGAGCAGGGAGTTTTAGTTGTCAAAAATGTCACAATGGAAATTTTTGTTTTAGATTGTAGAACAAAATAAATAACAAAGCAATGAAAATCAATTAAGTTGCAAGAAATGGAGAGAAATATGATCAGGTAATCCTTCTTCGTTACTAAATAGTCATCAAAGTAGCATATTCATCTATTCTTTATTATTCACAGATTATTATCAACCATAGGAAAACAACTAGCGCAGTGCTATCCTCAAAATTCCATAAGTCACTGGACACCGAAGCGCTCGAATGGCAAATTCTATTCTATAAACCACCTAGAAGTAGTGCACTCTAAGTGTAATTTGTTTGAATGCTTTATATTTTGTGAATTTAGGTCAATCCTAGTAGTTGAACTCTTAGCGCATGGTTCACTTTCTAGTATTGTTTTACTTGCGATTGCTCCACAGAATCCCTCTGCAAGGTTTCGCAATTTCTACTTGTGTAGAGAATTATTCAACAATTACGGATATCCTAATTCTCTACTAGCATTAGGTTAACTAATAAACTAGTTCAGTTGGCCACCTAAACAATTTATCAATCAAACATAAAATTAATTATTGTAAAAACAAACAATAATCACGTGAAGAGTTAAAATATATTTATATGCTAAATTGAATCATATATTAGAACTTAAAATTCATCCCCAATCACTAAGAAGTTTAGCTACTCATGGTACTAACAAAACCCATGAGTTTCATATGATAAAATGGTAGAGAAATAGTTACGGTGATGGAAATAGCTCCAAACCCTAGCTTTTCTTCCTTGAGTTCTCCTCTCCAATGGCTTGATAAAAGATTATAGATTCATCTCCCAAAAATATTAGAAGTTCTCTTATATAGGTGTCCCAATTGTAGTTGTGCCCGTGCCTCGAATCCCATGCAAAACGGTTGCCAAAACTAGCCAAAATCATCCAAAACTTAGGCAAATTCGTGTGAAATAACACCCACAGACAATGGGCCACGTCCACTGTGCAAAGCCCTGAATAAAGCCCAGCACACTTTAAAAAAAATTGGCTTGTCAGTTCCTTGGAACTGACAGCATATTTGTTTTCTCTTCTTACGGATGGGATTTCCCATCCCTATGTTCTCCTGGATGCTTCTTGGTCTTTTTATTCTTTTCATCACGGCTAAGACTTTCCTAGACGTAAACTCTCCTGGATCTTTTCACTCTTTCACTCGAATTCAAACTCACTCATACCGTGGTTTGTTCTTCCCGTAAATTCGAACTCGTGTTCTCATACTCCACCAGTCAACATCACAGACTCGAAATCCTCCATTGATCACAACTAACTCCATCAGACCCAGCCATTCTCCATCGATCACTGCAGCAACATCATGCTACCATCTTCTCTTTCTGTTCCACCACGAGCCAAACTCGCAGTGACCATCTCATGTTCTCCTCGATGTCCATTTCTTAACCGAGAACTACCAAAACTCTCACAGTACCTTCCATCACTGATAGCATCAACTCCATAGCTACTACAGACACTACCCTTCTTAACTCGGCCATACTGCTCCCGGTTAATGCTCGAGTTCAACTGCATGTTACCAATTTGACAACAGCCAACAGCTCAACCTTCTTTCTCGTTCTCTCCTCATCCTTCTCATTCACCGATCAAGCTACATCAATAACTCACTCCTGAGTTAACCTCAACAACGTGTCATAGCTCCATTATAGCTGGTATCACCATTGCCAATCTGAATCATTGGTTATGTACATCTCACTGCCATCAATCGGCATCTCTGACATCACCATTACTTCCATTAATGGCAGCAGCCCCTTAAACTCGAGCTAAGCTCATCATGCTCTCGACCGTTTTCCATTGTAACTTCATTCTCAGACTCGGCCAACCACCATTCTTTACTGCCATCATCATGACACCACCATGCATCACCGACTTCCAATAATGGCAGCAGCTCCATTCAAGCTCTGTTCGTATGAAATAAGGACTTAAACCCTTGCTGAGAACCCATCGAACCATAACCAGAACTGATGGAAACGAGTCTGCAGGTCGACTGCCATTGGAACTTGATTAACAGACCTAAACCTTCTTCTCTACCGCCTGTGGACTGAATCTGGTTTCTAAGTAAGACCTAGTTTGATTTCTTTGTACATCCTTTTCTCCACCGATAATGGCAGCATCCATCAACCTTACTCAGTTCTCATCGTCACTGATCAAATATCACCCCTCCGACAAGTATTCTTACCTATCTTGTTTGTATCACAAACTCCATCTGAGTTTCTCCTCCTTTTTAGCTATTATGCTCGAGCTGCCAGCCAACACCGATCAACGACAGAAACTCACAGCAGCCTCTCCTCCATTGCTGCCAACTCGATCCCTGATCATTCTTTATTAACGATGGCAGAAGCGTCTTCATCATCACTGTCTTGTCTCGAGCTCCAGCTTCCTCATCACTTCCCATGTTGTATGATAGGTTCATAACAGCTATGTTTGCAGCTATCGATGGTCGTTAATGGCAGAAGCCATCGTTATTCTCCCTGAAACTCTCGATCTAGAACTCCATAACTGCCATGCATGCAGAACTGATGTTAAAGAGGATGAAGTGACCTGAGTAAAACAACCGGGTGCCTTCAACACTGTTTGAATTTTAGATGTCCCCAAATGATTCCAGCGTCTTCCTTTAGCACCTCTCATATAACTGTCAGTTTTCGGGAACCGACAAGCTTAAATTCTCGTTTCGCCCATAACTTCTTCATACGACATCGGATCGAATTCATTCTTTCGCCATTGGCTTCGTATTTTCGTCCTCTTCGAGATGATATCAAGAACTCCTTGATTTGAATGAGTTACACTTGATATTTGGTCCTTCTCCACTTTCGGCTAACTTCTTTTATTGCACAATTAAGTGCCAATTCTCTTCTTTTGGATGATTCACCTAGCAAAACACAAATAAAGAAAAACAAACGCAATATACAATAATTTTGCAAGAAACTAAGCAATTACTAGCATGGATTCGACACTAAATATATGCAAAATATGCACTTAACAAATTCCCCCACACTTGGCTTTTGCTAGTCCTCGAGCAAACTATCTAAAATACAACAACTCCATGTCGCCGAGGATACGGTTACTCTTAGCAAGAATAACAGGCCTTTAAACCCCTAGGTGTCCCTAGTGGACGAGTTATAGTCTCGTGAGGGCTTACGAGAGGTATTCCCACAAAACCTACTCCAACTTCAAATCGTTCCAGCTTCCTAAGCATCCAAAGAGATATGAGGACATAGAGTTTCTGCATGCTAGTAATAAGAAGTTAGAAATACCAAAGAACATATTCATTCTTAAATCTTGAGTGAGAAATAACCACACCATAATGAAAGAAACGCGTGTTTGAGAACGATCAATAAGCATTTCGCCTCGACTTCTGCCTCACTTAAAAGGATTTTATGATTATTGCATTCAATAAGATGGCTTTTTTATGGGTCTCACATGTGTGTAGGTAAGAATGAAGAAAGAATCCTACACACGTTGAATGGTGGGAAGGTAACCTTCCGAATTATTTCTGGAGACTCCACAAAATCGTGGAAAACAAAAATATTTTTCCGATGATCTCATGAGAATACTTACCACCTTCACATCTAATTGCAATGATGAAAGCACCACTGTCACAGCATCCAATAGAAACGTCTTCCTTCCTTCGGCTCGTCTTCTTCATCTTTTTGGTCTTCGTCTTCGGTCTTCAACTATTGATGATAAACTCTTGAACTTCATAAAACTTTAACAATTTGTAACTCTTTTCCTCTATTCCTTGCTGCTTGAAACTTCTTTATATATTTTTCTTCCACATGGCCTTATTGAAAAAATAACAACCTAAATACAAATCTCTTTGTATATATATATATATATATATATTTTTGTATTTTGTATTATTTATTTATTTTTATAAGAGAGATTGCAACTAAAATAATAAAAGTGAGATAAAATTAACATGGCCATGAGAGAAGTACTTTACCACTTTGATCTTCACAACTTGTATTGTCTTCGTATCATAAACTTCAATAACTCTCATCTTTTGATTTTTTTCGCTCTTGTAAATAAGTCTTCATACTTGGATATAAATTACGCTCCTTATGTGTAAGTCTTCAACATGTATATAAAAATCTGCTCATTGTATGTTGCTTTACTTGGATATGAAATTTGGCTCTTCCTTGTATTGTTGCTTGTAAACCTCAAACGTCTTCAACTTTCCTTGTAGATTTTGATGTCGCTCCATTGTTGATGATGATGTGTTTCTATGGACCTGTTGTTGGCGAGAGAGAGAATGGTGCTAGATGTAAATCAAACTACAAGAAGGTGGTTTTCGTCTATAGACGTCACCCTCATGATTGACAAAATTAGCACTTAAGAGATAAAAAAAATAGTGCTTCTATTGGTGGGAGGTTGGGTCGCTCACCATTCTACCCGGAATTAACGTACGGTGACACACACTCAAAAGAAAGCTCTTTAGTCTGCTACAAAGAAAATTTGGTATGGTGCCTCGGTTGATATGAAAATAGGTAGTCTCCACTAATGATTGATCAGCAACTCTAATAATGCATTTCTCTCTTCTCCTAATTTGCATCACCGGCATGATTAAATCCATTATTTAACACTCCAATTCGTAAGAATATTCCGAACGTAGTTCCCTAACACTTCCAAGTTCAGTTATGTCGGTCAGAATCTCTATGTAAACATACCTAGAAGTATGCTAGTGACTCTAAAATCTCTACAAGTTGAAGGTTTTATTATGCATAATACTCCCCCACACTTAAACTTCACATTGTCCTCAATGTGTAAAACCGAAAGTTCTGAATTCTGACATAATAGCAGATAAAACGCAAAAAGTGTGCAAATTGGTAAGGAATTTGGAAAAACTCCATTTCACAAAAGTTGTTCATCTACGTGTTTTCTACGAAGTTTAAAAAGGGCACAGTGTTTCGATAAACTATCTGACAGTTATGGTCTATGTACTGAACTATGCGCAGTCTGAATTTTTCTGACAAAAAGGTATTCGTCATAATTTTCTTCTAAAATAGATTCCGGACTCAATGAAATTAAACATGGGGATGCAAATATGATATGAAAAGCTAAGAAAAATAAAATACAAAAGATAGAGATACAAAACCGATGGGTTGCCTCCCATTTAGCGCTTAGTTTTACGTCCTCAACCCGACTTGGCATTCTTCAAACTACTCCTCCAGAGGTAGTACATCACGAAGCTCAATCACGTCCACATTCTCCGTAGGGAAGTTTTCGTAATATGGATTTAATCTATGGCCGTTTACTTTGAATATCGTCCCTTTCGTGAGACTAGTAACTTCAACTGTACCATATGGAAAAACATTAGTAACAACAAAAGGTCCACTCCAACGTGACCTTAGCTTACCGGGAAATAACTTGAGATGAGAGTTAAATAGAAGAACTTTTTGGCCCACAACAAAACTCTTTCTAGAAATCATCTTGTAATGGAAAAGTTTAGTCTTTTCTTTGTAAATCCGGGCACTTTCGTAAGCATCATTACGTATCTCCTCTAGCTCATTAAGTTGTAACTTTCTATGTTCCCCGCATTGTCATAATCCATGTTGCACATCTTTATTGCCCAATAATCCTTTTTCTCAAGTTCAACCGGAAGATGACAAGCTTTTCCATAAACCAACCGATATGGAGACATACCAATCGGTGTTTTGTACACCGTTCTATACGCCCAAAGTGCATCGTTGAGTCTATAACTCCAATCTTTCCGTGTAGTGTTAACGGTTTTCTCCAAGATGGACTTGATCTCACGATTTGAAATTTTAGCTTGCCCACTAGTTTGTGGGTGATATGGCGTACCGACCTTGAGATTTATGTTGTACTTCTTCAGAAGAGCATGGAAGAATTTCTTGAAGTGCGAACCTCAATCACTGATAACCACTCTTGGTGTACCATGTCTAGAAAAAATATATTCCTTCACAAACTCACAAACAACTTGAGAATCATTTGCATGGGTGGCTTTAGCTTCCACCCATTTTGAAACATAATCCACAGCAAGAAGTATATAAAATTTTCCATTCTAATTTACAAACGGACCCATAAAATCAATTCCCCACATATCAAATATCTCAACAGTGAGAATAGGTGTGAGTGGCATTTGATTTCGAGAACCTAGATTGCCCGTTCGTTGACATCTATCACAAGATTTGCAAAAATTATACGCATCCTCAAATAAGGTAGGCCAATAAAAGCCACTCTCAAGGACTTTGAGAGCAGTACGTTTAGCACCAAAGTGACCAGCACAAGCATAAGAATGACAAAAAAGATAGAATTGACTGAAATTCAGAGTTTGGTACGCACCTGCGGATAATTTGATCAACACCATATTTCAACAAGTAAGGCTCATCCCACACATACTGCTTGGGTATTTTCTTAAGCTTAAGCTTTTGAAAATTAGACATTGTACTAGGTACTTTCCTTGTAACCAAGTAGTTCACTATATCAGCGTACCAAGGTTTTGAATCTTCAATTGAGAAAAGTTGCTCGTCCGGAAAACGATCTTGTAAAGGAAGTTCTTCTTCGGAAACAACAAGTCTACTAAGATAATCAGCAACAGTATTTTCAACACCTCTCTTATCTTTGATTTCATAATCAAATTCTTGCAATAACAATATCCACCGTATAAGTCTTGGCTTAGCTTCTTTATTCTTAAGTAGGTACCTTAGTGCTGCATGATCGGAATACACAACCACTTTTGCACCCACCAAATATGATCTAAATTTTTCAAGTGCAGACACTATAGCCAACAACTCCTTTTCAGTGGAAGAATAGTTGATTTGAGCATCATTTAGGGTCCTAGATGCATAATAAATCACATGGGACGGCTTTTCCACTCTTTGACCCAAAACAGCTCCAACCGCATAGTCACTTGCATCACAGATCAATTCAAATGGCAAACTCCAATCCGGTGACTTGAGAATCGGCGCAGTTATCAACAATTCTTTCAACTTATTAAAGGCTTCTTTGCACTCCTTGTTGAAGTCAAAAGCAACCTCTTTTTGCAACAATTTGCATATCCGCATTGAGATTTTGGAGAAATATTTGATAAACCGCCTGTAAAAACCTGCATAAACAAGAAACGAGCGAATCTCCCTCACCGAAGTGGGGTATTGTAAGTTCCTTATTAAGTCTATATTTGCTTTGTCGACTTCGAGCCCTCGCGAGGACACGATATGACCTAGCACTATACCATGGTTTACCATAAAGTGGCATTTCTCCCAATTTAAAACAAGATTAGTGTCTATGCATCTTTTTAGCACGAGTTCAAGGTTATTTAAACAAATATCAAATGAATCACCATAAACACTAAAGTGGTCCATAAATACCTCAATGATGTTTTCCACGTAATCAGAAAATATACTAACCATACATCTCTGAAAAGTGGAAGGCGCATTGCAAAGACCAAACGACATCCGTCTATAGGCAAACGTACCAAAAGTACAAGTAAGAGTAATCTTCTCTTGATCCTCCGGTGCAATAACAATTTTATTATACCCCAAATAATCGTCCAAAAAGAAATAATATAAGTGTCCCGCTAACCTCTCTAGCATTTGATCAATGAAAGGCAAAGGAAAGTGATCCTTTCTAGTTGCGGCATTAAGCTTTCTGTAGTCTATGCATACTCTCCATCCTGTTTGAACTCTTGTAGGAACAAATTCATTATCTTGATTTCTAACAACAGTGACACCCTATTTCCTAGGCACCAATTGTACCGGACTAACCCATTTGCTGTCATAAATTGGGTAAATCACCCCAACAATTAGTAATTTGAGGATCTCTTTCTTCACGACCTCCATCATTGGGGGGTTAAGCCTACGCTGAGCATCACGTACTGGCTTTACATCATCTTCCATAAGGATTCTATGCATGCACATTGCTGGACTAATGCCTTTAATGTCAGCAATTATCCAACCAATATTCGTTTTATGCTCTTTCAGAACCCTAAGGAGGCGTTCTTCTTGTACAGCTGTGAGATTTTTTGCAATAATGACTGGAAGCTCTTTCCCATCACCCAAGTAAGCATACTTTAAGTGATCATGTAGGGGTTTCAGTTCTAATTTTGTTACCTGCACAATAGAAGGTAAAGGAACTTCATCATTTACAGGTAAAGAGATATATGAAATATTACCTATTTTAAATTCTTGTGATGCCGTTAAAGCACCACATGTCTCAAAAAACTCCTTGGGAATAATAACGTCCAAGTTAGGAATGCCATGGACGTCCAAATCAATGTTATTTTGTAGCACAGATTCAAGTTCATCTTCTTTGTTCAAATCAAACATTTGTTGTGACAACAAACCCATAACATCAATAGAGAAAATGGAGTGCACATCACTAGGATAACGCATGGCCTTAAATATGTTGAAGCGAATGATCTCCTTATCAAATTCCATAGTGATTGTACCATTTTCCACATCAATCTTCGTCTTTGTTGTTTTCATAAACGGTCTCCCAAGAAGTAACGAAGTAGATGAACAATTATCTCCATTATGCATATCCACAATGTAGAAATCAACCGGAAAGATTAACTGATTCACTTGAACTAACACGTCCTCCACGACTCCTTTAGGATATATATTGGACTTGTTTGCCAATTGAATATTTATCTTTCCCTCTTTTAAAGGTCTAAGATTCAAACAATCATAAACATCGGCTGACATAACACTTATGGATGCTCCCAAATCAAGCAAATCACGCTCGAATCGTCGTTTACCAATAGTAATTGGCACTGTGAATCCACCAGGATCTTCACACTTCGCAGGCATCTTCTTCAATAGCATAGTTATTGCACTTTCGCCCACCTGAGTAATTTCATTAGCAATCAACCTATCCTTCCTTGTACACAAATCCTTCAAAACCTTACCATACCTGGGTACGGTTCTGATGGCCTCAATAAATGGGATGTTGATTTGTATCTTGCTTAAAATATCCATGATATCCTTATCTTGAGCTTGCTTCTTTGATTTGGCAAAACGACTAGGTAAAGGAGGTGGTGTGGTAAAGGTGGGAACCATGTCCTTAGGTTGGCCGGTTGAGGTTGACTTTTCCTTTGGGATGGTTTCCTCCACTACTTCCTTTTCGATGTCATTATTAATCACTTCTTGTTGCTTTGGCTCTTCCGTTTGTTTCCCACTTCTTAAAGTCACTGCATTGATGTGCTCTCTTGGGTTACAAAAGGTTGTGATGGCAACTTTGTCGAAGCTTGTGCTTTCATTTGATTCATATATGTCGCCAATTGCCCCATATGAGTTTGTAAATCGTTAATAGCATTATCAGTTTTCAACTGATTTTGATCAGACTTCTGTTGACTTTGTTGAAACATGGAGATGAGCATATCCATCTTAGACTCTTCAGTTGGAGGTTATTGTTGTGGTTGGAATTGTTGTTGGAAACCACCTTGTCTCGCATATGGATTAGGAGCTGCAGCTTGCTTATTTGCATAATTAAAATTTGGATGATATTTCCAACCAGGATTATAAGTATTATAGTAGGGATCATACCTTGGCCTCGGATTAGGAAATATAGCACTTACCTCGGCATCCTCTTCATATGAAGGAACAACTGCAGATGCTATACGTTGTACCATTTTTTCCATATTACTCATTCGTTGATCCATGTGTGAAGAATCTCCCATCTCACTAACTCTTCTAACCACCGATGAATCTCTAGTATAAAATTGTTGCGTCTTTGCAGCCATGCTTTCAATCAAACTAGTAGTCTCCTCGATAGTTTTATTAGCCAGTGCACCACTGCTAGCCGCATCAATCAAGTGTCTCTCATGTGGTAGTAACCCCTCATAGAAGTGTGTAATGACAAGTTGTGGGGATATCTGATGGTGTGGGAAACTTGCCAACAATCTCTTGTACCTCTCCCAATAGTCGTACAAAGATTCTCCAGTAATCTGCATAATTCCACTGATTTCCTTACGAATAGCTGCAGCTTTAGAAGCAGGAAAATACTTCTCTAAAAATAGCTTTTTCATTCCGGTCCATGTGGTAATACTTCCGGAAGGAAGATAATATAACCATGATTTTTCTTGGTCCGTTAATGAAAACGGAAAAGCTTGTAGAAAAGCTGTATCATCATCATCATCGCTCTTTTTCATACTTCTTACTGTATTCTGAAACTGCTGCAGGTGTCGATTAGGATCTTCACCCGGTAATCACTTGAACTTTGGAACCCAATGAAGAAGATTTGACTTAAGTTCCACAGTGTTAATTAGAGTAATACACAATGGTTGAGATTCTAAACATGGTGATGTTAGATCTCTCAACGTCTTCTTCTCCGGAGGTGGAGGTGTATTATTTGTACCGCATACCATTGTTGATGTAGAAGGTTCTTCTTGCAACTTTGGACATGCTTGTAGTACCGTTCCCTTGCGAGTTTCAATTCCGCACCTCTGGTAATTCCAATCCTTCGATGCCAGAGATTAAGTACCTAAAATAAAAATTTATAAAACAAAGTTAAAAATTAAAAAGAAAATCTAAAAAGAAAATAAAATTAAAAGAAACAACTAAAGCTACCGACTCCTCCCCGGCAGCGGCGCCAAAAAATTTTGCGTGTCGTAGGTGCACTCAAATTAAATTACTTATTTCCACACAATTAACTGGTAATATAATGGAAGTAAGGATCGTTCCCACGAAGAGCAGGGAGCTTTAGTTGTCAAAAATTTTACAATGGGGGGTTTTGTTTTAGATTGTAGAACAAAGTAAATAACAAAGCAATGAAAATCAATTAAGTTGCAAGCAATGGAGAGAAATATGACCAGGGAATCCTTTTTCGTTACTAAATAGTCATCAAAGTAGCATATTCATCTATTCTTTATCATTCACATATTATTATCAACCATAGGAAAACAACTAGCGCAGTGTTATCCTCAAAATTCCTTAAGTCACTGGACACCGAAGTGCTCGAATGCCAGATTCTATTCTATAAACCACCTAGAAGTAGCGCACTCTAAGTGTAATTTGGTCGAATGCTTTATATTTTGTGAATTTAGGTCAATCCTAATAGTTGAACTCTTAGCGCATGGTTCACTTTCTAGTGTTGTTTTTACTTGCGATTGCTCCACAGAATCCCTCTGCAAGGTTTCGCAATTTCTACTTGTGTAGAGAATTATTCAACAATTACGGATATCCTAATTCTCTACTAGCATTAGGTTAACTAATAAACTAGTTCAGTTGGCCACCTAAACAATTTATCAATCAAACATAAAATTAATTATTGTAAAAACAAACAATAATCACGTGAAGAGTTAAAATAGATTTATATGCTAAATTGAATCATATATTAGAACTTAGAATTCATCCCCAATCACTAATAAGTTTAGCTACTCATGGTACTAACAAAGCCCATGAGTTTCATATGATAAAATGGTAGAGAAATAGTTGCGGTGATGGAAATAGATCTAAACCCTAGCTTTTCTTTCTTGAGTTCTCCTCTCCAATGGCTTGATAAAAGATTATAGATTCATCTCCCAAAAATATTAGAAGTTCTCTTATATAGGTGTCCCAATTGTAGTTGTGCCCGTGCCTCGAATCCCGTGCAAAACGGTTGCCAAAACTAGCCATAATCTTCCAAAACTTAGGTAAATTCGTGTGAAATAACACCCACAGCCAATGGGCTAAGTCCACTGTGCAAAGCCCTGAATAAAGCCCAGCACACTTAAAAAAATGGCTTATCAGTTCCTTTGAACTGACAGCATATTTGTTTTCTCTTCTTACGGATGGGATTTCCCATCCGTATGTTCTCCTGGATGTTTCTTGGTTTTTTTATTCTTTTCATCATGGCTAAGACTTTTCTATACGTAAACTCTCCTGGATCTTTTCACTCTTTCACTCGAATTCAAACTCACTCATACCGTGGTTTGTTCTCCCCGGAAACTCGAACTCGTGTTCTCATACTCCACCAGTCAACATTACAGACTCGAACTCCCCCGTCAATCACAACTAACTCCATTAGACCCAACCATTCTCCATCGATCACCGCAGCAACAACAGGCTACCATCTTCTCTGTCTGTTCCACCACTAGACAAACTCGCAGTGACCATCTCATGTTCTCCTCGATGTCCATTTCTTAACCGAGAACTACCAAAACTCTCACAGTACCTTCCATCACTGATAGAATCAACTCCATAGATACTACAGATTCACTACCCTTCTTAACTCGGCCATACTGCTCTCGGTTAATTCTTGAGCTCAACTGTATGTTACCAATTCGACAACAGCTCAACCTTCTTTCTCGTTCTCTCCTCATCCTTCTCATTCACTGATCAAGCTACATCAATAACTCACTACTGAGTTAACCTCAACATCGTATCACAACTCCATTGTAGATTTATCACCATTTCCAATATGTATCATTGGTTACGTACATCTCACTGCCATCAATCGGCATCTCTGAAATCACCATTACTGCCATTAATGGCAGCATTCCCTTAAACTCGGGCTAAGCTCATCATGCTCTCGACCGTTCTCCATTGAAGCTCCATTCCCAGACTCGGCCAACCACCATTCTTTACTGCCATCATCATGACACCACCATGCATCACCGACTGCCAATAATGGCAGCAGCTCCATTCAAGCTATGTCCGTATGAAATAAGGACTTAAACTCTTGCTGAGAACCCATCGAACCTTAACCATAACTGATGGCAACGAGTCTGCAGGTTGACGACCACTAGAACTTGATTAACAGACCCAAACCTTCTTCTCTGCCGCCTGTGGACTGAATCTGGTTTCTAAGTAAGACCTGGTTTGATTTCTTTGTACATCCTTTTCTCCACCGATAATGGCAGCATCCATCAACCTTACTCAGTTCTCATCGTTAGTGATCAAATATCACCCCTCCGGCAAGTCTTCTTACATATATTGTTTGTACCACAAACTCCATCTTAGTTTCTCCTCCTATTTAGCTGTTATGCTCGAGCCGCCAGCCAACACCGATCAATGATAGAAACTCACAGCATCCTCTCCTCCATTGATGCCAACTCGGTCCCTGATCATTCTTTATTAACGATGGCAGAATCGACTTCATCATCACTGTCTTCTCTCGAGCTCCAGATTCCTCATCACTTCCCATGTTGTATGACAGGTTCATAACAGCTCTGTTTGCAGATATCGATGGTTGTTAATGGCAGAAGCCATCGTTATTCTCCCTGAAACTCTCGATCTAGAACTCCATAACTGTCATGCATGCAGAACTGATGTTATAGAGGATGAAGTGACCTGAGTAAAATAATCGGGTGCCTTCAACACTGTTTGAATTTTAGATGTCCCCAAATGATTCCAGTGTCTTCCTTTAGCACCTCTCATATAACTGTCAGTTTTCGGGAACCGACAAGCTTAATTTCCCGTTTCTCCCATAACTTCTTCATACGACATCGGATCGAATCCATTCTTTCGCCATTGGCTTTGTATTTTCGTTCTCTTCGAGATAATATCAAGAACTCCTTGATTTGAATGAGTTGTACTTGATCTTTGGCCCTTCTCCGCTTTCGGCTAACTTCTTTTATTGCACAATTAAGTGTCAATTTGCTTCTTTTGGATGATTCACCTAGCAAAACACAAATAAATAAAAACAAACGTAATATACAATAATTTTGCAAGAAAATAAGCAATTACTAGCATGGATTCGACACTAAATATATGCAAAATATGCACTTAACAATCGGCATCAACACAATTCTTTGGATTAAAAGTGTTGTTGGCTTAATATTAACGATTACCTTTTGGTGATTGAACATAAGATAGATCTTGGAACCTGGCAAAGGAGTTTATGTTAAGATAAACAGAAGATCCTTTGTGCAACTCATATCACTTGGTTGAAGAGAGTTGATACCAAACATATTTGTTGTTCCTTTACTGTTTGGATTACGAACCAAACGAATTGGTCCAAGTACGTGACTTGTTTACAGGTTGAAGGCGTTGGAATACAGACGGAACTAGGTGAACTATAGGTTTAGTTGTTTGGTCTCAACTATACGAAGTTGGTTTATTTTGTATAGCGGCTTAATCCTGAGAGTATTCAATTCTGGACTAGGTCCCGGGGTTTTTCTGCATTTGTGTTTTCCTCGTTAACAAAATCTTTCCGTGTCATTTACTTTATATTTCTGCATTTATAATTATTTTATTATGATTAAAGTAAATTGCACAAATGTTAATTCTTATTTACTTGATACATGAATCCTATTATGTTTGGTTAAGTACGAACCTTTGTATCAAGTAAACATACTTCGTTGTTGTATTGTCTCGATCGATCACACAAAGTGTAAACCGATTAGTTGCATTGTCTCGACTCAGTCTATAGATAATCACTTTTGGAGAAAGGACTTATAGGAAGGAAAACTTTTAGCTTGAGGTATATTGGGGTACCCTCGCCGTTTCAATTGGTATCAGAGAAGGCAAACACGAAAAGATCTAACAATCTGTGTTTGGTGTGATCCATCCTATAAGAATTGAATCCATGTCTGATTCAGTTAACATTAAGCAAGAGTATGACTACTCAAAGGTTGAAGATATCACTACTTCGTTGACTCATGATCCAGGAGTTGCGAAAACATCTGTGTCTTTTTCTGATGAAAAATAAGATGCTGATAAAGAGTTAGTAAAACTCTTAAAGCCTATAAAATCTATGTCTTCTAAAATGGTTATTTTAAAGACAGAGTCAAATCTTCTTAAACAAGAGATCAGAAATAAAGACAATCAACTAGATAGTCTGGCTGAAGAGAATATGAATCTGACTGTCAAATTAGAAGCTCTTGTTAATTCTCTTAATAAAGATACATGTCCAATGACTCTGACGAATGATGATGTTGTTTTAGTCACATCTGAAATAGATCAAGATAATGGTGGTTTTTCGAACTATATCAAGTCAGAAGAGGATGAGAAATAAGCTTCTGTAGTTGCGGATTATCTCACAACTACACCCTCATTAGAATCCATTAAAATGATTCCTAAACCTAATTAATTTGATATGAAACTAAGAATTAAGGTACTAAAATTATAAAGAGACACAAAGATTTTTACGTGGTTCGATCAATGTGATCTACATCCACGGTGCTTCACTAGTGATTGTATGTGATTACATGATTTTACAATTGAGACTCCATTAATGAATATTTGGAGCTCTAGAATTTTGGGGAAGAAGATGATAAAGAAAATAAATCCCTCTCTCAAAATGTGTCTCTCCCCTCTTCTCATGCCTAAATGGCTATTTATATGATCTTACAAAATATGACAGTTGTGTTGTCCCTCCATTGAAGAATTATTTTACGAACCTTCGTGACTTCCTTTGATCGCAAAACCTCTTTTGTGATTTCTTTTGCTCGCAAAATATTCTTTGCTCGCAAGATGTATTTTCTCTCCACAATTTCGTAAGTTATCATTTGCTGTGATATTCCGCTCCTACATCTTGCCTCTTTTTTCTTGAATATTGCTTGAAGAGCGATCTTTAAGAAAAAATCACTTGCTATGGTTGTTGGAGTAGTCTTTGATCTTTGTTGATGAAGGAACGAGCTAAAGAATATCAAACTCAAAAAGTATATACTTGCCTCTATTCTTTTGCGAAGTTCTGAAGCTTTAAGAAGTAATTAGAAGTTTCATCTTGCGAAGTATGAAGTATGCGAAGTATCTTGAAGAAGTATGAAGTATTAAGAAATATAAAATATCCTTGAAGAAGTATAAGAAGTACTTAATCCTCGGAATATATAAGAACTATGAAGTATCCTTAAGAAGTATAAGAAGTATTTAATCCTCGAATGAAGTATAAAATATCCTTGATGAGAGTGATAAATATTGCCTCTGTTCATGTGAAATTATTATTCCACTTTTGGTGAGGATTCTTGCTGAGAAGATAAAGAATATCAAATATCTTCTTGGGTATCCATAGTTGCCTCTGTTCTTTATCTATGAAGGAGAATCCTTAAGAAAATGTTGAATAATTAAATTTCATCTCTATTCTTATCTTTCCTTTGCCTCAAGTGGTAACCCTGCTAACTTCTGAATTTTTCTGTGAATTTTTGGGATTTTCTGCGAATTTCTGAACTTCTGAACAATGCTGTGAATAGTGCTGCAAACTTACTGTTGCGAATAGTGCTGTGTATAGTGCTGCGAACTTAATCTTGCGAACATAGTGTTGCGAATGTACTATTGCGAATATAGTGTTACGAACTATGAATAGTCCTGCGAATTATGAACTTTTCTGCGAAGTTTCGTGGTATTTTCCTGTAAAATTTTGTACAATACTTGTGCGAATATAATATTTATGTAATGATTATGTTATGAAATGCGTATGTGATTCTTATGCCATGAAATGTTTATGCAATGCATTTATGATGCAAATATGATGCTTGAATGATGCGAGTATGATGCTTGTATGATGTGAATACTTATCTATTATAATGCATAGCTAATGTTTGTGTTACTTAGCTCATTTTGCTGCGGTAAAATTGATATATCTTTGAATTGTATCTATTCATATAATTATCTTCGTAAGTTTACTTGTGTATTTTCGCGATTGAAATTGCCTCTTCCTGTATGACTTCGTGATATATATTCTTGTAAAAATTCTTCAATGATATTGATGGAATTGTCTTCTTTGATATATATTGTCTTCAAAATTCTTCAATGATCTTGATGGAATTGTCTTCTTTGATATATATTGTCTTCAAAATTCTTCAATGATCTTGATGGAATTAATTTCATGAATTGTTGTGGTCTTATCATGCCTTCCTAAGTAAAGGTCTTATTTTGCCACCTCTTTTGTGATAATATTTTGTATTTGCGATAATATGACAAGTCTGAACATTCTTGCGAACATACAACCTCGTGACATTATCGTCTTGCGATGAAATCGCAGGACATTCTTACACTTTCATGCAAAAACCCATTGATCTCATCTTAACTTCTTTGAATAGTATTTTAGCCTCTACATGAATTGTTGCGACAATATGACAGGCCTAAATATTCTTGCGAACATAAAGCCCCATGACATTGCCGTCTTGCGATGAAATCGCAGGACGTCTCTACACTTTCATGTAGCGACCCATTGATCTCATCTTAACTTTATTATGTTCTGCGAGTTCTTTATTCTTTTCTTTCTTTCTCCCCCCCATTTTTTTTTTTTTTTTTTTTTTTTTAGAAGGCTCGCAGAACTTCATTTGTTGCACAAATATGACAAGCCTTTATGTTTTCGCAAACAAGAAGCCTCGTGACATTTGCGTCTTATAGCACGTATCAGCTCCCTAATGGAGGGTGTTGCCCTTTATCTTCCCCCTGATTGCCCCTTCAAGGAAGCGTACATCGACCATACAAGGTTAGCTCTTCCCATCCGGTTCTGCCAACAATCAGCTTTTGATCGCAACCTCTTATCCTTTTTGCCTATAGGGCTTATAGTTATGAGGTTTCACCCTATGGGGTATCTTTGGGCCAAGTGCATCATTTGCCAAAACTTGTCAAAAATGGCAGATGTGGTTCAACCTCACCCGGCACTCTTGACTCAACCGTGTACCTCGGCGCCTTGATCGTTTTCTGCACTTCTTGGGAAAGACAGTATGCCTTAGTCGCCCAACCTAAATCTTCTTACACTGCATTTTATATTGCGTAATGTCGTTAGATTAGGTGAGAATCCAAGGTGTCTAACCCGGTTAGGTACCCCAAAATTTTTATTATGTACTAAGGGCCCTTGGTGGTGTTCCGGTTACCCTTAGCCACGTTTAGGCACCCCCTTAAATGACGTACTTTAGGACTTTGCCTCTTACGAAATATAGCTTCGCGAACTAGGTTGTACGCCACAAAGGTTTGCATGTATAAAATTTTCTGCGGCTCTCTTTCTTTTTTGGAGGCTGATCACAGATTGCGGTATTTTATTCGCAAGTTAATCGTAAATGGCGGTATTTTTTCGCCTTTTAAAAATTCATCGTAAATTTTTCATGTACATAGAATGTTGAATGTTTTCATGAAATGTTTAGTATAAGAAGTATGAAAAGTATGCACATCACATCTTTAAATCGAAATTATTCTATAGAAATATAAGAATTTAATTTTCTCTGTTTTTTGTAATTTTGAAGTCTTTGAAAATTTTTGAGATCTTTAAATTTTTGCGATAAACTCATTTTTGAATCTCGCGATTGTATTGCTTTTCACCAATCTAAAAAATCTTTGAAATGTTTTGAAATCTTAGAAATTGTAGAAATTTTGCGATTATATCGTTTTTAGTAAATAAAATCAAAAATCTTTTGTCTTCCGTAAATGAAGTATTCAAGGAAATGGTACTTACCTTTTTTTGGCTTGTTGTTTTTTCTTGCGAAGTAAATTGCTTGCTTGCAAAATGAGAAAGAATGTGAATTAAATTTTGACCCGCCATGAAACTCATACTTCTGGTGGATTGCTGGCTGTTCACGAAGTTGTTTTCTTCTTCCCGAAGTAGGTTATGCTGATGCAAGCCTTGGAAAATATATACGAAGCAAACGTTCACGAAGTTAAATAGTTGCAAATTTAAATGAATATTCATCAAGTAAAAGTTTGCGAAGTAAAGATTCACGAAATTAAAATTTCCACGAACAAAGAAAATGAATATTCGGTACTTAATGTAAATTTTCATGAAGTAAATGTTTGCGAACTTCCCTTTTTACGAAATGAATTCTGGTTACTGCCCTAGGGAAGTAATATATAGCCATTAGCTGCCAATTCCTGGCAAGTTGATCTGGCTACGATCTTCCCTTTTTTACGAAGGAATGCTACCTTGTCATTTTTTTGATGTGCAATTTTCGTTCATCTTCGTCGGTGAGTATTTAGCTGATGGACTTTCGCCGGACTTCGTCACTGGTTTTGTACTCAGATTTTCACGAACTGTTTGGTTTTCTTCGCAAATTGGTTTTCCTTTTAAGTTAACAATGTTGTTCAAGATGGGTTTCATCGCTGCCTCTTCTCTTGTTGCCCATTGACGGTGCTACGTTATCTCTTCTTTGTAGATCTATTACTCCGCGTGGTGTTTTCTTATTACTCTTCAACAAACTAATTCTCCTTCATTTTGCCATTTAATTTTTTTTTTACCCTGATTTCCTTTCTTCACCAGCAGTATACTCCGCTGTTAATTTCTGGACTTTGTTCATCAAGAACTCAATGATGCCGTAAGTCTTTTCATGTTGGTAAATTGAGTTATTTCTGCTGTAATGATGATTCGTTCACCTTCACTAATGAATATTATATGACAATTCATGACCTTCATCAACATTCAAAAACAGATAGTTCCAAAATGACCTCCCTAAGCTGCGAACGTTCGTAAACAGAAAACACCACGAACTGAAGATACCACGAACTATATATCAATGTACATTAAACACGAATGTTCGTAAACAGATAGTATACTTGCGAACGTTCGTAAGTATATATCAATGTACAGATACCACGAACTGAACAGATACCACGAAGACACCACGAACTAAGATGTTGCTGCGAATAATGTGTTTGCAAATAATGTGCTTAGTTCAGAAAACACCACGAACTTAAGTATATATCAATGTACAGATACCACGAACTGAACAGATACCACGAAGACACCACGAACTAAGTTGTTGTATTCGTTCTTTTGCTAAAGTTAATATTGGTAGTGAGAATTAAGCTTGCTAATTCAGTAGAATCAAGCTACTGCTACCATCACCGATGGAGCTCGATAGTGAATCTGTGAACTTGATGAGACGTTTTTGATCGATAGTGAATCTCTAATAGGCCCAGACCATCCCAATTTAATCACCAACCCTCGTTTTCGAATCGAACAATAGGACCAACTCCTTCACTTCTATTCACCACGGTCATAACACCACTAACTCCAGTTTCTACTTTCTGTCCGTGTAAAACACTTCCCTATTCGTACGAATATCAAACTCATTCCCTTACTGTCATCCAAGCTCTTTCCTCCGCCGTTCAGTAAAGCCATCAATGCCATCGTCATCCAACACCGTTCTTCTCAGCTTCCCAACTCCGCACATACTCAGTTCAACCAACACAACTCCACTGGTTTCATGTTCCTTTGCCCTCGTTTCACACACAACACTTTGCTTTCGCTTCACACACACAGCTCAATACTTTTAAATATATCTTCTATCATTCAAGTCCTTCACTTGCCTTCGAAATCCTAGGTCTCAAGTCTTTGTTTCGCAAGATTTCGAAACCCCAGGTCTCACGTCTTTGTTCTCAGGTCTTCGTTTCAGGATGTGATTGTAGTGGCCTTGTTCAAGTTTCTTTGTTTCCAACTTTGGATAATTCTTATGAGATGCGGTTATCTTCGCAGAGGAGGTCTTACCTTCGCAAATGCTACGAAATTCTATTATTGGCATTGTTGCAGTTCTTCGCCAAAACCTCTGCTGAAGTAAATTTCTTCTATATCTCTCTTTCTCTGTTTGATGTCTTATAATGTAAATTTTCCGAACTAAAGTCTTCTTGTTCTTCTCTTTACTGGTAAATGGTCCCTTTGCGCTATTTGAATTTTCTTGGCGCTGTTAACTTACGATTTCACTGGTATCATGATACTCTCGTCAATATTCTTTCATGTTTATGATTCTTTTCAACAAAATTAATTGCTCTCATCACTCGTCACAATCTGATTCCTTCGCGCTAAAACTTCGTATTCTTTTATATCTCAACTTCGTATTCTTTTATATCGCAAGTTTCCATCCTACTACTTCATAAAAAATTTCCTCTGGTTATCTGATAAAGTATGCGTCTGAAAAATGCCCCATCTTGCTATTGCTGGCACATCATCTTATTATTATCTTCGCTTGTCAAACTTTGGTCTTCTCCATTCTTTCGCTTTCCTTTCCTATTTTTCTTCCTTTCGCGGGAACTAATAACATTGGATATATTATTAGCTTCGTATGTGTGGCTCCAGCATCGTTCATTTTTGTGCTTTCTTAGCATTATTCTACCGTCCAATCTACTTCGCAAAATTAGTCTTCTCTTCATTCATCATTATCTTGTGTTAGTTATTAGAGAAAACTCGATTTACTTTTTGCTGCGATCAACAAGCCAATTCCATTAGTAATCCTGAAAAGCTTTTATTAATTTTCTTTTTTCAAAGAAGAAAAGTTGTCAATGGGAACTAATTTGAAATTATCCATAGGAAACATTCTAAATCAATTTAAAAATTTCTCACCCAATTTTTCTTTAAATTTTTTTGGATGGGTTTATAAAATTAGATTTTTCTATCAAGAGATTTTTGATTTAAAATTGGTTTTGAACCAAGAATTTGGTTAAAAGATCGAAATTAAGAAAAAGTAAAATCTGTTCTTGAACCAAGATTTTCAAAATACTCATTTAGAATCAACCGATCTGAAGATTAAAAATAAAATAAAGAGTTAAAGATATGGATTTTTCCTTCTAGAAGCGATTGTTGATGCTCTCTTTCTTGAGCTCTTTGTTTGCTGTTCTTCAACATCTCCTTTGATGTTTTTTGTTTGTGCGAATATAATGCTATTAATGAATTTCCTTTCCCCTCCCTGTTTCTAGCGCCAATTATGTAGTTGCGGATTATCTCACAACTACACCCTCATTAGAATCCATTAAAATGATTCCTAAACCTAATTAATTTGATATGAAACTAAGAATTAAGGTACTAAAATTATAAAGAGACACAAAGATTTTTACGTGGTTCGATCAATGTGATCTACATCCATGGTGCTTCACTAGTGATTGTATGTGATTACATGATTTTACAATTGAGACTCCATTAATGAATATTTGGAGCTCTAGAATTTTGGGGAAGAAGATGATAAAGAAAATAAATCCCTCTCTCAAAATGTGTCTCTCCCCTCTTCTTATGCCTAAATGGCTATTTATATGATCTTACAAAATATGACAGTTGTGTTGTCCCGCCATTGAAGAATTATTTTACGAACCTTCGTGACTTTCTTTGATCGCAAAACCTCTTTTGTGATTTCTTTTGCTCGCAAAATATTCTTTGCTCGCAAGATGTATTTTCTCTCCACAATTTCGTAAGTTATCATTTGCTGTGATATTTCGCTCCTACAGCTTCTACAACTACTGATCATCAAATGAAATATTGTCCAAAGGAAACTTTGAACCGATTCCATGACAATGATCTTAAGGAATACACTTTTCAGTCACTTGACAGGAAACTTATACTTCTTCAATATATTGTGGTCAAAATATTGAAGGAAGTTTCTTGTCTTAAAAAACTAAAAGATCATTCCTCAGCAGAAAGACAGATTATGCCACAATCCTATAAGATCAACTCAAAATCAGAGGAAATAGTTGACAATAGCTTCTGGAAGAAGATTCCTCCTCATCCATGTCGAAACAATTCTTGTTTTGATGAAGAACGGTTCCAAAAGGAATGGAAACAGATAATCTCTGCCAAAAGGAACAATGAGGAATGTCCAATAATTGTTTCAGACAATCACACTGACGTGAACCATAAGGAAGTCCTTAGAATGAGAAAATCTTATGAAAATCTCATTGAAAGAATTAAGAGAGATACATCAATCTCTGAGAATTCTCACATCGGTATAATTTCTCCACATGATCATATCTCTAGAGTTAGAAAAGATCATCGTCTTGGGAGAAAATATATTGGGAAGAAATTCCCTAAAAGAAACATGAAATATGGTTCTGATATTCAATATAAGCTTGAAAAAGCTTATTACGATGCAACTTAATTGTATCAAAATTGTGCATTCTCATCCTCATCCGTGCTCGTATTTATGGATGGGAATGGCACAATAAATCTGGAGCACATGTGTTTGTGTAATTGATTATCAGAAAATTTCTAAGTTTTATGGATAGTTTTAGATCCAAAAATTTGTTCATGTTTATCATGATTTTCTAGATAAGTTTTCTTTGGAATTTTTGAATAAAACTAAGAAGTTCGGACAAAAGGAAATATATTAGGATTCTTCTGATATATTTCGGTCCGAAAGTTATCCTCTTGTATAAGAAAACTATCTCTTCCAGTATATTGATACCCTGATCAATTATCTTATATATAACCAAGCATGCCTCCAACAACTCTAAGTGTCTCAAATACTAATAAGGAGGAGGCTCAAAGGGTTAAAGATTGTCAAGGAATCAATAATGAGAAGAAGAAAAGAAGCAGATCAAAAATCATGTCTGATTATGATTATGAAGGTTCGGTTGGATCACAAGATGAGTCATGTCTATTGGCCTACAATCTACAAGATCCAACCAAAACCACGTGGGTTCGTTCTAATAGTATGATTGACTATATCCATGGTTTTGAAGAACTAAGAACCAATCTCATAATAACGATTCGAAATCAAGATTGGCTCAAGGATAAGATTGAGGAAACAAAAGATGAAATTGCTGACATGAAAATTCAAGTTGAGAAGCTTGAGAAACAGTAAGTGGTTGCAAACAAGTCTCTTGAGACATACTTTAACAGTTTGAACACTGAAAAAACATCAATGGACAACAAGAGTACCACTAGAGATTAAGTTATTTGTTGTAATACTTAATCTAGAAAAATAGACATCAATTTTTGATTTCCTTCATTGATTGTATAAGTTTATTGAATAAAAACTATTATGAATAAAGTTATTTTTATAATTTTTCTCGTGATAGTTTTTGATTTACATAGCCAGTAATTTAATGTTTTATTTATTTGCTATGTATGTTTATGGGATGTTTGATTACGGTTTTATTACCTTGATATTCGATCTCGTAATATGTTGTGAACCCTTATGGTTTGGGTGACTTTTTGATTTAGCAGGATTAAGTTCTAGCCCATGTTGGTAGGCTTTATCAAAGGATCGTAAGGGGTTCCTATAGAAATAATATGTGAAAAAGTCACAATATGTTGAATCGGTTTTGGTTTAGCATAAAATCATATGTGTTTCGACGGTTTTAAACTTTTGCTTGCAATTGTTAAAGCCAATTTTCAAACTTTCTCTGGTAAAGGTTGGTTGATGTTATTCTTTTGTTTTTGGCATAAGGATAACAACATAATGGTATTTCGATATCAATTCTCCCTAGAAGAAGACGATGCGATCATATTGGAGAAGTTGGATGCGAAATTGAGGTAACAATCTTGTTAGTTAATTATTTTCCTGTTTTAAGAAAAGCCTATTTTTATTTGATATATATATTGTTTTTTCTTAATCGAAATTGTCGGTTCAATTGATGTGTTTATTCCATTATGTATGTGTGGATGTTTGGATGATTCAATTGGTTCCAGTTAAGTAAAACTATTGTTATCTTGCTTTGTTGTGTGATATCAATCGTTTAGGCTTACGAAAGTTTGGTGCAATTGCGGTTCTTTAATATTTATGTTATTTCAATTGCCTCCAGTTAAGTAAAATAATTGTTATTTTGCTTTATTGTATGGTATCAATTGTTTAGGCTTACAAAATTTTGGTGCAATAGTGGAACTTTAATGATATATGTTCTTTCAATTGCTTCCGGTTGAGGTGAATAATTATGCAAGTTGATTTATTGGTTTGTATGAATTATTTATGGATTAACGAATGAATATACTGATGGGATGAGTTGTTTAGTCCAATTCTATTCCGGATAAGCTAAACTAAGTTAATTCTGATCTTAGTTAGACTTATCAAAGTGGAGGTTTCGGTTGTTCAAGTCTAGCTGAATGCCTAAACAAGGAAATGCTAGTTAACTAACCTAGTATTTGGCTTGTTTAAAATCTAAAGGTCTAAGTTATATGGATAATTACAATCTGATGAGAAAAATGGAGTTTATCTTTGTTTTGGTCTTATCAAATGAAGTGGTTGTATTTATACAATCGGTTTAGCAAAGGAACTAAGTTGCTTAGTCAATTTTTGGTTTGCTAAACTAGTTGGGAAAATTGCTTCGAGCAATTATTTCCTTGATAACATATCAAAACATAATTACTTTGTACTTTCGGTTTTGATATTGGTTATCAAAAATGGGTATGTAAAACCCTCGTGCTTGACTCAACGGGTTGCAAGTCTATTTTGAGATTTGTAAGATCCTTTTCGTGTCGTCCTTTATTTTTTCGTTTCTTTGTCATTTTTATGACAAAAAGGGGGATAAATATATGGAGTAAACAAGTGATTATGGCATCAATTTTATGTTGTTTGGTGTCACTAGGGAAGAGGACAATGGTGCTTGAAATGTTTATCTAACGAATGAGGAAAAGCATAGACTAAGGGGGAGTAACATATCATACGATTAGGATAACAAAGACATGCGGATTGAAAATCTACCTATCTCACCTTTAGGGAGAGTATGAGCTTTGTTATTATAATGTCAACAACGACATTTTAAGGATTGAATTAATGCAGGTTATGTGCTATTGAATTCGGGAATCAAGCGTATGTTTAATGAATTATTGTAATTTGTTTATCCATATGATTGTAAGAGTTTTGTCACTAAAATTGACAAAATGGGAGATTGTTAGAGCATAGATCGATTGAACCCACCAAGCGTTGGTATATCAAGTTTGGTTGTCATATTTTAGTGAACCAAAACTCATTTAAGAGTCGCTTGATTTAAATGTACTAGAGTCAACTTCGTATGGGTTAGCTTGAAAGTATTAGGGTGAGACATTACAAGTATTGCGAAGATTTAAAGAACTGAAGAAGTACGGAGCTACAACCACAACATCATCCTTCCACTTGAGGTTAGTGATATTTGACTTGAACTGTTTCATTCCCTAATGTATCTTTCAAGTCGTGCATATTGAAAACATAAAACTGCGAAGCATGAACACTCTAGATAGACATAGTATTAAGGAATACAATATGAAGTTTCTTGCTTAACCATTAAGCTTTGTATATGAGACATCGACATAATCGTATGAATGCTATTGTGATCATGTATGGGTATGAGGTGAGGATTTCATACTAGGAAACAATGTTTTTACATGTGTTTTAAGGAAGTAAGTTCATGATATGTGTTGTGAACCGAAAAGGAAATCCCCAGGAATTATTGGGGCTGTTCTTCATTGCAAATCTTATGAATGACCAATATGTGTGATTAGTATAACCGCTCATGACTTGTTTGTGTTCTTGGTAAAACTAGTCACATGAGGCCTGACTTATGTATTGGTATGACTTTTATTAGTGAAACCGATCTTAAGTAATCACCTAGGGTATGATCGGGTTTGTGTGTGTCTGACCAAATTTGAGAGAGGGGAACCAATCCTATGAAGAGGTGCAGTACATCACAAGGGGGAACCGATCCTTATATGAGGTGCAACAAGGAATATATAAGAAAGGAGAACCGATCTTATGAACATGTGCAACACGTTTTTAGGCAAGGGGGAACCGATCTTATGGACATGTGCAGTGCATACAAGTTAGATACCAAATATATGTGGGGAACCGATCCTAGTACCTAGTCAGCCGAATTTTGGTAAGCTAGTGTGACTATGCACAGTACTCTCATGGTGGTAGAACCTAAACTTGTTTTGGTAGAACCGTTACACCCATGGTTTATGATTGAGTGTTACTTGATCAATCACATAGTTCTTGAAAGTCATATGAACCAATTCTAAACTTTTTTGGAAGTGTGGTAAATCAGTTTCAAGTGAGTAAGTATGAAAAAGGACTTGCAAGAGTAAGATGTCGACACACTTTGAACACGCGCATTAATGTGTATTCTTTTATTGTTCAAAGATATTCCTTAACACCTAAGAAGGAAGTAAATCCCAAGATCGAATTTAAATAAGTTAAGAATCTTTTAATTAAGGTTTTTAATTATATATGGAAAATAATAATTAGTAATGTGCATTTGCTAGTTAAAGATTTTCCAAGGAGATTTCGATCATTATTTTTGGACAGTGCATTCATAGGAATTATGAAAACCGAATTTGGGTTAATATGGAAAAATATCTTGAGAATATTTTCGGTTTTGGAAATTCCTTGGTGTCCAAAATTCCTTGTCTATAAATACTTTGAGTTTGCATTTTTAGCAAACTAATCCTTCGTGACAGTAAACTTCCTATGTTGTACTGTTACTGGTGAAGCCGCCTATCGGAGAGGAGAGTAATCTAATTAGGTGAAATCTCTTACGGCTGCTCAATTTAAATTCTTCTTTGGGATTGAGAATCTCTAGCGCGACCTCCGTTGGGGGGAAACTAGATATTGCGGTTTATCTTTAGTTATCGTATTGATTTGATTGACTAATGGTGGTTGAACTTTGATTGCACCTAGTTTGTTTATGCTTGAGAATCTTCTCTTCTGATATAAGATTCACTCAAATTAGTTCAAGGTTTCGACATGGATCTTTAGACTGTTGTTAGATCTAAAGACGATCTTGTGATAATCCATTATTAACAGACTCCGTTCTATGTGCGATTGATCACAAGATATTCAAGTAGTTGTGTACAGGTGTTTATTGAAGATCTAAGAAGATTTGAAGACAAAGAAGAGATATAAGATTTCAGACTTGGTTTTATAATCTTTGGTGTGCACAATACTTGTTTTGGTAAAAGAGGATCCAATTAATAATCGATTTATCTTTTTGGTAGATTGGATTGATTAAATGAGAAGATCGGCATCAACACAATTCTTTGGATTAAGAGTGTTGTTGGTTTAATCTTAACGATTACCTTTTGGTGATTGAACATAAGATAGATCTTGAAACCTGGCAAAGGAGTTTATGTTATGATAAACAGAAGAGCCTTTGTGCAACTCATATCACTTGGTTGAAGAGAGTTGATACCAAACATATTTTTTGTTCTTTTACTGTTTGGAATACGAACCAAAGGAATTGGTCCAAGTACGTGACTTGTTTATAGCTTGGAGGCGTGGGAATACAGAGGTGAACTATAGGTTTAGTTGCTTGGTCTCAACTTTATGAAGTTGGTTTATTTTGTATAGCGGCTTAATCCTGAGAGTATTCAATTCTGGACTAGGTCCCGAGGTTTTTCTCCATTTGAGGTTTCCTCGTTAACAAAATCTTGTTGTGTCATTTACTTTATATTTCTGCAATATAATTGTTTTATTATAATTAAAGTAAATTGCATAAACGTTAATTCCTATTTACTTGATACGTGAATCCTATTGTGTTTGGTTAAGTCCGAACCTTTGTATCAAGTAAACATACTTCGTTGTTGTATTGTCTCGATCTCGTATCCATAGACGATCACACGAAGTGTGAACTGATTAGTTGCATTGACTCGACTCAGTCCATAGACAATCACTTTCGGAGAAAGGACTTATAGGAAGAAAAAGTTTTAGCTTGAGGTATATTGGGGTACCCTTTCCTTTTCACGGGTAATGATCCCCGAGAGCAGATGGGTATGATCCCCATAAAAAAATTTGTTCCTGACCATCGATGGAGGCTGTCCGTGCCGATAAATGATAGGTGGGTGTATGAACCAAGGTTTTCGTACCGTGAACTCAAGGTTCGTTGGTGAGATGTGCAAAATATAATTAAATGAATTGTTGAACTCAAGTGTGAACTAAAATACATGAATTGTGAATTGATGTGTTAAATCCAAATGGTTGATTAGTGGACTCGTGGTTTGTCTGTGACTATATTAACACGTGAGTAGATGTGTGAATCATTAATGAATGACTTGTTGACAATTATTATGGTTTGATGGTGACAATATTAATATGTGAATGGTGTGTGGAAACTTAAATGGATGAATTGTTGAAAACGATATTGTTGTTGTGAATTGTTGAGTCGATCCTAAATGGTTCATTTATTTATAATAATATTAATGTTGTGAACCCATACACTGAATTCTAGATTGGATGATTTATCGAAAATATTGTTGGTATTGTAATGCTTGAATATACCGTTGATTCGTTGAAGTTGTACACTATTATTGTTATATGTTTTTCCTTGAAAAAATGATTATGTTTGCGCATCTTAAGAGAATTGGAAATGCATTATACTGAGTTGTCACCTCACCCCCAATTGACATCCTTGCAGATTTATTATAGTTGCGTAGCGGAAGCTAGGATTGAGTAGCTTATATTGGTTGAATTGTTTTATTGTATTGCTTGAAATATAATTTAAAATAACACATTTGTTGGAAATGTTGTTACAAATGATTAGAGAATTCATATGTTTAAATTAATGTTAGAAAGGATAAATTATGTTTGTTGTATTTAATAAACTATAAGAGTTATATGCATAAGTCTCTTTCCGACCCGTAACGCTTCGAGTTCGGATCTGTATGTGTGTTGATGGTGGATTTCTATTTAAAGGCTAAAATTGTAAAAAGCCAATTTTTGTAAGCTGACGTCCTGCAAAGGATAAAGCCTTCAGGTGATGAATATTTCTCTCCATGATAATTCATTGGAGCATGTGCAACCATCCCTGAGAATTAAAACCTACCCAGAGCGGAGCATGTAGAAACCATCCCGATTTTATGTAGGTTTGCAGCATTACTATTAATGATTTAATTAAATCCTTGTGTTCGACATGAAAACACCCGTAGGCTACCTGATGGCGGGTTATATTAGCCCCGTTGAACGCATGCAAGACTACCCATGTTAGTCTCACCTGCTGAAAACAAACCCAAAAATAGATCTTATCCGTCCAACTTCGCAGGCATAGATGGAGGGTGTAGATATAGATTCATGGGGTCCTGAGCATGCAACCATGATCACCTCGGACCCGCCTTCATGCATGACCGAACGGTCAAGACCAACTATAGTTGGTCCTTCCAAAACGTGCGCTCAAAGTGAGCATGACGCACGGCTAGGGTTCCTTTTAATCATGAACGTCCAACTTCGCAGGCATAGTTGGACGGCTTAGATTATACCCTAAAACAAGTAGTGAAGTGATGGTACACCATTGGCGGGCCCACTTTCTACCTACATGACCGACTCCCTCATAGGCAAGCCGTGGTGCAAGAAACGATTGTCCAAACAAGGCTAGGTTAACACCTTATGCAGGTTGAGAAGATCCAAAACGATCACGACCATCCAACTTCGCAGGCATAGTTGGATGGATTAGATTGCGCCCAGGGTCATAGAGAAAGCATGTACATGCTCACTGTCGGCCCAAAATGTTGCATACATGGTCGGTCTCCTCAAAGGAGGCGCACGCAACCCAAAACCGATCGCCCAAAGTGGCCGGTCCGAAATCCTAATTAGGGTTTGCGGCGCATATGTCACAGAAACATCTCGAGCGTCCATCTTCACAGGCTTGGATGGAAGGAAAAGATGGATACTTAGAGGGAACCAAGCATGCTAGCATGACCACCGTGGGCCCAACTTCACGCCTAGCTGATCGGCCAAGACCGGCAGTGTTCAAGTTCCTTGATATGCGTGCCCAAAGGTGGAATGTCACGGCCCCTCCATAAGTTCTAATCTTGACCACTCGTCTTTGCCACCTAAAGTGGGTGGCTTAGATCAAATCTTTGCAAGTCAAGCAAGCATGGGCGTGAACACCATTGTACCACCTCCATGCAGGGCCAATCGGTTCCTCCATAGAAACTCCCTTAGCATGCAAACGTTTGGGTTGAAAGAGGCAGCATGCGCGCCTCCCATCCAACGATCGTAAGTAGGGTTGCAAGCCATCTCGTCCGTCCAACTTTGCAAGCTTGGACGAATGACTTAGGGTGCGAATCAACCAGCAAACAACGTATCACCATGATCACCATCCGTCACTCTTCTTCACAGGGTGACCGACCAAGGCATGGCCTGTCTATACAGCCTCCAAACGTTCACCTGTAGATGGATGCATGCGATGTTATACCAAGTTCACGATTCACCCTGCACTATTTTATGTGGGTCCCACGATCCAGACACTCGAGACATTAATCACGTCACAACTGGGGGATACAAACTGGGGTATTGGTCTGGCGGTTTACAGCGTGCAGCGTGCAACACGCCATCACAAGATCGTGTCAGGGAAACATGGGCAGTTAGCGATGATAAGAGAAGTGCGCAAGCAACCGTGTGACACTAACACACAACTCCACTTCCTCCATCACTCCATTTCCTCCACTTTCCCACGAGAGACATGATGAAGGCTTATGGACTTGTATAAATAGGTTCTCCTCCCTATTTCCAACAGAACACAGAAAACTAAGTGTTAATACCATCGTATTCAACACCCAGAGCTTGCCTGCAACATTTGCTAGCCTGCTCAACCTTCTATTAACAATTCATCAAATAGCCTTCACCTTCATACTCTCAACACCTTCTTCGCTTCCCTCCCTAAGATCAACCACACATCCTTCACCTGTGACCGAAACAAATATGGAATTTCCGTGTCTTCGGTTTAGGCCAGAATTGTACAGATTATCTCTCGAATCAAAGTACTCATCGTGCAGCACATTTGTTGAAGGTTTAAATTCTCTTCTCATCCACAAACACCCAAAATTACCTAAACCTGCAGAAGTAGTTTTCTCCCACAAACAATTGGCGACCACAGTGGGAGGTTAATCTCTCGGTTGTGAAGTCGATTTCTTCGATACCTAATCTTGTTTAGTTGATTTCAAGATGGTCGGTCTTAGGAATACCTCGACAGCCTCAAGTCATGATCAAGTTCCCTCCGACGACACACCTAATGGTCTGGATGTAAGAATCCCGACGTTGATCGAGTTGGCACGAGTACAGGAGGTTCACACGAGAAACATGGACCTGATCAAAGAAGCAATCAACAACATACTCGACCTCCTCATCAAGATGACGACAGAGATGGGAGGCCCTGTCATGGAGGTCCCGACACTGGGGAATGAACGCCCCCAAATCAATAGTTTCACTACAGGCCAAAGACCTGTGGATCAGGAATCCGCTTCTTTAGTGGGAAGTTTATGTGAACTCTTACACCTCTCAAAAGAGAAGCGAACAGAGACGTTTGCAGCCGTCAACCAGATAGCCTTGGATGTACAGTTAACTCCCTTGCGCTCAGAAGTTTCAAGCGTGATAGAGGTATCTGTAAACAATGTTACTTTTACAGAGGAAGACATGATGGCAGAAGAGGGCCACAATCGGGCCCTGTATGTTACCGCACGCATCAAAGATTCAGAATTCAGGCGGGCCCTCATCGACACAGGAGCATCCTCAAATGTGATTACCCTCAAGACACTCAAGGAGGCTAAGGTTCTCCCAAACAAGATTGTGCGGCGGTCTACCACAATGACGGACTTTGAAGGGAACCAAACCAACACATATGGGTATGTCAATCTGAACTTATCTGTAGGTCATATTCAATCAAAAGTGAAATTCGAAGTCATAGAGAAGGAACCAGACTACCACATGATACTGGGTAGGCCATGGCTCCACGAGAATAGGATTGTTCCTTCAACCTATCACCAGTGCCTGAAAACTACGCTGAACGAGGAAGTCATTCGTATACCTGCATCATTGTCTCCATACGCACCCATATGCGGAGTAGAATTGTTCAAACCGAAGGAAGCTATGCAGGAAGATCCAGGCGAAGTACGTTGTACCCCACTTCCCCCATGGGCGTCAATCCAGGAAGAGGATCGGCTTGCGTCATTAAAACTCAGACATGATGCATCCCAGCTGACGAGGAACTCTCCTTCACCCAGCGGGGCGGGAAACCACGTTACCAAGAGAGGACGAACCTTTGTGGTAACTCAAGATCAGAAAGGAAATACTGTCTACCACCGCCACTGTTAGCAATTAGCAGGAGAGATTGATTCTCGGTCTCTCCACCTAATAGAATGTTGTCAAAGCGGAGACCCACAAGAAGAGGTGTTGGACGCCCCCAGACAGCTGCAAGACGGTACCACCTCTACAACTGACGAACTCGAAACTATTAACATCGGCAGTGAAGAGTCTCCCAGGCCCATTTCCATTAGTTCCACTCTGTCCACGGAGGAGCGGACGAATCTTGTGCAACTCCTCAAAGAATACCAAGATATATTTGCCTGGACATACGATGAAATGTCTGGTCTGGATGAAAAGTTGATTACTCATCACCTGCACATCAAGTCTGGATCCAAGCCTATCAAACAGTCTCCAAGACAATTCAAACATGAGGTGGAATATCAGATTAAATATGAAATCCAGAAATTGCTAACTGCCGGATTCATCAAGCCCATCCACCATCCAACCTGGCTGACTAACGTGGTCCCAGTAAAGAAAAAGAATGGGCAGATCCGATGTTGTGTAGATTTCAGAGATTTAAACAAGTGCTGCCCCAAGGACGACTTTCCTCTACCTAACATCGACATTTTTGTAGACGCCACGAGCGGGCATGGCATGTTCTCATTCATGGATGGATATAGCGGCTATAACCAGATAAGGATATACGAGCATGATGCAAGTAAGACTGCTTTTCTAACTCCTCTTGGAAATTTTTACTATACAGTTATGCCTTTCGGTTTGAAGAATGCCGGCGCAACATATCAACGCGCCATGACAGCAATTTTTCACGACATGATTCATAAACAAGTTGAAGATTACGTAGATGACATAGTAGTCAAATCGAAAACCCGGACGGAACACACAGAAATCTTGCGACAAGTATTCGAGAGGTGCCGTGAGTACAAGTTGAGGATGAATCCTTTGAAATGTGCCTTTGGTGTCTCCTCTGGAAAGTTTTTGGGATTCCAAGTGACTGCTGAGGGAATCAAGGTGGACCCATCTAAGACTCAAGCCATCCTCACTATGCCGCCACCTCGAACCGTGAAGGAACTGCAAATTTTTATGGGAAAGGTGAATTACATTCGACGTTTTATACCTGGTCTAGCTCAACTCGTTGCTTCCTTCACCCCCCTGCTGAAGAAAGGAGCATATTTTAACTGGACCAGCGTCCAACAGGAAGCGTTTCGGAAAATTTAGCACATATTGTCGTCTCCAGCCATCATGAAGTCTCATGTTCAAGGGAGACCGTTATATCTCTACACCGCCTTCAGTGACACTGCCGTTGGAGCCTTGCTGTCTCAAGAGGATGATGAGGGAGTCGAACGTCCTATATACTACTTCAGTCGAATATTGAGGGACGCTGAACTCAGATACCCGAGAGCAGAGAAAGCATGCCTAGCATTGATACATTCCATCCAGAAGTTCAGGCATTACCTACTATCCAGCAAGGTAACGCTCATATCCAAATCGGACCCTGTGAAGTTCTTACTGTCAAAACTAGTTCTAATGGGAAGGGCTGCCAAGTGGCTCCTCCAAATGTCAGAGCTAGACATAACGTGTACTCCATCCAGAGCTGTTAAGGGTCAGGATGTCGCAGATTTACTAGCAGCTTTCCCTGGAGAAAGAACCACATCATTGCATGAAGACCTTCCTGGAGAATTTCCAGACATCTCTGTTGTCTAAGAGGAAGCTTGGATGTTATATTTTGACGGATCCGTTACTCCCATCAACAACACTGGAGGAGCAGGCATAGTCCTAGTATCTCCAACTGGCGAAGTCTTTTCACACTCCTTCAAGTTAGATTTTCAATGCACTAACAACTCAGCGGAGTATGAAGCCTTCCTTATAGGGTTGCTATTATCCAAGAAGGCGGGAGCCACACATTTGGAAATAAGAGGCGATTCCAAATTATTGGTTAATCAGATGAACGGGGTGTATGCACTAAAAGAGATAACTCTAGCTTTGTACCGGTCTGAAGCTCAGAGACTGCTGAACTACTTCGCTGACGCAACCATAACTCATGTCAGCCGCAACAACAACATGCATGTTGATTGCCTGGCAACATTATCTTCTAAATTGCAGTTCGAAGGCATAGAAGAAACCCTGACGGTGAAAATAAGGACAGTGGAATCAACATGGCTCTCACAATGCAAGGATGCTGAAACTTGTGACTGGCATACTACGATCATTCAGGAGCTTAGCAGTTCACTTTCTCAAGAAAAGGTCATCCTTAAAGCCTTACAAAACTTCTTTATGCTCTACGGCATGTTATACCACCGAAACCCAGATAGTTCCTTATCAAGATGTCTCGGAGAGGAAGAAGCACAGCTGAAACTTGACCGTGTTCATAACGAGATTTGTGTACAAACATTGGTGGTGACACTCTATCGACGCCTCCAACGTTTAGGCTATTACTGGCCAGAAATGGAGACACAGTCTCGAGCGCTCCAATAGTCTTGCTCAAACTGCGAGGCACCACCTCATAAACTAGAGATACTCAACATAAATCACACCGGGGATTGGAGGCAGCCATATGTTAACTACCTTCGTGATGGCACAGTTCCTGCTAACCCAAAAGAGGCAGTCAGAATGAAACAGAGAGCGAAGTGTTTCGTGTTCCACGAGGGGATTTTGTACCGGAAAAGCTTTGGAGGTGATCTGCTACGGTGCCTGGATGGAGGAGAAATCTCAACAATATTGAAAGAGATGCATGAAAAAGAACATCAAGGAAAGAAGAAATTATTTCTCCAGATACACGAGAAATATTACTGGCCGTCCATGGAAGATGATGCAGCTTCCTTCGTTCAAAGCTGCCACAAATGCCAGATTCACGGGAACCTCGTCCATGCACCATCCACTTCCCTACATTCGATAAGTATCCCGCTGTCATTCTATAGCTGGGGACTTGATATTGTCGGAAATATCAACCCGCCATCATCAAAGCAGCATGAATATATTATAACCGCAACTGAATACTTCACAAAATGGGTCGAAGCTATTCCTCTGCGTGGAACTACAGGAGCAACGATTGCAGTGTTCATTAAAGAGCATATCATATGCCGCTTTGGAGTACCTAAACATATCATTATCGATAACGGCACTCCCTTCGCCAACAAGCAAGTATGAGAGTTGCTTGAAGGATATGGAATTAAACAAGTCTTCTCCACCATCTACTACCCTCAAGGGAATGGGCAGGCTGAGAGCACCAACAAAACATTAATCCTGATTCTCAGTCGGACAGTACATGATAATCCCAGAGAGTGGCATGAACAACTACCGATGGCACTATGGGCATACCTAACGGCACCTAGGAGATCCATTGGAGTTTCTCCATACTCACTCGTTTACGGGGATGATGCTGTCCTCCCGGAAGAAATCAAAATCCCATCAGACAGGATTGCAGCGGCAAGTGGAGTCCACTGGAACGAAACTGGGGCGTCTAACTGCAGGATAGCTGAGCTCGATACTCTAGACTACAGAAGAAGAAAGGCATAGGAACGCACTCAGGTGTACAGAAACAGAGTCTCCAGGACGTATGACAAATCTGTAAGGCCACAAAGTTTTAAAGTGGGAGACCTAGTTTTGAAGACAGCCAAACACATCCAACAAGACATGTCTGCACCAAAGTTCTCTCCAAAATGGGAAGGACCTTACGTGATTACCAAGGCTTACAACACTGGATACTACAAAATCATTAAGGTGGATGGAGGCAAGTTGGAAGCAGTCGTCAATGGAAAATGGCTCAAGACATATCACGCCTGATCATTGTCCCGTACTTGTCCCATGACATGATAATACAGGCATTCTCGTTTCATGTCTAACTTGTTAATTTATTCAGAAAAAATTAATGAATTTTTCTCCATCCATCTACACAAAAAAAAAATCGTATCTCTCAATGGAGTGCAAAAGAAAAAGAGAGGGAAGGAAATCTCTCAACGCAGCTCAGAAGAGGTCGTCCAACAGGTTGTAATCCCTGGAAAGCATCATCTTCAACCTTGCCTGGTACCTCTCTTTTCGGGCCTTCAAGCTTTGGATCGCCTGCTCCACCTTCTCTGACTCAGCATCCAGAGCCTTCTCTTCCTCCAAGATAGCCTTCGCAGTATGGAATACGTTCATCAGGATACCAGCTCGATCGACCTTGATGATGTCAAGACGCTGCCGCAGCCAACTCACGTTGAACTCCATGGACTCGCAGGTAGAGAGCATGTTTTCCCACTTCTTGAGATTTGATTCAGCTACCTTGCGGATAGAGACACCTTCCATCTCAGCAATCATGGGAAGCAAGCAGTTTACCACAGTAACCAAATAAGACGAGCAATGCCGAATTACGTTCCTGGTCGCGATATGGCCATACTTTCTCCATATCTTTGTGTACATGGAGACGAACTCCTTTCGTACTAAAAAACCACCGACAGTCTTGTATCTAGAAGACAAGCATTTCATACCAATATCGAATGAAAGGCCGGCATTGGGGTATTCATAGGATGAAATACCCAAATCAGCATTCTCAAGGTCGTCCGGTGAAGGTGTAGATAAATTCGAAGAAAGTGGACTATCCAAGTCATCGTCATCAATGACTTTTACACATGTTCCAGGTGGACATCTCTGCAAAAGAGGAGATTATTCACCTGATCAGGAAATAAGGGTGACTACTCGTAAAAGAAAAGGGAAAAGAACAAACTGACGAACCTGGGTGATATGAAGAAGACGACTTGTTGTTTCCTGACATGATGGAACTCTGCAGAGAAGAAATTATATCCCAATATGTAGAAGAGGATTCATGTGCATACGTATATATACATGCCAAGGGAAACCCTAGAAGCAGCTATCTCGGAGTACGGCCGGCCGGCAAGGGATCAACACCAACCAAGTCGCGCTAGCTTCAAAAACCTAGCTGAAATCGGAGAAAAATTCGTTGAGGGGGAACAACTCCACCAGCGCTACAGGGCATTCGGCACGAGCACCCTCCCCATGTGGTAAAAGTACGTTTACCCTAGCCTTAGTTATTTTTGTGCAAACTATCACCATCTCATGCCTACCCTACAATAGTGTAACCATTGCATGCTAGGCAGGGGACTTAATGTTGATGGTGGATTTCTATTTAAAGGCTAAAATTCTAAAAAGCCAATTTTTGTAAGCTGACGTCTTGCAAAGGATAAAGCCTTCAGATGATGAATATTTCTCGCCATGATAATTCATTGGAGCATGTGCAACCATCCCTGAGAATTAAAACCTACCCAGAGCGGAGCATGTAGAAACCATCCCGATTTTATGTAGGTTTGCAGCATTGCTATCAATGCTTTAATTAAATCCTTGTGTTCGACATGCAAACACCCGTAGGCTACCTAACGGCAGGTTATATTATCCCCGTTGAACGCATGCAAGAATACCCATGTTAGTCTCACCTGCTGAAAAAAAACCCAAAAATAGATCTCATCCGTCCAACTTCGCAGGCATAGATGGAGGGTATAGATATAGATTCAGGGGGTCCTGAGCATGCTACCATGATCACCTCGGACCCTCCTTCATGCATGACCGAACGGTCAAGACCAACTACAGTTGGTCCTTCCAAAACGTGCGCTCAAAGTGATCATGACGCACGACTAGGGTTCCTTTTAATCATGAACGTCCAACTTCGCAGGCATAGTTGGACGGCATAGATTATACCCTAAAACAAGTAGTGAAGTTATGGTATACCATTGGAGGGCCCACTTTCTACCTACATGACCAACTCCCTCATAGGTAAGCCGTGGTGCAAGAAACAATTGCCCAAACAAGGCTAGGTTAACACCTTATGCAGGTTGAGAAGATCCAAAATGATCACGACCATCCAACTTCGCAGGCATATTTGGATGGCCTAGATTGTGCCCAGGGTCATAAAGCAAGCATGTACATGCTCACTGTCGGCCCAAGATGTTGCATACATGGTCGGTCTCCCCAAAGGAGGCGCACGCAACCCAAAACCGAACGCCCAAAGTGGCCGGTCCGAAATCCTAATTATGGTTTGCGGCGCATATGTCGCAGAAACATCTCGAGCGTCCATCTTCGCAGGCTTGGATGGAAGGCAAAGATGGAGACTTAGAGGGAGCCGAGCATGCTAGCATGACCACCGTGGGCCCGACTTCAAGCCTGGATGATCGGCAAAGACCGGCAGTGATCAAGTTCCTTGATACGCGTGCCCAAAGGTGGAATGTCACGGCCCCTCCATAAGTTCTAATCTCGACCACTCGTCTTTGCCACCTAAAGTAGGTGGCTTAGATCAAATATTTGCAAGTCAAGCAGGCATAGGCATGAACACCATTGTACCACCTCCATGCAGGACCAATCGGTTCCTCCATAGAAACTCCCTTAGCATGCAAACGTTTGGGTTGAATGAGGCAGCATGCACGCCTCCCATCCAACGATCGTAAGTAGGGTTGCAAGCCATCTCGTCCGTCCAACTTTGCAAGCTTGGAAGAATGACTTAGGGTGCGAATCAACCAGCAAACAAGGTATCACCATGATCACCATCCGTCACTCTTCTTCACAGGGTGATTGACCAAGGCATGGCCTGTCTATACATCCTCCAAACGGTCACCTGAAGATGGCTGCATGCGATGTTATACCAAGTTCACGATTCACCCTGTACTATTTTATGTGGGTCCCACGAGCCACACACTCGAGACATTAATCACGTCACAACTGGGGGATACAAACTGGGGTATTGGTCTGGCGGTTTACAGCGTGCAGCGTGCAACACGCCATCACAAGATCGTGTCAGGGAAACATGGGCGGTTATCGATGATAGGAGAAGTGGGCAAGCAACCGTGTGACACTAACACACAACTCCACTTCCTCCATCACTCCACTTCCTCCACTTTCCCACGAGAGACATGATGAAGGCTTATCGACTTGTATAAATAGGTTCTCCTCCCTATTTCCAACAGAACACAGAAAACCAAGTGTTAATACCATCGTATTCAACACCCAGAGCTTGCCTGCAACATTTGCTAGCCTGCTCAACCTTCTGTTAACAAGTCATCAAATAGCCTTCACCTTCATACTCTCAACACCTTCTTCGCTTCCCTCCCTAAGATCAACCTCACATCCTTCACATGTGACCGAAATAAATCTGGAACGGTCGTGTCTTCGGTTTAGGCCAGAATTGTACAGATTATCTCTCGAATCAAAGTGCTCATCGTGCAGCACATTTGTTGAAGGTTTAAATTTACTTCTCATCCACACACACCCAAAATTACCTAAACCTGCAGAAGTAGTTTTCTCCCACAAATAATGTGGGGTTGACCCTAGTCTGTAACTTGGGGTGTTACAGTTTACTTGGTACGATAACCTAAAAGCATAAAGCGTGGACTCATGTCAAACCATGACCACTTTATTCCTCAGGAAATTTTATTCAGCCAAAAGAAAGATCACGTCAATAGACTTGAGCAGGTGCAACCAACGGGTAGGAGAAGAAATAGGGAAATACATCTTCCGATTTCGGAAACTCTCGTTGGACTGCCACGAGGACATTAATGAAGGAACGCTAGTTGAGACTTGCATATGCGGGATGGCGTCTTCCTTTAAGAGGAGCTTGATCAACCTCAGATTCCAAACGCTCGTCGAGTTGGAAGAAGTAGCAGAGAGGATCGCCGACTGTGTTGAAGAAACACATACAGACCACCCCTGGAAACACACAATCAATGTCGTCTCTGAAGCACCACGTAACGTAAGGCTCAATATTGGCAAAGGAAGGAAGGATTATTTCCAGACCACAGAGGGAAACCCAGGGGACTCAGAGGGACGAGGCGATACAACCCTCCACCTCCTCTTCCATGCAACCGAGAGCAGATAATCGAACTCTTGGAACAATGGGTAAAGAACAAGGAAAACAATCTTCCCCCGACGGTGCTAGATGTCAACAAAATGGAAAAGGGCGTGGACAGATACTGCTATTATCATCAAAGGTTAGGCCATCCAACAATAGAGTGCTTCACCATTAGATGTATTTTCGACTCCAAACGCTCAGCGGGAGAAATCAAAATAGCAGAGCAAGCAATTGGAAAAGACCCTCTCCCTCGTCATTGAACCAAAACTAGGCACGACATATGTAAAGCAAACACACCAGTGAAGAATCGCGGACCCCCTCTTGAAAACCCAGCAACGAACAACGGCGTCCAATAACTAAGGCAAGTTGTATTTCCCTTTTTAGTCCCCATGAATGATAATTTATAATGATGAATAGAAGCGTTGGCAAAAAGAAAAAGAAAACGTCTACGGGATGCATAGACACCCGAATAGCTGACGAATTTACAAAAGTCCACAGGATACATAGACATCCAGTCGGCTGACGAATTTACGAAAGTGTACGGGATGCATAGACACCTGGTCGGCCGATGAATTTACAAAGGCTACGGGATGCATAGACACCTGAATAGCTAATGAGTTTACAAAAGGCCACGGGATGCATAGATACCCGGTCGGATGACGAATTTACAAAAGGCTACGGGATGGATAGACACCCGATCAGCTAACAAATTTACGAAAATCCTCGAGATGCATAGACACTCGACTGGCTGATTTGTGAAAGGCTTGAGACACTAAGAGCACTTGGACAACCGATTAGCTTGTAGAGGTATTAAATCAAACTGTTTTATCCCATATAAAATGAACAGAGTAAGGAGTGGGCGCGTTCTAACTCCATCATTCCCTGGAGAAACTAAAAAGGGGTATAGGCATGATCCCCATACTCCCTGACAAAGGAGGGGGGGGAGAAGGCACGTTCCACGTAACATGCTTCATTTGAAGAAAGAAAGAAAAAGGTAGGCGTGTTCCCCATACGCCCTGCTCATCCCATTTTAGCTTTAACAAGATGCATAGTCACTCGGCCGACGAATTTGTGAAAAGCCTTGAGATGCATAGACTCTCGTCTGACTGAAAAATTTACAGAAGGCTAGAGGACACATAAATACCCGGTCGATCAACGAACTCACGTGAAGCCAAAGGCACACATAATAGGCTATGAGATACTTAGAATACTCGGGAAACTAATTGACATGCAGAGACGCTATATCAAACGATGTCTCCCATATAAAACAAACAAAATAAGAAGTAGGCGCGTTCAAATATACGCCGCGCTCCTATTACACTATATTTCGAGCATATGCTCTATCCAAACCCACCGCTTCTATAAAGAATGGGAATAGGCGCATCCCGTCCTGCTTCCTTCACGTTCTAAAGAGAAGGGGGATAGGCGCGTCCTTGACATACGCTCCCACCAAACCCCCTAAAGCAAAATGCACCACTTCCATATAAATTAGGAATAAGCATGTTGAACCCTCTAAGGCAAATCATAAAATCGCTGCCTTCTTCAGGACAGGCGCGTCCAAATACACTCCGCCACATTCTAAGGAAGAGCATATGATAAGCACGTAAGTGCTATATTTTATAACCATATTTCTATTAGCTAGGACTCAATACTTTGGCTAATAACACTATTTTAGTGCTTTGGTAGAAAGTACAAGTGAATTCGATCGTTCGGAAAATAAACGCCTAAATTGCAGCTTAAATGGCGTTTGCGGTGAAAATCACCAAAGTGGCTCACAGATGGAGCTCGCTTCCGAGTTAATGTGTCACAGACACCTGCTTGATTACCTGATTCCCTAGCCAATAAATTATCAAGAGACGCAAAGAGATTGTCTTTGACTAAAAACGCAGTACGTGTACCACACCTCCATCTAGCCATCACGGTCAGTGATACCAAAAGGAAAGTCAGTTTCTTTTAGCATTTGTTTCCACATAGAGTGCCTAAAAAAAGTCCAGTAGAGGAGTTAAGCAAGTGACGTGCCCACCTATACCTCACATCTCATATTTTAAATCAAATAAAAGAAAGTCTCAAGCAGGTGGCCATTATGAGGAGCAGTTTTTGTCTTTATTTCTTGGTGGAATTGAAATCAGTAATGGAGCGAAAAAAAGATAGAGATACTGATGGTTAGAGAGTTTTACTTCAATCCAGTGACAACAGTTTCTCATGGACAAAGTCTGAGTATTCTAATGGCTTCAGGAAGAGCAGGCAGTAGTGGTTGTTAGCAAGAAATTTGGGGTTTATTTTGTTTGTTTCTGCCATAGCCATGAAGGAGAGAATGTATTGCAGTGGTAATGGTTGGTTCGATGGTCTACATAAGTTCTCTCTAGGGACTTATATCGACTGGTGGTGGCGACCAATGAGCTATGCAGTCGATGAGGCTACATAATTGCAGTCGACGAAGAAATTTGTTAGCTGAATTGGTTTCATGGATGTAAATGATGGGTTGAAAGCGGTTTTCTAATTCAAAACAGCTAGGAGTTGATGAGGTTGTTGGTGTTTAACTAAAGCAGGGATGTGAATGGGTCTTGACTCTTGATGGGCTGTTCGGATAATGGTTACAGATTATAATTAGATGCGTTTTGAGTTTGTTTTGAGAAGTGATATATTATAGATTCATGAGCTTTTTGTTGAAGCAAAAGTAGGACCGAGAGTAGAGTTCAGACTCCAAGCAACAAAGGAATATGTGCAATTGGCTAGATTTTTCGTGGGTATGATTGGCCAGCTACTGGGGGAGACGGAGAGTTCATGTTGGCATCAAACAAAGGTCCAGGAGTTGGCCGAAACTGATTCGTTCAGTGGAGAATATTTGGCAATTGTGTTTAGAATTCTTGATGAAACTGGACGTGGTTACTAATTTGTAAAGTGAAATCCGACAGTAATAATGCGAAGGAGAATTTGCTCGACAATTGTAATGGTGGTTGTCGATGACAGGTGCGTAAAGTGAACTACAGTTGCTGGTGGTTGTGTTGGATGTATACATGAAAGAAGATGGAGAGAAATATGGAGATGGGATGCAGTGGTAGACAGGTATTTGATGAAAATGGCCGCGACTGCAGCGTTCTTTGCAACAACAAGGCGGGGGTCGAAGTTGGTGAAAGTGGTGGATTCTCTACTCTCGGCTTGGTGTTATTGTGGTTGCCATCAGAAGCGCAGTCGTGAAGACGAAAGCAAGCTGGAGTTGACTGATTTGTTTGCAATCAGCTGAAGAATTGTGGAAGTGCATGAGATAATACTTGGAGCAAGGAGCTTAGATGGTCGTGTAAAGATGAGTTGGTGCAGTGGCATGACTTGGGATGTGACGAGTTGCTGCAGTCAGTCGTGGAAGGTTCTTGGACGGACAGATGATGAAGTTGAATTAGAGGGACAGAAACATGCGATTGCCAAATTTTGGTAAATGTGTAGAGTATGGAAAGTGTTCACGATGGAGCCTGGAGTTGGATTTTGATTATTGGACTTGGCTTAGGCATTTTATTAGGTCTTAGTCAGATTTGTGTGCAAGACTATAAGAAGAAAACGAATACATATAAGAGAGGGAGGCCGGTTTTGGGAATTATCTCGGTCATTTTTGGGTTTTCAGAGGCGGCTGCAGCGAGAGAATGATAAGAAGCTGCCGTGAAGGCCATTCAAGCATAAATAGGGAGGAAGACGACGCCATTGGTTTAATCTTTTCTCTCTTATTATTATTTTTGATGGGTTTTAAGAAACCCATGATCATGATTTGCTAAATTTCTTTGTAACAAGGGTTTGATAGTTAAAACCACTTTGGGTATTAGGCTAATTTGAAATGATTATATAGCATTAGACCATTGTGATTTGAATAGATTAATTGTTGAATAATGTTTATTGATTGATCGAATAAATAAGTTGTTGCTTCACCGGTTTTAAAAACCTATGTGCGTGATTCATGGTTCTACAAATATATTTGTTCTAATTATTTGATAATCTATGCTTGGGTTAATGTCTTTGATGGGTTATGCTTAGAAAAGCCAGATAATATTTGTGAATCAATATTTTAGTTTCGTATAACTTTCTCGCTGATGCAATTTGATGGTTCATGCTTGGATTTAGTCTTTTGATGTGCCATGCTTAGGGTATACCAGTGATATTTACGACTCTAATACATATAATAGGTGATGTCGATAGAAAAGACGATAAATAATTATTCATGAGTTATGTTTCATTTCAGTAATTGAATATAAATAGTGGTGGATACAATAAAACCTAGTTACCGACTTTTCCATTGGATTCTTTCTATTAGTTTAGTTTATTTTCTTTCTTTTTATTATTCTAAAAATCCAAAAATATTGTTCCTGGTGTTATAGGGCCTACGGCCCATGGATGTGCGGTCCACTAGATGACTAGGGTTTTCTCCTTTCTCTCTATTTAAAGAACATTATACCTATGTAACCCCCTCTGCCTCTTTTATCAATAAGAAATTCCTCTTTTCTCTTTCTCTTGGTTTTACCTAATTCTTACTCAAATACGTTATCAGCACGAGCTCTTCCCTGCGGCTAGATTTTTTTTGGATTGTACCAGAGCTCGACTAGACGGTATCCCTAAACTTTTCTTTAATTTTTTTTTCTTTGTTATGTTGTTCGCAACACTGGATTTGGTTAAAGTCAAACTGTCTGCTATGATTGTTATGATATGATCAATTATGTTCACATATACCATAAAAACTTGCAAACTGTGCTAGTCTATGATCTGTTTTGTCCTTGTCTATTAGTAGATCCATTGATCTGTTTCTTTCCTAGTCTATGTATCTATATATGTATGATATATTTTGTCCTTGATTTGGAACTTTATCTTAGGCTTTATACTGCTACCATCTGGTTGATTATTTGCTTTTCCCATGGTGTGATGTTGATCTATGACTATTGTTTAACAATCTGTATAAGTACCTGCTATGTCTTGGTCCTATGACTACTGTTTAACATATTTTATTTCATTAAAATAAAATAAAATAAATATATATATATATGATGTGATTGGTAATATCTTGCTCCATTTCATGTGATCTGCTATATAACTTTATCTACTACAGTAATATTTATTTATTTATTTAAACATTATTATCATATTATATTATTTTGTGAAATTTTTTCTATATGATTTATTAAATGATAAGTATATATGGAGAAATAATATGATATTTTGTCCGTTTTTGAATTTATGCTTTTAAATAGTAAGATGTTATAAGTTTAGTAATAAGAACTATTCTCTGTTTGTTTTCTGAATTTATTTTCGAATGTGAAATATAATATTTTTATATATATTATTTTGTCTGTTTGTGATTGTGCATATATTGGCTTTATATACTAATGTTTTACCCATGCCATATGCATCCTACTATTTGTCCTTAGTATGATTTTGATTAGGTACTTTTAAAACCAATTGTTTATCCAACATTTTGTCTGCTTATAAGGATTTTATGTCTGTTCATTTTTTTATTTTTATTTTTATTTTTTTTCTCGTTTCGAGCATTGCCGTCACATGCATGTGGACAGATGATTCCCCACTTTTCCTTCAACAAACTAACCTAGTTTTAGTAAGCCTTCCCCTATAAACATGTGTCTGTCTCTATGCTATGCGTTATTATTATTTTCTTTGTATACCCGTTTTGTAATTATTTTCTCAAAATTTTTATAACGTTTGTACAATCATGAGTCTGGTATTATTGACAATTGACTAAGCATTGTCGATTATTTATAGGGTTATGAGTATTTATCCTTTTTTTTTAGAACCATCAAGAAACTTGGTATATAAAAATATGGTACTATAATTAGTCATACTCATGTTCATTACTCTTATCTTTGTAGATGGACCCAATTCGACCTGAATTTGAGCTTTTGGACTCAGCCGGAATTGAGTACCATCATTGGGGAGCTGATGTGGAGACTACTTTCGTGGCGAAAGACTACACCGCTACCATCAAGCCTTCAACCGCTGCAAACGTTGTTCCAGCGACTGAAAAAGAAAAGGCCAATGCCCTCATGTTTCTCAAGAGGCATATTGACCCTAAATTACGATGGGGCTACCACCATTTGAAAACACCAAAGGAATTATGGGATGCTCTCGAAAGTCATTTCGGGAATATTCACGATTCTTTACTTCCACAACTGCAAGTCCATTGGAATGAAATCCGCTTCCTGGATTATGTCAAAGTGAATGATTTTCAAAAAGACATGCTGCAGCTACAAGCACGTCTAGATTTTTGTGGCACCAAACTCACTGATGCTGAAATGATTCAGAAGACATTGTCAACTTTCCCAACATCTTCAATGATACTAGCGAACCAGTATCGATTGGAGGTGGATAACAAAAGGATAACCACTTTTAGTAAGTTGATTAACTTACTTCAAGTCGCCGAAAGGCATAATGAAATCCTTGTCAACAACAATGTAAGGGCTGTAGGAAAAAAGAAAGTTCCTGAAGAAAATTATGGCAAGGTTAACAGAGGAAAGAACCCCAAAGGTAAAAGGGGTGGACATGCTGATCATTCACAATCCCATGATTCATACTCCCGTACTCCGTACGCACGTGGAGAAAGCAATACACGTGGAAGAGGACGTAAGGGACCCAATAGAGGTCACGGGCGTGGCCAAGGGCGTGGTGGTAATTCAAATGTTTGGAACAGAGATGTATCTTCTGGCCCAAATGGTGGAAGCTCGAAGGTCGAGAAATCTCCTAATTCAAAAGGACGAAACTGGAAACAATCCTTGTTATAGGTGTGGGTCAACTGCACATTGGTACCAGCAATGCAAGGCTAGTAACAAAGTTGCATACATCTACAAGAAGTATCGAGAATATTTGGAACAAGAAGCTAACTATCTGGAAGAAAAAGAGAATGCCCCTGACGTCAACCTCACTATATCATATTTCCAAGGAAACAAGAGTCATTCCATATTGGATACTCCTGAGTTTGACTGAAAATGCTTCTTTAGTTATCCTTTGAACTCAGACGTTTATTTTAGTTTTAGTAGACTTTGGTTTAAATAATTTTCTTGATGGCTTGGACAACTTTATATGTCATCATGATTACCTTATGAATGGATTATCTATGAGTATTTATTAATTATATTTTGGTAATTGTTTAATATATTTTTACTTTGATAATCTGTTGTTTAGCATGTATATTAGAATGAAAAATACATCATTCTAGTAAGACTCAAATCCTCTAAAGTACATGAGATAAATTACTCGGATTTTGTAATGATACCACATTATCTACTTGTAGGAATGTCTCAAGGAGATATTGAATGTCTGGATGATAGTGGAACCACCCATACTATCTTAAGAAATAGACAATTGTTTGTTAACTTGACCCCTTATAATACATCTGTGACTACGATGATTGGATCATCACAAGTGATAATTGGGCGAGGTAATGCCCAATTCATGTTGCCAAATGGCACAGTGATTAAAGTCACAGAGGCTCTATATGCACCAAGAGCTAACCGCACCTTGTTAAGTTTCAAAGATATTCGTGCAAACGGTTATCATTTGGAAACTCACAGTGAAAATGGAATTGAATACATACATGTTACCTCTAATGAATGTGGAAGAAAATTCATTTTAGAGAAACTAATGAGTCAATCTAGTGGGTTATATCTCACTACTATTCGGGTTATTGAATCTCATGCTATTACCAACGATGAGTTGTTGAATAGTGACTCATACAGGCTTTGGCACGACCGATTAGGGCATCCAGGTCGTGACATGATGATCCGTGTTTTAAAGAACTCACATGAACATCCCTTTTTTCGAGGAAAAAAGAAAATGGGACAACAGACTATTACAGTGCACAATAACTAACTACTAACTGGTCAGAGTGTTACTCCAACACGACAGTTGCCTTCTCAAGAAACTGATGTGCAACATATTTCCCATTATGCTTCATTGACTATGTCAAAAGCACATCATTTATTTTGCAAAGCCTGTTCTTTAGCAAAAACATGATCGAGACCATCCTATGCTAAAGATACCAAACAAAATATCCCATTTTTGCATAGGATACAAGGTGATATTTTTGGACCTATACATCCAGAATGCGGACCATTCAGGTATTTTATGGTTCTGGTAGATGCTTCGACTCGTTGGTCACACGTTGCATTATTGTCCACAAGAAATGCTGCATTTGCAAAACTCCTAGCACAAATTATTCATTTGAGGGCTCACCACCCTGATTACCCTATCAAGTCTATCAGATTTGATAATGCTGAAGAATTCACATCAAAAGGATTTGATGATTATTGTATGTCTAATGGAATAGACGTAGAGCATCCCGTACCCCATATTCACACTCAAAATGGTCTCGCAGAAGCTACCATCAAAAGGTTACAGATGATAGCTAGGGCACTGGTTATGCGTATCAACCTACCTATTACTGCCTGGGGATACGCTATATTGCATGCAGCTATGCTTATTCATTTTCGACCCACTTCTAGCCAACCATTTTATGCGTACCAGTTGGTAACTGGATATGAGCCTGATATTTCACACTTATGCATATTTGGTTGTGCCATATATGTGCCTATTACACCCCCACTGCGTACTAAAATGGGTCTACAAAGACGATTAGGTATTTATGTTGGATATGAATCCCCAACTATTATCCGCTATTTAGAACCTTTGACATGCAATCTTTTTACCGCTAGATTTGCGGATTGTCACTTTGATGAGACAACCTTCCCGTCGTTAGGGGGAGATAAGAAAAAGGATTTTCTAAGGGAATGACAGGAATTGTCGTGGTATGTTCCCACGTTGTCTCACCTTGATCCCCGTACTCCATAGTGTGAGAGTGAAGTGAAACGAATCATCGATCTTCAAAATATAGCAGATTCAATGCCTGATGCATTTACTGATATAACCAAAGTGACGAGATCACATATACCAGCTGCAAACGAGGTTACAAATCCCTACTATGGGACAAAGCACTCTAGATAGAAATGCTAAGCTTACACTTGGTGGAAGTGTAGCTGAGGCCGTGGCCCCACAAAGGAAAAGGGGGAGGCCACCTGGTTCGATCGATACTCACCCAAGGAAGAAAAGAGTGAGTAAGGCACAACCCGATCCATTTATCATCAATGCAGATAATCCTTCTCATGAAGTTGTCTCTGATTATATTTATGTCCATGAATCAATACTGGAGGACGCTCCGATATTTGAAATGATTCCAGAGAACAAAGAAATCTCTATGGATTATGAAAGTGCATATGTGTTGATGGAAAGATCCTCCATGTATATTGATGATATATTTGCATATACCGTTTCTCGAGAAATCATAGAGCACGACGATATCGAACCACGCTCTATAGCAGAATGCCAAAAAAGAGCAGATTGGCCTAAATGGAAAGTTTCAATCCAGGAAGAACTAGATTCACTGGCAAAGAGACAGGTATTTGGTGCGGTAGTGCTAACCCCACTAGGTGTAAAACCTGTAGGACATAAATGGGTATTTGTCAGAAAGCGTAATGAGAATAATGAAGTCGTAAGATATAAGGCTCGCCCTGTGGCGCAAGGTTTCTCACAATGCCCTGGAATTGATTATGAAGAAACATATTCTCCTGTAATGGACGTCATAACTTTCCGCTACCTAATTAGTTTGGTAGTTTCAAAAGGACTTTAAATGCAGCTTATGGATGTGGTTACAGCATATCTCTATGGGGATCTTGATTCAGAGATATACATGAAAGTGCATGATGGCCTTCCATTGCCCGAATCAAATAACTCTAAACCACGGAGTGCGTTTTCAATTAATTTGAAACGCTCACTTTACGGATTAAAATAATCCGGGCGGATGTGGTATACCCATCTAAGTGATTATTTGATTGGGAAGGGATATACAAATAATGAGTTATGCCCCTGCGTATTTATAAAGAAAACGAGTTTCGGATTTGCAATTATAGTTGTTTATGTTAATGATATGAACATAATAGGTACTCTTGATGAAATAAGAGAAACCGCAAGCTATCTGAAATCTGAATTTGAGATGAAAGATCTTGGGAAAACTCGGATTTGTCTAGGAATTGAACTAGAACACCGAGCCTCTGGAATATTAATCCACCAGTCTGCATATGTCCATCAGATACTCAAGAAATTTAATATGGACAAAGTGCACCCCACTAGCACTCCCATGATTGGTCGAAGCTTAGATGTAAATAAGGATCCATTTGGTCCTAAGCAAGATGACGAAGAAGTATTAGGAGCTGAAACTCCTTACCTAAGTGCAATAGGCGCATTATTGTACTTAGCACAATGTACTCGACCAGATATTTCATTCTTAGTGAACTTGTTAGCTAGTTATAGCTCTGCGCCAACGCAGCGTTATTGGAACGGTATTAAGAATGTATTTAGATACCTTAAAGGAACCACTGACATGGGTTTATTTTATCCCTATGAGGACAAAAGGAGGAATGCTAAGACAACCCCTTACACTGAAACCCCAAATAATATTTTGGTTGGTTTTGCTGATGCTGGGTACCTTTCAGACCCACATAAAGCTCGATCTCAAACTGGTTATATATTTACCATAGGGAACACAGCGATATCCTGGCGATCGACCAAGCGAACTCTTATGGGTACCTCCATGAACCACTCTGAGATCATTTCCCTACATGAGGCAGTTCGTGAGTGTATATGGTTAAAATCTATCATTACACATATTCGAGGGACAAGTGGTTTGAATTCTATCACTGAAGAGCCGACATGCATTTATAAAGATAATGCAGCTTGTATCGAACAAATGAAGCAAGGGTATATCAAGGGTGATAATACGAAACATATTTCACCAAAGTTATTTTACAATCAGCAACAACAGTGTCTCTTAAACATTCAAGTCAGCAAAGTACCGTCTGATGAGAATGTGGAAGACTTATTTACTAAGTCACTTCCTAAGTCCTTATTTGAAAAGAATGTAAAGAATATTGGACTAAGGAAATTGTCCGAACTCCCCTGAATACGATCAGGGGGAGATGACGACATCAGGGGGAGGATCTAGTGATATGATGTCGACATCTAGCTTGGTGTGCTGAACTATTTTTCCCTTAACCGAAATTACTTTTTCCCACTGGGTTTTGTTACTCGGCAAGGTTTTTAATGAGACAACACCAAGATTACAATTACTCGATTAAGGTTTTTCTTTTCCCACGGGGTTTTTCTATTTTAGGAATTTCAGAAGCGACAAGAGAAGTGGTCAACTTTATGGAGAAACTTTACAGGACTCAGCACGTTGTACTCTTTTCCCTCCGTCAAGGTTTTTTCCCCCTGGGTTTTTCCTTGTCAAGGTTTTAACGAGGCAACACATTTGAAGTTCCACTTTTGAACCGCACAAGGGGGAGTGTTATAGGGCCTACGGCCCATGGATATGCGGTCCACTATATGACTAGGGTTTTCTCCTTTCTCTCTATATAAAGAACATTATACCTATGTAACCCCCTATGCCTCTTTTATCACTAAGAAATTCATATTTTCTTTCTCTTGGTTTTACCTAATTCTTACTCAAATACCTGGTTAATTTATTAGTTGATTGAGAATATAGATTATTGGTATTTCCACCGCTCCCTGTGGGAACGACCCGTTGTAGATACCGTCTAAATCGGTTAGGATCTCTAAATATCCAAAATGGGAATCACGTGGAAATATTATTAATAAGGGAAGTAGCCACCCAACTTAGGGAGTTGGGACTGAAAATAGCACTGGTCCAAAACAGAGAAAAAGTCTGGGAATCAAGGTACAAACTAGGAAGGTGTGAGGCACCTAGTCTGTCCAATCCGAAGATTGGCCTCTACTTTATAATTGGGAAACTAGGGTTTGGATTACAATAATATATAGAAAAATAAAATAAAAAATTGTAGAATTATCACCTGCAAAATACCAAAAATATCAGATACGCATGTTAACTCAAATTATAAAGCGATATGATTATTATTATTGGGTATTAAAATAATTTATAGAATATCAAATCAATTTATCATCAATTATTATCATTATATTGTTATAAAGACTGAACAATTAATATCTATAATACCAAAACACGATTGTTGTGCAAAAGCCAAAATTGTGAACCAAACCAAATACTATTTGTATTAAATGCCAATTACCGTATTTTGTCCTCTATTGAATGAAGAGTAGACAAGCAAGCACGTGATAGGTGTAGAATACACCTAATTTACTATCTAAGAGTTTATGCTTTCTTTGCTATTTTTCTAGTAAATTCTGTATTTTACGCGTGTTTTTGAGTTATTAGGTACTCTGGAGTCGCACGGAGGAAAAGAAGAAAAAATCACCAAATTTGGGCAAAAAGGACATAATTGTCATTTCACAGGCGAGCACTATCAGGAGCCCAGTCAAGGTAAGGGGCAGCTTTTTGGAGGAGCACTAAATATAGTCTAGCTGTGGTTAAGGGGTGCCTTCTGGGTGTCCTTTATCATTATGAGTAGGTGTAAATATCCTGTGGGGTTGCTAATTAGTGGGTGTCTGAATCTGACCCATATACCCAAACCCTTGGGGCGTACCCATCTAGACCCGTACCCGGATCCATGCCCGAGTCCGAACCCAATTTATAACCCTAAACCTAAATTCGAGAGAAGTTATTCTCCCAAATCATTTCGTCTCGTCCCTGAAATAAAGAAAAGAAGCAGCAGGTTTTGAGGTAAATGGCGATGACGCTACTGGAAGAGATGGTGGTTGTTCGCAAATAGGGATCGAGTCATGACAAAGTTGTTGTTGCAGATTGGAGATCGAGAAGGATTTTGGAAATGGGTTTGCTGAGGTGATGAGGCTCGAAGAAATTGATTCTAGGGTTTCGTTGCGAGAATCTCAGAGAAGAGGGTTTGCTGGAAGATTGAGATCGAGAAGTGGAAAATTCATAAGAAGACGTCGATGGGTCTTTCTGCTTTGATACAAATTGATGATGTCGCAGGTGGTTGTGGCTGTGTAAAGAATGGGATTTGGAAACCAGAGGAAAGAATTAGTGATGCTACTGTCGAATTGGACCTGTGAAGAATAGACTATGGGTTTCATGAGATGGGGTGTTGAATCGTGAGATAGGTTGGTGGTTCTATTGAAGATGAAATTAGGGATTTGAGGACCAAGAAGAATAAAGGATGTGGTGCTGTGAATACTGGCTGATTGAAACAGGAAGTGAAGCTGGTGTTATGGTTTGCTTGTGAAAGCAGGTTGTGAATTAAGAACAGCAGAGATGCTATTGTTGCCGATTCAAGGATGAAGAGATCATAAGGAGAAATGCAACTGTTGTTGCAGGGGAACTGAAATGGGTAGATGAAAGTTGAATGATGTTTCTGTTAAAACTAGCAGGAGAATGAATGTATGAATGAACTGTTTAGATGAATGCTAGGAATTGCGCAGGAGAAGACCAAAGAATTGAGGCCTGAAATTTGGCCGGGAATTCCAGAAAATAAACAGAACTTCGCCAGATTTTGGCTCCGGCGAGTTAACTCGGTAGCCGCCGATGACGAGTTCGATGAGCAGTCCGACCGATCCGACCCAGTGACTCGGTTAATCAGGCGAGTAAGCCATGAGTAAGACAGCTGACTTGGCTGATTCAGTCCTCCGCTTGACCCGCTGACTAACAGTTGACTGACGGTTGACTCCTTTGACCGTTAGTCTTAACGGTTGACCAACGGAATATTCTGTCACCGTGGGAGAATTTTCAGGTGGCCGGTGGCGACAAATTCCATCCAACTTCCGGCCAAAACACAGTTTTCCGGTGAGCAAAAATGCAGAATTTTGGATGGACTTCTCTCATGTGTGTGAAGACTTAGAAGTGGGAATTGGATGAAAACTTGGAAGTTTTGGAGAATTGGACTAGAATTTGGAATATGGCTCAATTTGGGAAAGTGGTGTTCTTTTGGAATGAGGATTCTTTTCCTACAAAGATATGGAGAGTATTGAAGCCTATAAATAAGAGAGTTCTCTACAACTTTTGACACACATCTACTTTGGAGAAGGAGTTAAAGTGCACAAGGATTGGAGGAAGGAGCAACCATCATCTTTACAATAAGTTTTTCTTTCTTCCTTAATTATTATTATTATTGTGTGAACTCCGAATTATGAGTATCTAAATTTCTTATTGATTGAGGATGAATTCCTAGTTCTTAATATTTGATTTGAGTTTTGTTTCAATTCTACTTTGAAGTTTTTTATATGATTATCGATTGTTTTTATTAATATTAATGTTTATGTTTGATTGATAGGTCGTTTGGGTGGCCAACTAAATTGATTTGTTAATTAATCTAAAGCTAGTGAAAGTTAGGGGATAAGTAATCGTTTCTTGACTATTTACATAAGTAGAAAACACAAGACCTTGCGGAGGGATTCCGTGGAGCAATTGTGTGTGAAAACAACGTTAGAAAGTGGACCTTGATCTAAGAGTTTAACTACTAATATCAACCTAATAAATTCATGAATCTTAATGCGTTTAACTAAATTACATCTTGGGTGATATACTACTAGGTGGTTTGGTGAATAGAATCCGGTAGGCGAGAACTTCCGTATCCGGTGAAATAAGGGATTTTGGGGTTAGCACTGATCTAGCTGCTATACCTACGGTTGGTGATAATCTATGACTAATAACAAGTGGAAAAGAACATAACTTTAATCATTATTTTGCAGCGAAGAAGGATTCCTTGATCTACTTTCTCTCATTGATTTCAACTTACACTTTTAATTACTTTGTTTATTTCTTTTGCTTTTATAAATTTTACAACCAAAACCCCACTTTTGTGACATTATAAGACAACTATAATCTCTTGCTCCTCGTGGGATCGACCTTGAATACCCTATATTACTCTTTAATTAGGTAGTAAAGTATTAATTAATTTGTTGTGGTTACGACACGCGTACAAATTTTTGGCGCCGTTGCCAGGGAGCAACGGGAGATTTTAGTTGTTTTTATTTTTCTTTTTGCTTTATTATTGCTTTGTTAGATTCTATACCGTATCTAACTTAGTTTTGTGAACCTTGCTGTAGGTACTATATCTTTGGTGAATGCTTCAAGGGGGAAGACCGAGTCCAATTAGAATACGTCTTCGATCCGGCACTCAACTAAGAGACTTCATTCGAGCGGTTAACACTCCGCTTCCTCGTTCTAAATCAAGTGAATTCGCAGATTCGGATATTGAAGATGAGGCAATGGGTGATCGTACACTCAAGGACCTAGCTTCTCATAAGCTCGATACACAACAATGGTGTATTAAAACTAACTCAACTTTCGAGATCAAGCCGGGGTTGATTAGAGAATTACCAAAGTTCCATGGCATGGTGAATGAGGATCCAAACAAACATCTTATGGACTTCAACACCATAGTCACGTCCATGCTTCCACCGAATACTAATGCGGATGGAGCAATGTTGAAAGCTTTTCCGTTCTCTTTGGCGGGAAATGCTAAGGAATGGTTATACTATTTGCCTTCCGGAAGTATCACAACATGGAATGGGATGAAGAAACTTTTTCTCGAGAGATATTTTCCCGCATCAAAGGCTACTCAAATTCGCAAAGAAATTTGTGGGATCAAGCAACATGTGGGAGAGTCATTGTATGAATGTTGGGATCGATACAAGAGATTGGTGGCAAGTTGTCCACACCATCAATTTAGTGACGCCATGATAATCCAATACTTCTATGAAGGTATCCAAACAAGTGATAGATATCTTCTTGACGCCGCCGGTGGTGGTGCACTAGTGAACAAGACGGTGGCCAAAGCTACCGAGTTGATTGAAAGTATGGCGGCAAACTCGCAAAAATTCTATGCAAGAGGTGATTCAATGGTTAAGTTGGTGCATGAGGTTAGTGACTCGTCTTCACAATCCGATCAACGGTTAAACAACATAGAGAGGGTAGTGCAATGATTGGCCGCGGTAATTATTCCGGATGATGAAACCAAACAAGCAAATTCTTTATATCCAAATCCAAGGCCAAGGTACGATCCATATTCCAATACTTACAATCCCGATTGGAAGGATCATCCCAACTTTAGCTATGCAAACAAGCAAGCGGCGGTTCCTAATCCATATGCGCAACAAGGTGGTTTCCAACAATCACGTTTCCAACCTCAACAACAACAATTCCAACCACAACAAGTCAAGGAGCAAGATTCTTCGAATAATGACAAGTTTTATGTGATAATGCAAAGCATGCAAGGTCTCACTTCTATGTTACAACAAACCCAACAAAAGACCGATTCGGCAATCAAGGACTTGCAAACTCAAATGGGACAATTGGCGACCGATATGAACTTAATGAAAGATCAAGAATCCACAAAGCTTCCTTCGCAACCCATTGTGAATCTAAGAGAGAATGTTAGTGCGGTTACATTGAGAAGTGGAAGACAAGTGGAGAGTGCAACTCATCATGAAGAAGCTAGTGAAGAGGTAGTCAAAGACAAGGAGGATGCCATACCAAGGGAGACTTCAACACCAACCACCCAATCCAAGGAACCGGTTCCTACTTTTACTACTCCACCTCCTTTTCCTAGTCGTTTTGCTAAGTCCAAGAAGGAAGCTCAAGATAAGGTACTCATGGATATCTTCAAGAAGATAGAGATCAACATTCTATTCATCGAGGCTATCAAGACAATGCCAAGGTATGCTAAGTTCATGAAGGAGTTATGCACAAAGAAGGATAGGTTGCTTGATAATGAAATTACTAAAGTTGGCGAAAGTGCGTCGGCGATGCTTTTAAAGAAGATGCCTACAAAGTGCACGGATCCCGGTGGTTTCACGGTGCCAATTACTATTGGTAAGAAAAGGTTTGAACATGCTTTACTTGATTTGGGAGCTTCCATTAGTGTGATGTCGGCCGATATTTATGACTCCTTGAATCTTGGACCATTGAAAGAGATAAGAGTTATTATCCAACTAGCAAACAAGTCTAACATCTATCCAAAGGGGCTTGTAGAAGACGTTCTCGTGAAAGTGAATGAGTTAATTTTTCCGGTGGATTTCTTTGTGGTGGATATGGACAATAATGAGAATCGTTCGTCTACTTCTCTACTTCTTAGGAGGCCATTTATGAAGACCGCAAAGATGAAGATTGATGTGGACAAGGGTACACTCACTATGGAATTCGACAAGGAAGTAATACACTTCAACATATTTGAAGCCATGCGCTACCCAAGTGATGTGCATTCCGCTTACTCCATTGATGTGGTTGGTTCATTAGCACAACAAATGGTAGAATTGAATCGAGAGGACGAACTTGATGTGGTGTTGCAAAAGAGCATTGAATTGGACGTCCACGGCTTTCCTAACTTGGATGTTGAAATTTCCACAGAATTGGTAGAGACATGTGGTGCCTTGACGACATTACAAGAAGCTAAGGGTAATGTTTCCTATATCTCTTTACCCGTGAATGATGAATTACTTGTACCATCTATTGTGAAGGCGCCTAAACTAGAGTTGAAGCCACTTCCGGACCATTTGAAGTATGCATTTTTGGGAGATGGAGAGGAGCTTCCGGTAATTATTTCAAAGAACCTCACACCGGTACAAGAAGACCGTTTGCTTAGAGTCTTGAAAGAGCATAGGATTCTAATGGAAGAGAACGTGAAGCCGGTACGTGATGCTCAACGTAGGCTTAATCCTCCCATGATGGAGGTTGTGAAGAAAGAGATACTCAAATTGCTAAGTGCGGGGGTGATCTACCCAATTTCCGATAGAAAATGGGTTAGTCCGGTGCAAGTGGTGCCAAAGAAGTCCGGTGTTACGGTTGTTCGAAATCAAGACGATGAACTTGTTCCTACAAGAGTTCAAACCGGTTGGAGAGTGTGCATTGATTATAGAAAGCTTAACTCCGCAACCCGAAAGGATCACTTTCCTTTACCTTTCATTGATCAAATGTTGGAGAGGTTAGCGGGGCATTCTTATTATTGCTTCTTGGATGGTTATTCGGGATACAATCAACTTGTTATTGCACCGGAGGACCAAGAGAAGACCACTTTTACTTGTCCGTTTGGAACGTTTGCGTATAGACGGATGCTGTTTGGTCTTTGCAATGCACCGGCTACTTTCCAAAGATGCATGGTAAGCATATTCTCGGATTACGTGGAGCGCATTATTGAGGTATTTATGGACGACTTTAGTGTTTATGGAAATTCTTTTGATATTTGTTTAGATAACCTTGAACTAGTTCTTAAATGATGCATAGACACTAACCTTGTTCTTAATTGGGAGAAATGTCATTTTATGGTAAACCATGGCATAGTACTTGGTCACATTGTGTCCTCTCAAGGGCTCGAAGTGGACAAGTCAAAGATAGATTTAATAGGAGACTTACAATATCCCATTTCGGTGAGGGAAGTTCGTTCTTTTCTTGGTCATGCAGGTTTCTATAGGCGGTTTATCAAGGATTTCTCCAAAATCTCCATGCCGATGTGCAAGTTACTACAAAAGGAGGTACCTTTTGACTTCAACAAGGAATGCAAGGATGCTTTTGACAAATTGAAGGCAATGTTGACAAGTGCGCCAATTATCAAGTCACCGGATTGGAATCGTCCATTTGAACTAATGTGTGATGCTAGTGATTATGCGGTTGGAGCCGTTTTGGGTCAAAGAGTGGACAAGTTGTCCCATGTTATCTATTATGCATCTAGGACCCTTAATGATGCACAAATCAACTATTCTACCACGGAAAAAGAGTTATTGGATATTGTGTTTGCTTTAGAAAAGTTCTGCTCATACTTGGTGGGTACAAAGGTTATTGTGTATTCCGATCATGCGGAACTTAGATACTTAATAAATAAGAAAGAAGCTAAGCCAAGACTAATCCGGTGGATCCTACTACTACAAGAGTTCGACATAGAAATTCGAGATAAGAAAGGTGTGGAGAATACCATTGCGGATCATCTTAGTAGACTTGTTATGTCTCAAGAAGAACTACCATTACAAGACCGCTTTCCGGACGAACAACTTTTCTCCTTGGAAGAATCAACACCTTGGTATGCGGATATAGTATATTATTTGGTGACAAGGAAGGTACCTAGCACAATGTCTAACTTCCAAAAGATGAAGCTTAAGAAGATAGCAAAGCAATATGTGTGGGATGAACCATACTTATGGAAATATGGCGTTGATCAAATCATACGAAGGTGCGTACCTAATTTCGAATTTCAATCTATTCTATCCTTTTGTCATACTTTTGCATGTGGTGGCCACTTTGGTTCTAAACGTACCGCTCTCAAGGTTCTTGAAAGTGGATTTTATTGGCCTACCTTGTTTGAAGATTCATATGTTTTTTATAAATCGTGTGATAGATGTCAAAGAACGGGCAATCTAGGTGCTCGAAATCAAATGCCACTCACACCAATTCTCGCCGTAGAGATTTTTGATGTGTGGGGAATTGATTTTATGGGCCCTTTTGTCAATTCGAATGGAAATTTTTATATACTTCTTTCCGTAGATTATGTTTCTAAATGGGTGGAGGCTAGAGCCACCAAAACTAATGATTCTCAAGTTTTTTGTGATTTTGTAAGAGAAAACATATTCACTAGGGACGGCACACCAAGAGTGGTGATAAGCGATGGAGGATCGCATTTCAAGAAGTCTTTTCACGCTCTCCTCAAGAAGTATAACATAACACACAAGATTGGTACGCCTTACCATCCACAAACTAGTGGACAAGCTGAAATTTCAAACCGTGAAATCAAGTCCATTCTTGAGAAAATGGTGAATACCACAAGGAAAGATTGGATCTTTAAGCTCAATGATGCACTTTGGGCGTATAGAACGGCGTACAAAACACCGATTGGTATGTCTCCATATAGGTTGGTTTATGGCAAAGCTTGTCACCTCCCGGTTGAACTTGAACATAAGGCTTATTGGGCGATAAAGAAATGCAACATGGAGTATGATGAAGCGGGGAAACAAAGAAAGTTACAACTAAATGAGCTAGAGGAGATACGTAATGATGCTTACGAGAGTGCCCGGATTTACAAGGAAAAGACTAAGCTTTTTCATGACAAGATGATTTCTCGTAAAAGCTTTGTTGTGGGGCAAAAAGTCTTTTTATTTCATTCTCGCCTTAAACTATTTCCTGGAAAATTAAGGTCCCGTTGGATTAGACCATATGTTGTTACTAATGTTTTTCCTTATGGTGCAGTTGAAATTACTAGTCTTAGAGACAACTCAGTTTCCAAAGTCAACGGCCATAGATTGAAGCCATACTATGAGAACATCGCCTATGTGAATGTGGATGAACTTCCATTTGAAGATTTTCTCCCTCTAGAGGAGTAATGTGAAGCAAGAGCTATGTCGGGCCGTCGACTTTAAAACAAGCGCTAAGTGGGAGGCAACCCACCGGTTTTGTATTTCTTATCCTTTTGTTTTTATTTGCTTTTTGTTTTGTATGTTTATTTTTTTTGTTTCATATCATATTAGGATTTCCCACCTTGAATTTACTAGGAAGATTCAATTACATTGAGGACAATGTAAGGTTTAAGTGTGGGGGAGTGGCTAAGCATATATTTTTGCATAAAAAAAAAGAAGAGAATTTTTGCATAAAACTTTCAACTTTTAGAGATTTTAGAGTCACTAGCATGCTTCTAGGTATGATTACATAGAGAATTCTGACCGACATAATTGAACTTGGAGGTGTTAGGGAACTACGTTTGATTTCTTGCTTGTTAGAGTGTTAAATAATGGATTTAATCATGCCGGTGATGCAAATTTGGTGCAGGGAGAAGTGCGTTATTAGAGTTGATGATCAATCATTAGTGGAGACTACCCATTTTCATATCATGAGAGGCACCGACCAAAAATTCTTCCTTTACTAAAGAGCTTCTTTTGAGTGTGTGTCACCGTACGTTAATTCCGGGTAGAATGGTGAGCTACCCAATTTCACACCAATTTCAGCACTATTTTGATCTCTTGAGTGCTAATCTTTGTCAATCATGAGGGTGACGTTTATAGATGAAAGCTACCTTCTTGTAGTTCGATTTGCAGTTAGCACCATTCTCTCTCTCGACAACAACGGGTCCATAGAAACACCACATCAACAACAAGGGAGCGACATCAAAATCTACAAGGAAAGTTGAAAAGGTTCAAGGTTTGAAAGCAACAATGAAACAAGAAAAAGAGCAAATTTCAAATCTAAGTAAAGAAACATACAATGAGCAGATTTTACATACACGTTGAAGACTTAAAATACGATGAGGTAATTCTATATTCAAGTATTAAGACTTATTTTCAAGAGCGAAGAAAAGAAAAAGGTGAAAATTATTGAAGTTTATGATTTCGAGATGATACAAGTTGTGAAGAATCAAGCGGTAAAGTACTTTTCCACGGCCATGGTTGTTTTATTTTTCACTTTGTTTTGTATTTTGTTTCTCTTATCTTAAAAAAAAAAAAAAAAAAAATGAAAAAGAAAAGAAAAGAAATATATATATATGAGACAAGAGAAATATCTATTATTGTTTTGTTTTGAATAAGCCGTGGGGAAGGAAAATCTATAATGAAGTTTCAAGCGACAAGGATTTTAAGGAAAAAGGTTACAAATTGTCAAGGATTTATGAAGTTCTAGTGTTTATCATCAATAGTTGAAGCCGAAGACCAAGAAGATGAAGACAAGGAGCGGAAGACGTTTCTATTGGATTCCGTGAGAGTGGTGTTATCATAATTGGCAATCGGATGTGAAGGTAAGTAAGTAATCTCATCCTCGATATAAGTGGTTGATTTCCTTTCTTAGAGATCGTTAGAAAAATGGTTTTTCAAAATGTTAAAAGATGTGGGTTTTTCAAAATTTCGGAAGTTATCCTTCCCACCATTCAACGTGTTGCAGGAATTCTCTCTTCATTCCTACCTGCGCACATGTGAGACCCATAAAAAAGCTATCTTTTTTAGTGCAATTATCATAAAATCCTTTTGGTGAGGCAGAAGTCGAGGCGAAATGCTTATTGGTCATTTCTCAAACACGTGTTCTCTCATTATGGTGTGATTATTTCTCACTCAACATTTAAGAATGAGAATATGTTCTTTAGTATTTCTAACTTCTTATTACTAGCATGCAGAAACTCTATGTCCTCATAGCTCTTTGGATGCTTGGGACGCTGGAACGCTTTGAAGTTGTAAGTTTTGGTTTGATTTGCTCGAGGACTAGCAAAGTCTAAGTGTGGGGGAATTTGATAGGTGTAGAATACACCTAATTTACTATCTAAGATTTTATGCTTTCTTTGCTATTTTTCTAGTAAATTATGTATTTTACGCGTGTTTTTGAGTTATTAGGTACTCTGGAGTCGCACGGAGGAAAAGAAGAAGAAATCACCAAATTTGGGCAAAAAGGACATAATTGTCATTTCACAGGCGAGCACTATCAGGAGCCCAGTCAAGGTTAAGGGGCAGCTTTTTGGAGGAGCACTAAATATAGTCTAGCTGTGGTTAAGGGGTGCCATCTGGGTGTCCCTTATCATTATGAGTAGGTGTAAATATCCTGTGGGGTTGCTAATTAGTGGGTGTCTGAATCTGACCCATATACCCACACCCGTGGGGCGTACCCATCTAGACCCGTACCCGGATCCATGCCCGAGTCCGAACCCAATTTATAACCCTAAACCTAAATTCGAGAGAAGTTATTCTCCCAAATCATTTCGTCTCGTCCCTGAAATAAAGAAAAGAAGCAGCAGGTTTTGAGGTAAATGGCGATGACGCTACTGGCAGAGATGGTGGTTGTTCGCAAATAGGGATCGAGTCATGACAAAGTTTTTGTTGCAGATTGGAGATCGAGAAGGATTTTGGAAATGGGTTTGCTGAGGTGATGAGGCTCGAAGAAATTGATTCTAGGGTTTCGTTGCGAGAATCTCAGAGAAGAGGGTTTGCTGGAAGATTGAGATCGAGAAGTGGAAAATTCATAAGAAGACGTCGATGGGTCTTTCTGCTTTGCTACAAATTGATGATGTCGCAGGTGGTTGTGGTTGTGTCAAGAATGGGATTTGGAAACCAGAGGAAAGAATTAGTGATGCTACTGTCGAATTGGACATGTGAAGAATAGAAGATGGGTTTCATGAGATGGGGTGTTGAATCGTGAGATAGGTTGGTGGTTCTATTGAAGATGAAATTAGGGATTTGAGGACCAAGAAGAACAATGGATATGGTGCTGTGAATACTGGATGATTGAAAAGAAGTGAAGTGGTGTTATGGTTTGCTTGTGAAAGAAAGGTTGTGAATTAAGAACAGCAGAGATGCTGTTGTTTCCGATTCAAGGATGAAGAGATCATAAGGAGAAATGCAACTGTTGTTGCAGGGGAACTGAAATGGGTAGATGAAAGTTGAATGATGTTTCTGTTAAAACTAGCAGGAGAATGAATGTATGAATGAACTGTTTAGATGAATGCTAGGAATTGCGCAGGAGAAGACCAAAGAATTGAGGCCTGTAATTTGGCCGGGAATGCCAGAAAATAAACAGAACTTTGCCGGATTTTGGCTCCGGCGAGTTAACTCGGTAGCCGCCGATGACGAGTTCGATGAGCGGTCCAGACGAGTCCGACCGATCCGACCCAGTGACTCGCTAACCTGACTCGGTTAATCAGCCGAGTAAGCCATGAGTAAGACAGCTGACTTGGCTGATTCAGTCCTCCGCTTGACCCGCTGACTAACAGTTGACTGACGGTTGACCGTTAGTCTTAACGGTTGACCAACGGAATATTCTGTCACCGTGGGAGAATTTTCAGGTGGCCGGTGGCGACAAATTCCGGCCAACTTCCGGCCAAAACACAGTTTTCCGGTGAGCAAAAATGCAGAATTTTGGATGGACTTCTCTCATGTGTTTGAAGACTTAGAAGTGGGAATTGGATGAAAACTTGGAAGTTTTGGAGAATTGGACTAGAATTTGGAATATGGCTCAATTTGGGAAAGTGGTGTTCTTTTGGAATGAGGATTCTTTTCCTACAAAGATATGGAGAGTATTGAAGCCTATAAATAAGAGAGTTCTCTACAACTTTTGACACACATCTACTTTGGAGAAGGAGTTAAAGTGCACAAGGATTGGAGGAAGGAGCAACTATCATCTTTGCAATAAGTTTTTCTTTCTTCCTTAATTATTATTATTATTATTGTGTGAACTCCGAATTATGAGTAGCTAAATTTCTTATTGATTGAGGATGAATTCCTAGTTCTTAATATTTGATTTGAGTTTTGTTTCAATTCTACTTTGAAGTTTTTTATATGATTATCGATTGTTTTTGCTAATATTAATGTTTATGTTTGATTGATAGGTCGTTTGGGTGGCCAACTAAATTGATTTGTTAATTAATCAAAAGCTAGTGAAAGTTAGGGGATAAGTAATCGTTTCTTGACTATTTACATAAGTAGAAAACACAAGACCTTGCGGAGGGATTCCGTGGAGCAATTGTGTGTGAAAACAACGTTAGCAAGTGGACCTTGATCTAAGAGTTTAACTACTAATATCAACCTAATAAATTCATGAATCTTAATTCGTTTAACTAAATTACATCTTGGGTGATCTACTACTAGGTGGTTTGGTGAATAGAATCCGGTAGGCGAGAACTTCCGTATCCGGTGAAATAAGGGATTTTGGGGTTAGCACTGATCTAGCTGCTATACCTACGGTTGGTGATAATCTATGACTAATAACAAGTGGAAAAAAACATAACTTTAATCATTATTTTGCAGCGAAGAAGGATTCCTTGATCTACTTTCTCTCATTGATTTCAACTTACACTTTTAATTACTTTGTTTATTTCTTTTGCTTTTATAAATTTTACAACCAATACCCCCCTTTTGTGACATTATAAGACAACTATAATTTCTTGCTCCTCGTGGGATCGACCTTGACTACCCTATATTACTCTTTAATTAGGTAGTAAAGTATTAATTAATTTTTTGTGGTTACGACACGCGTACATCACGTGATCATGATCTCACAAAAAAGAAGCGAACAAGATTAATGTATCCAACCCTTGACTAGTTAATCAAGACATAAGTAAATCAAATCATGAGCCCAAACAGAAACCATTAATAAATGATAAAGAATAAATTGATAAACAGATTTCTTTAATTAATATTGGTCGATCTCGGCATGCACCAGTGCAATGGATTTAGAATCAAATAGCACTAACCTGTTTTCGCCAGCAGATGATTGATTATAATGTTACTTAGAGATTAAAGAAAGCCAACTATGATGTAGCTCCCGCAAAACCGTATCCAAGACTCTTTAACAAGTTTTTTTCTCTTAAAATTACTTCTCCTGATTTTTTTCCTCCTTTCGACACCAAAACTAGCTCTCTATTTATATTGTTTATCCATTAACCAAAACCATAGGATTAAATGACGTCGATCTTACGGTTCACATTAAAACCCTAAATATTAATACTAGCTTTATCAATATCATTTTCATTTAACAAAAAGCTTATATTTTATTTTCTAAATTTATAAAGATATCAATTAATTCTTATGATTCTAGCTAAACGGGAAAGTCTTGAGAACTAATCCAAAAATTGTGTCGACACCTTACGCACATTGCTAATGGGCTCGTACTAGTCATGGATATCTTAAAATGAACTTGGTGGACTTAATTAGCGATCATTGGATTATTGACTCACTTTAACTTAGTCTTCAGAACTAGTGGGCACTTTGGTGCATGGACTCACGGTGGACCACCTACGGACAAGGCACTATGATTGGGTACATATTTAATGGATGAAAATGATGGGTAAGCGTATTTGCATAAATGCACAGTGGATCTAATTTAGGCTTCCTTGTACAATTAAGATTTCGGATACGATTTTTGCGGTATACTTTCCCGGCCTATGTAAAATTGGGTGTCTATACCCGTACGTACCTCTGTTTACTAGTTAGACACCGTGCGATTGCGGTTATTATAAATAGGCAATCTCCGGATCCTATCAATTTTTGGCGCCGCTGCCGGGAAGAGGTTGTGTAATATTGTAATTAGTATTTTTGATTTGTAAATAGTTGGGTTTTTATTTTATTTAACTTTATTTTTGTACGGTAATTTTATTTTATTTTATGATTTATTTTTTTTCATTTTACTTGTTTGTGTTTTAGAATTTTATTTCATGTACCTTTTTGAGAACGATGAATGCTTTGCACGAGACGTCGTCTATGACGCTTGGTGAATACATGTATGGGTCACGGTATAAGGAAGTTCTTGCTTATAATCGTCTCAGGTATGGAACTTGGAATCCACGTAATTTTTCTATGGGTGGTTATTCAGATGAGTATCAACCCCAATACCATGAGGGTGAAAGTGAAATTGATACTAGAAGTGATTTTAGGAATTATGATACCGATATAATATTTGAATCTATTGTATCTTACCCAACTCATGATCATTTGACTGATTATATGTCTATTCAAAAGGACGAGATTTGTGTTAGAGACGCCATTTATTCAGATAATGAGGATTTAGAAGAACATATTTATACAGAAGATACTATTGTTGAGTTTGATGACTTAGAGACAGTAGACATGCATAAAAAGATATTTTTTAATCATTTGAATAACGAGATTCCTATAAGTCACTTAGTTTCATATAATAATGAGGCGATTATTCATGATATTGTTGTTCCTTTGAGCTCATGTTTTGCTGACCCATCTTGTGATTTTCTGATTCCTGATGTCGATGTGGAGGCAATTGGTACTGTTCAGGTAACTACTGATTTTGAACCAATCTCAGTCTGTTTAGCCCACTTTGCAGATTCCGATGATCCTATGCTTATTGACATTGTCAATGCATTGCGGTCTCCAATGGTTAATCAAGGTAACTCCATAACGGAAATTATTTCCGTGGACTTAGAACCAGATTTAAGAGTTACTGATTTTGATAAATTTGGACCATTATATACAGGTTTAAACCATTGTGTTGAGTTTGATAATCCGGTACCTTTTTGTATTGTCAATACATTGCTTCCTATGATTTGTAGTGAAGATAATGTGTTGACCGAATATATTTCAGCTTATTTAGAACTTGATTTAGAGTGTGCTTCCCGAATAGAAAATAATAGACATTTTATGTTCGTCCATGTGAGTGATTTATTTATCTCGACTAAGGACTGTTTTCTTTTGGTAATGGATTTACACATCTTTCTGGAAGTTTATAGTGTTTGCAGGTTCATGTTTGCAGCTGACCTGATTTGTTGGATTGATCCCCAACTTTTCAGACTTTATATATATACTTTGCAAGCTACTTTGGTGTATTATCACCCTGTTTGAGATTCTTTGACTGCAAGCAGGGATACAAAGATTATGCTTCATGGGAGTCAACCCATCATATTTGTTTTATTTCCTCTATCTTTTATTTCTTTGCTTGAATTTTCCATCTTAATTTCAACGTTGAATGACTCAACTACATTGAGGAAAATGTAATGTTTAAGTGTGGGGGAGTGGCATTTTCGTTAGGCTTTGAATAAAATAAAAATAAATGACCAGTTGTGTAGCGGGTCTTAAAAAAAAATTATTATCATTATGATTTTTAGGGTTATGACCAGCTGTGTAGCGGGTCTTCTGTATGGTATTTCAAATTTTCATTTTATGACCAGCTGTGTAGCGGGTCTTGTGTTTGGTATTTGTAATGATCAGATGTGTAGCGGGTCAAACTCTCTCTTATGATATGATCAGTTGTGTAGCGGGTCAATTCTTTGTTTTGCTCGAGGACTAGCAAAATATAAGTGTGGGGTGTTGATAAGCACGTAAGTGCTACATTTTATACCCATATTTCTATTAGCTAGGGCTCGATACTTTGGCTAATAACACTATTTTAGTGCTTTTGTAGAAAGTACAAGTGAATTCGATCGTTCGGAAAATAAACACCTAAATTGCAGCTTAAATGGTATTTGCGGTGAAAATCACCAAAGTGGCTCACAGATGGAGCTCGCTTCTGATTTAATGTGTCACAGACACCTGCTTGATTACCTGATTCCCTGGCCAATAAATTATCAAGAGACGTAAAGATATTGTCTTTGACTAAAAATGCAGTACGTGTACCACACCTCCGCCTAGCCATCACGTTCAGTGATACCAAAAGGAAAGTCATTTTCTTTTAGCATTTGTTGTCACATGGAGTGCCTAAAACAAGTCCGGTAGAGGAGATAAGCAAGTGATGTATCCACCTATCCCTCATATCTCATATTTTTTATATCAAATAAAAGAAAGTATCAAGTAGGTGGCCATTATGAGGAGCAGTTTTTGTCTCCATTTCTTGGTGGAATTGAAATCATTAATGGAGCGAAAACAAGATAGAGATACTGATGGTTAGAGAGTTTTAATTCAATCCAGTGACAACAGTTTCTCATGGACAAAGTCTGAGTGTTCAAATGGCTTCAGGAAGAGCAGGCAGTAGTGGTTGTTAGCAAGAAATTTGGGGTTTGTTTGTTTGTTGCTGCCATAGCCGTGAAGGATAGAATGTATTACAGCGGTAATGGTTGGTTCGATGGTCTACATAGGTTCTCTCTAGGGACTTGTATCGATGGGTGGTGGCGAGCAATGAGCTATGCAGTCGATGAGGCTACATAATTGCAGTCGATGAAGAAAGTTATTAGCTGGATTGGTTGAAAGCGGTTCTCTAATTCAAAATAGCTAGGAGCTGATGAGGTTGCTGGTGTTTAACTAAGGCAGGGATGTGAATGGGTCATGACTCTTGATGGGCTGTTTGGAGAATGGTTGCATATTATAATTAGATGCGTTTTTGAGTTTATTCTAAGAAGTGATACATTACAGATTCATGAGCTTTTTTTTGCAGCAAAAGTAGGACCGAGAGTAGAGCTCAGACTCCAGGCAACAAAGGAAGATGTACAATTGGATGGATTTGTCGTGGGTATGATTGGCTAGCTACTGGTGGAGACGAAGAGTTCATGTTGGCATCAAACAAAGGTACGGGAGTTGGCCGAAACTGATACGTTCATTGGATAGTATTTAGCAATTGTGTTTATAAATCTTGATGAAACTGGACGTGGTTGCTGATTTGTAAAGAGAAATCCGACAGCAACAATGCGAAGTAGAATTTGCTCGAAAATGGTGTTGGTGGTTGTCGATGACAGATGCATAAAGTGAACTACAGTTGCTGGTGGTTGTGTTGGTTGTATACATGAAAGAAGATGAAGAGAAATATGGAGATGGGATGCAGTGGTGGACCGGTATTTGATGAAAATGGTCACGACTACAGCGTTCTTTGCAATAACAAGGTGGGGGTCGAAGTTGGTGACAGTGGTGGATTCTCTACTCTTGGCTTGGTGTTACTGTGGTTTCCATCAGAAGCGCAGTCGTGAAGACGAAAGCAAGCTGGAGTTGACTGATTTGTTTGCAATCAGCTGAAGAATTGTGGAAGTGCATGAGATAATACTTGGAGCAAGGAGCTTATATGGTCGTGAGAAGATGAGTTGGTGCAGTGGCATAACTTGGTACGTGCTGCTGCAGTCAGTCGTGGAATGTGCTTGGACGGAAATATGATGAAGTTGAATTAGAGGGACAGAAACATTGCGGTCTCCAATGGTTAATCAAGGTAACTCCATAACGGAAATCATTTCCGCGGACTTAGAACCAGATTTAAGAGTTATTGATTTTGATAAATTTGAACCATTATATACATGTTTAAACCATTGTGTTGAGTTTGATAATCCGGTACTGTTTTTCATTGTCAATACATTGCTTCCTATGATTTGTAGTGAAGATAATGTGTTGACCGAATGTATTTCAGCAGATTTAGAACCTGATTTAGAGTGTGCTTCCCGAATAAAAAATAATAGACATTCTATGTTTGTCGTCCATGTGAGTGATTTATTTATCTCGACTAAGGAATGTTTTCTTTTGGTAATGGATTTACACATCTTTTTGGAAGTTTATAGTGTTTGCAGGTTCATGTTTGCAGCTAACCTGATTTGTTGGATTGATCCCCAACTTTTTAGACTTTATATATATACTTTGCAAGCTACTTTGCTATATTATCACCCTGTTTGAGATTCTTTGATTGCAAGCAGGGACACAAAGATTATGCTTCATGGGAGTCAACCCATCATATTTGTTTTCTTACCACTGTCTTTTATTTCTTTGCTTGAATTTCCCATCTTAATATCTACGTTGAATGACTCAATTACATTGAGGACAATGTAAAGTGTGGGGGAGTGGCATTTTCGTTAGGCTTTGAATTAAAAAAAATGAATGACCAGCTGTGTAGCGGGTCTTAAAAAAAATTTATTATCATTATTATTTTTAGGGTTATGACCAGCTGTGTAGCGGGTCTTCTGTATGGTATTTCAAATTTTCATTTTATGACCAGCTGTGTAGCGGGTATAACTCTCTCTTATGATATGACCAGCTGTGTAGCGGGTCTTGTGTTTGGTATTTGTCATGATCATCTGTGTAGCGGGTCTAACTCTCTCTTATGATATGACCAGCTGTGTAACGGGTCAATTCTTTGTTTTGGTCGAGGACTAGCAAAATATAAGTGTGGGGGTGTTGATAAGCACGTAAGTGCTACATTTTATACCCATATTTATATTAGCTAGGACTCGATACTTTGGCTAATAACACTATTTTAGTGCTTTTGTAAAAAGTACAAGTGAATTCGATCGTTCGGAAAATAAATGCCTAAATTGCAGCTTAAATGGAGTTTGCGGTGAAAATCACCAAAGTGGCTCACCAGATGATATGTGAAGGCACGGAGACACCCAACCAGCCCCTTTAGACAACTTGACGCCAATATTTTGCACAAGATCCACGAATGAAGGGGTAGGGCTACCACCAGTACCTCGATGGGATGCAGAGACGAGACATTAGCAGAAGATCAGGGGCGGGGAATAGCCAACTTGGCCGCTTCCCGTCTGGCCTTCTTAGCAAGACTCTTCTCGGACCAATCACTCATTGGGATGTTGAGGTACTCCTCCATTAAATAAGAAGGCGCCCTCCACCCTACGGGATTAGACAAATGAGCTTACTGAGATCATAAAAAATTTCACTTTCTTAATAATAAAAAATAAAAAAAGAAGATGATGAATGAAGAGAAATAAATTACCTACGATGCCAGCGAACTAGCAGTAAGCTTAGGAATATGGAGTCGAGGATGCTTTCGATAAAAAGAAGGCTTCGCCCCTTTCTTCTTCCTGATACCTTGTCCTTTGGATCGTATTCCAAACATCGAAAGAAGAATCAATTTGGTAACTACTCTAATCAATCTTGCTAAAGATTTAGATGAGTCGTTGATAAAGGCTCTTCCGTTTAATCTAATAAACTTATTCTTCTGGTTAGATCAATCTAACTTTAACTACCGAAATAGTCAAGTATAGATTCACACTCAATCAATATAGATCTCAAAGAGATATATAGATAATCCCGATCTCACGCAACTAATCAATCGAATAAATTTTATTCTAGTTGGATCCCAGACGATCAAGGTTGTGCACACAATTCACAAGATACGAAAACCAATAAGAAATATTCTTCGTCTTCAAATATTCTTTAATCTTCAATAACCTGCACAACACCACTTGAATCTCTTGTGATCAATCATACGCAGAACGGAGTCTATTCACAATGGATTATCACAAGATATCTTTAGATCTAACAACAGTTCTAAAGATCCCGTCGAAACTTCGATCTAGTTTGAGTGAATCTTATATCAGAAGAGAAGATTTTCAAGCATAAACAAACTAGGTGTAATCAAAGTTTCAACAACCGTTATTCAATCAAATCAATCGAAAATTAATAACACTACAATTATCTAGTTTCCCACCATCGGTACTCGTAGAGCTTTTTGATCCCACAGAAGTCTTTAAACGAGTGGTCATAAGAGATTTCACCTAATTAGGATACTTTCCTCTCCGAATAGACAACTCCACCAGAAATAATAAGAAATGAAGTTTGCCTGGCTCTTAGGATAGTTTGCTTGAAATGCAAACTTATGTATTTTTAGACCAAGAATGTTTGGACACCAAGGAATTTCCAAAACCGATGATATACTCAAGATATGCAATGAATGGCAAAATTCGATTTTCCTGATTCCAATAAATACTTGTCTAAAATTCCCGTAATCTCTCAATAGAAAATCTCCAATTAGTAAATGCACATTACTAATTTTTATTCTCTAGAGATATGCATTAATTGCTGGTAATTAAAGCATATAAAACCAAAAACCTTAATTAAAAGATTCTTAATTTATTTCGGCATAGGATCACCTTGAGTACTAAGGAATATCTTTGAACAATAAATGATAAGAGTTACTGCTCGTGTTCAAAGTATGTTGAGATCTTTTCACTGTAAATCCTAATTTCATATTTACATGGTTTTGCATTCTTGGAATCGGTTATACCACACTTCCAAACAAGTTTAGAATTGGTTTGCATGTTTTCCAAGACTACTATGTGATTGATCAAATACCAAATCACATACATGGGTTCAATCGGTTTTACCAATCACTATGATCTGTTATACCTAATTATTGAAACACTTGTGATCGGTCATACTAGTCACTAGGATCGGTTACACTAGTTACAAGGATCGGTTCCATCTACAATGGTATTACTTGTGATCGGTCACACCAGTTACCGGGACCGGTTACACCAATTACCAGGATTGGTCACACACACACACTCATGATCGGTCATACCAATTACTAGGATCGGTCACACCAATTACAATGACCGATCATACCATCACATGGTGATTACTTAGGATCGGTTACACCAATTAACTAAAACTAGTCATACCAAATTATAAGTCAGGCATTGTGATTAGTTATACTAAGGTTAATATCGGTTCTACCATCTCACACATATTGGTCATCCAAATATTTGCAATGAATAGTCGAACCAATAAGCCTAATGATTTCCCTTTCGGTCCACGAAACGGGTTCATGAATGTACTTCCTTTAAATAAATGTAAAATATTGTTTACTAGGATGAAATCTTCACCACAACCCATTCACATAATCATAACAATACAATTATGTTTTCAATATAGCACGACTTGAAAAATACGTTAGGAATGAAACAGTTCAAGTCAATATTACTAACCTCAAGTGTAAGGATGATGTCGTCATTGTAGTTCGTTACTTCTTCACATTCTTTAGGTCTTCGGAGTAATACTTGTATGTCTCAACATTCCTAGACTTTCTATTCAAACATAAACGAAGTTCACTCTAGTATTTAATCAAGCGACTCTAGATGAGTTTTGATACTAAAATATGACAACCATACTTGACATACCAACGCTTGGTGAGTTCAACCGAGATATGTTCTAACAAACCTGAATGGGGATGACCCACTTACCATATAAAATAGGATAGATAATACATGTATCTAACAACTTAAGCACCTCATTTTGAACTAGTTCTTGCATACAAGGGTTTAGTTACCTTTACATATTCCTAGAAAGGTTTGGTGTCACTCTAATGTCTGGTGTGGTTCACCCTAAAGCTTCCTTGTTGTTTTGAAGTACGGTTACTAGCATACTTTCCAGATCACTATCCAAGTCGAATGCTACAATTAAGGTTAAAGTCTCTGATGGGCCTAAAAACACATACTTCAGGGTATCTGTTAGTTGTTTAAGGTCAAACTTAGAAGGCTCTTCTAAAGAAGGAATTAAGGTAGAATTAGAAACTGGTAGTGATTTGAACTCAGGTCTTCATCCATTGCCACTGTATATCAAAGGGACGGAATCTAACAAAGCATTCATCTTATTAATTACACTATCATCATCAAAATCAAACCCAAAGTGGGCTTGGAGTTTCTCTAATGGATATTTTAACAAAGTGTTTGGTAATGACTCATGAACCAATGTTCCTATCATATTCACCTATTTGATGCACATGTCATCTAGTTCAGGGGGTATATTATTAACATCGAAAATACTCAGCTCAATAGTCATATTACCAAAAGACATATACGTAATTCCATTTCCACAGTTAATGATCGCATTGGATGTAAATAAAAAATGGCGACCTAAAATCACAGGTATCTATTTCTCTGGGTTAGGGACATGTTAGGTGTCTAGGGTAATAAATTTTCTAGATAAATAAACTTGTCAAAATCAATAAGAACATCCTTTATAACACCACGAGGAATTTTACTTGGGAAGGTTTTGTCTCTCCAAGTTCTAACCGGAGGTACACATGGTACGAAAGTAAGTTCACACTTGCTCCTAAGTCAAGTAATTCTTTCTCAACAAGGTAGTTACCTATTGTGCAATAAATGGTAAGGGAACCTGGGTCTTTGTACTTAGGAGTTGCGGTATTCTGGATAATCAAACTTACATGACTAGCTAGAAAGGATTATTATATACACTAAGCTTTCGCTTTTGCGTACACATATCCTTAACTAACTTGGGATAAGTAGGAATCTGCCTAATTGCATCTAATAATTGAAGGTTGATAGTGACTTGGTTAAAAACTTCCAATATATCATTACAGTTGGATTCCTCCTTCGTTGGTACTAGTAGTTGCAGGGATGGGGCTCTGGGCCCAAAGTCAGACTCATCAGGAACCTCATTAGACTATTTAAAGACTTTATCACTGGTTCAAAAGTGTAAACTATAACACGTTCACTATCATGCAGGGTTACCTTATTGTCTGCCACTCGACCACTCCTAAGGGTTGTGATAGAGTTCACGTGATTGAAGGGTTTCTCTCCAGAAGATACTTCATGAACTCCTCTAGGATTGGATTGTGTCTAACTAGGAAATTTGCCTTTTTATCTCAAAGTCTCATAAATTTGACAAACCTGGATTTGTAAATCTAAAATAGCCTGAGAGTTATCTTGAAACATATTTTTATTGTCTTCTAAACCTTGTGCAACCGATTGTTAAAAAAATTCAGAGTTCTGAGCTAACCTGGCAAGAGACTCCTATAAACTTATGAACTTATTATTTGAAGAGTTATGAAACTGAGATGGCCCTGAAGAATTTTTAGTATAGCCAAAACTTGGGGGAGCCTTAGAATTACTAGACTGTCATTGATTCAGGTAGTTAGACCAGGAAAAAATAGGATGGTTTCTCCAACCGGGTTATAGGTTTCTGAATATGGATCAAATTTGGGCCTACCTTGTATATATATATATATACCACTATGTAAAAGACTAACCAGGTCACGGGATGTACATGGGTAAAACAAAAGACAGTGAAGTCCAGTATGATTTTGGTCACTACATATAGTACACGGATAGACCCTAGGATTATTTCTACATCTCATAGCATGGTTTGACCCTTGATTCATCTCCAAGGTCTCAAGACGCCTAAGGATATTTGACCGATTATCAAATCTATCGACCCTATAAATAGGATGCCTAAATTTTTTGATTCTCTCATGGAAGCCCATTGCCTATTTTTCTCAGCTAACTATATAAACGAGTCAAAACATGTATCCCGATCCTGGTGAGTGAATTTTCTGCCACTCATTGTTTCTACCTAGATGCATGTTTCATTATCTACGCCCTCATATAAAATTTGGGCCATGTGGATTTCTCAAAGCCGTGATGTGGATACTGGTATAACAATTAATGAAACTTTTATACATAATCGTGTAGGTTTTCACCTAGTTTTTTCTAATAGGTTTGAATATACTGAAAAATAGCATCAGACTTATAATGTGGGTAAAACTTCTTAACAAACACCTCTACAAGACCATCCCAAGTGGTGATTGTTTTAGAGGGAATGAAATGATACCACTCTTTGGATTTCTCATCAAGAGAGAAGGGATGCAAACACAACCTAAGAACATCTTTGGAGACATTCAGATAATTCATTGTTCCAAAAATTATTTCGAAGTCTCTTATGTGGGTGCACGGGTTCTCATTCTCTGACCCCCTAAATGTCTGGAGCATGCCAATTTTCCTAGGTTTAATGTCAAATTTGATAGTAGTGGATGGTAAACCTATCCATGGGTCATGCACTATTGTAGAAGGATTCATACCCTATTGAGAGAAGATGATAAATATAGTTGGTGGTAGAATGAAACCTTGTTGAATGCCCCTTTCATTGTAAAAAACCCTTGAGGACCCCTTCTGACAATTATAGAGAAAGAAGCTGATGTAACTGATATAGTTGTGAAAGTCGTAAATAAAATTCTTTCAAGACTCGTGAAAGTTGAATTTAGATCTAATTTTTAAAATTTAAAATAACAAAACTTAGACAAATATGATATCAAGATTAAAAGTATACCGAGGCTAACATTCCACAATTTATCAATTTTCAAAGTGATTTCATTCAATAATTATTGTTATGCAATTCACACATTCAATTTGATTCTAAATTATTGCAAAAAGTAGATTTTCAGAATAACAATTGTAAATCGAAAGCATGGGTCCTAGGATCAGCATATACCATCAATATAAATCAAAATTGCTTAAGAAAAAAATCAGTAAATCAATTTTTTAACCAAAGCAATAATCATAAAAGAACTGCATGAATTAATTAAATAAATAAGAAATACCACTTTTTATTGGGAAAATAGTTACCTCTGTCGCCTTAGCAATGGGGTTTAGCACCTCATGTTGGAAACACCCTAAAAATGATTGTTCAAAGCTCAAAAGGCGTTTACAAATAAGAAAAAAAAAAGGGAAATCAAAACATTGTATAGGCGTTACAGAGTCACTGTTACAAAGAAAATTTTGCAAATTGAAATTAAACGTTGCAAATAATTGTTACATACTATTGAAAAACGACTGTTTTTGACGACGGTCTTCAACAGTCTATTCTTCGTTTTTGCAGCAGCAGAAAAATAAAATCTGTAATTCTTCGATTTTAGCTCTCTATTTTTTTCCCAATCTCTCTGTATCTCCTCTAAGACTCCCCAACACCCTTTTTTATACACAACATCACCTTCAAATCTCGATAATAACTCCATATAATCTCACAATAACTTTTTTATATTTTCTTCCAAGTTTCGAGAATTATTTTTGTTTTATTTCTTCCCACGCTATTTTCTCCCAGCTAGCACGCTTCGTCATGCTGATTCTTGTCACGGAATAAGTTAAACACTTGTTGCCTCATGATAACTTCCAAACATCACATGCTTCCCGAAAATAAACTCGAGAACATATATCCTCTATGTTTTACTTCAACTCAATGATCCAGCCCAAATTAATCGATTGCAGGGGACTCATCATCCCTGTTTAGTCGTAACACGCCCAAGGCAATCCAAATCCGTGATTGAATCTCACTAAAACTCTTCCAAATCCAGTACAACAAACATTGCAAGTGGTTGGTTATTTTACCCGCCAAAATTCTATTTTAAACATGAAGAATAAGGTGGAGTGCCCTTATCCAATCAGAGGGTCCATTTAGTAGTTGTCCATGGGAGCCTTTAATAACTGTGTGATTGCCTTTATCACTTTTGAGCCAATTTTCCAAAAAATATTTATTTCCCAAAAATAGCTACATGCATAAAACAACATAATAAGTACAAGAATGAGCACTAAAAATATACAGAAATGAGAAAAATCAGACACATAAATGTATCTATTAGTAACACATTTCATGATGAGAGAATGAGAAATACCTAAGATGCTTAAAATTCTTAACATACAGTATAACCCCTATAATTTAATCCGCAATAAATTAATAATCACTATAAATTAATAAATTTTGCCGTTCCCGAGTCGGGACCAACGTGCTAAATTAATAATTCGCTAAATTTATAAAATAATAACTTTTTTTAGCTTTCTATAGGTCCCTTCGAATGTATAAAATAATAACTTTCCATTTTATATAAATTCAGTTTTACATTTATGCTAATTTGGTAAAGAATGATTCAATCGTGACTTGGTTTTTCTTAAAATTGATGTCACATTGAATTTCATCTTGGATTTTTCTTAACATTAGAAGAGTTTTTGGTGTTGTCATTTCCTGATGCAATAAAAACCTATGCAATGTCTTTGCAGCTTCTTTAAGGGAAAGTGGCTCTGCAACTAAAGTTTCATCTTCGACTTCAACATCATCACTTTCGTCTTTTCCCATGGCACTCTCAATTATTTCTTCGTCAGTCAACAAATCTGAAATAATATCCTTTCGTGGGATGTTTAAAAGAAATTCAATATTCATTACACTGTGATAATGCAATCCATTGATTAAATTTTGCAATTCTCTAGTTCCTTTATTATCTAACGCTTCACTTGGATTCTTTGATACGGTGTCATCCATTGAGTGAATCCTACAATGACGAAAACAATTAACAATGAAATAAGGTGTATTGATTCATTTTGTTGATTATTTATTTTTTAGAATTAAAAAATATTTGGATAACCTAATTAATATATAATTTAATAATTATTAATTTATGCTATTATTTAATATCGCGATAAATTGATAAATTTTTTCGGTCCCGACGCTATTACTTTATAGGGGTTATACTGTATTTGATAGGAAATTCCATTTGACACGATCATATGCTTTGGACATATCTACTTTCAAAGCTCAGTAACCGTTTATAGCCCGTAGAACTATTCATCGAATGCAGTAATTCTTTTGCTATAATCATATTGTCTGAAATCTGTCTGCGTGGCACGAATGCATTTTGCGACCAAAACCAAATCATCCTTTTTCATGCTTTTGTTGTTAAATATTCTAGAATTTCTCTCTCCCAAAATAGTGCACATATTAAATTTTTCATGCTCCCTCCGTATTAATTTAGTTGAAGGCTTAAAGTTTATTTTTAGTCCCAAAATAGATGAAGTTTTCATATTTTCCTCAAGTTTTTCCTGATTTGTCCCTATATTGAAATCATACACTTGCCACAAGGATCAAAAAACTAGGAGATTTAAATATTTTAGTAATTAATATTAAGGGACATACTTGGAAAAAATATATCATTTTTCTTAATCTGCGTGAAAATACCTAAACCTTCAACTAAATTGGGACGAAGGGAGTATGACTTTATGTTAGAGCATTGCTCGGTCGAACTCACAAGTGTTGCTATCTCAAGCTTATTGTCTAATTTAGTTGTCAAAACTATATCTTGATTTCTAGTATACATTTAGTCAAGTCTCGGATTAGGATAAAAGTGTGTAGTTGAGAATCAGATATCATTGTGTTCTACCGTTTAAAGGCGAAGATCAACATGAGCTTTGGAAAACTTCAACATCAAAAGGTAAGTGAAGATTGAACCTCCAATTTCTCAAGTTTTCACCTTTCAATCTATGAGACATTGTCGCATGACTAAATTAGACAGTACATGCATAACAGAAATTTCGAGTCATCTTTATCTTATATATTGTTCTCGAAATATGATAACTTATACTTAAGAACATTTTTTGATACTTGATGAATTTGGTTGAGAACAATTTATTGTTCATGACTTCAATTATGATTCAAGATTTAATCATTTGAAAATAGCCTGGAACAGTGATATGTGTCATTGATGTTATTCGGGAATGTTTAGAATTGGTTAATAGAGAGATATAGAACTACTGATAATCTGGATACAAGACAATATGCATATGTGTTCAAATACTGGGAGAACTGTTATAAGTTTGGAGCCTTAGTACATGTACCAAGTACACGTACCAGCGTACGTAGATATAGTTCGGCAATAACTTTATGGTACGCATACCCGGTATCTATACCACAAAAAGTCTGTGACTCGTGAACAAGGAACGATACGCATACCCAGTATGCAAACCGGAAAAGATCTGTTGGTTTTGATACCTAAAACGGTACACATACTCGGTATGCAAACCATAAAAGGTCTATGAGTTCCTGACCTTTTTTTGTCTTAAGGGTATCCATACCCAGTATACGTACCATGACAAAGACATTCACGAACATGTACAGTATACGTATCAGGTACACGTACTTACCATGTCGAATATTTCAGATGCATCAAAATTATTTCTATGAGATAATCGGTATTCGATATCCACATATTGTTAAGACACACCTTGTATTATTTAATATAGACATGGACTGTCAAGAAGATGACAACCACAAGATGTACACTTAGTACATAGTCATAGTCCGGAGCCGAACTAACTAGGGGATCAACCCAAGATATAAACTCCTTTGTATCAGTTTAAATAATATAATCTCCTTTGTATCGGTTTAGATCAACTAAGATATAAAGGCAATCAATTATAATCAATCTTAGTTCATAGTCTATCAAATTCGTATTCTAAAGAGAAACACCAAGTGATAGATTGTCGATCTATGTAACAAAGTATAACAGGTCTATCAAGATAAAAGAGCTTGTTAGATTTTAGTCAATCAAGTGTGCACAAAGTATCACAAAGATCAAAATACCAAAAAAGAAATTCTTCTAGTCTTCAAATCTTCAGTCTTCAAAGCACATGCACAAACAACTTATATCAATCACGCACATAACGGAGACTGTTAAAAATAGATGATCACAAGTCATATGTCCAGATCTTGAATCTATAAAGCAGATCTGAAACGTTGATCCTTGATCTAGTTCGAGTGACCTTATATCAGAAGAGAAAGATCACGGAATAAACAAACTAGGTAATATCAAGGTTCAACTATACCGTTAGTCAATCATAACAATAGTCGAAAACTGAAATAATAATATGATTCTACTTTCTCACCAACGGTGCTGCTAGACGCTTCTTAATCCCAAAAAAGTCTTTAAATGAAGTGCAAGTAAGAATTTTCACCTAAATAGGATATTATTCTCTCCAGTGAGTATTATGAGAAGTACGTCATACAAACTACAAAATGAAGTACTGAGCTTCACGAGATAAGTTTGCAAGAAAGATAAACTTCAATTTTATAATGACCAAGGTAATTTGGATGCCAAGTAATTTTCAAAACCAAAAATACTAAAAGATATGCAATAATCAATTTTCAGTTCTGTATAATTCCAATTGTAATCCAACTAATATACTGAAATCTCTCATGAATGACGACTCAATATTATCTAGCATACAAGTATACTTTACTAATATAATATCCAAGGATATGCTTTAATTACCGGAGAATTAAAGACGTATAAATTCCAAAGATATCTCGGTTTGGGATCTCACCTTGAGTATCAAGGAAAATACTTGAACATTAAGTAATTAGAGCTTAGCACATGTTCAAAAATTATGTCGATATTGCGAACTTTCCATATTAACCAAACCTTATTTCCAATAGCTATCCAAACCCTAAGTTTATAGCCGGATCGGAAAAACGTAGGGATCAGTCCTGCCTATAGATCCCCAGGTAATGGATCGGTCATGTTATAAAATCTTGGGAACGGTCCTAGTATAAATCCTTGTTTAAGGGATTGGTCCTAGAATAGATCCTTTGATTCCTTTCAATTACGAAACAAGTTTGGAAAGTCTACTTCCTTAAACTTGTGTAGTTAAACATAGTTTTCTATAAATGTAATCAACTCAAAGTTTAACACATTAACTAGTAACGAATTACAAAGACGGTGTTATGTCACATTTACGAAGTTCAAAAGATAATTGTTATACTTTGTAATCCAATATACTAAAGCTGTGTAAAACAAGTAGTACATTCTTCCTTGACACTTTGGACATAATGGAATGATCAATTCACTGATATTATAGATGCATACATATACTTTATATGTTATGTTTTAAATCTAAACGACTTGAAATAAACGTAGATGAAAATAGAAACAATTCAAGTATATATTACTAACCTAGAACAGAAGGATGATGTGTTCGTTGATGCCGATACGTCTAACCTAATGAAGTTGACTCTAGTAATCTATTCAAGCAGCTTCGAGTTTTGAAGCTAAAATATGACAACCAAACTTGACATACCAAAGCTTGGTGGGTTCAACTGAGCAATGCTCTAACAATCTTCCCCTTTGTCAATTTTAGTGACAAAACTCTTTACGTATGGAGAATTCAAGAATTAAAATAGAAAACATTACATTACAGAACAATCTTTTAACTCATTCTACATACGCTTGATTCCAAGTTTCAACAACACGAAGTTATACAAATATTCAAACAATAAATGTCACATTTGAAGCATTTGAATAACAAAAATATTTAGTAGGAATTACTGTTTAGTCCACTTTTTCATGACTCAGTTAATGGCTAGTCCACCCATGGAAAACATTTACTCCCTAGTCCAAAAACATGTTTTTGGACTAGATTATTTACTCTCTAGTCCAAAAACTTCGTGGAGATTAAAAATTGTATTTTATAAATGCCTAAAACACCCTTCCAAGTATAATTAGTATCAACACATGTAAATGTTACTAGTAGTATGTTACTACATACTAGTAATATCAATACGGTGATACTACATATTAATATGTAATATACTAGTTGTAACAAAAATATCTTATTGTTACCCGTAAATTAGGTAACTACTTTACTATACTAGTAGTAACTAGTATACTAGTAGTATGTAGTATAGTATACTAGTAGTAACTAGTATAGTATACTAGTAGTAACACATGTAGTATCAATACATAACAATTTTTGATATGTAGTATCAATACATAACATACTACGTACATATTAATATGCAGTATCAATATATAACGTACTACATATCAATATGTAGTATCAATATATAACATACTACATATCAATATGTAGTATCAATATATAACGTACTACATATCAATATATAACGTACTACATATTAATATGTAGTGTCAATATATAACGTACTACATATCAAACATATACAACATATTAATATGTAGTGTCAATATATAACGTACTACATATCAATATGTAGTAGTATCAATACATAACATATTACTATTAGTATTAGTTACTACTAGTATACTACATACTACATATGTTATTACTACATACTACTAGTATACTAGTTACTACTAGTATACTACATACTACTAGTATACTATATACTACATAATAGTTACTACTAGTATACTACTATACTAGTAGTATGTATTAATATACGAAATTTTATATGTTAGGGTTATTAGAGTAATTTTACTCTTTTCAAAACTTTTTTGGACTAACTAGTAAATGTGTTTTCCCGCTGGACTAGCCAGTAAACCGGGTCGGGTTTACTGGACTAAACAGCAAATCCCTCAAATATTTACTCCCCTAAAGGAAAACTAAGTATATATTTGATCCAAATATATTTGTTATTCACTTGTAGTATGTAATACTACACAACATGATATGTTTCTCCCCCTTAATCAATGCTTTACTATTTTCTGTTTAGATATATACTTTACAACACATATATCATTTTTACAGTGATTATAAGTCACTGCATACTCCATATATTTCTCCCTCTTTTGTCCCAAAATGACAAATGAACGAAGAAATGCAACAAGTATTTTAAAAGGACTCTCAAGTTCATAAAAAATCGATACCACCTATAAGAGCCTAAGCGATTTGGAGGTCTAACATACTACTTTTGACAAGCAACACTAAAACCGATATTCCATATGAAATGACGAGGGTACCAAGTACACCACAATATTTTCGATATCAACGTATAAGTCTGATACCTTGCATGATCTAATATAGACAGATGTTGTCAAGAAGATAACAAACCACAAGGTATACGCTTGGTATATAATACAAGTGAAAAGGCGAGGGTACCCCAAATATACCTCAAGCTATAACTTTTCCTTCCTATAAGTCCTTTCCCCGAAAGTGATTGTCTATGGACTGAGTCGAGACAATACAACAAATCGGTTCACACTTTGTGTGATCGTCTATGGATACAAGATTGAGACAATACAACAACAAAGTGTGTTTACTTGATACAAAGGTTCGGAATTAACCAAACTCAATAGGTTTCACGTATCAAGTAAATATGAATTAACGTTTGTGCAATTTACTTTAATTATAACAAAACAATTATAATGCGAAAATATAAAGTAAATAACACAGCAAGATTTTGTTAACGAGGAAACCGCAAATGCAGAAAAACCCCGGGACCTAGTCCGAAATTGAATACTCTCAGGATTTAGCCGCTATACAAAATAAGAAAACTTCGTAGAGTTGAGACCAAGCAACTAAACATATAGTTCACCTAGTTCCATCTGTATTCCCACGCCTTCAACCTGTAAACAAGTCACGTACTTGGACCAATTCCTTTGGTTCGTATTCTAAACAGTAAAGGAACAACAAATCTGTTTGGTATCAACTCTCTTCAACCAAGTGATATGAGTTACGCAAAGGTTCCCTTGTTTATCTTAACATAAAATCTTTTGCCATATTCCAAGATTTATCTTATATTCAAATGCCCAAAGGCAATCGCTAAGATTAAGCCAACAACACTCTTCAACCAAGTGATATGTGTTGATGCTGATCTTCCTCAATTAATCAATCCAATCTACCACAAGGATAAACTAATTATTAATCGGATCATCTTTTTACCAAACAAGTATTGTGCACACCAAAGTTTATAACAGCCAAGTTAGAAATCTTCAATATCTTCTTTGTCTTCAAATCTTCTTAGATCTTCAATAAACACCTGCACACAACTACTTGAATCTCTTGTGATCAATCACACACAGAACAGAGTATGTTAACAATGGAGTATCACAACAGTCTAAAGATCCTTGGAGAAACCTTGAACTAGTTTGAGAGAACCTTATAATAGGAGAGAAGATTCTCAAGCATAAACAAACTAGGTTCAATCAAATTTCAACCACTGTTAGTCAATCAAATCAATACGAAAACTAAAGATAAACTGCAATATCTAGTTTCCCACCAACGGGTCTTTAAATTAAGCGGACGTAAGAGATTTCACCTAATTAGATTATCGTCCTCTCCGATAGGCGGCTTCACCAGTAACAAAGACAAAAGAGTAAGTATAGGTTACGCATGATTAGTTTGCTAGAAATGCAAACTCAATGTATTTATAGACAAGGAAGTTTGGACACCGAGGAATTTCCAAAACCGAAAATCTTCTCAAGATATTTTTCATTACTCCACCAAATTCGGTTTTCATAATTCCTGTGAATGCACTGTCCAAAAATATGTTCGAAATCTCCTTGGAAAATCTTTAATTAGAAAATGCACATTACTAATTCTTATTTTCCATATATAATTAAAAACCCTTAATTAAAAAGATTCTTAACTTATTTAAATTCGATCTTAGGATTTACTTCCTTCTTATCCTTTAAGGAATATCTTTGAACAAAATAGAATAAGCATTAATGCACCGTGTTCAAAAAGTGACGACATCTTACTCGTGCAAGTATTTTCCATGCTTGCTCACTTGAAACCGATTTACCACATGATAGGTGTGTAAAAACACCTTTCTAAGTATCGATTAGTTATGCTTTCTTAGCTATTTTTCGAGTGAAATTGCATTATTATCTTTCGTTTTATATTTTACGGGAATTTTAGAGCTATTCCCGAAAAGAACAAGAAATCGTCTAATTTCCTAAAAGAGAGGTGGAATTATCATTGCATGGGAAATCACTATTAGCAGTAACGATGTGACTCGAGTTGAAGAACTGTGATTGATTAATGATGCTGCTGCTCGAGTTGAGTTTCTGTTGTCAGTGTATTTGGATTGACAGGCCAAGGACGATAACTAGCTGGGCTTCCGAGTCATGCTATGGTGCAGAGGCCTGACAAGGCATTAACAATAAATGGGCTAAGGTGATGCAGTAACAGCTAGGCTACAGGTGGGCCGGCTAGATTAGTAGTGAGCCCAATAGGCTATTTAAGGGTGTTGTGTAACTCGAGCTGCTGAGTTACAGACAGGGAATAACGAGGGATGGAGTAAGTTCAGGGTATTGGTAGTAGAACTCGTCAGCTTTAATGAACTGGGATGACTTAATGGTCGATGATGAATGACAATGTGATGGCTTGGTGACGATGTTTCCATTTCCAACAGTTACGTCTTATGAGACTTGAGACTCTCAGTTATCGAGCTGAGGTGTGTCGATGGCGTTTGGATGCATAGCAGCGTGCTTAGATGGGTGATGCTGCTGTTAAGCCAGGACAGAAGAGAAAGGTGGGGTTGCAGTCTGTTGAGTGGTAGTCGGGTAGGATGTTAACAACCACGGGAATATGGCATGCATATTGCATGGTACGTATGGAGTTGATGTCGAGAACAGCTACTGTGGTTGTTTGGTTGAACTCGGCGTGTTGCTGCCAGTATGATATTGGTCGATAGGAAGAAGGAACTCGGAGTTGATCTGTGATGGCAATGAGTAATGGCGGAAGTGTTGAGCTCGAAGGACAGGGAACTTGGTTACTGTGACATGAATTGTTGCTAGCAGTATTGACGTGGAGATGAGGCTGAGAATTGAGAAAGAAGGTTGGTGCTGAGAGCTGTTAGTGTGGTCAGATGGCAGAATGTTGTCTCGGTGATCAAAAAGAGAAAAAGTTGCTGTATTTTCGAATGAGAAGAGGAGAGAACCGAGTACATGTTGATGCTGCCATTATTGGCAGTAGGTGTTGACAGCAATGTGGAGCTGGAGATGGACAGGGTGACGAGATAGAGATATATGGAGAAGCTAGTTGAGATGCAGAGACGAACTACATGGTAATCTGTGATGTTTGGCAGACGCTGGGAAGAGTGGATGCATGACGGACGGAGCATGGTAGTAACTAGAGAAGTAGAAGACGTGAACATGGACGTATAGTTGTTGTTGTTGACGAAGGGTACCAATAGACTGCATGTTGCTATTATCGTGCATGGCGAGCTGAGGTGATGAAGCTCTCTGCCAATGTTGCGTATGGAGCTGTGCATGATGGATCGTCATGAACAGTTGTAAGAGTTAAGGCAGGGAGGATTTGGAGCTGAGAAGTTCAGATGGATAACAAGGGTTGTTGTTGGTTGGAGAAGCTTGTATGATTTGAAGAAGATGGAGCTGGTAGTATGTGATGCTCGAAGTTTAGAGAGAAACTCAAGGATGGAGTGAAGTGAACTGTGGGCTGATGGTGGTTTGGATCGATAGCTTGCGGACTGGAGTAAATAACGAAACAATGGGCTCAGGAGGTTGATGAGAAATGAGTTGGGCTTCTAACAGTTGTTGCACAATCCCAACAGGCTGTTTATCCAATTACTCTACACGAAATTAAGGGTGGTGTGCGGCTGTTTCAAGTTTCGCAAAGAGTTTGCAACCTACTTCGATCGGGTTTGATGCACGGGATATAATTTTGAGGAGGTGCACTTCCCTATTTTTGCTAGGTTTTCTAGTTTCTTAAGAAGGAGGTTACAAAACTCTATATATAGAGAACCCTAGGCACAATTTTATATCATATCTTCTTAACACATATCTTCTTTTCACCGTTTTTCTCCCCCTTAGGGGGAGAACTATCTCTTTTCTATATTCTTTTTATTGTAAGGATGAATTCAAAGTTCTAATTGTGAAGCTCAATTATTTGCAAGTTTGTTTCAAGTTTTAAATTGATTCATTGTGAATTGTTTTTACTATATCGAAGGTTTATGATTGGTTCTTAGATTGGTTTGGGTGCGCAACCAAATTAGTTTATTAATCATTCTAATGCTAGTAGAGAGGTGAGTCGACCCGTAATCGTCTCTTATCTCCTACACAAGTAGAAATCGCAAGACGTTACGGAGGGATTCTGTGGAGCAATTGCGAGTAAAGACAACACCAGTAAGTGGACCGAGCGTACCGAGTTTAACTGTTGGGATCAAACCTAAATTCACAAATCTTAATGCGTTCTGGGAATTACATCTTGTAGTCGAGCGCTTCCGTGTCAAGGTGGTTCTTTTGAATAGAATCCGGTAGTCGAGCGCTTCCGTATCCGGTGATATATGGAGTTTTTGGGGATTGCTAAGCGTACCTGCTTTCCTACGGTTGGTGACAATTGTTTCTAACAAGAGATAAACGGGTACAATGTTGAGTTAACGGTTAGTAACTGCGAAGGATTTCTTCAATATCTTTTTCTTTTTATCCTTCTTTATTATTTTCTCCGATTTAGATAACATAACAATTGCATTACTCTTCGTGGGAACGATCTCTTACTACCGCTATATTATATTTAATTAGTGGGAAATATATTTTTATTTTGTTGAGTAAACGACGCTCACCAAAATTGGCACCGTTGCCGGGGAGTAATTGTTAATTGGTGTGTTATTCTTTTTGGCGTAAAGGTTTTGTGGGTATATCTCTCGTAAGCCCTCACGAGACTATAACTCGTCTACTAGGGACACCTAGGGGTTTAAAGGCCTGTTATTCATGCTAAGAGTAACCGTATCCTCACGACATGGAGTTGTATTATATTATTGTTTCGTTTCGTTTGCTCGAGGACTAGCAAAGTTTGGGTGTGGGGGAATTTGATAGGTGTGTAAAAACACCTTTCTAAGTATCGATTGGTTATGCTTTCTTAGATACTTTTCAAGTGAAATTGCATTATTATCTTTCGTTTTATATTTTACGGGAATTTAAGAGCTTATTCCCGAAAAGAACAAGAAATCGTCTAATTTCCTAAAAGAGAGGTGGAATTATCATTGCATGGGAAATCACTATTAGCAATAACGCTGTGGCTCGAGTTGGAGAACTGGGATTGATTAATGATGCTGCTGCTCGAGTTGAGTTTCTGTTGTCAGTGTATTTGGATTGACAGGCCAAGGACGATAACTAGTTGGGTTTCCGAGTCATGCTATGGTGCAGAGGCCTGACAAGGCATTAACAATAAATGGGCTAAGGTGCTGCAGTAACAGCTAGGCTACAGGTGGGCCGGCTAGATTAGTAGTGAGCCCAATAGGCTATTTAAGGGTGTTGTGTAACTCGAGCTGCTGAGTTACGGACAGGGAATAACGAGGGATGGAGTAAGTTCAGGGTATTGGCAGTAGAACTCGTCAGCTTTAATGAACTGGGATGACTTAATGGTCGATGATGAATGACACTGTGATGGCTTGGTGACGATGTTTCCATTGCCAACAGTTACGTCTTATGAGACTTGAGACTCTCGGTTATCGAGCTGAGGTGTGTCGGTGGCGTTTGGATGCATAGCAGCGTGCTTAGATGGGTGCTGCTGCTGTTAAGCCAGGACAGAAGATAAAGGTGGGGTTGCAGTCTGTTGAGTGGTAGTCGGGTAGGATGTTAACAACCACGGGAATATGGCATGCATATTGCATGGTACGTATGGAGTTGATGTCGAGAACAGCTACTGTGGTTGTTTGGTTGAACTCGGCGTGTTGCTGCCAGTATGATATTGGTCGATAGGAAGAAGGAACTCGGAGTTGATCTGTGATGGCAATGAGTAATGGCGGAAGTGTTGAGCTCGAAGGACAGGGAACTTGGTTACTGTGACATGAATTGTTGCTAGCAGTATTTGTCAAGGATACAGCTCACGTCTATCCTGAAGACTCTCAACAGCATATAACTTAGTCTGGTCTCTCTACTATTACTCCTACAAAAATTACGGATCGTGTTTACTTTTAAATTTCTGTTTTGATTATGCAACAACTTCTGTAACCAAAACTAAGTATAAATAAAACCTTTAATCTCCACTGCAAACTGTGGAAGATATTCACCAATTCTCTTCGTTCTAAGTTGGTATCAGATTGACGATCCAACGCTCACACAAAAAAAAAACCAATACAACAAAAACCCTAAAGCTTATTCAATGGCAACAACAACTAATCTTCGCCAAATCCAGATTCATCACCTTGTTACTCTAAAACATACCGAAACAAATCATCTACTGTGGAAGACACAGTTCAAGCCTATTCTTAAGGGGTACGGACTAACTGGTTTCATTGATGGAACCAAGGTAAAACCCGCTTTAACCCTCTCCGAAAGTGAAGATATTAATCCGTAATTCACAGTAACATGAGGCTTGTGATTCTTTGTTGGTAGGATGGCTTAACTCCACTCTTACACCTGAGGTTCTAGCTGAAGTCAGGTGGACTTGAAACATCTAAACAAGTCCTGGGACAAATTGGAGAGTCACTTTACTCCAAAAACGCATGCTCATCGATGAATCAAGAAACAACTACACTCCTTGCAAAAAGGTAACAAAACGCTGAAATCCTTTCTACAAGAAGCTAAGGGTTTGTTTGAACAACTTGCAGCCTCTGGTTACACAAGTCACTGAGATGATGAGAAGAAGCAGCACATTAGCAATGGTTTGAATCAGTCATATGACTCTATTGTTACAGCTTTGAGTACTGTAGAAAATCTGACAATTGATAATTTCTATTCTCATCTACTAACCTTTGATATGCGGTTAGAGCAGCAAATGGCTTTGTTGCAGCAACCATTGGCTAATGTGGCTGTTACCGAAAAACAACACTAAGATCCGAAGGAGGCCAGATCAAAGGAGGTTCAACAATCCAGGATATCAGTACCAAAACAACAACAACCAGCAACCCAGGAGAAACAACAATAACAACCAGAGAAACATTAATCAGCAATCACAGAGAGGCAATCCAGAAGAACAAGAAAAATGTCAGATTTGTAAGAAAAAGAATCACCTAGCAGATAGATGTTGGTTTCGCTATGATAGGAACAACAACAATGCACAGCGACAGCCGGCTGCTTATATCGCACTACCTGGTGGACATACTGACAACACTTGGGTGACGGACACTGGTGCTACACATCACCTCACTGCAGACATGAGGAATCTTACTATCCCTCATGAATATGATGGTACTGAACAAGTACATGTTGGTAATGGCAATGCACTAAACATTGCCAATGTTGGTAATGCTTCATTCACTTACAAATCAAGATCATTTCAATTGAACAATATTTATCATGTACCTCAAATTAAAACCAACTTGTCATCGGTTTCTCGGTTCACAAGGATAATGATGTATATTTTGAATTTCACACATCTTTCTTTGTTGTAAAGGACAAGCAAACGGGGCAACTCACGTAGCGAGGCTGAATAGGAATGGTCTCTACATCTTTGCAGGGATAGACATGCTAGCTCCTCCAATAAAGCCGCAAGCTCTTGTCTCCTCTACACTACCATTGTGGCACCAACGTCTGGGTCATCCAATGTTGCGTACGGTTTCCAAAATTTGTCAACAACATTCAATTCCTGTTTTGAATAATAGCTTTGAGTTCTGTCATTCCTGTCATCTCAGTAAGAGCAGGAAACTTCCTTTTTCTCTTAGCAAAACTATTTATGACAAGCCTTTGAGCTTGATCGTGTCTGATATCTGGGTTTCACCTCAATTGTCTAGACTTGGCTTTCATTATTATCTTCTTTTAATGGATGTTTATTCTCATTACACATGGATCTTCCCACTTGTCCGTAGATCTGATGCTTTAGATACATTTATTCTTTTTCGAAAACAGGTAGAAAATCTCACAGATCATAAAATAAAGGTTTTTCAATCCGATAATGCCTTAGAATACAAAAAATTTACAGCATATCTTAATGAAACCGGCATCCAACATAGATTCACCTGCCCACATACTTCACCGCAAAATGGAATAGCCGAACGTCGTATTAGGCATGTTACTGAGTCGGGTTTGGCCCTTTTATTTCATGCACATATGCCTCAATCGTTTTGGGCAGATGCATTCACAACTGCTTGTTTTCTTATCAATAGGCTCCCAAAATCTAAATCTGAATCCAAAACTCCACTAGAGCTCCTGTTTAACAAAGTTCCTGATTACTCTTTTCTGAAAGTATTTGGGTGCTTGGCCTACCCTTGTCTTAGACAGTACAACAAACATAAACTGGAACCAAGGTCTCTACCGTGTGTTTTTATAGGATATAGTAGTGCTCACAAAGGCTACATGTGTTTGCATCGGGAAACAAACAGGGTCTACATAACTCGCCATGTACGTTTTCAAGAGACCTCATTCCCATTCACGCCTCTCCAACAGCATCAGCAGTTGACTTGTCCAGGTACTAAACCATCTTGTACTAGTGTTTTGTTCTCTCCTCCATTTAGACAACGTAATTTGTTAGCTAGTCAAGAAGATGGTAATCCGCAGTTGCCTCAACAAAGTAACTCCCAGGCTCAATCATCCCCAGCAATGACGAATGGCTCTGCATCAGCTACAACCCCAGACACTCCACTCTCCAGTGCACAGATAATGGCCTCAGCGGAAATCACTCCGGAAGACTCAGGCATGTCTTCTGCAGCAACAGTTACCCAGACACAGTCAAGTCTTTGAAACAATAAAGTGCAAAGTAATGTTGTTCTTCATCCCATGGTAACACGGGCAAAAGCTGGAATAACAAAACCGATTCAAAAACTATGTTTAACAGCAACAAAACATCCACTTTCTGATTCGAGTTTATGGAGCCAACTTGTTTTTCTCACAGAACAAAAATCCAAAGTGGAAACGTGCAATGGATGAACAAATCAATGCCCTAATTGATAATGGTACGTACTCGTTGGTAAAATATGAACCTGGCATGAATGTAGTAGGTTCGAAGTGGGTGTATCGTATCAAACAAAACCCGGATGGAAGTATAGAACGACACAAGGCACGTCTTGTCGCCAAGGGTTATCACCAGCAACAAGGAATCGATTTCGGAGAGACTTTCAGCCCGGTTATCAAACCATGCACCATCAGATTGGTACTTTCGATAGCAGTAATGAATGGCTGGCCATTACGGCAACTAGACGTTGAAAACGCTTTTCTCCATGGAGTACTTGATGAAGAGGTATATATGCAAAGCAAAGAGCCTCCCAGGGTATGTCGATCCGGATTATCCAAATCATGTATGCAAGCTACATAAATCACTATATGGCACAAACAGCGCCACGAGCTTGGTTTTCAAGGTTGAGTAGTTATCTATTGCATCTAGGGTTTCTGCCTCTGTAGTGACGAGTTCATTATTTGTGCTTCAAACAAGAAGCTCAGTTACATATGTGCTTATCTATGTTGATGACATAATAGTAACTGGCTCCAATACAATGCAAGTCAATAAGCTTATCACTGATCTTGGGGAGGTATTTGCTGTCAAAGACATGGGTATACTATCTTACTTTCTTGGAGTGGAGGTACTACAGCAAGGAACTGGACTAATGCTCACCCAACGCAAGTATGTTGCAGATTTGTTGCGCAAAACAAAGATGGATGGGGTCAAACCTGTAACTACACCACTGTCTCCAAATACAAAAATACAGAAGCTTGGAAGTGTGAAGTATTCAGATCCAACCCTTTACAGAAGTGTGGTTGGAGCGCTACAGTACCTGCATATCACTAGACCGGATATTTCAGTGGCAGTGAACAAAGCATGTCAGTATATGCATGAGCCATATATTGAGCATTGGGAGATGGTTAAACGTATTTTGCGATATCTGAAACACACAATAGACTACGGCTTAGTTCTTCGTGCTTCGGTGGATAATACTCTTCATGCTTATTCGGATGCAGACTGGGCAGGTAACTTGGATGACCGACGCTCTACCAGTGGATACTGCATTTATTTTGGAGGCAACCTCATCTCGTGGAGTGCAAGGAAGCAAAAAACAAGATATCTAAATCCAAGATCAAGAGTCGAGTACAGGGGAGTGGCTATAGCAACGTCTGAACTTATATGGATACAATCATTGCTATCTGAACTGGGTGTTAAAGTTCCCACACCAATCATGTGGTGTGACAACTTAGGAGCAACGTATCTTACAGCTAACCCGGTGTTTCATGCACGCACGAAGCACATCGAGATAGATTTTCATTTTGTCCGCGAAAGGGTAGCGCGTAAGCAGTTGCAGGTGCGATTTATCAGTTCGAAAGATCAACTAGCAGATGTCTTCACCAAAGGGTTAGCTGCACCACGTTTTGCATTCATAAGGAACAAGTTGAACATTATGACTCCGGCTCAACTTGAGGGGGGGTGTCAAGGATACAGCTCACGTCTATCCTGAAGACTCTCAACAGCATATAACTTAGTCTGGTCTCTCTACTATTACTCCTACAAAAATTACGGATCGTGTTTACTTTTAAATTTCTGTTTTGATTATGCAACAACTTCTGTAACCAAAACTAAGTATAAATAAAACCTTTAATCTCCACTGCAAACTGTGGAAGATATTCACCAATTCTCTTCGTTCTAAGTGTATTGACGTGGAGATGAGGCTGAGAATTGAGAAAGAAGGTTGGTGCTGAGAGCTGTTAGTGTGGTCAGATGGCAGAATGTTGTCTCGGTGATCAAAAAGAGAAAAAGTTGCTGTATTTTCGAATGAGAAGAGGAGAGAACCGAGTACATGTTGATGCTGCCATTATTGGCAGTAGGTGTTGACAGCAATGTGGAGCTGGAGATGGACAGGGTGACGAGATAGAGATATATGGAGAAGCTAGTTGAGATGCAGAGACGAACTACATGGTAATCTGTGATGTTTGGCAGACGCTGGGAAGAGTGGATGCATGACGGACGGAGCATGGTAGTAACTAGAGAAGTAGAAGACGTGAACATGGACGTATAGTTGTTGTTGTTGACGAAGGGTACCAATAGACTGCATGTTGCTATTATCGTGCATGGCGAGCTGAGGTGATGAAGCTCTCTGCCAATGTTGCGTATGGAGCTGTGCATGATGGATCGTCATGAACAGTTGTAAGAGTGAAGGCAGGGAGGATTTGGAGCTGAGAAGTTCAGATGGATAACAAGGGTTGTTGTTGGTTGGAGAAGCTTGTATGATTTGAAGAAGATGGAGCTGGTAGTATGTGATGCTCGAAGTTTAGAGAGAAACTCAAGGATGGAGTGAAGTGAACTGTGGGCTGATGGTGGTTTGGATCGATAGCTTGCGGACTGGAGTAAATAACGAAACAATGGGCTCAGGCGGTTGATGAGAAATGAGTTGGGCTTCTAAGAGTTGCTGCACAAGCCCAACAGGCTGTTTAGCCAATTACTCTACACGAAATTAAGGGTGGTGTGCGGCTGTTTCAAGTTTCGCAAAGAGTTTGCAACCTACTTCGATCGGGTTTGATGCACGGGATATAATTTTGAGGAGGTGCACTTCCCTATTTTTGCTAGGTTTTCTAGTTTCTTAATAAGGAGATTACAAAACTCTATATATAGAGAACCCTAGGCACAATTTTATATCATATCTTCTTAACACATATCTTCTTTTCACCGTTTTTCTCCCCCTTAGGAGGGAGAACTATCTCTTTTCTATATTCTTTTTATTGTAAGGGTGAATTCAAAGTTCTAATTGTGAAGCTCAATTATTTTCAAGTTTGTTTCAAGTTTTAAATTAATTCATTGTGGATTGTTTTTACTATATCGAAGGTTTATGATTGGTTCTTAGATTGGTTTGGGTGCGCAACCAGATTAGTTTATTAATCATTCTAATGCTAGTAGATAGGTGAGTCGACCCGTAATTATCTCTTATCTCCTACACAAGTAGAAATCGCAAGACCTTACGGAGGGATTCTGTGGAGCAATTGCGAGTAAAGACAACACCAGCAAGTGGACCGAGCGTACCGAGTTTAACTGCTGGGATCCAACCTAAATTCACAAATCTTAATGCGTTCTGGGAATTACATCTTGTAGTCGAGTGCTTCCGTGTCAAGGTGGTTCTTTTGAATAGAATCCGGTAGTCGAGCGCTTCCGTATCCGGTGATATATGGAGTTTTTGGGGATTGCTAAGCGTGCACACGCTTTCCTACGGTTGGTGACAATTGTTTCTAACAAGAGATAAACGGGTACAATGTTGAGTTAACGGTTAGTAACTGCGAAGGATTTCTTCAATATCTTTTTCTTTTTATCCTTCTTTATTATTTTCGCCGATTTAGATAACATAACAATTGCATTACTCTTCGTGGGAACGATCTCTTACTACCGCTATATTATATTTAATTAGTGGGAAATATATTTTTATTTTGTTGAGTAAACGACGCTCACCACCACACTTCCAAACAAGTTTAGAATTGGTTCATATGACTTTCAAGAACTATGTGATTGATCAAGTACCACTCAATCACAACTCATGGGTTTACGTTTCTACCAAAACAAGTTTCGGTTCTTCCTCCATGTGAGTACTGTGCATAGTTACACTAGATTACCAAAGATACGGATGACTAGGTACTAGGATCGGTTCCCCACATATATTTGGTATCTAACTTGTATGCACCGCATATGTCCATAGGATCGGTTCCCCCTTCCAAAAAACGTGTTGCACATGTTCATACGATCGGTTCCCCTTTCTTGCATAAACCTTGATGCACCTCATACAAGGATCGGTTCCCCTTGTGATGCACTGCACCTCTTACTAGGATCGGTTCCCCTCTTCCCAGTAATAAGTTCAGACATACACAACCCGATCATACCCCAAGTGATTACTTAAGATTGATTTCACTAATAAAAGTCATACCAATACATAAGTCACGCCTCATGTGAATAGTTTTACCAAGAACACAAACAAGTCGTGAGCGGTTGTACTAATCACACATATTGGTTGTTCATAAGATATGCAATAAAGAACAGCCCCAATAACGCCTAGCGATTTCCTTTTCGGTTCACAACACATATCATGAACTTACTTCCTTAGAATACATGTAAACATTGTTCCCTAGGATGAAATCCTCACCTCATACCCATACATAATCACAATAGCATTCATACGATTATGTCGATGTCTTATATACAAAGTTTAATGGTTAAAAAAGAAACTTCATATTGTATTCCTTAATACTATATCTATCTAGAGTGTTCATGCTTCGCAGTTTTATGTTTTTAATATGCACGACTTGAAAGATACGTTAGGGAATGAAACAGTTCAAGTCAAATATCACTAACCTCAAGTGGAAGGATGATGTTGTGGTTGTATCTCCGTACTTCTTCACTTCTTCAAGTCTTCGCAATACTTGTAATGTCTCACCCTAATACTTTCAAGCTAACCTATACGAAGTTGACTCTAGTACATTTAAATCAAGCGACTCTTAAATGAGTTATGCTTCACTAAAATATGATAACCAAACTTGACATACCAACGCTTGGTGGGTTCAACCGAGCAATGCTCTAACAACAAAACTTAAACCGAACCTTAAATTATAGGGATCAACCCAAGTGTTTGGATTAACATACAAGTGCAATTACTTTAATTATAACATGCACAATTATAATGCAAAAATTAAAGTAAAAGCACACAACAAGATGTTGTTAATGAGGAAACCGTAAATGCTGAAAAATCCCGGGACGTAGTCCAGTTTTGAGTACTCTCAGAATTAAGTCGCTATACAAAGAACACTACCAACTTCTTATAGTTGAGACCAAGTAATCTACCCCTAGTTACCTAGTTTCCTCATTATCCTTGCGCCTACAACAAATTTGACCAATGCACGTAAATCCTAAGATAGTACACTTCTTAGAGTACTGCTCGGTCGAACTTGAAAGCATTGCTATCTCAAGCTTGTTTGTCAAGTTTAGTTGATCAAAACTATATACTTGATTTCTAGTCTACTTATAGCTATGTCTCTGATAAGGATAGAATGTGTAGTTAAGCTTTAGACTTCACGACATTCACCAATTGAAGAAGAAGATCTACTGAGGAGCTTGGAGGAACTTCATCAACAAAAGGTATGTGGAGACTAAAACTTATCTATCACTCGGAAGTCTATTCTATTTTATCTTATAATGAGACTAAGTCGTATAAATATATATACTTTTACATCATACACATTTGATATTTCGAGCCGAGTTTATCTCGCTTATCTATTTCTCGAAATTTTTGTTGGTAGCTTTATGCTTTAGCTATGTTCATCATATTCTTGACGAATTTAGTTGGAAACAATTTATTTGTTGGAAACTAAACGTTAAGTCAAAAGATGATTATGTGAAAATTACCTTGAACATCTTACATGATTTGTGTGAGACAGTCATTTGATGTTAGCTTGGGAAGTTTCGTATTGATCATTCGATCACTTGAAAATTACTTGAAGCTAATGGTATGTATGAGATTATCATTGTCGTCTTCTAAGGATGTTTCAATGATTAAAATGAGAGTTTAGAACAATTACCCATGTCTGGATGGAACATGGTATGCATACCTAGTATGCGAACTGTTTTGTAATGATTCAGGTTCGGAACTCTTGTTTGCATACCTAGTATGCGAACATGTTTACCTGAGTTGGGTCCGGGACGGTTGTTCGCGAACCGGGTTTGCGATCGGCTTGACTAGGACAAGGTCCAGAGTTGTTTTTCGCGTACCTAGTTTGCGAACACAGTGGTTATGTTTTAAAATTAGTTATATATGATTTTCATACTCATGAACTAAAACATTTATGATTTAAGGAATGCAAATTAACTTTGAAAACCGTGGCTTAATGTTCATGAATTGATTCTTATATAAGTACTTTGTACGATTACGAATCAATTCGATTTTTTCAATTTGTTTATATATATTTCTATGAGATAGTGAACAATTGAACAACTCTATTTGAAACACAATTAGATTCATTTGATTATCTTTCATGATTGATTGATCATCATATTTGATCTAGAAGTGTTGGATGAATATGGTTAAGACAAAAGTGTTCATATGGCTAACTTCGGTTAACTATTATTGAGCTAACTCAATATACACGTTTATGTAGGGTTACCCATATCTAAATATAAGTATATTTCATTTGTGTGTAACAAGCTAAGACCATCTAACTGTGGAGATTAATTGCTTAATTTCTAAGCAGTCTTAGCTTGAATTTTAAATTAGGATTTCATCTAACGGTGAATATTGAATGCTTTGATACTAAGCTATCTTAGCTTTGATTGTAACCAACCCTGATTTTAAATACTATATAAGGGAGAACTCTAGCAACTATAAAACCTGATCCCGACACTTTCATGTGTCATAGTTGCAAACTAGAGTTGATTCTCCTTTAACCTAGGTTTTTACAAAACCATATTAGGTTAACGACTTGAAGACTTCATTTGGGATTTGTGAAGCCAGATCCAACTATTTTTCTGTAGTTGCGTATTCTGATATTACTTGTTCTATCGTATTGAGTTTTATCTTCTCTAAGATTTACTCGAGATTTATCTCGATAGGTAAGATATAAAAAGTAATCACAACAGTTCTTCGTCTCAGACTCTTGTGATTTCGCAATAAAAAAATTTGTTAATCAGTTGGGTTATTGTGAGGTGATTAATATTTTTAGGCTACTCTTCGGGAGTATAAGACCAGATTATCAATTGGTTCCTGTTCACCTTGATTTATCAAAAAATGGAACAAAAACCGAATAAAGAATAAACATATCTGTGGGAGACAGATTTGTTTATAAGTCTTCGAATTTGGGTCATAGCAACTCTTAGTTGCGGGTGAGATCAGCTAAGGGAATCAAGTGCGCAGAATCCGGTGCGGTTCTAGAGGCGTAAGGAATGCGACTGTACCTTAATCGGTGTGAGACTTGGTTAGGGCTCAACTACATTCCAGGCCGAAGTTAACTTGTAGTAGGCTAGTGTCTGTAGCAGATTAATACAGTGTGGTTTTCAAAGCTGGACAAGGTCCCGGGGTTTTTCTGCAATTGTGGTTTCCTCGTTAACAAATTTTTTATTGTCTGTGTTATTTCTTTTCCGCATTATATTTGTTTATATAGTTGAAATATCACAGGTTGTGTGTAGTTCTATCAGTTGATAAATCCGACCTTGTTTGTTGGATATAACTTGATTGGCACTTGGGCGTTGGTCTTTGGTACCGTCCAAGTTATTTCTCATATCAATCAGGCTCACGGATTTCTATCTGTTCGATTTGCTGATTGTATTGAGAAATAAAGATAAAGCTCTTTTATATATTTCTTGATTGAGTCTCACTTTTAAGTTATTGCTCTCGGAATTATATTGGAGTTTAGTCCATACTGATTTTCGAACGAATTATTGGGTGTGGTTGTTATACCCCCGCTTTTTCAACACTATCTTAAGTTGATTCATCATCTGTGAAGACTTCAAGCACTCAACTCATTTGGATAATTTTTTTGGATTTGAATCTAACATGTTTAGTTTCAAACCCTAACTTAATTTTATCTTCTTTGATCTAGGTATTTTTTTTTTAGTTTATGATATGGGTTTCCGCTGGACTACCACCATCTCAACTTGTAATCAGATTGATGAAGAAACCAAGTACAACAACAAAGATTTTGGCAAAATCAGGAGAAAGATTACTGATCGCAGTCGTATGCGTCAAAAATAATTCACTTTCTTACTCAACAATATATAAATGAAGTATAAAGTAAGGAAGAGTTCGTATCCACGGAGAGGCGATTATTGTTATCAAATTCTAGTTTCTTAGTAACCAAAAGGGGGGATTTCTGATTTTTGTAAAATAAAAGTAAAATAAAAGCAAAGTAAATAGTTGGAAGTACTCAATGAGAGAAAGATATTGGTCAAGGAATTCATCTTCAATCTTAAACATGTGCTTGCATATATGATTAGAATTACAATTTAATCTCTTTTATTATCAAAAGCCTAGAAATATCAAGAGAGCAAGATAATCTAATAATTTCCTAAGTTTACCAACACACACATTAGAGCTGCGTATGTGAATTCTACCTAAAGAATAACCTAACGCCTTGCGCTAATTAAGTTCAATTCCTAGGAGCATTAAGTTTGGGAAATAGGCTAATCAATATAATTGTCATACATTGCGCATGACAATTCGGACAATGGTCAAACTCTACATATGATTATAAGAGTGTATCACTACAAACTATAGTCATATCATGCTACTTGTATTCAAGGTTATCGCTCGATGAAAAACCTTAAAATAGCTATGGACAAGATGCAATTTCAATTAATTGGCCACTTAACAAAACAAACATATATATATATATCCTATCACAATACATCAATCATGTGATTATTAAAAGCGGTAGATATTTGAACGAAAACAAAGAGAGAAAACTAATACATAACTCGAGCACAGGTTTTAGAAATAGGACTACATCCTTAACCAATAATATAAGATTTAGCTACACATAGCTATGGAGTTTGTAGTTGCAGGATTTCCTACACTACACCCTTGTCAAGAATCTATGAAAACTAAGTCATAATTGTGAATGAACAACAACACTTTTTATTAATTAACCTTCAGGAAGATTTACAAGAAATATTAAAACTCAGAAGTACAACTTTCCTTCTGGAGTTTCTCTCTCCTCAAAATTCTCTCAGCTCTCAAAAATGCATCATCATCTTCTGGATTTAGTTGAACCCCTTATATAGGAAAATACATAGTGGAGGACAACTAAGACTTCCCCTTAATTCGGATCTACTCTGCGATCTCATTGCCATAATTTTAGTCTTCACCATCGCCGACTTTATAACCATCGTGAAGTAGACTTATTCTTCATATATCTTTAATCGTTAACCGTTACATCACTCTTTTGTGACACTCGCCAAATGTTGTTGAAGAATCTTGCGACAATCTCGTCAAAGTGTTGTTAATACTTGTAGAAAAGTTTGGGCTTATCGCAGAAATGTTGTTAATATCGTGGGAATAGCGTTGTAGCGATATTCTGGTACTACAAAGTTCATCATAATCAATAATCAAATAAAGAAGATGAAAAATAAATACGAAAGCAAACCCTAGTCGCTGCTATCCTCCAGAGCTCCAAGAAGAAAATACGTCATATGAAAGTTGTAGAACTTTTTATTTTTGTAATCCTTTGCTCCAAAAAATAGGTTTAGTCTTCAAAGTCCATTAGATGAAAATCCACCAAGCCCATAAGTGAGAAAAACCCATGTAGAAAATACTTCCCAAAAACTGTAGCCGGAAAACTGGGTTTTTGGCCGGAATCCGGCACCGGACCAGAGCTCAGGCGATCAGAAAAGTCACACCGTTCAACGAGTCAACTGAGTTAACTCGGGTCAAACAGACCAAGTCAAGTAGTCAGTCAGGTCAACTGGTTCATCTGAGTAGGATGAGTTGGTATTGGCCAAGGCCATTTCACTGGCCTATGCTCTGTTGCACAATCATTGTGCTGTAGCATTGCTCTCCAGCCAAGATGGTTGTTCCATTCTCTCCCAGCTGATCACTGCAGCATTAACTACACTGAAATAACACCATCTACTAGCAATCATCAAATCAACCTTCTCTGCCTCCTTTAGCTCACCATCCTCAGCTATTAAATCACTAAAACAACAGCTTCACTCAACCATACCAATGAACAACATCAACTCATTTCCAGTTCCAGATGCAACCCACACAGTTCATTTATTGTCTTCAACTTCAGGGCATAACCTGCAACCATTCTTCTCAATACCACCATCATAACCCAGCTGCACCAGTTCATTGTGTTACAGAAACCAACCTCAAAACTCTTCATTACTGAAATATCTGTAGTACCTAACATACATCTAGGTCAGTACTTCCTTCTCATTAATCTTAAATCTGAACTGCAACAAATGTTCTTGCCATCACCACCACTGCAAATTCCAGCTTTATCTGCAGCTCAAAGCAACATAACCACTGCCTGCCAACTTCTTCCAACTACAACTCAATTCATGCACCCCAATTGTGTAAATCACTAACCATCAACAATTCACAACAAAGCATTCCTTAAGCCACAGAGACACCAAGAGTAACCAGCAGCATCACCACCAAACTCCTTCTAAATCCTGTAGCTTCTATTTCGGCTGCAACACACGTCTATTTCAGATAGGTCAGTCGATCCATTTCTGCAATATCAATTCCATTCCTTGAATTCATAACCACAAACACACACAACAACAATTCATTCCTTAAACCATAATTAGCCAACTACAACTCAGACTCAACCTTCTCGCCCAACTGCAAATCATCACCATCAGCAAAACCACCCCATTGCAGTCAACATTCAAGTCCAACTGCACTTTCAGTAATCACTGGATTACGGCATCACAGTTCAAACCCTGTCATCAGCTGCACAAGGCCACAGTATAACACCTAAACTGCCTGTACCTGCAATCATTTCTAAACCACACACATTTGCACTCTCTACAGCTCCTTCTTAGCATTCATAACATCCTGAACTGCAGCTGAAACATCAACATTCCATACTATCCATTCAACTTCAATTTCTATGCAATCAACCTTATAATAACAACCTCAACATCACTATTATCTCTTCCTTGATTCTTAGTTCATTTGAGAACCACACCAGGACCTTCTTTATTTGAATCTCATATGAACATCAACATTTCTTCCCTCAAAATCGAACCATACTAAAATCCGATACCAACCCATTCACTTAATCAACCAGGATCCACAGCTGGTCGGTTGTCAGCCGACACAAATATAATTTCACTTTCTTACTTCCTAAAATAAAAATAGTATGCGATAACAAAGAGTTCGTATCCACAGAGAGGCTTTTGTTGTTATAAAAAATTTCAGTTTCTTAGTAACCAAGGGGGGGTTTAGATTTATCAAAGCAATAAAAATGAATTGAAAGCAAAGTAATAATAAAAATAATCAATAAGGAGAAAATATTGGTCACGGGATAGTTTCATTCACAAACTCGAATTATCAACAATGACTAGAATTGAAAATTTAATCTCTCATTTACTAAAAGTCCTAAGATACCTTGATCGCAAGAGTATCCCGCTAATTCCCTGATTTCATCACAACCACATTAAAAGATGCATATGTGAATTCTTCCTAGAAAGCAACCTAAAGTGTAAAAGAACAATTAGATTTAACTCCCTAAAAGCAATGAGTTCTATGGAATAAGACTAATCAAGGCAACCAAAATGTGTAAAAGCACTAATTCGATTTAACCCAAGTTATGATTCATATGTGACTAGTAGGATATATCACTACAAGCACTACCCACATTTATGCTACTTAGAATCAGGGATAAACAACGTTATCGTATTGAAAACCCTAATATAGCTCTAGATATGAAAGCAAATCGGATTGATTCCGGAATCAACCAAATAAACAATCCAATCATAAACAATATGAACAATGAATCATAAACAATAAAGTATTGAGACAAAACTACATCATTGAATCAAATATCATTTGTGAAATCCACTTTATCCCATAACCAATAAAAGGTATTTAGCTACTCATAGTTTTTGGATTCAGCATGTTCATATTCATAATTAATAATAAAAATGAAAACGATGAAAAATAAACGAAAGAAAACCCTAGTAGAATCGCTCTCCTCCAAACTCCAGTAGAAAAATATGTGATGTATGATAAGTGATAAGTCCCCCAAAAAGAATAGAAACTCTTCCTTTTATAGCTTTTCAACTTTCCAAATTAGGTCTTCAAAGCCCACGGTCCAATACCAAGAAGTCCACTCAACTCATTTGTGTAAAAAAAAATCATGTGAAAATATGACCAAAAATTGTTCGCCGGAAAACTGTGTTTTTGGCCGGAATCCGGCGCCGGAAAAGTATCTCCGGTGACCGGCAAAGTCCACCCGGTCACCAGTCCAACGAGTCAAGTCAAGCACTCAACTCAGTCACCGAGTCAGCTCATTTAGATCTGAATCAGTGACCACTTAGCAGAATGGCCTTGGCCTTTGCCATTGCACATGCCAAAATTTGTGATGCATAATTCACTGCCTCTCATCCAGCCATATTGGCTGGATTTCACCAGCTCAAGCTGTGCATCTTCACAGCTGCATCCATGAACATCCATCCACTTCTACCTTTATACTTCACATTTTCCAGCTTAATTCAGCTCAAACCATTCTCATTTGCAGCTTCTCAGTCCATTTATAACCCATCTCTGAATCCACCTGCAACATTGGCTTAGCTGCCACTTCATAACCAGCTGCACTCATATAAGTTCTAGCTTCTCTTTCCATTTCATGCTCTATGAACACTTTGTAGCAGCATCTTATCTTCCCTGCAACTTCCTAACACCAGTAATTTAACCACCCTGCAGCTTCGAACTCCACCGTACAGTATCGTCAAATCTCAGCAGAGCCAAGCCACTGCCATGCTCAAACTATAAAGACTAAGAACCATTGCAGTCAACACCTGCAGTTTCAACCCCCATTAAGCAGCATCAAATCTCCACTGTATCTCAATTTCAACAACAACAAACCATTAGTTTAACTGCATTCTTGGCAAGCACAAAATCAGTGCCATCTGAACTGTACCCACTAGCTCTCCCAGTTGCATACTCCAACCATTCCACAACTGTAACCTAAATTCTAGACCACCTGTAATTCATCACACAACATTCACTCTCAGCTGTAAAACCTATTCATTCCCATGAAACATAATGCACCAACTACTACCAGCTCTAATTCTTCTCATTCATCTCATAACCTGTACCTAGGCATACATCTCCATGCCATCTCCTTGTTACTCATATATAACTCCATTAACAGCCCCAACATCTCATCTGTAACAAAACTTCATCTCCAACACAGCAACCCATCGTAGCTACAAGCATGTAATACCATCTTATAGAAAACAGCACCACCTCAGGCCGACACTTCAACCCCATGCTGGCACCACTGCTTCCAAGTAAAACCATCAACTTCTGTAGCTGTTCAACACCAACCAGTCTCTGGAATCTCATTCTGCCAGTACAATTCACTGAATCATACCCATTTTAGTTCCTTGCAGAACATCTGCTCATGCCATCATACACGGATCATTAAAACCAGGCCAATTGAATTAGCCTGTAACTCCAAGTAATCATTTCAACTCTAGCTGCTACACCTGTGTCTTCTCAAACTATTCTCAGAGTCAACCATCAACCCATCAGTTCAATGACACTTCTGCAACAACAACACCTTGTCCACTGAACAACCCAACCTTCACTGCAGTGCCATGCTGCATCTCTGTTTGCTCATAAAACCAAGTAATCTTCACCCCTGTGAGAATTTCATCACAGGAACTCAATCACCACAGCTGCTACTGCCCAAAATCACAACCAGATGCTTCCAACTTTCGCAACCCGCTGCTGCAACAACTATCTCAGAACCAGAACATCACCAGTTGCATTCCAGCTCTTAGTCGCAGTTGCACTACCTGCAAGTTCATACCAATACTCAGCTTCACCACCAACTCAGTTCAACAGCACAAACAACTTGAACTGCGTTGTTAACAACACAACATCATTTCTTCCTCCTTATATCGATCTAAACCAAACCCATGTTGCATTGCCTTTACAGCAACCACCAATAATACAACTTCCTCCATTCTCCACGGTAATAAACTGAGCCTACCATATATCTACTCAGTTCATAGTGAAACCCTAACCTGATGATGAACCAGTGGTAATGATTTCTCCTTTCTCTGATCTCTCAAATTGAGACAACCCTTCTCTGTTAATAGCAGCATCAGTTCCTCCCTCAGCAGCAACCTTTTCTCTCTAGCAATTCTCCATCTATTTCAGTTCGAACTCTCCAGCATCACCTCCTTCTTTGTTTCTCAGATCCATCTCAAATCGATCCCCATGAGTCTCCTCTTTGTTAGAGATCTAATGATGATTTCTCTCAATTTCAGACCACACAATGAAAAGAAACATTTTTGCTCTGAATTTTAGGTTTAATTTTTAGGGTAGGTGTAAGAACCAAAACTGATATTTGCACCCCACTTTAGTGATTAAGGGGTAACCAACTCACACATGGCCCGTCGGTCCCAGATAGCCGACAACCCATTCGCTTCTTGCTCAACTATCAGTTATGACAAACTATGGTTCATTCTTCACCTCCTCCTTGCGCATCTCAGCCCGCTCCAAATATAGCTCGCTTGTGAATTGAAGTGTTTGCCTTTATGCTCCAAATGGGAAATTTTCCTTCTTTTGCCCCCAAGTGCTCCATTGCACCTAATCAACTCAAATTCACACATAAGATACATATTTCACAAAATAAATAGCAAAGAAAGCATAAATACTAGATATAAAATTAGGTGTTTTACAACACCTATCAACAGCTCCAACCATTCTGCTTCTTGTCTAGTCTACTGAAGCACCATAATCAACTACAAAGATCCCTAGTTCTTTGTAATACCTCCAACTACAATTTAGATCAAAACCCATCTTCATTCCACCATCATATCTCATCACCAGCAGCTCCAATTCACCAAACCCTAACATCCTTCTCTGATTCAATTAACAGAATCAGCACCATCTTGACCTAATTTCTCCACCATTTCTTCTAGAATGACAACATCGGTAGCTAATTCCTCATAGACCATCTCTGAGTTTCATTGATTTCATTTCTCATGAATTCACTCTAAATTTCTCAATTTTCTGAGATATTTTGCCGTCATCTCAGTTTCAGGTGGAGCAGTAATGAAAATATAAGAGAAAATGATTTCTCTCAATTTTAGGTTAGGTGTAAGAGATGAGGGTGATATAGCCACCCCTGTAGTACTGGATAAGGGCCAACCATCTCTCAAGTGGCTATCAGTTTCGCGGAACCGACTGCCGTTTCACCTCCTTGCTTATCCGTAGCTAGCTTCGCTCGCCTGTAAATTGGTCTTTTTTCTCCTTTTCGCTCCAAATGAATGCTTTTCCACCAGCCACCTCTTACTTCTCAGATTCACTTCTTCCCTTCAATTTGTATACATCACTAAAGTTGTCGTGCTTTTCTGACAAAATATGCATCACTAAAGCCGACGTGCTTTTCAGTCAGAGATGAAAAAATAAAAGCAAATAATGAGAAATAATTCGCCTCCAAAGTACCTAAATACTTAAAAACAAGCATAAGATACATGTTTTACAAGAAAACTCGCAGAGAAAGCATAAACAATAGATAAATATAAAGGTGTTTTAGAAACCTATCAATTACTACCGAAGACACAAGCAGCTACAATATTACCAAAGACACCAACAATAAGAGAAAGTTACAGAAGACTGATTTTGATAAAGTTCCCGACCAATTCATACTGATTCATCACCATGATAACCGATTCAGGTTATAGTTATTACATGTGTTACTTATTTTACTATAACTTTGAGAAAATCATTGACAAAAGGTTGGATTTTTGGATTCCTTTATGCCTATGTCACCTGTTTCATTATGATTTAAAAAAAAACCTTGAGAAATGGTTGGATCCATGAATCCTAGCTCTTCTACTGTTTGTAAATTTGCTATGTGATTTGGATGTTCTTTTGGTCCAAACTAAACCATTTAAAGTACTACTATTGAATCGGTCTAGAATGGTGCGATTTATTTTTCATATGATGTCTTGTAATGATGTTGTTAAGTAGTTTGATTGTCAATGATGACTCTTAGCATAATCAAAACTTCTTGTAAATTCATGTGTCAGTCCTGTAATCGTTACCGATTCCACATCGGAAAATTACGATCAATACATATGAGGCCTGATTTTATTTATTTTTTTGAAACAAAAAAATGTGTAAATCCTAGTTACATATGGATGCACCGCATACATAAACCAAACGTCCTATAAGGCCGAGCACTATGGCACCACATTTCCCTTCCCTATCCCTAATTTGTAGGGAAACGCAAGTACTATGGTCTCCCATATCCCGTCATAGTTTTACTCTTTCTTTTTCACTTTTTACTTTTATATTTCTACTAAAACTCTTTATTTCCTATTATATTTCCATTTTTTTCTCTTCAATTTTTTTTTAGGGCTATTTTGCGTTTCCTCCCCTATTAAGATTGCTAATTAGCGTTTCCTCCCCCAAATAGATAGAAATTAGTGTTTCCTCTCATCGTTAATTTTTCCATCCATTGTTTGGTTAGCTGAGTCAGCGCATGTGCATGCGTGGCATAGATTGTACACGTATTTCATGATCTCCCTAAAATACCCCCTAATGTTCTTCTCCATCTCCGGCACCAATACGCTGGCCTTTCACACCAGAACTTCAATTAATCCCAGAAATCAAATCCATCCTTGTTACTGATACCGCATCCATCTAATTAATCCGGTAAAACAATCAAACCAGCTCAGACTCGATCAATTTCTTCTTGGCATTTTTACTGTAGAATTTCTCTTCAAGAACTTTCATCTCAAATTCAATTACCCACCACCATCTGATATCAATTAAATTAACCCATCCAATTACAAGTGCTGGGACCATTCCAAAACTAACCACTACTACCAGAGAGAAAAGTCATCTAACAAATTTCTCCACCATTTCTCTGATTCAATTAACAGAATCAGCACCGTCTTGACCTAATTTCTCCACCATTTCTTCTAGAATGACAACATCGGTATCTAATTCCTCATAGACCATCTCTGAATTTCATTGATTTCATTTCTCATGAATTCACTCTAAATTTCTCAATTTTCTGAGATATTTTTCCGTCATCTCAGTTTCAGGTGGAGCAGTAATGAAAATATAAGAGAAAATGATTTCTCTCAATTTTAGGTTAGGTGTAAGAGATGAGGGTGATATAGCCACCCCTGTAGTACTGGATAAGGGCCAACCAGCTCTCAAGTGGCTATCAGTTTCGTGGAACCGACTGCCTATTCACCTCCTTGCTTATCCGTAGCTAGATTCGCTCGCCTGTGAATTGGTCTTTTTGCTCCTTTTCACTCCAAATGAATGCTTTTCCACCAATCGCCTCTTATTTCTCAGATTCACTTCTTCCCTTCAATTTATATACATCACTAAAGCTGTCGTGCTTTTCAGACAAAATATGCATCACTAAAGCCGACGTGCTTTTCAGTCAGAGATGAAGAAATAAAAGCAAATAATGAGAAATAATTCGCCTCCAATAGCCATTGAATATGAGATGAGACTTTCACGTTGTTTATTCTCCTTTTGTTCCAAATGACTCCAAAGTACCTAAATACTCAAAAACAAACATAAGATACATGTTTTACAAGAAAACTCGCAGAGAAAGCATAAACAATAGATAAATATAAAGGTGTTTTAGACACCTATCAAATTCCCCCACACTTAGACCTTGCTAGTCCTCGAGAAAATCAAACAAAATAATTCTAAAACAAACATACAACTCCATATCGTCGAGGCTACGGTCACTTTTAGCATAAATAACAAGCCTTTGAACCCCTAGGTGTCCGTAGTGGACGAGTTTTAGTCTCGTGAAGGTTTACAAGAGGTCTACCTACAAAACCTATATTTCCAACTCCGTCTATTTGTGACAAATCAATGAACGAATCCAAAATGACTAAGGAGGCGGTACCTTGTGCAAATTCAATTCATTTATTAGTAAATAAAGCTCTAATTAGATAGTCGAACAAACCACAATACTCGGAATCTAACTAACCACAATCACAATGAAAATATTAAGAAGATGGATATATATGTAGATGTTGGCGAATGTTCACAAGTGATCGGTGTTTCCCATATCTGTCTGAAGGTCACCGCCAAGATGAACCTATGCATCCTATTGGATTGAGCTACTGGTCTGAATTCTAGTGTCAACACACTGGCATATGCAAGGGAACCAGTGGTCAACAATCTTAATTCTATATCAACTCAACCGGCATATACAAGGGAACCAGGAGTGACTTTATTCAACAAATATAATATTTTCTTTTCTTTTTCTTTTTCACTTTCACTTTTTTTTATAGACAGCATGATTAGATCTTTTGGATCCAATCGCATGCTTCTTGTCAGCAAGTATGTGATAGTTCCTTGGATCCTGCATTCCACGCTTGTTTAGGTGACGGAGACAGGGACAACGTTTCACACATACTGCTATCCAAGTGTCTTTTTATTCTGTTTGGTCTAACTGGTCGGTCTCTTTTTTTTTTCTTTTTTTTTTATTAACTCAATCACTCTATTTCATCCTAGCAGTAATAACAAGTCGATGTTTAGTGACCCACCAAAGCACTTAGAGAATAATAGATAAATATGGAAAAATAAAATTAGAATGTGATATGGTGATATTCCGAGATATGATAACAACTATCATATTATTTGTGATTTTTGAGCTATGTTCATCCCTTTTTAGTTAATTGGTTCCTCAACTCCTGCAATCAAAATGGTTCCATCCACTAATGGTGTCATCCTAAAGGCACAAATTTCTATATTTCGGAGTTCAAAAAGCACAATTTTTTCTTGGTTTTTTTTTCTGATTTTTTTTCCTAAAAGCATAAAGCATAAAACAAACTATACAAACATATAAATGCTCCCCCACACTTAAACTTTACATTGTCCTCAATGTAAAATTGAATCGTCCAAAGAAAGTCCAAGGTGGGAAATTCCGCAAATTATATGCAAAAACAAAGAAAATAAAGATAAAATCAAATGCTTAAAAATTAAAAGATAAAGGTAAAGATACAAAACCGGTGGGTTTCCTCCCACTTAGCGCTTGGTTTAAAGTCGCCAGCCCGAAGTTCTCCTTGTTTTCTAAGACTCCACCAGAGGGAGCACTTCCACAAGGTTAACTCCTTCCACGACATCCGAAGAGAAGTTCTCATAATATGGTTTCAACCGGTGCCCATTCACTTTAAGTTCATTTCCTGTAGCTAAAATACAAATTACAACTGCACCATGAGAAAAAACATTAGTCACAACAAATGGTCCAATCCAACGTGACCTAAATTTACCCGGAAATAATTGCAAGCGAGAATTAAACAAAAGAACTTTCTTCCCAATGCAAAATTATTTCTTTGTAATCATATTATCATGAAATGCCTTCGTCTTTTCCTTGTAAATCCTTGAGATTTCAAATGCATCATTGCGAATCTCTTCTAACTCTTGGAGTTGCAACTTCCTTTGCTTTCCAGCACCATCCAACTCCATATTGCATTGCTTAATAGCCCAAAACTCCTTATGCTCAATTTTAACGGGTAAGTGACAAGGTTTACCGTAAACAAGCCTAAAGGGAGACATAGGTGCCTTGTATGCGGTTCTATATGCCCACAAAGCATCATTGAGTCTCAAACTCCAATCTTTCCTTGTTGGATTCACCGTCTTCTCGAGAATGGATTTCACCTCTCGGTTGGAAACCTCGGCTTGTCCATTTTTTTGTGGATGGTATGGTGTTGCAATCCTATGCGACACATTGTACTTCTTTAACAAGCCTTGCAAGAACCTGTTTTTGAAGTGTGAACCTCCATCGCTAATTATAGCCTTTAGAATTCCAAACCTTGCAAAAATATTTGCTTGCACAAAATCTGAAAAAAACTTTAGAATCATTAGTTGGGGTGGCCTTAGCTTCCACCCATTTCGAGACATAATCAACAAAAAGCAAGATATAATAATTCCCATTAGAATTGACAAAAGGGCCCATAAAATCAATTCCCCATACATCAAAGACTTCAACAAATTGAATAATAGTTTGTGGCATTTGATTTCGGGCACCTAGATTGCCTGTTCTTTGGCACCTATCACACATGGTACAAAATGCATGTGCATCCTTAAACAAAGTTGGCTAATAGAAACCACATTCTAGTACCTTGAGAGCGGTTCTATTTCTCCCAAAGTGTCCTCCACATGCATAAGATGGCAAAAAGACAAGATAGAGTTAAATTCAGATTCGGGAACGCACCTTCGTATTACTTGGTCACTACAATGTTTCCATAAGTATGGATCATCCCATATGTATTGGTTTCCTAGCTTCTTAAGTTTGTCCCTCTCAGCACGAGACAAGTTCCTTGGGATTTGTTTAGACACTAAGTCATTAACAATATCAGCGTACCATGGTTCTCCAAAGGCAATTGAGAATAGTTGCTCATCCGGGAAATTTCACGCAACGGGATAGTTTCCTTGTCCACAACAAGACGGCTCAAGTGATCCGCAACGGTGTTCTCAATTCCTTTCTTGTCTTTGATCTCTATATCAAATTCTTGCAAGAATATCCATCGTATGAGCCTTGGTTTCGCTTCTTTCTTCATTAGCAAGTACCTAAGTGCTGCATGATCAGAAAAAAAAAACTTTTGTACCAATTAGATAAGAGAGAAACTTTTTCAAAGCAAAAACAATATCTAACAACTCTTTTTCAGTGGTTGTGTAGTTTTTTGGGCCTCATTTAATGTTCTAGAAGCATAATAAATAGCATGAGGTATCTTCCCCACACGCTGCCCAAGCACTGCACCAACCGCATAGTCACTTGCATCATACATAAGCTAAAAAGGCTTGCTCCAATCCGGTGGTTTAATGATAGGGGCTGAAATCAAAAGTTCTTATAAATGATTGAATGCCGCCATACACTTTTCATCAAAGTTAAAAACCACATCTTTTTGCAATAAGTTGCAAAGTGGTGATGTTATCTTGGAAAACTCCTTGATGAATTTACGATAAAAACCTGCATGACCAAGGAAAGAACGTATCCACCTCACCGTAGTGGGAGGGTTTAGAGCACGAATAAGGTATATCTTAGATTTATCAACTTCCAAGCCTTTAGAAGATATTATATGGCCTAAAACTATGCCATGAGTTACCATGAAATGGCACTTCTCCCAATTCAGCACAAGGTTTGTTTCAACACATCGTTCAAGGATTAGTGACAAATTGTTCAAACAAAGGTCAAATGAATCACCAAAGACACTAAAGTCGTCCATGAATACTTCGATTATGTTTTCAACATATTCTGAAAAGATACTTACCATACACCTTTGAAAGGTAGCTGGAGCATTGCATAAGCCAAAAGGCATCCTTCTATAAGCAAAAGTACCTAAAGGACAAGTGAAAGTGGTTTTCTCTTGATCCTCCGGTGCTATCACAATCTGATTGTAACCTGAATAGCCATCAAGAAAGCAATAATAAAAGTGTCCAGCTAAACGTTCAAGCATTTGATCAATAAAAGGTAATGGAAAGTGATCTTTTCTAGTAGTGGCATTAAATTTCATGTAATCAATACAAACCCTCCAACCGGTTTGCACACAAGTTGGGACAAGTTCATTCTTATCATTCTCCACCACTGTCACACCTGATTTCTTTGGTACAACTTGTACCAGGCTCACCCACTTGCTGTCGGATATGGGGTAGATAACACCCACTTCCAAAATCTTAAGTATCTCCTTTTTCACAACTTCCATCATGGGAGGGTTCAAACGACGTTGCGCTTCCCTTGTAGGCTTTGCATCGTCCTCCAAACGGATCTTGTACATACAAACGGCAGGGCTTATACCCTTGATATCGGCAATTGTCCATCCTATGGCCGTCTTGTGCTTCCTTAACACCCTTATAAGTTTTTGCTCCTGTAATTCACTAAGATCGTTAGAAACAATCACAGGAAACTCTTCATTGTCACCCAAGTACAAGTACTTTAAGTGACTTGGAAGAGGTTTCAACTCTAACTTTGGAGATTTAACAATAGAAGGTACAAGCTTTTCATCATTGCAAGGTAAAGAAACATATAAAATATTCTTAAGTGCAGATTTTTCCGGTAATGAGTTAAGAGAACCAAGGGTTTCCTTAATATCATCACCGTACTCCAAACCATCATCAATATGTGTAGTGAGCACGGTCTCCAAAGTATCAGCGCTATTCAACTCAAACATTTGTTGCGCCAATGTGTCCATCACATCAATGGAGAAACAAGAGTGGATATCACTAGGATATCTTATCGTCTCGAAAATTTTGAAACGTATTATTTCTCCATCAAACTCCATAGTCATCGTTCCCTTGTCAACATCAATAATGGTTTTCGCCGTTTTCATGAAGGGACGCCCAAGTAGCAATGGAAGAGACGAGTCCGGAGAACCTTCATCCATCTCTAAGACACAAAAATCTGCTGGAAATACTAGTTGATTAACCTGCACAAGAACATCATCAACAATACCCATTGGGTAGACATTAGAACGATCGGCTAATTGCAACATAATTCCAGCCTTTTTAAGAGGACCAAGATCAAGTGAATTGTACATAGATGCAGGCATAACATTTACGGATGCACCTAAATCCAACATAGCTTTATTAAATGTAGTATTACCAATTGTGACGGGAATGTCAAAGCTACCCGGGTCCTTGCATTTCAGTGGGAGTTTGTGTTGCAAGATTGCCGAAGCATTCTCCCCCATACTTAGAACTTCATTACCTTTGAGCCTTTGCTTATTGGTACACAAATCCTTCAACACCTTTGCATACTTTGGAACTTGCTTTTATAGCATCTATGAGTGGTATGTTCACATGGATCTTCTTGAGAACGTCTAAAATCTCCTTTTCTAGTGCCTCCTTCTTGGAATTTGCAAATCTGCAAGGGAAAGGTAAAGGAGGAACATAAGTGGAAACCGGAGTTTTAGAGTTAGGAATAGGTACCTCAGAAGTTTGGGGAGAGTCCTCATTCTTATCTTCCAAAACAGGTTCCTTTGGTGTTTCCACCTTGCCCGAATCAGCAACTTCGGGTTGCACAAGTTGTGTACCACTTCTCAACATAATTGCATTGACACCCTGTTTTGGGTTGATAGGTTGAGAAGGGAGTTTCCCACCAATTTGTGCCTTCACTTGGTTCAACTCGGTAGCCATGGAACCCATTTGTGTCTGCAAATCCTTTATCGCACTCTTAGTCTCTTGTTGGCTTTCTTTAAACATAGTAGAAATGCCTTGCATCATTGTTTGAAGCTTTGAATCGATATCGGAACCTTGATTTTGCATTGATTGTTGTGGTTGTTGAAATTGTTGTCGCGGATGGAATTATTGTTGTTAAGGTTGAAATCCACTCGAATGGTTGAAATTAGGTTGTTGAGCCGCTCCTTGCTTGTTTGCTTAGCTAAAATTGGGTTGATCTCTCCATCCCGGATTGTAAGTGTTTGAATAAGGATCATACCGTCTTTGCTGATTTTGGAAGATCACATTAGCTTGCTCATTGACGTCTTCATACCCATGAGAACTTGGTATCACCGCGGCTGCAACTTGTTGCATCATTGTTGACATGTTACCCATTTTTTGACGAAGTTCCTTGACCTCACTCACTTCATTTACTCTCCTAAGAAGCATATCCGAACCGCGACTCAAGAATTGTTGGAAGTTTGCTGCCATGTTTTCAATCAACTCTCTAGCTTGTGCCACTGTCTTGCTCACTAGTGCACCACCACCCGCAGCGTCAATAAGATTCCTATCACTTGATTGGAGTCCTTCATAGAAGTATTGGATAATCATCGCGTCACTGAATTGGTGATGAGGGCAGCTTGCCACAAATCTCTTATATCGTTCCCAACAATTATATAAGGATTCTCCAACATTTTGCTTCATTCCGCAAATCTCCTTGCGAATTTGAGTAGCCTTTGATATAGGAAATTATCTCTCTAGAAAGAGTTTCTTCAACCCATTCCAAGTTGTGACACTTCCGGGATGCAAATAATACAACCAATCCTTAGCACTATCCGCCAAATAGAATCGAAACACTTTCAACATAGCATCATCGGCCTCCATATTCGCTGGAATCATAGCCGTGACAATGGTGTGGAAGTCCATAAGATGCTTGTTTGGATCTTCATTCACCATGCCATGGAACTTTGGTAATTCTCTAAGCAATCCCGGTTTGATCTCAAAAGTAGAGTCGGTTTGAATACAACCCTGCTGTGTATCCAGCTTGTGAGAAGATAAGTCCTTGAGTGTACGATTTGCATCACCCATTGCTTCTTCTTCTTATCCTTCTTCTTCAAAAGGAATCTCGTGTTCTAGAACTTCTCCTTCTTGATGAAGAGCTTCGAGTTATACTTCCAAGTTTTGTTCTTCCGTTGTGCCTTGCCTTGGTTGGAGTATTGTGCCTTTTCGAATAGCTATCCCGCATTTTGGATAATTCCAATCTTTAGAAGCCAGGGATTAGGTACCTGAAAAACAATTCTCGCAAACAAGTGAGAAATAAGACAAGAAACGTAAAGCAAATATGCAAGCAGAAATAATAAAAAGAAACTAAAAAGTATATAACAAGCCGAATGCCTCCCCGGCAACGGCGCCAAAATTTGATCGCAGTCGTATGCGTCAAAAATAATTCAAAAATAATTCACTCAACAAAATATAAATGAAGTATAAAGTAAGGAAGAGTTCGTATCCACGGAGAGGCGATTGTTGTTATCAAATTCTAGTTTCTTAGTAACCAAAAGGGGGGATTTCTGATTTTTATAAAATAAAAGCAAAGTAAATAGTTGGAAGTACTCAATGAGAGAAAGATATTGGTCAAGGAATTCATCTTCAATCTTAAACATGTGCTTGCATATATGATTAGAATTACAATTTAATCTCTTTTATTATCAAAAGCCTATAATATCAAGAGAGCAAGATAATCTAATAATTTCCTAAGTTTACCAACACACACATTAGAGCTGCGTATGTGAATTCTACCTAAAGAATAACCTAACGCCTTGCGCTAATTAAGTTCAATTCCTAGGAGAATTAAGTTTGGGAAATAGGCTAATCAATTCAATTGTCATACATTGAGCATGACAATTCTGACAATGGTCAAACTCTACATATGATTATAAGAGTGTATCACTACAAACTATAGTCATATCATGCTACTTGTATTCAAGGTTATCGCTCGATGAAAAACCCTAAAATAGTTATGGACAAGATGCAAGTTCAATTAATTGGCCACTTAACTAAACAAACATATATATCCTATCACAATACATCAATCATGTGATTATTAAAAGCAGTAGATATTTGAACGAAAACAAAGAGAGAAAACTAATGCATAACTCGAGCACAAGTTTTAGAAATAGGACTACATCCTTAACCAATAATATAAGATTTATCTACACATAGCTATGGAATTCATCATAATCAATAATCAAATAAAGAAGATGAAAAATAAATACGAAAGCAAACCCTAGTCGCTGCTATCCTCCAGAGCTCCAAGAAGAAAATACGTCATATGAAAGTTGTAGAACCTTTTCTTTTTGTAATCCTTTGCTCCAAAAAATAGGTTTAGTCTTCAAAGTCCATTAGATGAAAATCCACCAAACCCATAAGTGAGAAAAACCCATGTAGAAAATATGTCCCAAAAAATGTAGCCGGAAAACTGGGTTTTTGGCCGGAACTTGGACCGAATCCGCCACCGTACCGGAACTCTGGCGATCAGAAAAGTCACACCGTTCAATGAGTCAAATGAGTTAACTCAGGTCAAACAGACCAAGTCAAGTAGTCAGTCAGGTCAACTGGTTCATCTGAGTAGGCTGAGTTGGTATTGGCCAAGGCCATTGCACTGGCCTATGCTCTATTGCACAATCATTGTGTTGTAGCATTGCTCTCCAGCCAAGATGGTTGTTCCATTCTCTCCCAGCTGATCACTACATCATTAACTACACTGCAATAACACCATCTACTAGCAATCATCAAATCAACCTTCTCTGCCTCCTTTAGCTCACCAGCCTCAGCTATTAAATCACCAAAACAACAGCTTCACTCAACCATACCAGTGCACAACATCAACTCATTTCCAGTTCCAGATGCAACCCACACAGTTCATTTCTTGTCTTCAACTTCAGGGCATAACCTGCAACCATTCTTCTCAATACCACCATCATAACCCAGCTGCACCAGTTCATTGCGTTACAGAAACCAACCCCAAAACTCTTAATTACTGCAATATCTGTAGTACCTAACATACATCTAGGTCAGTACTTCCTTCTTATTCTTCTTAAATCTGAACTGAAACACATGTTCTTGCCATCACCACCACTGCAAATTCCAGCTGAATCTCCACCTCCATGCCAGCCTTATCTGCAGCTCAAAGCAACATAACCACTGCCTGCCAACTTCTTCCAACTACAACTCAATTCATGCACCCCAATTGTGTAAATAACTAACCATCAATAATTCACAACAAAGTATTCCTTAAGCCACAGAGACACTCAAGAGTAACCAGCAGCATCACCACCAAACTCCTTCTGAATCCCGTAGCTTCTATTTCGGCTGCAACATACATCTATTTCAGATAGGTCAGTCGAGCCATTTCTGCAACATCAATTCCATTCCTTGAATTCATAACCACAAACACTCATATCAGCAATTCATTCCTTAAACCATAATTAGCCAACTGCAACTCAGACTCAACCTTCTCGCCCAACTGCAAATCATCACCATCAACAAAACCACCCCATTGCAGTCACCATTCAAGTCCAACTGCACTTTCAGTAATCACTGGATTACGGCATCACAGTTCAAACCCTGTCATCAGCTGCACAAGGCCATAGTATAACACCTAAACTTCTTGTACCTGCAATCATTTCTAAACCACACCCATTTGCACTCTCTATAGCTCATTCTTAGCATTCATAACATCCTGAACTGCAGCTGAAACATCAACATTCCATACTATCCATTCAACTTCAATTCATGTGCAATCAACCCTGTAATAACAACCTCAACATCACTATTATCTCTTCCTTGATTCTTAGTTCATTTGAGAACCACACCAGGACCTTCTTTATTTGAATCTCATATGAACATCAACATTTCTTCCCTCAAAATCAAACCATACTAAAATTCGAGACCAACCCATTCACTTAATCAACCAGGATCCACAGCTCCAACCATTCTGCTTCTTGTCTAGTCCACTGCAGCACCAGAATCAACCACAAAGAGCCTTAGTTCTTTGTAATACCTCCAAATACAATTTTGATCAAAACCCATCTTCATTCCACCATCATATCTCATCACCAGAAGCTCCAATTCACCAAACCCTAACATCCTTCTCTGATTCAATTAACAGAATCAGCACCGTCTTGACCTAATTTCTCCACCATTTCTGTAGTTTCAGAAAATCCTACAACTACACCCTCAGTAGAATTCATAAAACTTTAAGAAATTCTTGATGAAAAATGACAATTTACTAATTAATATTCTTAACTGATTACAAAGAAGTATGTTAATGGAAATTAGAACAGTTACAACTTTTTATGTTCTCTCTCCTAAGACTTTTTATAATACTCACTTAAAGAACCTCCTCAATCTAGTATTTGAACTATTATTTATAGTGAAATTTGTACAACTTTATATAACCTGCGAAGCATCGCAACCTCTGATCGTAAATTTATTCTATATTCGCAAACCCTTCACACTTCTCCCGTGTTTCTTCTATTATCGCATTATCTTGCGAAACTTTTCTCTTGTATTTGTTACTATGTTCGTAACCCAATATCTTGGGATATTCTGTCCCTACATCTTGCCTCTTCTCATGTCATTTCTGCGAAGAAGTAATGATCGTGAGAATATAACCGTTACTTATTCTTTTCAGAATTCGAACACGTCTTTTATAACCGTCTTTTCCTAATTATTCCCTTATGAATACTCCTTTTATTCCCTTCATTATTTTTTTTACCTTCTCTTTTTACTTCTGCAACTTCATCTTCTTCTCACATCACATCTTCGGTTATCGCCTTCTCTTCCTGTTAATCCCATCATGAGTTCTCCAAGGTAATTTTCTTTTATCTCTCGCATCTTTCACTTGTTTATCTCTTTTATTTCTGTTTAATCAATTGTTTGACTTTGATTTCTTTCAGCAAAACTGCTCCTCAGGTGAAATCTTCAACTAGATGCTCAAACCATAGCTTTCGAAGAAGAAAATCTGAGAATCAAAAGGTAGTTAAAATACTCTGTCTTCCTTCTGAAACAATATATCGTTGCCTCAGTTTTTAATCTACATTTTGATTCGTAGGTCGGTGAAGAATCCAACCCTACCAAGAGATCTCGTATTATCAAATCCAATCCATCAATTTCAATCAGTGATTTCCTTCCTGTGATTGATAAAGAATTTTCCTCTCCCCCTCGTGAAAGCACTTCTTTGCAAACTCTTGCCTCTACTTCATTACCCAGTTTTCAGTCTCCCACCCCTATCAATTTATCAACACTTCTTCAGGATCAACCTTCGCAAACTACCTTCTCAACCCCTTCTCTTGAAAAACCCATTTTAGCTCCTAATCCTTTGAGTGTTGTTGCTCCAAGCAATTTACAACTTACTTTTGCTCCTTCGAATTCTTCTCCCCTTCCTCAAGAAGTTCGAAATGGAATTTATTCAGCTTTCCAGATGTTATCTGATGTTTTGAGCAATACTGCGAAGTCTTCAAATGTTCGCTCGCAGTCTGAATTTTGCAAAATGCTCAACAACTTCATCAATCCTGATGCTTCTATTTTACATCAACCCTTGGAAAAAGAAGTTGAATTGCTTCGCCAAACTCAGGAGTCTTTGAAAGCGGAGTGTGAGAATCTTTGTAAAGAGAATCATCAGCTTCAAAATGATTCTCTAGATTGTGCAATCCTTCGTAAGAGGAATGATGCATTAAAAGGTATTGCTATTATCTTTATATTTTCTCCTTTTGTTTGTTTCTATTTCTCGCATGCTTGAAACACCCATTAAAACCCATTCCCCTTTATAGAATCAATCCAGGAATGTAGAATGTTGGTACTTCATCATGAATCAGACGCAGAAGAATCTCAAGCCAAGCATGAAAGTCTTTTGAACCAATTTTACCATTTATCTAGTCTTCATTCATGTGCTCTTGATAATTAAGATGCCCTTTTCCAAGAGAATACCCAACTAATTTACGATCAAAAAATTTTGAACGATGAAATATCTCAGCTCACTTCTTCTTTAACTAAAGCCGATTTAAGAATGGAAACCCTATTAGAAGAGAATGAAACCTTATCAGAAGAAAGATGTTCGTATTTGAATATAATGGCCGTTTCTTCGCAACAATTGAATATTCTTCAGAGTAAATGTTGCGATCAAGAAAATCTCCTTTATTTGTTAAAAGGTGAACTTGAGGAATTAAAGAAGTCTTCAGATGCAGAGAGAAGTTCTTTTGCTACCGATAAGAAATCCCTTCTTAATAAGAATATAATCTTAAGCACTAAGAGGAATAAACTTAAAGAAGATTATTCCCAACTAGAAAACCTTAATACAAAACTTGCGAAGAATAACAAATTTCTTCTTTCTAAAGATCAAAAGCTTCGATCCAGACTTGAAGGATTAGTTGGTGATGGTTTTGATAAAGCTATGGATCAGATGAAAAATTGTTGTCTATCTTTAGCTCAATATCTTACTTCACAAAGAGAAGGTAGTCATCAAAATTTGACTGCCTTTGATATACCTTTAAATTTTGTTATATTCGCAGAATTGATTCTTTGAATTTTATTTCACTCGCAGAATCTGAGAACAATCTTCGCAATGCTAAAGCTGGATTGGAGACCACCTGTTCTGAGCTTCGCAAGAAGAACGCTTTGCTTTCTACTCGTTTGATCAATTCTCGTGATCGTGCCAATCGGAGATTCAACCATCTTGCTTATGCCAAAGATATATTAACCATCAAAAAGCTCTACTTCGTGAAAGTCATCTGAAAGCTCAAGTCTTCGTAAACAACATTCTCTTATCAAAATCCTTGTCTCCAGTGAAAGTTGAACCTCTGGAAATATCTGATGATGTAGTTGCTCGTGATCCTGATAGTGACTTTGATTACGAGAGTGATGATGAAGGACTTGATGGTGAAAAAGAATATATCCCTCAAGGAGAAGCTCCTGTTGAAGACTCTTCAGAGGTTAATGTTTCGCAAGAATTGAACACTGCTGATGATCCTACTCATCTTAAAGATCCAGCACAAAGTGTTGATGGAGAGCACTAAGCATGATAAACTTCTTTTCCCAAGTTATCATTAATCCTCTTGTTTTTCTTTCTTTTGAACTCTTTCTCTTGGTTACTGTTGGTTCTCTTTTTACAAACAATTCTACTTACTGTTTATGTTCCTTAAGAAGTATATTTTATATTTTGCGATAATGAATTGACCTTTCTCTAATTGAATACTTTCTTGATTTGCATAAATTGAATAAATTGATCATATGAAGAGAAATAACATATCTTAAAGACTTAGCTTAGTATTCCATTTCCCCTTATTATTGCTTTTCAGGTGATCAATTATTGTTGTAAGTATTAGAATATCTGCCTCCGTTTAAGTTGCGAAGTTTCAGGTTGTTGCAAAGTAAATAAGAAATCTCCCCCACTACACCATATCCCCGATTTTTCTACACTTCATATTTCTAGTATGAGACACTTATACGGGTCGCGGAACAGAAAACGTCTCTTAATAAAAATATATATCGCTCATAATTGTATTTATAAAAGTTAATAGGATATATTTTGTAATTTATAAATTAGAGTAAGGGCTAAAGTGTCATTCGGGATTAAGATATTTTCCCCAATTATATTGATTTTATCGGGTGAAGTGTTTCTATTTATCTTCTTTCTTTTTTTCTCTTTCTTATCTTTATCTTCACGAACTTAACTCTTTGGCTTCTCTTTACATACATAACCATAGTCTATTTTCGAATCGATCTAAGTTTTTTGTTCAAGAGTTTCGTTTTGTCAATTACTGGTTCCCTAATCTAATTGTTTTTTCTCTCGATTAGTTATTTTTTAGGTTCGATGATGAATTTTATTCCCCTCACTGGAAAATTATTTTCTAAGTTGAGCTTAACTAGATCAATTTTTTTTCTCAGTTTGAAAGTAAATCTGATTTTCATCAACACTAGGTTTAAGGTTTCTGCTGAATCTATGTCATCCCAGATTAGATATGAGGTTTTGCCATTTCCTTTTTAGATTTGTTTGATTTTGGGTATTCATTAGTCTAAACCCTAGTCGCTACTCTTACATTATACTCAACTGAAAACGAACTAGCAATAAGAAGAGCTTACAACATGAGGTATGGACCCTAATCTCTTACTTATTTCCAATTTTGTGAGCCTAATTTATTGTAGTGTAAATTTCTTAAACTTTTTCAATTTTATGTTTCTTAGATTTCATTTCATGTAGTTTAGGAACATAAGTATGTTATTAATTTCAATTTATATTATAGATTTAAAATCTGTTTCTAGGGTTTAATTTTTTTTGTTTTGTTTTTTGGTTTGATATTTTGTAGCAGATATGATCATTAAGATCTGAGATGGAAGATTTGGTTTTGTTTATTTTAGTAGTTACGTTTTTTTTTGGGATATTTTTGATTAGGTTTAGGTTGTATAGCTTTATCTAAGTTATTGATTACTGGATGATATATGTGTATGAATATTAATAGAAAAAGTTGTATCTTACTGGATGGGAATATGGTTTATAATATCTAACTGCTTGTCTTGTTTGGGGTGCTTTTCTTAGGTATTGAACGAGAAATTGACCAATTGAAACTTTACATAAGTTGGCTTGATAACTATAGTTCTTTGGGTATCTTCTTAATAATATGATTTAGTATCTACTGGATGTGAATTTCGCAGGCGCGAAGCTGGTGGGGTGTATTAAGCTAAGATTACCACAATTGGAATCAAGGGAAGTTTTACATTTTGCTAAAATTTTGTTTCACTTGTTGAATTTGACAAATCTAATGCATACATATTACATTGTACTCTAAAATAAAAAATGACCTTTCTGGTTATATCAAGCTTAGATTACCAAAACTGGAAATGGGGTTGATAATTATTTATCTTACAACCATCTTCACTCAGGACATGGGATGAATTCCTCAAGGTTGGTTGATTCAAGTACATGTATGTTTATGGGAACTTCTAGGATGACCTTTCTGGGTCAGATTCAATGGTTTTAGCTTCCAAAAAGATGGAAATGGAGATGAAGGTTGGTTTGGTTAGCTACCTTACTAACGTTAATTTTTTGAAAGAGGGGTTCTACCCATGTATTGATCAGGTTTGTTAGGATTCCCATTATATTCATAATGTATGTGCTTCTTTAATATTACAAGTGTAATTATATTTTTCTCTTGTAAAATTGCAGGTTGCTCCTATTTTAGTTCCACTTTTGAAATTTTATTTTCATGAAGAGGTTAGGAAGGCTGAAGTTTCAAGTATTAGCACAACTCATAATGTTTTCGTTTTTAGTGTCTTTTTACTGGTGTAGTTGAAGAGAATTTTATATATGTTGTCATCCGGTCCTTTTCATTTTTCTGGAAGGTTTAATTCTATACTTGTTTATACATGTATTCCAGCTATGCCTGAGCTTCTACGTTCAACCAAATTAGCTGTGGAGAAGGGGCAAGCTCAAGGTCGTAACGAGACCTATGTTAAGCAATTGTCTGATTATATTGTACCAGCCTTGGTGGAAGCTCTTCACAAGGTTAGACTATTGTTCAATGTCAAAATAGTAACACTTTTGACCCTGCTGGTCCATTACCTTGCCTTTTTTAAAAAAATATTATTTATGCACCACTTCAATGTCACTCTGATACTGAATAAGCAAACAAAACTACCTAGTAAACAAAGATCCATAGTCCATGAAAAGCTACAAAATGACCCCATGACAGATTATAAATAATCTTATCTGCAATGCTAACTATTTTTGTTGCTCAATAAGCAGAATATGTAAGCTTATTGCATCAAACTAAGAAAGGAGTTAATTACCGCTAGTTCAACAAGAAGCCGAGAAATGGCAGAGAGGACCCAAGCATAGGATTTCGATGCATAGGAAGGGGAACTGCTCAAAGAAGAAATTAAGCAAGAAGAAGAAGTGTTTGATCAAGTTTGTTTTCAGGGCACTTGGTCTATACTGCAGTTTGGTCCTTTTCGCATGATATCATCTTTCTCTGTTATGTATTTATATTCTATTTTTATAGTTGTTGATTCCTGGTTGTGCTTGTTTTTAACGGCGCAAAAACTTATGTCATCTATTTTGTTCGGCTCGTAACTCGAGTTTTTTTTATCTAGACCAGTTATGTTTGATAAACATAATTGATTTATTTTTACTATACGGGGGAATTCAGAGACTTACATATGCATGTTGTTCTGTTGTCTGACAGGTTGTCCCTTCCTGGTTAAGTTGATTACCAGTCAAGGGTGATTTAATTGAGGCCAAACTTGTTCATGACCAGCTTTGTTCAAGGTCGAGGGGTAAGGACATCGTTATCACAATTGTATTTCTTTAGGTTTCCAACTTCTTGTTATTTCCATGTTAGTGTGTTTCCTTCTTTCGAATGTGTATTATATTGATGATTCAATTTTCTCAATTGGCATATATTAACAGGTCGGATAGAGACCTTCTGGGCCCTAATAACCAGTATCTTCCTAAAATTGTTTCGGTCTTTGTGGAGGTAATTCCTCCTTGCATACATATTTTTACTGGTGCATGCTAGTCTAAATTCATTTACCAGAGATATCTTAAACGATAGTTCTACTGTATCCATTTCTAAGTTATATCCGGCTTACCAAATGTAAAAATGAGAAGAACAGTTGATATATTAATATCTGAATTTTTTTTATTTACGGGGATTCACATTAGGTTCTATGTGCGGGTAAGGATTTGGCAACAGATCAAACTTCCAGCCGTATGATAGTTTTACTGAATTCAGAAGAGAGTATAAAATTATATTGTTTCTCCTTCGTAGTGATATTAGGGTTGTTGATCAGTTTTTATAGATTGAAAGAAGCATGATGAAATCCTTTTCTACCTGGTAATGTCAAAGCATTGTAGATTCTTTAGTGTAGCTAGTAGTGACTTGGTATTCTACCATGTTATATAATGACATGATACTCTACATGGTTCTGATTTTTCAACCTTAGCCAAGTGATATCAGTAAACTGTTAGTCATATGTTTTCTTGGTGTTTGGTGCTGAAGCCTGCGGGTTGTAATTTAGATTAGAACTAAGTGTTGGTCACTCCACAAGGAAGATAAATTTGCAGCATCCGTGGTCGTAAAGTGATAAGATCGATTAGTTGAAGGAAACTCCATTAAAAGGTGTATATGTTCAAGGAAAATGTTCAAATGTTCAAGTTTGATGTGAAATTGTTTCTTAGTGCCTGAATTCAGTTTGTATTTTGAGATATTGATTACATTTGTTGGAGGCATAAATTACTGATTCGGGATACTAAACTAGAACATATGCATCTTCTTGAATATATAATAATTAAATTTTCTGAAATTGTGATTTTTTTTTAATAATAATTAGATAATTTGAGACGTTTATATGTGTTGTTTTAATTATATACGTTGCTTTAATAACGTCGTTAATTAAATTAAGAGACACTTATAAGTGTCGCTTGAAACGTCTCTAACGATTCCGGACGCACGATTTGAGACACTTATATGTGTCTCTTAAATTCAAAGCAACACCTATAAATGTCCCAAAATCGTTGATTTGGTGTAGTGCCCCTTGAAGTATAAGAAGTATGAAACCTCCTTGAAGAATTATGAAATATCCTTGAAGAAGGATGAAAATTATGAAATATCCTTGAAGAAGTATAAGAATTATGAAACATCCTTGAAGAAGTATCAGAATTATGAAACACCCTTGAAGAAGTATGAAAATTATAAGACATCCTTGAAGAAGTATAAGAAGTATTCAATCCTTGAAAAATTTACTGAGTATGAAATATCCATCCTTGATTGCGAATAAAATTTCCTTTTTTGGTAGGAATTCTTGATACATATTCTTGTTGAGAATATAAAGAATCTCTAATGACATTGACGGAATTGACTTCATTAGTTTATGTGGTCTTATCATGCCTTCCTAAGTAAAGGTCTTACTTTGCCACCTCTTTTGCGATAAAGTCGCAGGACGTTGGTACACTCGCATGCCTCAACCCCTTGACTTTATCTTAACAATATTTTTGTGTTTGCGATAATATGACAAGTCTGAATATACAACCTTGTGACATTATCGTCTTGCGATGAAATCGCAGGACGTTATCACACTTTCATGTAATAACCCATTGATCTCATCTTAACTTATTTGTATTTAATTCTGCGAGTATATATATATATATATATTTTTTTACTTGCAGAAATACGATTGTTGCACAAATATGACAAGCCTTTATGTTCTTGCGAACAAAAAGCCTCGTGACATTTGCGTCTTATAGCACGTATCAGCTCCCTAATGGAGGGTGCTGCCCTTTATCTTCCCCTTGGTTGCCCCTTCAAGGAAGCGTACATCGACCATACAAGGTTAGCTCTTCCCATCCGGTTTTGCCAACAACCAGCTTTTGTTCGCAACCTCTTATCCTTTTTGCCTATAGGGATTATAGTTACGAGGTTGCACCCTATGGGGTATCTTTGGGCCAAGTGCATCATTTGCCAAGACTTGTCAAGAATGGAAGATGCGCTTCAAACCCATCCGACACTCTTGACTCAACCGTTTACTTCGGCGCCTTGATCGTTTTCTGCACTTCTTGGGAAAGACAGTATGCCTTAGTCGCCCAACCTAAATCATGTTACATCGCAAGATTAGGTTGAGAGTCCAAGGTGTCTTACCCGGATAGGTACCCCGTTTTTGGGTTATGTACCCCGTAATGTCCATGTACTCAGGTTCCGTGGTGGTGTTCCGTTTCCCCTGAGCCATGCTTATAGGTACCCCCTTAAATGACGTACTTTAGGACTTTGCCTCTTACGAAATGTTGCTTCGCGAACTAGGGTGTACGTCACAAAGGTTTGCCTGTGTAAAATTTCTGCGGCTTTCTTTCTTTTTTGAAAGCTGATCACAATTTGCGGCTTTCTTTTATGAAAGCTGATCGCAAATAAAAATTTTCATCTTTCTTTAATGAAAGCTGATCACCAAAATTTGTAATTTTGGTAGTTTCTGTTGGAACAAATGATATTCGCAAAATTATCATGAGTTTTATGGATAATACCTTTTTAAATACAATCTATTCCAGGGTCGACTAAGTCTTAAACCCATGTATTTCCCTTCTGGATCCATCAGCCGATAAGCTCCACTTCCCACAACCTCTTTAATGACATATGGTCCATCCCATTTTGGTGCTAGTTTTACTCCATTTTCTTTCTGGTAGGGAGGTGTTTCTCGCATGACCAAATCACCTGGTTGATACTCATGTTCAATAAATCTCTTGTTATACTCTCGAGCTAATCTTTTCTGATAAATTTTCATATGTCGCAACACCTTTTCCCTTTTTTCTTCCAAATCATCCAGTTCACTTAATATCACCCCTGCACTTAAATTTCTTTCCCAAGCTTCTTTCTTTGTTGTCGGAATTACAACCTCTATTGGCAATACTGCTTCTACTCCATATGTTAAACAGTAAGGAGACATTCCAGTTGCTTCCCTTCTAGTTGTATTGTATGCCCAGACTGCACTAGGCACTTGCTCGCACCACCCTCTGAGATGTCCTTCTAATTTCTTTTTGATTGTATCTGCGATCGTTTTATTTGTTGCCTCTGCCTGTCCATTAGCTTGTGGATATAATGGAGTTGATTTCCCACATTTTATCCTAAAAGCACTGAGTAACATATCTATATTCTGCCCTTCAAATTGTTTCCCATTGTCGGATACTAATTGTGCTGGAACTCCATACCTACAAATGATATTCTCAAATATGAATATAAAAACATCCTTATCGCGAATATGTTGTCTCGCTTTTATCATGCGAGCTTCGTAAAATAATCTGTTGCGACAATTAAGTATCTTCTCTGCCCAAATCCAGGTAAAAATGGGCCAACAATGTCCAATCCCCATTTCCCGAAAGGCCAGCAGCTTGTTGAAGAAGTTAGTGGTGCCCCTGGTGCATGAGTTCTTTTCCCATGTCGTTTACATTCTTTGCATCGTGTCACCAATAATTTTGCGTCTGTGTGCATATAAGGCCAATAATATCCTTGTATTTTTACTCTATAAGCTAGAGATCTTCCCCCACTATGATTACCAGCTTCTCCTCCATGTAACATCTTCAATATTTTTTCTCCTTCTTCACGAGTTAAACATCTGAGAGGTGGTCCACTGAAAGATTTTCTGTATAAAATTCCTTCTCGTAACTCATAATTTGTTGCACGACTCTTTAATTTATGTGCTTCTAGTCTGTTCCTGGGTATTTCCCCTTTTGCGAGATATGCATGAATGTCCTTTCTCCAATCTGCGAGATCTTCGCGATGTCGTCTGGTAGTTCCCTTTCTACTTCCATCGCAACTGCTTCCTAAATTTCTTCTTCTTTATTCACTGATGGATGTTGAATTGTCTGGATTTTGATATTTCTTGTATTAGGGTTTGTCATCATACTTGGAATGAATGCAAAAGCATCTGTGAGTCGATTGTATTTTCTTGTTATATGCCTCCATTTTAATTTTGGTATCTTCGCAGATAATTCATCAACGAGTTTCTTGTATTTCTTCAAAGAAGACTCATTTGTGGTATATTCCCCTTTAATTTGACAAATTACCAGCTAAGAATCACTTGTTATTCTTATATTTTCGAGCTTATTTTCTATTGTGATCTTCAATGCATGCACTACAGCTTCGTACTCTGTTTCATTGTTCGTGGATGCAAATTCTAATCTGAATGAGAATGCTATTCTTTCTCCTTCTGGTGAATTCAACACAACTCCTACTCCATTCCCCTCACTGTTGGATGATCCGTCTACTAAAATTTCCCATCTATTTGGTTATGTTAATAGGTCTTTTGGATTCTCAAATCTTCTTCAATATCCATCATTTCTTCTATTGCCTCATCTTCTTCCAAAGGAAATTCTGCCAAGAAATCTGCGATAACTTGTGACTTTTGCGATGATAACACTTCGTACTTTATCTTATAATGGTTTACTTGTGCATTCCATCTTTCTATTCTTCCTGATATTTTTGTGTTCTTCATGACTGACTTAATTGGGACTTTGGTTACCACTTTTACCACATGCGCTTGAAAGTATATTCGCAACTTAAATGATGCATAAACCAGGGCTAAGATTAACTTCTCCATTTTAGAATAATTTCTCTCTGCTGTGTTAAAAGTTTTACTGATGTAGTAAATGGGCCTTTCTATTCTCGCATCTGTTCGCAATAGAACTGCACTTAAAGCATATTGAGTTGTTGCGAGGTATACCAATAATTCTTCATCTTTCTCTGGTTTCTGTAATATGGATGTATTCGCAAGATATTCTTTGATTCCTTGAAAATATTTTTCACATTCATCAGTCCACTTGAATTTTTCTCCCTTCTTAAGTATGTTGAAGAAATGTTTGCATTTATCTGACATTCGCGAAATAAATCTTCCAAGTGAAGCCAAGAGTCCATTTAGCTTTTGCACTTCTTTTACCGTTGCAGGAGTTGGCATGTCACGAATTGCTTGTACTTTTTCTGGATCGACTTGTATCCCCTCCTTTGATACTATGTATCCCAAAAAAATTCCTGACGCAACTCCAATTACACATTTTTCAGGATTCAATTTGATGTCGAATGTTCTCATTTGCTCAAATATTTCCTTCAAATCTTGCACATGGTCTTTGGCCTCTTTACTTTTTATCAACATATCATCTACATACACCTCTAAGGTTTTATGTATCCACTTTGCGAACACATTTTTGACCATTCGTTGATATGTAGCACCCGCATTTCGCAGACCAAATGGCATCTTCACATAACAATATAAACCTCTTGGAGCGAAAAAGGCAGTATGTTCTTGTTCTTCTTCCGCGAGTGATATTTGATTGTACCCTTTATATCCATCGAGTGAAGTGACTCTATCATGACCTGCAGCTGATTCCACCATTTGTGGTATGTCTGGCAATGGAAAACTGTCTTTGGGACAGGCTTTGTTTAGATCAGTGAAATCTATACAAATTCTTATCCCTTTATTCTTCTTCGGAACAATGACCATATTCGCAATCCATTTTGGGTATTTTGCTTCTCTTATGATTCCTACATCCAGCATCTTTTATAATTCTTCTTCTATTTGTGCATGATAATTTTGCGAGATCTTTCTTATTCTTTGTTTGAATGGTCTTACGCTTTTATCTATGTTAAATCTATGACACGCCACTGATGAATCAATTCCTGGTATTTCATCTACACTTCCTGCGAATATATCTTTGTATTCTCGTAAGAGATCAATAATTCTTTTCTCTTATTCTTCGTCCATCTTAGTTCCGATTTGCAAGATTAAAGGCTCCTCTTCAATTCCAATATTTATTTCTTTGGTTGGTTATGCTGTAACGTAACTAGGACTTTGCTCTCCTATAGGTGTTGGTTCTTTGATTACTTTCATTGGTTCTCCTTATTTTTCTGGGATCTCACTTGATATTCCTTTTCGCTCTCTTGATCTTATTGTATACACTCTGAACTCCTCTTCCTTTTTCGCTTCTTTCGCAAGTTTTCTACGAAATTGTTTCTTTCTTGCTCTCCCTCCACACTGTTTTACTTCAATCTGATAACAAAATTTTGCACTATCAAGATCCCCTTTTATTTCTTGTATTCCGCTTGGTGTAGGAAACTTAATTGATTGATGTAATGTCGAAGCAACATCTTTAATCACATGAATCCATGGTCTTCCCATAAGCATATTATATGGAGATTCCATATCTACCACACATAAAACTATGTGTGTTTCGATTTCTCCTAGCGGTACTCGTAACATTATTTCCCCTTTGGATTTTGTTGTAGATTTTCCCAATCCATGGATAAGACATTCTGAATTTGTGATCTCTTCATCTTTAATCCCCATCCCCTTAAGTGCATGATAGAATATAATATCAACAGAACTCCCTGTATCAATCAAAACTCGGTTTAATTTCCATTTTTCTATAGATTTTGTACTTTTCTTTTCTTCTCGCATGATCGGAATTGTGACTACTAATGGTGAAGTGTGGTTCAAGTCTTCATTTGGGATTTCTGCTACTAAAAATGTGATTTTCTGCTTTTCCCATTCTTTCAAAGCTGTTATTTTCACCACTTCCATGATCTTTCTTCCTCTACAATCTCGTTTGTGCACCCTTCCCTTCATGTTGTTATGAAATTCATCAATCATTGTCTTTGTGATCATATTACATTCTTCTCTTTTGCAATCTTCATCTACTGACTCCATTTTAATTTTCAAATTTCCAAAACTCTTTCAAATTTCTGTTATATCAATCTTCAGGTCCCTGTTTCTAGCGCCAATTATGTAGTTGTGGCGAGGTGTCGAATCTCGAAAAATAATATTTCTCTACTTTTTACACTAGCAAGTAGTATAATGTAAGCAGGATCGTCCCAAGGGAGGAATGAAGTCTAAGTTGTTATGCAAATACTCTTAGCAAAGATAATTGTGTTGTAGAAAATCTGAAAATTGTAAAATGTATTCAAATATGAGATGGAAGTGATTAAAGGTTCATTCTAGACCACGAAATTCAAACCAAATTGATATATAGCCAAGTTCGTTGCATTATCATGTTACTAACAACCCTAGAATAATTAGTACGCTCAACTATTCCGTTATTATCTCCTAGCTCACCGGATACAAAAGCGCTCGACTACCGGTTCCTACTTGCCAAGTTTCCTAGAGGTACGCTTACTAGGTTTGACTTAAACAAATGCTCTAAGTTCTGTGAGATAAGGTTGCTCCTAATGATGAACTCAAAAGCATGAATCACCTACTAGTGTTGATTTCTACATATGGACATTTAACAAAGTCCCATCATCAGTACCCACATATTGCTACTTGTGTTTATCTTCTCTAGACAATTACGGGTCGAAGAAAATCTAAACTAGCAAATAGATTAAGAATTAATGATTCAATTTCGAACTTAAACCTTTAATAAATAATCCATAGACAGTAATAGCATGGTAGAAAATCAATCAATAACATAAATGAATGCAAGAGAACAAGTTATTTCATATCAATTGAAGATTCATATTTCGGGCTTCGAAATCGCCCTTAATCAAGAGAGAGTTTTAGTTACTCATAATAATGGAGTTCATCATCAAATATATTAAATGAAATAATGAAGATGAAAATAAAAGAATAGCAAACCCTAGTTCCAGCTCTCTGCAAAACTCCCAGTAAAATAGAAAAAATATGTGATATAGTTGTAGAAGTCTTCCCTCTTTTGTAGCTTTTCTCCCTTCCAAAACTAGGTTAAGTCTCAAAAGCCCATATATTGTGTCCACCAAGCCCACACAGGAGGAACCCATGTAGAAAATATGCCCAAATAATAGTCGCTAGGAAAATGGTGCACATGCCGTAAGTTGGCGGAATTGTCGCCGCACCGGAACTCAAGGCGATCGGACTAGTTAACTCAAGCTATATATTCCGCAATTCCAGCTCAACTCAGTTCATAACTTCACCATTCAAGCCACAGCATCAGTTGATACTCCATTGCACTCTACCAGCTACTTAGCTCTTTCATTCCCTGTGATTAGTTACGTAAATATTTTCTCCACACGACTCACCACAGAGACTCCTACATCGTCATTGCCTCGAGCTCCATCAACCACGGTCAACACAACATCTCCTGTGTCATATAGCTAACTCATCTCCTTTAGCTCCAACGTTGCTGCCATCCACTGATTTCAGCCAATCTCGACCATCATTGCGAACCACTATCTCCCATGTATTCAATGTTCTTCAGCTCGCTGTAGCGAATCACCATCGTCGTTGCCATTCCATGTACACTCCTGACTCCGTAATTATTCAGCCTATCTCTGGCAGCAAAACTACACTGCCATAACACATTCAGTGCACACCCTTGGCTGCAACTCTCTTTAGCCTTGTAGGTTCCTGCACATTCCCAATCGCCACCTTGCAATTCATATATCACCAGAGCTGCCGCTTCTATCGCCTTGCTCTTCCACGCATTCTTTGTAGCTTCTTCTCGCCCCACACAGCTTCAACCTGCTACACAGTTTCACCACATACTCGCATATACTCACTTTGCTTATTTCTTTTGCCTGCAATAGTACATGTAATATGAGTAGTGCATTGACCATTCCATCACCGGTGATGTTCATACCACCTGAACTCCTTTTACTCCATCTACATATGCTCCAATTCATTGCCTTTTACTCCTCTGCAATGCAACATCGCACCAACTCATACTTGCATTGTAAACATACATGGCAGCACCACCTTAGCACCAGCTTGCTCAAATTTGCGCTCCCGGCTAAGCTGCAGAATCGCCCAGTTGCTGTTGCCACCATTCTATGCACCTGCAATACAACTCAAAGAAGCAAAAGCAACAGCCCCAACTCACCAGAACCACCAATACTTTACAGCTCCTCCTCAGTTCACACATCTGCAGCAACAAACACATAGCTTCTCATTCATCACCTCCATCCACACCTGCATCATTTCCATGTGTTGTTCACCACCTGAACTCCTTGAGCTTAGTCTGTAATTACTTCAGCTACTATTCCATCTCCATTGCAGCTGTAAATCCATTTGCTCCTTGCACTGCTTCAAGACTGACCCATTTTAGTTCAACATAGCAAACAAACATCTGAGCCAACCAAATCCTCCAAAGAAACCACCAAACCCTAATAAGGACTCTACCAATCATCAATTTGAGAATTGATTAACAGTAGAAATTTTTGCTTCAAACCCAAATCCTCATCTCCATGAAATCCCAGATATCAAAAACAGCAACAAACCCTAACTACCAACTTCATTTTCAGACATCACCCAAACTTTATCAACCCCTTGATCAGTCATTAAACCCATTTTCTTCAATATCTCAAATTCAACCAAACCCTAGATCTTGAGTCTTCACAGACCTTCAATTACAACAACCAAAGCAGCTTCCTCTCCTCTCTTTGTTCATCTAGATCGGGAATTTCTCTTCATCAGCTCAACTGGTTCAATTGCATCACAGCAAAATCACCTTCTAAATGTACGGACATAGAAAGGGATGTAGACACAAAACTTCAGTTCTCTACTCTGAATTTCAGATACTAATAATAATGAGAAGAGAAACATTTCTCTTGTTTTTAGGGCTAGGTAATGATTAAGATTACTATTGACACCCAGCATTAATGGATAGGGGTTGTCGAGATGTGATGCCCCTATATCTGAACTTGCATTGGTGATGTAGAATCTTGTATCCTCCATTGTGCTCCCGATAGCGCTTGCATACGACCCGACGCTTTCGCCTTTCGCCAACAATATCCGTCTTTTACTCCTCATATTCACTTTTTCTCTTCAATGAGAGTCATCACTAAAGTTGTCGTGCTTTTCAGACTGAAATTTGCATCACTAAAGCCGACATACTTTTCAGCCAGGGATGAAGAAATAAAAGCAAATATGAGAAATAATCGCCTCCAATAACATTTGCACATGAGATGAGACTTTTGCCCTGTTTCTTCTTCTTTAGTTCCAAGTGACTCCAAAGTACCTAAATATTCAAAAGCAAACATAAGATACATAATTTACAAGAAAACTAGTAGAGAAAGCATAAACAATAGATAAATATATAGGTGTTTTAGAAACCTATCAAATTCCCCCACACTTAGACTTTGCTAGTCCTCGAGCAAATCAAACAAAATAATTATAAAACATACATACAACTCCGTCTCGTCGAGGCTACGGTTACTCTAAGCATGAATAACAGGCCTTTGAACCCCTAGGTGTCCCTAGTGGACGAGTTTTAGTCTCGTGAAGGTTTACAAGAGGTTTGCCTACAAAACCTATATTTCCAACTCCGTCTATTTGTGACAAATCAATGAACAAATCCAAAATGACTACAGGAGGAGATACCTTGCGCAAATTCAGTTCATATATAAGTGTATAAAGTTTTCTTAGAACGTCGAACAAACCACAATACTTGGAATTTGACTAACCACAATCACAATGAAAAGATTAAGAAGATGGATAAAGAAGTAGATGTGGCGAATGTTCATAAGTGATCGATGTTTTCCATATCTGTCTGAAGGTCACCGCCAAGATGAACCTATCCTATTGGATTGAGCTACTGGTCAATTCTAGTGTTAACACACTGGCATATACAAGGGAACCAGTGGTCAACAAACTTATTTCTACATCAACTCACTGGCATATACAAGGGAACCAGGAGTGACTTTATTCAACACAATAATAATATTTTTCTTTTCATTTCTTTTCTTTTTCACTTTTCTTTTTCTTTTTTTTTAGACGGCATGATTAGATCTTTTGGATCCAAGTGCATGCTTCTTGTCAGCAAGTACGTGATATTTGCCTTGGATCCTGCATTCCACGCTTGTTTAGGCGACGGAGACAGGGACTACGTTTCACACATACTGCTATTCCCAAGTGTCATTTTTATTCCGTTTGGTCTAATTGGTCGGTCTCTTTTCTTTTTTCTTTTTTTCTTTTTTTCTTTTTTTTCTTTTTTTTCTTTTTTTTCTTTTAGCAACTCAATCACTCTATTTCATCCTAGTAGTAATAACAACTCGATTTTTAGTGACCCACCAAAGCACTTAGAGAACAATAGATAAATATGGAAAAATAAAAATAGAATGTGATATGGTGATATTCCGAGATATGGTAACAACTAACATATAATTTATAATTTCTGAGCCATGTTCGTCTTTGTTAATTAATGGGTTCCTCAACTCCTGCAATCACAATAGTTCCATCAACTAATAGTGTCATCCTAAAGGCATAAATTTCTAGATTTCGGAGTTCAAAAAAGCATAATTTTTTCTTTGTTTTTCTATTTTTCTGATTTTTTTAAGGCATAAAACAAACTATACAAACATATAACTATACAAACATATAAATGCTCCCCCACACTTAAACTTTACATTGTCCTCAATGTAAAATTTAGTCATTCAAAGTAAAGTTCAAGGTGGGAAATCACAAATGATATGCAAAAACAAAGAAAATAAAGATAAAATGCTGAAAAATAAAAATAAAAAGATAAAGGATAAAGATACAAAACCGGTGGGTTGCCTCCCACTTAGCGCTTGGTTTAACGTCGTCAGCCCGACGTTCAGCTCCAATTACTCCTCCAGAGGGAGTGGATCACTCAATGTGATCATATCCTGATTCTCCGCCACAAACTGCTCGTAGTATGGTTTCAAGCGATGGCCGTTAACCTTGGAAACCAGCCCTGTTTTGGGACTAGTAATCTCAACTGCACCATGCGCAAACACATTAGTAACAACAAATGGTCCAACCCATCTGGACCTAAGTTTACCCGGAAACAATTTAAGACGAGTATGGAATAAAAGTACTTTCTGCCCTACTTCAAAACTCTTTCGGGAAATCATCTTATCATGGAAAGCTTTGGTCTTTTCTTTATAAATGCGTGAACTTTCATATGCATCATTTCGTATCTCTTCTAACTCATTGAGCTGAAGTTTCCTAAGTTCACCAGCTGCATCTAATTCCATATTACATACCTTGATAGCCCAATAAGCTTTGTGTTCAAGTTCGACGGGAAGATGGCAAGGTTTGCCATAGACAAGCCTAAAAGGAGACATACCGATGGGTGTCTTATAAGTTGTCCTATACGCCCACAAAGCATCATTGAGTCTATAACTCAAATCCTTCCTTGTAACGTTCACCGTCTTCTCTAAGATGGTATTAATCTCTCGGTTGGAAATTTCAGCTTGTCCACTCGTTTGTGGATGATACGGTGTTCCAACTTTATGAGAAATGTTGTACTTCTTTAGAAGAGCATGAAAGGATCTCTTGAAGTGCGAGCCTCCATCACTAATCACCACTCGAGGTGTTCCAAACCTAGAAAAGATATGTTCCTTCACAAACTCACAAATAACATGAGAATCATTGGTGGGAGTGGCTTTAGCTTCCACCCACTTAGAAACATAATCTACAGCAAGAAGTATAAAATATTTCCCATTGGAATTCACAAAAGGCCCCATAAAGTCTATACCCCAAACATCAAAAATCTCAACATCGAGAATTGGTGTTTGCGGCATTTGGTTTCTAGCACCAAGGTTGCCTGTCCTTTGACACCTATCACAAGCTTTGCAAAACAAATATGCATCCTTAAACAATGTAGGCCAATAAAAACCACTTTCGAGAACCTTGAGGGATGTCCTCTTGGCTCCGAAATGGCCACCACAAGCATATGAGTGACAAAAATTCAGAATTGATTGGAACTCGGATTTAAGTACGCACCTGCGGATTATTTGATCGGAGCAATGCTTCCACAAATAAGGTACATCCCATATATATTGCTTGGCAATCTTCTTGAGCTTGTGTTTTTGGAATGTAGACATGGAACTAGGTACTTGTCCCGTCACCAAAAAGTTGACAATATCAGCGTACCATGGAGTTGTGCCACCAACCGCAAAGAGTTGCTCATCCGGGAAGCTATCATGTAAAGGAATCGCTTCTTCGGACACAACCAATCTGCTTAGATGATCCGCTACGGTATTCTCACTGCCCTTCTTGTCCTTGATTTGCATGTTGAACTCTTGAAGAAGAAGTATCCACCTTATGAGCCTTGGCTTAGCATACTTCTTTGTTAGCAAATATCGAAGTGTAGCGTGGTCGGAGAAAACCACCACCTTTGTACCCACTAAATAAGATCGAAACTTCTCAAGTGCAAACACTATATCCAAAAGCTCCTTTTCGGTTGTGGAGTAGTTGATTTGTGCTCCGTTGAGAGTTCGAGAAGCATAATAAATGGCATATGGAACTTTACCATCTCGCTGTCCCAACACGGCTCCAACGGAATAATCACTTGCATCGCACATCAACTCAAATGGCTTGCGCCAGTCGGGTGGTTTGATAATTAGTGCGGTAGTCCACAACTCTTTCAAAGTATCAAAAGCTTCCTTGCATTCCTTGTCACAATAAAAGGCCACATCTTTTTACAAAATTCTACACAGGGGCATTGCAATCTTGGAGAAATCCTTGATGAATCTCCTATAAAATCCTGCATGACCAAGAAAAGAGCGAACCTCCCTCACATTTGTGGGGTATTGTAAGTTCCGAATCAAATCTATCTTAGACTTGTCAACCTCTAACCCCTTAGAGGATACAACATGGCCTAGCACAATCCCATGAGTGACCATAAAGTGACATTTTTCCCAATTAAGCACAAGATTAGTTTCTACGCATCTTTTAAGAATAAGTGCAAGGTTATCTAAACATTTGTCAAAAGAATCACCATACACGCTAAAATCATCCATAAACACTTTTATGATGCTTTCCACATAATCTGAAAAAATGCTTACCATACAACGTTGAAAAGTGGCTGGAGCATTGCACAAGCCAAATGGCATACGTCTATATGCAAAAGTGCCAAAAGGACAAGTAAACGTCGTCTTTTCTTGATCTTCCGGAGCTATTACAAGCTGGTTATAGCCTGAAAAACCATCAAGAAAGCAATAGTAAGCACGTCTAGCCAACCTTTCAAGCATTTGATCAATGAATGGTAAAGGGAAATGATCCTTTCGGGTGGTAGAGTTGAGCTTTCGGTAGTCAATGAAAACTCTCCAACCGGTCTGGATTCTAGTTGGAACCAAGTCATTATCTTCATTTTTCACCACCGTGATTCCGGACTTCTTTGGAACGAATTGAATCGGGCTCACCCATTTGCTATCGGATATGGGATAGATAATCTCAGCATCTAACAACTTCAGGATTTCTTTCTTGACTACTTCCATCATTGGAGGGTTCAAGCGACGTTGAGCTTCTCTTGTTGGTTTTGCCCCCTCCTCAAGAAGTATTCGGTGCATACATGTGGAAGGGCTGATTCCTTTGATATCGGCAATGGTCCATCCAATGGCAGATTTGTGCTCTCTTAGCACTCGAATAAGCTTCTCCTCTTGCACCTCGGTGAGGTTGTTGGCAATGATCACCGGTAAATCTTCATTGTCACCTAAATATACATATTTGAGGTGATCCGGAAGAGGTTTCAACTCAAGAGTAGGTGCCTGCACAATCGAGGGTAAAAGTTTCTCATTAGTAAGAGGCAAAGAAACATAAGACGCATTATACTTTGGTGGAACTTCTTGTAATGAGTTAAGAGATAAAACAGCCTCTTTAAGCTCATCACAAATAGATAATTGACTTTCAATGTCTTTGTATTTCCCATAACCTAAACCTTCGACTATGGTGTTCTCTAAAGCATCATCACTATTCAATTCAAACATCTTTTGAGCTAGAGTATCAATAATATCAATAGAAAAACATGAATTAACATCACTAGGATATCTCATAGCCTCAAAGATATTGAAACTTATGATCTCATCATCAAATTCCATAGTTAAAGCTCCTTTGAAAACATCTATCTTGGTTCTTGCGGTTCTCATGAATGGTCTACCCAACAGAAATGGGGTAGTTGATGGTGAATCCTCATCCATCATGTCAAGAACATAGAAATCAGCCGGAAATATGAGTTGATTAACTTTGCACCAAAACATCTTCAATAACCCCTTTCGGGTAAGAATTAGATCTATCAGCAAGTTGTATAACAATACCGGTATCTTTAAGAGGTCCAAGTTTCAATGATTCATAAACGGAGGCAGGCATAACATTAATGGATGCTCCTAAATCTAGCATAGCACGCTCAAACCTGACTTTACCAATAGTACATGGTATAGTGAAGCTACCGGGATCTTTCAACTTAGGTGGGAGTTTCTTTTGAAGATATGCCGAAGCATTTTCCCCCACACTCATCACTTCATTACCAGTCAATTTATGCTTGTTAGTGCACAATTCCTTCAAGAACTTTGCCCAGCGCGGAACTTGCCTTATCGCCTCAATGAGTGGAATGTTCACTTCAATCTTTCTAAAGATTTCCAAAAGCTCTTGGTACAACGTCTCCTTGTTCGACTTTGCAAACCTGCTAGGAAAAGGAGGAGTAGTAACATGAGTAGAAACACGAGTTTTAGAGTTAGAATTTGTTACCGGGTCAGCCTTTTTAGGGGCTGTTTCACCCTATTCTCTCTCCAAATCAGGTTCATTGGACACCGGTGATGTTTCCGGTTTCTCTACTTGCTTCCCACTCCATAGCTCAATAGCATTGGAATTCTCCTTGTGATTTACTATTTGAGAAGGAAGTTTTCCCTCTGCTTGTGCTTCCAATTTGCTCACTGCCGTATCTAATTGACCCATTTGAGTTCGGATGTCTTTCATGTCCATCTCTGACTTTTGCTTATCTTGCACCATTGTGTTGAGGATGAGATTCAACTTATCATTTATACTCGTGCCTTGAGTCTCTTGACGTGGCTTTCGCAAGAAATGGTACCCACCTTGTTGATTAAAAGTAGGATTGGAAGCTGCAGCTTGCTTGTTGGAGTAGCTGAAATTGGGGTGATCTCGCCAACCCGGATTGTATGTGCTAGAGTACGGATCATACCTCGGCCTTTGCTGATTTTGATACATGACATTTGCTTGCTCAACATCTTCGGTATATGATGATGATGATGGTATGACATCCGCTGCGATTTGATGCATCATCCTCTCCATGTTGCCCATCCTTTGTTCCAAGTTTGAAGAATTGCCAACTTCATTCACCTTCCTTACCGCTGATTCATCTCTAGTGAAGAATTGTTGTGTATTTGCAGCCATGTTCTCCAACAAACTTGTAGCTTCCGCAATGGTCTTGTTGGTAAGTGCACCACCACTTGCGGCATCAATCAAATGTCGCTCAGTAGAAAGCAACCCCTCATAAAAATATTGAATCACAAGTTGATCGCTGATTTGGTGGTGTGGGCAGCTAGCTAAAAGCCTCTTGTACCGCTCCCAATACTCATGAAGATTCTCTCCCGATATTTGCCTAATACCACAAATCTCTTTGCGAATCACAGCTGCTTTTGATGCTGGAAAATACTTCTCGAGGAACAATTTCTTCATCCCATTCCATGTGGTTATGCTTCCTGCGGGTAAGCAAAAGAACCACTCTCCTGCAGAATCTAAAAGGGAAAAAGGAAATGCTGTCATCATCGCCATATCCGCATCTGCAGTTGCTTGCTTCATACTAGTTACAACATGATGAAATTGTTGTAAGTGTCGATTAGGATCTTCTCCCGATAAACCTCTGAATTTGGGCAGCAAGTTGATCAATTGCGGCTTCAACTCAATGTTTTTATTCAGCTGAATACATAAAGGTTGTTGATCTAGGTTTGGAGAAGTGAGCTCCTTGAGTGTTCTTGGAGCAGGAGGTCGAGCTCCCATTGTGTTGTCTTCCTCTACGTCCGAGTCCGAGAATTCACTAGGTGTAGAACTAGGAGGAAGTGGAGAGTTGACTGCTCGTATGAAATCCTTAAGTAAAGTTCCCGAACGAAGACGTATACCAATAGGACTTGGTCTGCCTTCTCCGCGCATTCACCAAAGAAGTAGTACCTGAAAATCAGATTCTAAAAGATTGATTAAGTAAACTGATATTGTAACCAAAAGCAAAAATATAAAACCAAGAATAAACAATAACAACTAAACTCGCCAGTGCCTCCCCGGCAACGGCGCCAATTTTGGTGAGCGTCATTTACTCAACAAAATAAAAATATATTTCCCACTAATTAAATATAATATAGCGGTAGTAAGAGATCGTTCCCACGAAGAGTAATGCAATTGTTATGTTATCTAAATCGGCAAAAATAATAAAGAAGGATAGAAAGAAAAAGATATTGAAGAAATCCTTCGCAGTTACTAACCGTTAACTCAACATTGTACCCGTTTATCTCTTGTTAGAAACAATTGTCACCAACCGTAGGAAAGCATGTACGCTTAGCAATCCCCAAAAACTCCTTATATCACCGGATACGGAAGCGCTCGACTACCGGATTCTATTCAAAAGAACCACCTTGACACAAAAGCGCTCGACTACAAGATGTAATTCCCAGAACGCATTAATATTTGTGAATTTAGGTTTGATCCCAGCGAGTAAAACTCGATGACGCTCGGTCCACTTACTGGTGTTGCTTTTACTCGCAATTGCTCCACAGAATCCCTCCGTAAGGTCTTGCGATTTCTACTTGTGTAGGAGATAAAAGACAATTACGGGTCGACTCAACTCTCTACTAGCATTAGAATGATTAATAGGCTAATCTGGTTGCGCACCCAAACCAATCTAAGAACCAATCATAAACCTTCGATATGGTAAAAACAATCCACAATGAATCAATTTAAAACTTGAAACAAACTTGCAAAATAATTGAGCTTCACATTAGAACTTTGAATTCATCCTTACAATAAAAAGAATAGAAAAAAGATAGTTCTCCCCCCTAAGGGGGAGAAAAACGGTGAAAAGAAGATATGAAGATATCAAGATAACGTTGTGATATTATGCCTAGGGTTCTCTATATATAGAGTTTTGTAACCTCCTCCTAAAGAAAACTAGAAAACCTAGCAAAAATAGGAGAGTGCACCTCCTCTTGAAGAAAACTAGAAAACCTAGCAAAAATACAAAGTAGGTCACAAACTCTTGCACACTCACGGTTGAACCCTTCGTGATCGTGTAAATATTTTGGCTCATAGCCTGTTGGGTTTGTGCAGCAACTGTTATAAGCCCAGCCTCCTGTTCGCATATCAACTGAAATAGGAAAGTGGGCTTGCAAATCAGCCCATTAAATTTCACTCGTCTACACCTTCATTCCCATACATTCTATCTTGGCAAGAGCCCATCGACAGCCAACACCATTTCCATCCACAGTCACCGATACATCACTTCCAAGCATCTCCCTTAACTCTTTCACAGCAGCCAAACTCCATCATCATCTGTATCACATGCTACTCCCGAGTTTATTACTTTCCTGAGCTTTTCCCAAACCTCGAGCACCACTGCATCACTGCCAGGCATGGTACTGCCGTACTCTTCCTCCCTGCTATCGTCATCATTAGTTCGTTCAAACTCGAGCTCAACTTCAGCTCCATTCCCATTCGATACCACAACAACAGCACCACCAGGCCATATCTTATCAGTCACAGCCATCTTGCTCGAGCTTCCACTGCCATTTATCATCACTACAGGCAGCACTTCATGAGTTATCGCTGGCAGCAAATCACAGCTACCAGCAGCTCTAGTTACTGCCATCTTACTCGATACTGCCATAAACCATTCTGTCATTGCTCATCATTGACTGCCCAATGCAACCTCAGGCCTATAACCCCAGCTCGAGCTCAGCTGCCTTCATAATGCTGTTCTTTCCCTGTTAATGGCAGCAGGTCTATCTAGTTAAACTCTTCATGCCATACTTCATCCGACACGTACGTAACTGCAGCCGTCATGCATCCAAACACCGAGACAACACTACAGCATACAACACTCATACACCACCAGTCCACCACCATTCATATACATCCCAGCCAACAACAGCAGTGCCTTGAACGACAGCAGCCTATTCCTCCTTGTTCATCATCGTTACAGCTGCCAGCTCCCTTGAAACACTGCCAAGCTCCAACTCTCAGCGTTAACTCGCTGCTATCATCCCAATCCACAGCTCAGTTCACGGCATACTGGCATCTCATCACAGCCTCGGACTCAACGAACAACCATGCCATTAACAGCACCATGCAGTTCGTCAACTGCCAACCGATATCAGCTCACTCCCATTACTACTGCCAACAACCACCGAGAATTACCAAGACCCTGTCTTCCAGCATCATCGACGAACGTTAGCAGCTCCATGCAAACTCAATGGTAATAGCATCGTCCCTTTATAACATGTCGAGTTGTCTCCATTCCAATTACTAAGCACGCTGCCATGCACGTTACCGTTATTCCCTGTGGATCCAAACGCACTGACAACAGAAACACAACTCGAGCAGCAGCATCATTACTCAATCCCAGTTCTCCAACTCGAGTCACAGCGTTACTGCTAATAGTGATTTCCCTTGCAATGATAATTCCGTCTCTCTTTTGGCAAATTAGACGATTTCTTGTTCTTTTTGGGAATAAGCTCCAAAATTCCCGTAAAATATAAAAGGAAAGATAATAATACAATTTCACTCGAAAACTAGCTAAGAAAACATAACCAATCGATACTTAGAAAGGTGTTTTTACACACCTATCAAATTCCCCCACACCCAAACTTTGCTAGTCCTCGAGCAAACAAAACGAAAGAAAAATAAAATACAACTCCATGTCGTGAGGATACGGTTACTCTTAGCATGAATAACAGGCCTTTAAACCCCTAGGTGTCCCTAGTGGACGAGTTATAGTCTCGTGAGGGCTTACAAGAGATATACCCACAAAACCTTTACGCCAAAACGAATAACATACCAATTAACAATTACTCCCCGGCAACAGCGCCAATTTTGGCGAGGTGTCGAATCTCGCAAAATAATATTTCTCTACTTTTTACACTAGCAAGTAGTATAATGTAAGCAGGATCGTCCCAAGGGAGGAATGAAGTCTAAGTTGTTATGTAAATATCTTAGCAAAGATAATTGTGTTGTAGAAAATCTGAAAATTGTAAAATGTATTCAAATATGAGATGGAAGTGATTAAAGGTTCATTCTAGACCACGAAATTCAAACCAAATTGATATATAGTCAAGTTCGTTGCATTATCATGTTACTAACAACCCTAGAATAATTAGTACGCTCAACTATTCCGTTATTATCTCCTAGCTCACCGGATACGGAAGCGCTCGACTACCGGTTCCTACTTGCCAAGTTTCCTAGAGGTACGCTTACTAGGTTTGACTTAAACAAATGCTCTAAGTTCTGTGAGATAAGGTTGCTCCTAGTGATGAACTCAAAAGCATGAATCACCTACTAGTGTTGATTTCTACATATGGACATTTAACAAAGTCCCATCATCAGTACCCACATATTGCTACTTGTGTTTATCTTCTCTAGACAATTACGGGTCGAAGAAAATCTAAACTAGCAAATAGATTAAGAATTAATGATTCAATTTCGAACTTAAACCATTAATAAATAATCCATAGACAGTAATAGCATGGTAGAAAATCAATCAATAACATAAATGAATGCAAGAGAACAAGTTATTTCATATCAATTGAAGATTCATATTTCGGGCTTCGAAATCGCCCTTAATCAAGAGAGAGTTTTAGTTACTCATAATAATGGAGTTCATCATCAAATATATTAAATGAAATAATGAAGATGAAAATAAAAGAATAGCAAACCCTAGTTCCAGCTCTCTGCAAAACTCCCAGTAGAATAGAAAAAATACGTGATATAGTTGTAGAAGTCTTCCCTCTTTTGTAGCTTTTCTCCCTTCCAAAACTAGGTTAAGTCTCAAAAGCCCATATATTGTGTCCACCAAGCCCACACAGGAGGAACCCATGTAGAAAATATGCCCAAATAATAGTCGCCGGAAAACTGGTGCACATGCCGTAAGTTGGCCGGAATTGTCGCCGGCACCGGAACTCAGGCGATCAGACTAGTTAACTCAAGCTATATATTCTGCAATTCCAGCTCAACTCAGTTCATAACTTCACCATTCAAGCCACAACATCAGTTGATACTCCAGCTGCACTCTACCAGCTACTTAGCTCTTTCATTCCCTGTGATTAGTTACAGAAATATTTGCTCCACCTGACTCACCACAGACTCCTACATCGTCATTGCCTCGAGCTCCATCAACCACGGTCAACACAACATCTCCTGTGTCATACAGCTAACTCATCTCCTTTAGCTCCAACGTTGCTGCCATCCACTGATTTCAGCCAATCTCGACCATCATTGCGAACCACTATCTCCCATGTATTCAATGTTCTTCAGCTCGCTGTAGCGAATCACCATCGTCGTTGCCATGCCTGACTCCGCAATTATTCAGCCTATCTCTGGCAGCAAAACTACACTGCCATAACACATTCAGTGCACACCCTTGGCTGCAACTCTCTTTAGCCTTGTAGGTTCCTGCACATTCCCAACTGCCACTGCAATTCATATATCACCAGAGCTGCTGCATTACTGCCTTGCTCTTCCACGCATTGCTGTAGCTTCTTCTCTGCCCCACACAGCTTCAACCTGCTACACAGTTTCACCACATACTCGCAGCTACTCACTGCTTATTTCTTTTGACTGCAATAGTACCTGTAATATGAGTAGTTGCACAGCCATTCCATCACCAGTTGATGTTCATACCACCTGAACTCCTTTTAATCCATCTACATATGCTCCAATTCCAGCTGCCTTTTACTCCTCTGCAATGCAACAACAGCACCAACTCATACTTGCATTGTAAACATACATGGCAGCACCACCTTAGCACCAGCTTGATCAAATTTGCGCTCCCAGCTACAGCTGCTGCAACTGCCCAGCTGTTGCCACCATTCTATGCACCTGCAATACAACCCAAAGAAGCAAAAGCAACAGCCCCAACTCACCATAACCACCAACACTTTACAGCTCCTCCTCAGTTCACACATCTGCAGCAACAAACACATAGCTTCTCATTCATCACCTCCATCCACACCTGCATCATTTCCATGTGTTGTTCACCACCTGAACTCCTTGAGCTTAGCTGTAATTACTTCAGCTACTATTCCAACTCCATTGCAGCTGTAAATCCATTTGCTCCTTGCACTGCTTCAAGACTGACCCATTTCAGTTCAACATAGCAAACAAACATCTGAGCCAACCCAATCCTCCAAAGAAACCACCAAACCCTAATAAGGACTCTACCAATCATCAATTTGAGAATTGATTAACAGTAGAAATTTTTGCTTCAAACCCAAATCCTCATCTCCATGAAATCCCAGATATCAAAAACAGCAACAAACCCTAACTACCAATTTCATTTTCAGACATTACCCAAACTTTATCAACCCCTGGATCAGTCATTAAACCCATTTTCTTCAATATCTCAAATTCAACCAAACCCTAGCTCTTGAGTCTTCATAGACCTTCAATTACAACAACCAAAGCAGCTTCCTCTCCTCCCTTTGTTCATCTAGATCGGGAATTTCTCTTCATCAGCTCAACTGGTTCAATTGCATCACAGCAAAATCACCTTCTAAATGTACGGACATAGAAAGGGATGTAGACACAAAACTTCAGTTCTCTACTCTGAATTTCAGATACTAATAATAATGAGAAGAGAAACATTTCTCTTGTTTTTAGGGCTAGGTAATGATTAAGATTACTATTGACACCCAGCATTAATGGATATGGGCTGTCGAGCTGTGATGCCCCTATATCTGAACTTGCATTGGTGATGTAGAATCTCGTATCCTCTATTGTGCTCCCGATAGCGCTTTCATACGACCCGACGCTTTCGCCTTTCGCCAACAATATCCGTCTTTTACTCCTCATATTCACTTTTTCTCTTCAATGAGAGTCATCACTAAAGTTGTCGTGCTTTTCAGACAGAAATTTGCATCACTAAAGCCGACATACTTTTCAGCCAGGGATGAAGAAATAAAAGCAAATATGAGAAATAATCACCTCCAATAACATTTGCACATGAGATGAGACTTTTGCCCTGTTTCTTCTTCTTTAGTTCCAAGTGACTCCAAAGTACCTAAATATTCAAAAGCAAACATAAGATACATAATTTACAAGAAAACTAGCAGAGAAAGCATAAACAATAGATAAATATATAGGTGTTTTAGACACCTATCAAGTTGCAGGAAATCCTACAACTACACCCTCAATAGAATTCATAAAACTTTAAGAAGTTCTTGATGAAAAATGACAATTTACTAATTAATATTCTCAACTGATTACAAAGAAGTATGTTAATGGAACTTAGAACAGTTACAACTTTCTCTGTTCTCTCTCCTAAGACTTTTCTAATACTCACTTAAAGAACCTCCTCAATCTAGCATTTGAACTATTATTTATAGTGAAATATGTACAACTGTATATAACCTGCGAAGCATCGCAACCTCTGATCGTAAATTTATTCTATATTCGCAATCCCTTCACACTTCTCCCATGTTTCTTCTATTATCGCATTATCTTGCGACACTTTTCTCTTGTATTTGTTACTATGTTCGTAACCCAATATCTTGCGATATTCTATCCCTACAATTTCTTCTAGAATGACAACATCGGTAGCTAATTCCTCATAGACCATCTCTGAATTTCATTGATTTCATTTATCATGAATTCACTCTAAATTTCTCAATTTTCTGAGATATTTTGACGTCATCTCAGTTTCAGGTGGAGCAGTAATGAAAATATAAGAGAAAATGATTTCTCTCAATTTTAGGTTAGGTGTAAGAGATGAGGGTGATATAGCCACCCCTGTAGTACTGGATAAGGGCCAACCAGCTCTCAAGTGGCTATCAGTTTCGCGGAACCGACTTCCGATTCACCTCCTTGCTTATCCGTAGCTAGCTTCGCTCGCCTGTGAATTGGTCTTTTTGCTCCTTTTCGCTCCAAATGAATGCTTTTCCACCAGCCGCCTCTTACTTCTCAGATTCACTTCTTCCCTTCAATTTATATAAATCACTAAAGTTGTCGTGCTTTTCTGACAAAATATGCATCACTAAAGCCGACGTGCTTTTCAGTCAGAGATGAAGAAATAAAAGCAAATAATGAGAAATAATTCGCCTCCAAAGTACCTAAATACTTAAAAACAAACATAAGATACATGTTTTACAAGAAAACTCGCAGAGAAAGCATAAACAATAGATAAATATAAAGGTGTTTTAGAAACTTATCAATTACTACCGAAGACACAAGCAGCTACAATATTACCAAAGACACCAACAATAAGAGAAAGTTACAGAAGACTGATTTTGATAAAGTTCCCAACCAATCCAGACTGATTCATTACCATGATAACCGATTCAGGTTATAGTTGTTACATGTGTTACTTATTTTACTGTAACTTTGAGAAAATCATTGACAAAAGGTTGGATTTTTGGATTCCTTTATGCCTATGTCACCCGTTTTATTATGATTTAAAAAAAAACCTTGAGAAATGGTTGGATCCATGAATCCTAGCTCTTATACTATTTGTAAATTTGCTATGTGATTTGGATGTTCTTTTGGTCCAAACTAAACCATTTAAAGTGCTACTATTGAATCGGTCTAGAATGGTGCGATTTATTTTTCAGATGATGTCTTATTATGATGTTGTTAAGTGGTTTGATTGTCAATGATGACTCTTAGTATAATTAAAACTTCTTGTAAACTCATGTGTCAGTCCTGTAATCGTTACCGATTCCACATCGGAAAATTACGATCAATACATATGAGGCCTGATTTTATTTATTTTTTTGAAAGAAAAAAATGTGTAAATCCTAGTTACATATGGATGCACCGCATACATAAACCAAACGTCCTATAAGGCCGAGCACTATGGCACCACATTTCCCTTCCCTATCCCTAATTTGTAGGGAAACGCAAGTACTATGGTCTCCCATATCCCGTCATAGTTTTACTCTTTCTTTTTCACTTTTTACTTTTATATTTCTACTAAAACTCTTTATTTCCTATTATATTTCCATTTTTTTCTCTTCAATTTTTTTTAGGGCTATTTTGCGTTTCCTCCCCTATTAAGATTGCTAATTAGCGTTTCCTCCCCCAAATAGATAGAAATTAGTGTTTCCTATCATCGTTAATTTTTCCATCCATTGTTTGGTTAGCTGAGTCAGCGCATGTGCATGCGTGGCATAGATTGTACACGTATTTCATGATCTCCCTAAAATACCCCCTAATGTTCTTCTCCATCTCCGTCACCAGTACGCTGGCCTTTCACACCAGAACTTCAATTAATCCCAGAAATCAAATCCATCCTTGTTACTGATACCGCATCCATCTAATTAATCCGGTAAAACAATCAAACCAGCTCAGACTCGATCAATTTCTTCTTGGCATTTTTACTGTAGAATTTCTCTTCAAGAACTTTCATCTCAAATTCAATTACCCACCACCATCTGATATCAATTAAATTAACCCATCCAATTACAAGTGTTGGGATCATTCCAAAACTAACCAGTACTACCAGAGAGAAAAGTCATCTAACAAATTTTGTTATTTTTAATCCAAGCTGAAAAGAGTGCAAAAATGAGGAACATCAAGTCTGCAACTTTACCAGTCTTGACGTATGGACGTAAGCCAAGCTCCCAGTTTTGTAAGGATCTACTGATACCCAACTAAATGGCTCCAACTTGACATGTTTTCACAAAAACATATGCGGTTAGACATAGAAGGGTTATACCAAATCTAAAGTGATTATTGAATCTCGATACCATCTGTTTATCACAATTAATCAAAATCATACCCCATCCCAACTTATTATTTTAATCAAATTGATCTTTCATTGATTTTTTTTTTCTCGATACATTTCTGGCCCATCTTTCCCAAACCTCAAAACACATCTTAGGCTTCACAATTCATTAATCAAACGACAGCAGCTTGATTCCCTCCCTGTAAACTCAAATTCGAATCAAAACTCTACATCGGCAAGATTTCTGCATAACAAAATGAAAATGAATTGAGAATCAAAAATCAATGAACCTGCCATGAAAGAAATGCTTCAAGCTTTATAAATCCTAGAACTGGTTTTGTTTGATTTTGAATAAATCGTCAAATTCATCAGTTTACTTTCACATATATAATCGTATTGGTTAATTGGATCTGGTTTTGTTTGATTCTAATGCTCCTTTCTGGTTGATGCTTCATGATAAGGATTTTGAATGGTAAGAAGGAATCGGGGGGTCTTAGTATTTGGGGAAAACGAGTGTTGGTTTAAGTAACCGAAGAAGACGAGGGTATTTAGGGATTTTTAATTGACACGTGTATAAATTTGCCACGTGTGTACTCCTGCTGACTCAGATAACCGAGGTATGGATGAAAAATCTAACGATGGGAGGAAACACTAAATTTAATATATTTGGGGAGGAAACGCTAATTAACAATCTTAATAGGGGAGGAAACGCAAAATAGCCATTTTTTTTACCTATAAATAACAGTTATCTAAACCCTTGGAAATAAAATTTGGAAGAAAAAGAAAAACAGAAACTCACTATTTACACAAAAACTTAGTTTCCGTACAGAATAGAGAAGGGATAAAAACATAGCGTAATGAGTTTGTCTTGTGACCCCCAAATCCCTTGTCTACAAATAGGGATAGAGGAAGGAAATGGGTGCCATAGTGCTTCATGGCCTAACTCATTTAAAATCTATGCTTTACCCCCAGGAAATACGAAACAACTGTCGGGGCTGCGTGAAAGAAAGTAGTAGGAATGTTATAAACACCCCTACTATCCATGGGTCCTTCACAAATACCCTTTAGGGTCTTTACTAATAACCCTAATGGCATAATTGAAAATTTTAATCAAATTATAAATAATATAATTCCTCTTTTAACCTTCCAACATCGTCCATTTTTCATTAATTCACAAATCTCAGAAAAATGCTTCATCTCTCCTGCAACCACCGTCACCATCTCAATCGCATCCACCATAACCATCACCACCTCCTCCGTCACCGCAGCTATTAGCAGATCTGTTACGTTTTGTACTTTTGGTTTCGATTTGTTATCAATTACTCTTCATTTTCTTAGGTTAAAATAAATAATGAAATCATATTCAGAGACCAGATTCTCTCTTTCTTTGCTATCTACTCGTGAATCAAATCTCAAAATCATCAGGAGCATCAGTTCTTCTGCTTTTTCTTCGTTGAAGATTCAGGTGAGATCCCTATTTTAGGTGTTAATTTCTATTTTTGATATTATTTGAAACGAAATTTCGGATAGTAAATGATTTAGATTTCGAAATGAGAAAAAGCTTCATTGAAAGAACCGTCAACAACGGCAGAAATTAAATTTTCAAATCAACAGCAGCAGAAATGAAAAGTTCATCTTCTTCTTCTTTTTATCACTGATTTTTTCAATAACAAATTTATGGAGATCGAGATTTTTCCAATATCAAATTTAGAGAGATCGAGATTCAATTTTTATGTTTCGTTTAAGTAATTTGTGACTCGTAAGATTGAAATTCAATCTTTAGGTTTAGATTTTGACTTTGGTTTTGTTGTAATTACAAGAAAAATCATCATCATGTAAAAGATAAGGAAAAGTTGGAAATTTGGTCGTTGATGTTGTTGGTGGATGCCGGTGGTGGTTCACAGTAATATGGGATGTTTGGTTTTTGATGACTTAAGAATTTTCCAGTATTCATTTGGGTCTTTTTTGTCAATTGAATGAAAAATGTTATTTTGATTGTTTAGGAAGTTTATCTGCTTTTGCAGAAAAGATTGCAAGTGTAGGCTTCGGGTGTTCCATACTCAAATGTGGGGAAGTATATTTGTGCTCGGATGACAGATTTTGGGACTAACTGGGTATGTACCCATCTTTCTAGCTTCTCATTTCATTTCCTGCCTTTCGAATGTCACTTAATTTTGCGTAAGTGAAGCATTAACTTGTTTATTGGTATGTCTGGACTAATTGGCTATTGATGACTACTGTAAATTCATTTTGTTCAAGAGCTAAATGGTATTAAAAAATGAGTGAAGGTTGCTTTATTTTTTTTCCCAATGCGTTCAACTGACAACTACTTCAGTATGTCTTCTTCATGACATTAGTATCTTCAATCATTTTTTCAAATTTGGTTCTCTTTTTTTGTCACCTTTCTACTGGGATGACAATGTTTACTTGTATGTCCATTGTCTTCGAGTGGTGGGGTGCATCTTGCATGCAGTAGATGCTAGAAAGGTTGTTACATATATTTTATCTGGTCCTTGGTGATTCATTTGCCATACCTGAAATTTCATTGAAATACACCTCAAGACGAATCTGTGGTGCAATCGTAATATATAGATAATTTTTATCAAAAATATGATAACCGTTACATGATAAAATCTTATTTTGATTTCTTTTTATTTGTATTTGCAATCCTTGTTTCTAGTTTGAAGTTTGGATTAATATATAGTAGCTAATACAGTTCTGTGTATGACGATAATTTGGAAGCCAAACTGAATTCAACTGATTCATTCTTGTTTGTGATTAGGGGCTTTTATATGGTGGATATGATATCCCATATAAGTCAATATAACTCAATTGGTCTTTAGGTGAATGTGAGCATGTGATGTAAGTATTTCTCGATTCATTTTTCTTGATAAGTTTATTCATGTATACTTTTTGTTAGACACAACTTCTGTCGTTGCCTCTAAATTGGAAACAACTTGAACAAGTTGCCTTCACATTCAAAGACAACTTGGGCTAGTTTCTTCCAAATTTGGGGTCAACTTGAGTTAGTTGCCTCAGGATGATGATATTTCCATATGTTACATTTTTTGGATTTAGATTTAAAAAATAATAATCAAGTTGCTTTCATCTCTGGAAAAAATTTGACCAAGTTGCTTACACTGTTGGATACAATTTGGGATCCATAAAATACTAAGTGAGAACCCTATGAAACCTAGAAATTTTTTAAAGTTACCGGCAGTTTAACTTTATTATGAATTTTTTAAAGTTACTGGTAACTTTATTTGGTTTGCTCCATTTCGTTCTTGGACTCTATTTTGGAAGAAACCTATGAAAGTTGCTTTAACTTTCGGATGCAACTTGAGATAGTTGCTTCCATATTAGAGGCAACTTGAACTACTTGTTTCCAGATTACAAGGCAACTTGAGCTAGTTGATTCCGGGTTTGCAGGCAACTAGATCTAGTTGGCTCTATTTTTTTGAGAAACATGTGAAATTGTCTTTACATATATCTAAGAGTAGTTGAGACGAATCTGGTTGCGTTGATTATACTTCTCACGAAACTCCACTAGTGTCTTGGGTTAAGCGGTGTGAATTTTCCTTCAGAATGAGACACCACTAGTGTCATGTATTCCTAATTTCTGGAACTATGGAAACAACTTGTGCAAGTTGCTTATGGAGACAACTTGTACTAGTTGCTTCAGTTGATCTGACTTGGGCTAGTTGCCTCCATATTTGGAGATAACTTGCGCTAGTAAACTTTCTTTCTTCAATATATATAGTTACATTCTTTGTTGCAGGTTTTTATTGTGTATTCGTATGAATTTTTAGCTTTCTACATTGATGTATTTATCACAAGATGGCAACACCCCATCATGAATTGCATTAGTTCCTTGCTGAAATTGAGTTAGTATGTTACTTGATTTTGGATTATTTATGACAGTAATGAAATGAATTTGATAAACTTAGGTGGATTTCTGAGGTGGTGGTATCCAGTGGTAATACTCTCCTATAGTAAGCTTTGGTATATGGTTATCATCATATATATATGCATTTGAAATGGTGATAATTATTGTAATCTATTTTCAGCATTTTTTATTTTCTGGTGATTTCTACCCCTATACCCCTATATTGTAATCATTTGAAATGGTGATAATTATTGTAATCTATTTTCAGCATTTTTTATTTTCTGGTGATTTCAAATGCATATATATATGATGATAACCATATACCAAAGCTTACTGTAGGAGAGTATTACCACTGGATACCACCACCTCAGAAATCCACCTAAGTTTATCAAATTCATTTCATTACTGTCATAAATAATCCAAAATCAAGTAACATACTAACTCAATTTCATCAAGGAACTAATGCAATTCATGAGGGGGTGTTGCCATCTTGTGAGAAATACATCAATGTAGAAAGCTAAAAATTCATACGAATACACAATAAAAACCTGCAACAAAGAATGTAACTATATATATAGAAGAAAGAAAGTTTACTAGCGCAAGTTATCTCCAAATATGGAGGCAACTAGCCCAAGCTGTATCCAATTCTGGAAGCAACTAGTACAAGTTGTCTCCATAAGCAACTTGCACAAGTTGTTTCCATAGTTCCAGAAATTAGGAATACATGACACTAGTGGTGTCTCATTCTGAAGGAAAATTCACACCGCTTAACCCAAGACACTAGTGGAGTCTCGTGAGAAGTATAATCAACGCAACCAGATTCGTCTCAACTACTCTTAGATATATGTAAAGACAATTTCACATGTTTCTCAAAAAAATAGAGCCAACTAGCTCTAGTTGCCTGCAAACCCGGAATCAACTAGCTCAAGTTGCCTTGTAATCTGGAAACAAGTAGTTCAAGTTTCCTCTAATATGGAAGCAACTATCTCAAGTTGCATCCGAAAGTTAAAGAAACTTTCATAGGTTTCTCCCAAAATAGAGTCCAAGAACGAAATGGAGCAAACCAAATAAAGTTACCAGTAACTTTAAAAAATTCATAATAAAGTTAAACTGCCGGTAAATTTAAAAAATTCATAGGGTTCTCACTTAGTATTTTATGGAGCCCAAATTGTATCCAACAGTGTAAGCAACTTGGTCAAATTTTTCCAGAGATGAAAGCAACTTGATTATTTTTTTTTAAATCTAAATCCAAAAAATGTAACATATGGCAATATCATCATCCTGAGGCAATTAACTCAAGTTGACCCCAAATTTGGAAGAAACTAGCCCAAGTTGTCTTTGAATGTGAATGCAACTTGTTCAAGTTGTCTCCAATTTAGAGGCAACGACAGAAGTTGTGTCTAACAAAAAGTATACATGAATAAACTTATCAAGAAAAATGAATCGAGAAATACTTACATCACATGCTCACATGCTCCTAAAGACCAATTGAGTTATATTGACTTATATGGGATATCATATCCACCATATAAAAGCCCCTAATCACAAACAAGAATGAATCAGTTGAATTCAGTTTGGCTTCCAAATTATCGTCATACACAGAACTGTATTAGCTACTATATATTAATCCAAACTTCAAACTAGAAACAGGGATTGCAAATACAAATAAAAAGAAATCAAAATAAGATTTTATCATGTAACGGTTATCATATTTTTGATCAAAATTATCTATATAGTACGATTGCACCACAGATTCGTCTTGAGGTGTATTTCAATGAAATTTCAGGTATGGCAAATGAATCACCAAGGACCATATAAACTATATGTAACAGCCTTTCTAGCATCTACTGCATGCAAGATGCACCCCACCACTCGAAGACAATGGACATTCAAGTAAACATTGTCATCCCAGTAGAAAGGTGACAAAAAAAAAGAACCAAATTTGAAAAAATGATTGAAGATACTAATGTCATGAAGAAGACATACTGAAGTAGTTGTCAGTTGAACGCATTAGGAAAAAAAATAAAGCAACCTTCACTCATTTTTTAATACCATTTAGCTCTTGAACAAAATTAATTTACAGTAGTCATCAATAGCCAATTAGTCCAGACATACCAATAAACAAGTTAATGCTTCACTTACGCAAAATTAAGTGACATTCGAAAAGGGGAAATGAAATGAGAAGCTAGAAAGATGGGTACATACCCAGTTAGTCCCAAAATCTGTCATCCGAGCACAAATATACTTCCCCACATTTGAGTATGGAACACCCGAAGCCTACACTTGCAATCTTTTCTGCAAAAGCAGATAAACTTCCTAAACAATCAAAATAACATTTTTCATTCAATTGACAAAAAAGACCCAAATGAATACTGGAAAATTCTTAAGTCATCAAAAACCAAACATCCCATATTACTGTGAACCACCACCGGCATCCACCAACAACATCAACGACCAAATTTCCAACTTTTCCTTATCTTTTACATGATGATGATTTTTCTTGTAATTACAACAAAACCAAAGTCAAAATCTAAACCTAAAGATTGAATTTCAATCTCACGAGTCACAAATTACTTAAACGAAACACAAAAATTGAATCTCGGTCTCTCTAAATTTGATATTGGAAAAATCTCGATCTCCATAAATTTGTTATTGAAAAAATCAGTGATAAAAAGAAGAAGAAGATGAACTTTTCATTTCTGCTGCTGTTGATTTGAAATTTTAATTTCTGCCGTTGTTGACGGTTCTTTCAATGAAGCTTTTTCTCATTTCGAAATCTAAATCATTTACTATCCGAAATTTCGTTTCAAATAATATCAAAACTAGAAATTAACACCTAAAATAGGGATCTCACATGAATCTTCAACGAAGAAAAAGCAAGAACTCGCTTGCTCGATGATTTTGAGATTTGATTCACGAGTAGATAGCAAAGAAAGAGAGAATCGGTCTCTCGAATATGATTTCAATATTTATTTTAACCTAAGAAAATGAAGAGCAATTGATAACAAATCGAAACCAAAAGTACAAAACGTAACAGATCTGCTAATAGCTGCGGTGACGGAGGAGGTGGTGATGGTTATGGTGGATGCGATTGAGATGGTGACGGTGGTTGCAGGAGAGATGAAACATTTTTCTGAGATTTGTGAATTAATGAAAAATGGACGATGTTGGAAGGTTAAAAGAGGAATTATATTATTTATAATTTGATTAAAATTTTCAATTATGCCATTAGGGTTATTAGTAAAGACCCTAAAGGGTATTTGTGAAGGACCCATGGATAGTAGGGGTGTTTATAACATTCCCACTTTTAGTTTTCGAAAATTCATTTGGGAGAGAGGGGAAGAGAGAGAACGCAAAATGAAAATTTCGGGGAATTAAAGAGTTGGTGACGATTATCTTTATTTAACTAAGGATATTTTGGTAAACTACTAATTCGGGTTTGGGCTTTTAGAAGTCCGGGGGCATATATTAAGTTGGAAAGGGTATTTTGGAAGGGGTAGAAATATAGGGGTATATAGATAATGTTCCCAAGAAAGTACCCGAAAACTGTCCGTCCGGGTCCTTCACCAGCACGGTACAAACGGAGCTAAAAAATCACCATCACCACGCACTAGTAGTCCAGATCTATCCATAATTCGCAACAAATTTGCCATCGAAATTAGTGAGTTGTAATCCCTCAAAAGTGAGTAAAAAGTGATACACGTAAAGTGAGTAAAAAGTGGTCACAGTTAGCTGTCGTTGAGCTAAGCCGTCATTAGGGTGATATTAAACAGAGAAAAACATATACTCTTCTTCCATCATCTATAAAACCCTCCTTAAATATAAAGTGGATGGATCTCTTTACATGACTATTGTTACATTATCTCACATTTTACATGTTTTTTTTTTTATTAAAAACCAAACGATACCGTATTTGAAGCTAAGATTTTGGGGATATGTTTTTCTTATAAAGATATACATACCCACCAAAAATGAGCACATTCTGAAATACCAAACCTCATCATCTATCAATCTTAATTTAAACGGTTGAGAATTTGTCTCAACTTTAGAGCGGTTGGGTTTCAGCTTGAATAGCTTTCCCCAAGTAGTAGATGGTAAAGTTATACGTTTCGAGAATGTCTCATTTTTGGTGGGTATGTCCGATTTTTAAAAACTTTATAAGAAGAACATATCCCCAAAATCTTAGCTTCAAATCCAAGCAATAAGTCTCATGTTTATGCAGTAAAATTTAACTGTAATACTAGAGTTGAAAAATTCAGAGCTAGTATTAAAAAGAATCAAACTATAAGACTGTTTTAGATAAATAGGAAAAGAAACAAAATTTTGAATTAAAACAGTGCTGGATAAGTGAGAAAGTACCTCAACCGCAGGATCCCCCTGATTGAGCAAATGGTTTTTCCCTGTCTCAGCATACTGCTTGTCATTTTCTCCAGTCTCGACCCCAACCATTATATCAGAATTTGCGATTGAAGTAACATCACCCATAGCCCCACCTTGACTAGCAAAATTGGCCCTTGAATGAGTTAGAACCAATGGTTTCTACGTGAGTTGGTTTCTAGCTCTTTTAAGATCTTTCCTCGGTGACATCATTCAAACTTTCATTTTCCATGTATCAATTAAAACAATCTCATATCGCCAAGTAAGATCAATCTCAATGGGGATAATCATGTTGCACGACCTTGGTGATTCCTTGGTTATAGATAAAATCCAGAGTAATAAATGATGATGTTCGACGGCAAACCCTTGAATTGCACATTCATTTCTTGTTTCCTAAAAACATTCGTAGGTAATTCCATCGAGAAGACACCTTTGAACATTCCATGGTGTTCTTTTCAAAACATCTTTCATATCATTATCAGAATTAAACTTGAAAACAAAAAGATACTTTCCAACAGTTTTGATTTCCCTTTTTTTGTATTGTTTCCAAAGGATATTCAGTTCATCTTTGATTCACCTATAACTCTCTTTTTGCCTCTGATGGAGGTGCTCTTCATTTTTTCAGTAATGTTTCTGACAGTTGTGTTGTTACTATTGCTATTAGCCTCCATGGGGCAGCTGAGAAACTCTTTATTAGGGTTTGCGGCTCTGTTTAAAGGATAGCTAATGTAAGGGTTTTCTATATACTTATTGGAGGTGGTTACTATAGATAGAGTGTAGAGTATAATCTGTTTCCTAAAATCGTGCATGGGATTGATAAAATTAAAGACTGAAAACTTTCTGTTGATAATCCACTGCATGTGATCCGAAAAACATTGAAAGTCACTGACATATCGGGCAGATGAAGGGGGAATTTTTAAATTTTGAATTTTGTAGATTTGGATCGGGGTTTGACTCAATCGTGAACATTGTGGTGACATGGTTTCAAAAACTTGAATCAGAGGAGGATGATAGATCTCATAATGAGAAAAACCAGAAGTTGATATAATCTGTGATTGCAAAAATGCATATTGGGGACAAGCTGTGATAGGCAATATAGCCAAAGATGACAAAACTGTCGAGAGAATCAGACAGAAGCATGAGACAGAGATCCAATACCGGAAGGAAACCATTGCAAAATCAAGAAGAGACCTGCACAATTAGCACTTCATGATAATAAGTAGAAAATTAAAAATGAACAAAAAAGAGTACACTAAACAGTATACAAAGAGCAATTTACACTGGAATGAACTTCATAAGAATCAAAAGAAAGAAATAAAAAAAGAATCCGCAAAAAGTAGAACTAAACTAGTTTACTATCAGGACAGAATAATAGAGCAACCATTACTTTGAAAATTTAACTAATTGAGAAATCAGATATATAAATGAAGACGGAAGCAAATAAAAGGCATGATTAAACAAACGAAACATCAAAATCACAGATTAAAACATTGTTTATAAATTAAAAAACCAAACGATACCGTATTTGAAGCTAAGATTTTGGGGATATGTTTTTCTTATAAAGATATACATACCCACCAAAAATGAGCACATTCTGAAATACCAAACCTCATCATCTATCAATCTTAATTTAAACGGTTGAGAATTTGTCGACTTTCGACGGTTGGGTTTCGAAGTAGTAGATGGTAAAGTTATACGTTTCGGAATGTGCTCATTTTTGGTGGGTATGTAAAACTTTATATCGTTTTGTTTTTATTCACAAAAAGGACATGCAAAATATGAGATAATGTAACAATAGTCATGTAAAGGGATCCTCCCTCAAATATAAAATAAATTAGCCCCAGAGAATTTTCTTCTTTCATTCTCTGTTTGCTTGACTTCCAAAGACCAAAACGAAAACTTCACTTTCTCTTTCTTCTTCTTCTTCTTCTTCTTCTTATGTACAGGATAAAGAAAAAGAGTTTGCTGGATTTCTTTATGATTACAATCCATCATTTTAGTGTCAAATTTGTTAACTCGCCTCTTTTTTTCATCTTGATCTTGACTGAGTTACACCAGTAAACAAAATGGGTTGTGCTGGATCATCTCAAGCTAAACAAGACGGTAATTACTATTTCACATCTCTCCTTCTTTCTATCTATCCATGTTTCTACCCTTACAGTGTGGGATACTTGGTTTTAGGTTTTCTCTGAAATTCTTTTTATGGTTATGAAATCTGGTTATTCAAGATTAGTGTTATTGATACTAATTTGACAATTAGGTTAATCTTTTTTTTTTCCATTGTATAACATGCATGGATTTTAGGTTTGTTTAATGGATTTTGTACTGAACTGGTTTCTGTAGATTGATTCTTTATTGTTCTTGAATGTGTTGAGGTTTCAGTCTATATTGTTACATCGTTTTGTTTCTTGAACCAAACTATCATCCGATGCATAATGATTGGTCCTGTGCTGTTATGTAAATGATCAGAGTTTCTGATTTAGTTGATTAGGGATTCCATTAAGAGAATTCTCACATAAAAAATGATCAATTTATTAGCATTATTTTTATGTGCCACTAGTTGATTAGAGGATCCTAACCCTACTAGTTCAGAGGAGAATAGATAATTCTGATTCCGTTGGTCATTAATTTGATGAAAGATGTACTAACAATGGCTTATGGGTACTTCTAATGATATACATTCTATATTAAGCTAATTAAAGGAAATAAATAACTCCGAGTTTACAGGAATGGTTTCATTGGTCTGCATATAGTGCGTCCGCATTATTATAGCTGTTTTATTCTCTTGTTAAATTATCCTTGTCTCCAAGTTCATTAATCTCGTGAGCTGTAGGCTGTAACATTTGTATGCTTATTCTTCTATTACATGATTATCATCATCCTCAACTTGAATCCTGTCCGGTTAACAGAAAGTTAAGTTGGTATCAAAACCTAAACTGCGATGTTCTGCTTTCTCAAGCATGAAATAGCTTTTTGTGGAGGCTTTGTATGCATGGTGTGCTGGCGCCACCTATTTTCAAGTTAAACTTTTCATTGATGTATAGTGCTTTTGATGATCACAGAGGGTGTTAGAAAGATTCGCAAGCCAAAGCCTTGGAAGCATTCACAACCTATAACAATTGCACAACTTACTCAGATGCGTGATGAGTTCTGGGACACAGCTCCTCACTATGGGGGCCAGAAAGGTACGCGCTCTTTTTTTAAACGTTCTAGTAGTTGGATTTTATTGTTGTGGATCATAATTGACAGTAGGCATGGTGATATTATCGGATTTCAATGTGTCCGTTAGTGATGTCTCGTGTTAGTACACAACTCAGGTGAGAAGACCTATAAAATAGGAAGTTCTTTTTTCTTTCAATTTCTCTTTCCTGTACTTTTTCTTAAATTAATCTTCATTAAGATGAAAGATCAGTAGTTACTAGTCAGATTTCAACATGATGATCCAGATATTCATTTGATCTTCTGTTATGAATGTGCAACAGCTTTCAAATTGTTTGGACGTCAGTGAAAGTGTAAGCATTGATCGTGTATTTACGTATGTCTCTTTATGTATGTGTAGGAGTGTACATGCCTTTCCAACATTTGTTTGCGCTTTAATGTTCTTGAGCTACTAAAAGTAGCTTTTAACAGCCACATGTGTTTTCACTCATTGCACGCCCTAGTTAGATCGATTTGCAGTTGGTTGTGTCTAGTCTACATATATAAAATTCCCTGGCATCAACTCTAATTCTAGTGGCGACCTTAGAGCTGTTGCATGACCAAACATGTTATATACTTCGCTTGAAATTGTTCACTTGTATTTTGGCATGCCACATGCTGGTTTTCACTGAAATTGTTCACTTGTATTTTGGCATGCCACATGCTGGTTTCCCTGGCATCAACTCTAATTCTAGTGGCGACCTTAGAGCTGTTGCATGACCAAACATGTTATATACTTCGCTTGAAATTGTTCACTTGTATTTTGGCATGCCACGTGTTATATACTTCGCTTGAAATTGTTCACTTGTATTTTCGCTTGAAATTGTTCACTTGTATTTTAACCTACTGGTTCACTGATAGAGTTAAGATGTAGTTCGGTATCCATGAATGATGGTTCTCTTCATTCCGATAAGTTTTATCAATGGACATAGGCCTAATGGCTGTCAGCTTTGCTGTTATTTAGAGATTTGGGATGCTCTCCGAGGTGCAGCTGAAGCTGATGTAAGTCTTGCACAAGTGATTGTGGACAGTGCTGGTGTCATTGTTACAACTTCTGATTTAACAACCTGTTATGATGAAAGAGGTATTGTGTAAATCTTTCATAATCCTTTCATTTCTATTCTCAACTTTCTGCTCCTTCAAAACCGTTGTAATTTTGTACATAACCTAAAGAGATTTAATGCCTATTGCAGGTGCTAAGTATGAACTGCCGAAGTATGTTTTGAGTGAGCCATCCAATTTGATTCGGGAGAACTGAGAAAGATAATAAAAAGACATCATGCTTCAGTAAAAGATCATGTAAATCATGTAAATTGCTGCCATTCCGTTTTCATACCTTTTGCTGAAGGTGGCTATGAATATCTGTTTAGTACTTGCACTCCTTTGATAGTAATTCACATCTCAATATTGTGCGGGTAGTTATCTTTTAACATGGAATCAAGGAAAAGCAGGATCTATTTGTTCCTTGAGGTAACTAGATTATGTTTCTTAAAAGAAAACATAGTAGTTTGTATACTATACTGAAAACATCAATGCAATCTCATTTACAAATTTTACAAGTTAAAAGTCTTGTGTGTTGATACGCATATTTGGCAGTACAACTGATATTTTTACTTGGACAAAAATGTTTGAATCTTGGATGAAGTTCCATTCAATATCCCAATGCCCTTTAGTTTTTTGTAGTATCGAAACCCTTGAATGATTTTTTGGGGTGCGCTCGGGGGGTGTGCATGTCTCTGGCAGCTGGACTGGTGTGCTTGTAAAGCTTTGATCAATAGGCCATGATAAAACATTGTGGGTATAAATTTCTTTATACTAGATTTGACTATTTGGCAGAAAATACCTTCATTGTAGGCAGTGTTTATGGTGGTGGTAGTCGGGCCGGTAATTGGGTGGTGTCTGTTAGTGGTTGGAGGTATTGTTTTCAATGTTCTGAAATTGCTCACATCCTCTACTTATTGATGTGCTTTGGTGGTATAACCGGGTACAAATTTCCCACCGCTCAACTTTCTTGAGACTTCCCCTTCTTTCAGATAATATTACTCCGAGAAGGGAAATATGTTACATCAACTGGTAGGCTAACCAGTTGGGGAGGAGAAGTCCACCATTCACTCTGGACCATTTTTATTCTATCTCTATTAGCAAGAGAAAAATGTTCACTCTCGGATTTTTTACAATGGATTCTCGAAAGGTGAGTGATCCGAAATGTGGTTATCGACTTACTGTTATACCAACCAATTAGAACAAGCTAAGACGCTCCAAATTATTCATATATAAATCCCTCATGAAGAGTAAGAGTTCAGTATAAAGTAACCAACACAGGTAGCAATATCACAAGATCCATAACTTGGTACCAGTAGTAGTGAAGTTGCGATATATTCTTGGCAGTTATGAACTTCCTCTGCTGGGCGATTACATTAGTAATGAGTAAAAGCCATTCTTGGAAATTCCACGTTTCTTAAAAGTGAGATAAGATCATCTGCATCTGGAGTAACATAGCTACTGCTCTGTCTATAGGAATTGGTATTGTTATTCATGGGCAAGTTATTATCTCTGTCCGGCTTGCTGAGTGCAGATCTGCATATTGGGCACTGACCATGACTCTTAACCCAAGGAATGATGCACTCTTCATGGAACATATGATTGCAAGGAGTGACCAACACCTCCGTATTCGGAACAAAGTCTTCTATACAGATCACACACCCTTTAATACTGTCATCATTCTCCTGCTCCTTGGAACTGAAAATACCACCACCAGTGTCTCTGTAGTATAAACACCATTTTCTTTTAGTAGGAGGATTGTAGATTATCTTCTTTAACTTATATAGAGCTCGGTGTTGTTCTTCTTGAGTTATATTGGATTCTACTTGCTGTGGAGGGAGTTCCATGGGCCACTGGTTTACCGCCGCCATCGTGGGAGGGAAGTCTTGAATGAACTGTCGTAGCCTATGATTTAGTGTATGTGCCATCTCTCCTGGTACCAAGATCACTCGCCTATGAGATGAGGAACCACTTGGAAACTGAAATGCCGCTCCATGTTGAAGAGAATGGTTAGAAAACAGCTTTTGTCCACAAAATCACTAAGGAAGATTAAAAGAGGGTCTTGTACACACGCTAAGTCCGTTTGTGATCGATGGAAAATTTTCAAATTTACCATGTGGCACCTGTACTTCCTTCAGATGCGGAGGTTATATATGGATAGACAAGGAAAAATAATCAAAATTTGGTCTATGTGATCAAAATTATCACCTGTGTAGTGTAAATACACGCAGTTCAGGGGTTAAAGAGATGATGATAACTCACCGCTGGCCCGTTAAGTGATGCTTGGAACAGCCTGTTATTGTTAGACATACGGCTGCTCCCAGGACTCCAGTTTCTGGAATTGAATCTATTGTCCGAGCTACTCATTTTCTTTCTCAGGAGAGATGATCACCAGCAGATTACCACCAAATCACCAGTAAATTACCACCAAATCACCAGCTTCATCATGGCCAGATATTCGACCTGTTCCAATGGAGTGGTGGTGGCGTTGTATAAAAGCCTTCACTTGGTTCTTTTCTAGTTTCAGATTAAAGCGATTCTTTCCTTTTGCTTATTCCCTTTTGTGTGCGCATCATAAAGTGGAGATTCTTATATACTCTTTGTTGGCCATGAAAATGATAACAAAAGAAGAAAGTAACCTAAAAATATTATCCAAGGAAGGAATCCAGTCATTGAATACGTCATCTCCATCAGACCATAAAAATCGAAAAAAGAATTTCAGTAACGGAAAATAACCAACAAGAAAATCTGCTCAAAGATTCATGTAACTTCTATACTATTTAGTTTCTCAAATTCATAATTTCTCATTTCTGCAAAGCCTTGAACCTTCACGACACTTAAAGGTTTAATCTAGTCATCAAAATCACATGGCCGAAATTCAATTTTACACCAGTAAGATTCTGATATACTAAACTAGACAACCTTGTCAAGCCTTTTTGAAAAAAGAAAGAATGTTGCCCTGTTTAGCATCCTTCACAGCACCCTTTCCAGTTTTCTTGACTCCAGCTTTGCTCACTGGATTAGATTGAGCATTACTTCCCAGCGCAGGGGACTTCTTCGCAGCTAGAGGCCTGCAATTACAAAAGGCTGTTAGTCATCTAACAGAAACAATACAAAAAAAAAAGGTCGAGATGTCTTTCGAATATGTATTACATTCATGTTAAATTTTCAGTTGCCAACATGTAGAAACTATATAACTGCTTCCAGCAACATAACTATTGTAATCTCAAAGAACCAAGGTTGAAACACCTTGGAATTGTAAGGGGCAGACGAGCAATACAATAATGGGAACCGGAAAATTCATGTTAAATCTCAAGTTGTCAAGATATAGAAACCATATAGCTGCTTCCAGCAATATAACTTTTGCAATCCTACGAACCTAAAGTTGAACCATGCAGAAACAAACACTTCGGTGGCAGTACAATTAAGGGACCTGGAAACATAATTTCATTGACACCTAAAATAAAATGCAAATCTGGGGTACAAAAAATACAATGTCGCTCTCTAGTGAAGATTGGTATCCATGATTAAACGTAGGAGGTTCCAGGTCAAAAAGATGCATCTTTGGTGATTTCAGCCACACAGTTGCAGGGCCATCGAAACATTTGGACACTAAAATTCATGATAAAATACACTATTAACGCTTTAACATACCGAAACCTCATATCACAAGCCTTACGTTCCAAATTGCATGGAAAGAAGCATCCCGAATACGGCGCAACATAAGAAAGTTACCTTTAAAGGCAATAAATGAAGAATGAATGACGATGTATTTAGGAATAGAATAATGACCTGTTTTCGGGGCTAACAGTGGTTGTGCTCTTGTCGTTGCTCTTGGTATTCTTGTCCTCCCCCTCCCAAACCACCTCGGTCACTGACACAAAAATGAAAGAAATCGTATGCTCATCAGAACTTTTAAATACCAGTTAACCCAATAACTCTAAACCAAGTTTAATTTTGAATAGATCAGATAACATAAATCGGTCCTTTAAGTAACAGTTACACGCTTCTCAAGATCTTCGATGAGATAGCCATATAGATGCATCTTGAGGAAGTCCAATATCCTCGTAGATATCTCAAGGAAGCACACCACGTATAAAAACTCAGCAGCAAATACAATATTACCATCATAAATCTCTTTTGAAAAAATAAAGTAAATTCTCGTCATGAATCAAGTTAGAACCGAACTAAATCCCAAAAGCATAAGTGTTTTGATACAAGATGACTTTAGTCTACCTTCTCTTCCACGCTCGTCGATCCTTGTCTTAAGCACCTTTTTCCTTTTGGGTGAATTTGGAGTAGCTTTCGTTGCTGCATTCTTTTTATTTACACCATCTAAATCAATACAACTTTCAGTCTTGTTTGGAAATGAAATCCCAGTTGAACTGCTCTTGGTTATATTAGAATCATGCTTTGGAGGCACGCAAGAATCTCTTTCACCTGCTTTCTCTTGCTTAATCTCATTAAGGTCTTCTTTCTGCTCGTCAAAATCCAAATGGTTTTTCCCGAGAGCCAAGTTTGCAGTTTTTTTGAAATTTGAATCCAACTGCTTTCTCGGCGGATCCGGAGAAGCTAGATTGACAGCATCTTCACAATCCTCTTCATCAGAGTAATCAAGCACAACCCGTCTTTTTCTGCTGCGTTCCCCGTTAGAGGATCGCCTACGGTTCACAATATGATCATCATCATCATCACTGCCTACAGCTTCAACTGCTTCACGAGGACGTACTCGAGCTTCTGAGGTAACTAAGTTTCAAATCCAGGCAGAGTCAGCAAAAAGTTAGGGACCATAAGAAGGAAAACTAATTAAACATTACCTGATGAAAATTTTACACATTACCAGATGAAAATTTTAAATGAACAGAAACAAGCTTTAAGACTGCAGACTACAAAAGGATATAAGCAAGTTGGCATAATGTGGATACATGATTCAAGCCTAAACCCACCTACAGGACATGCAACAGCTTCATCAGTTGAAGGTGGTGAGCAGGGTTTTGATTTTGCACGACCCCACAAATTAGCTAATGATCCACCAGATCCTGAAGAGGTTTTCTCACTCTGACTTTTCGTTTTATTAGCAGGAGGTACAACTTCTTTTTCTCTGCCTGAATCAGTTTTGCCAGCCAGAATATTGACGCTTGACCCAGTATTTTTAACTTCTACGACTGATGCCACGACACTAGAAGACTGTCCAGTTTTCAGGGTTTCTTGCTTTACTAGCTGTAATTTTGAAGAGCTTATAGTTTGGTTTGATGTATTACTCCTGGCTGGTACTGTAACTGGTGCTCTCTTGGGCTGTGGGGGAGCAACACCTATAGATGATTCATTAAAATTGCGCTTGACATAGGAGTTCAAAACACCACAGAACCTGAAGAGATATAGAGTTGTAGTCATCAGGATTATAGGTGTCATGTTAGTAGAGTTAATGCGATACGTCAAAATGAACACACTGGAGCAACATAATTTTTAATTATCAAAGCATGCAAATAAAAAGTTGCAGTGATCTAATCTTTAGCTTAGTGATTTTTAATGAACAATATATATATATATATATAAAGAGAACCTATCACCATTACAACTAAAATAACAGGCAACATCAGTCACAATTAAAAATATAGGGTGTGTAAACAGAACCTATGACCATTACAAATACAAGCAACAACCTGTCACCGCTCTGACTAGCCTTTTTGGTTTTCTAAAGGCATGAGGAAGTCTTGAACAACGGTACTAATAATTCAGGAACTCAACGACAAAAGCAAAATGAAAAGTTCTGATTGTTTCTGATGCAGGGGCATATTGTCCTTCTTTAGGGATATTGTTAATTAGGAATGTCTTATGATTTAGGGACGTTTTTAGTTGTTTCCATATTTAGTTTAGGGTTTCTTTGTTCAGTTTTATCTTTCTAGTATAAAGAGGCGACTAGGTGTTCTTTTAGAGATAGACTTTGATTATATATTTTTAATCTGCGGATTATAGATGAGTAATGGGTTTTTAACCTAGACTCAATTATCTACGTTCTTATTGTTATCAATCCTATGTTCAATTCAATGATCTGTTCTATTTTTGCCCTAGTTTATTGTTCTGATTTCAGTTCGGTGGCGCTAGAAACAAAACACACCAGCAAACCCTAGTTTCTACAATGGTAGGTAGAGATAGAGGTGGTGGTAGAGGTATTAGATACATAGATTCTACTGAGTCAAGAACTTCGATTGAAGACATGTTGCGACAGCGACAGGGACGTGCGAAAGCTCGAATGGAGATACCGAAGAGCCGACGCAAACCTTTAGATTCACCGGAAGGAGTTTCTGAAGAAGATGAACACACAAAGGCGATGAGAATCGTCGTTATGTTGTTCATGAGAATCCAGTATTCTCAAAACACACCACACCCCTTTGTATTCACCGGAAGGAGGATCAGAGGACGAACACGCGTTTAATGAAAATACTTTTCATAACCGTGTTTTTCATGAATCACATCATGGAAAGTTAGAAAACAAATTAATCAGAACCTTTGACTTGAACACCAGACGGGTGAAAGTTGAAGTGGATGATATGGATGGAAGATTACATGCTGAAGATTTCCTTGATTGGGAGGCCAGCATAGAGAAATATTTTGAATGGCAGCCTATGACCGACCAGATTACACAGTGATGATGCATAAGAAGTTTCAGTTGCGCCAACGTGACTTTAGTAAGAGCACAAAGGTAACCAACATCAACAACATCTGCTCGGATTACAAACAGAGTGCACAAGAAAGAAGTTCACGTCATTGAGGCTAATAGTGATGAAGACACGTCTGGGGAGCTGAAATATGGTGAATTTGTCATTGGAGAGCTGAAATATGGTGAATTTGTCACTGAAGAGCCGAGATACGATGAATCTGAGAGTGATGACAAAGTCATTATTGATTGGGACTTACCACCAGTCTTCGACAGCGATAGTCGTCCAGAAGTTGAAGAAGAAGTTGTTCTTACATCTGCTGGTGTTGATACTTTTATCGGTGAAGAGGCAAGCATTGTAAGTGTTCCAGTAAACCAAACTCAATTGGTTTACGAGAATCAAACTACATATATAGTAGATGACCTTAGTTTGAGATGTCAAGCTTTATGGACTGGACAATCATAAGTTAAGATCGGAATCTTATAAACAAATGGAAGAGGCTTGTCGTAAAGAAACCAGTGGGGAAAACTAGGTAAGTAAAATTCGCGGGCAAATTTTCCTGAACAGTGGGAGGAATGTAATGGCGCAAGATTTATCAAACTATGTGAGTATTCCACTACCATGTTATGAATCTTCTATTCATGCAACAACTCAAGTTTCGTGTATGATAGAAAATATGACGAGTTCAGACTTGTATAAGAGAATTGGTTATCATAAGGAAACTTGTCTAGAAAACTATATAAGTAGAGTTCGAGGGCGAGTTTTCTCTAACAATGGGAGGGATTCAGTTATTGTAGATCCCTTTGCAAGAGAATTGTGTTACTTAAAAGAGCGTGTAAAGAATTGTGATCAGTTGGTACCGAAAGGTAAGATTCTCAGTTGCACTGTTACTAATAAACTATTTGAGGCAGTGGACGAATATCATCTGCAACATGGCGTTGATCCAGTAGCGCTCTCTTTGACGAAACAAATTGGTGAGGAAGGAGAAGCGTATGCTGACATAAGACGTACCCTTCACGAGGTGTGTACAATCACCAACAAGAAGAAGACAGTGGCTCTAGAAGTGTCTTCAGTTATTAGTAGATATTTGATACTGTACATAGCCGAAACATTGAAGAATGAGTCACTTTCAGTCGAATGTATTCACAGTGAGAACAGCCATGAGTTGTTGAATGGTTGGGATTTGATGAGAGTTTTTGTATCTGACATTCAGAACTTGGGTTTGTGGAATATTACTAGGTTGGTGATAAATAATCCAGACATGATCAAGTCGCACCAAGCCCAGGATGTCATATCATCAAAGAATGCTGATGTTTGTTTTTCTAAAGTTGTGACTACTGTTATGAAGGCATCAGATTATGACGTTCAAAGAAAGATAGAATGTGGAGTAAGGAAGATAGTGGTAGAAACTGACATGATTGACACTGTCACCGCCACTAATGATGCGGCTTTTGTTTTTGATCGAGGAAGGTCAAAACAAAAGATGGAGGTGACTGATCTCACATTAGCGAGGTTGAACCAAGCCAACATTCAGGAGTATCCCATTGAAGAAACACAAATGTATGATATTATCAAGAGACTCCAGGTTAGCTTTATCAACTTATTGAAGGGCTCTGGTATCAGTATCAAAAGATATGCTCTTGATTTTCTTTGTGGGTTGTGTTGTTGAGAGGTTATTGGAGTATCTTAGTTCTGCATACAATACAACACGCGAAGATGAGGAGCAAAAGATTACTGTTCTTGCAGGGAAGCATAATTCCAGTCCATCTTGTTGGTTACCAACGAGGAAAACCTATAGTTTTATGCTACAACAGTGGTTAGAACTAGTGACTATTCTCTTAGAGAGTTTGGTCATCTTTTGGATAGCACATCTGATTGCAGTCCTAAGTAACCCAGCACCTGTTGTTGTTCTAAAAGTATTAGATGTGAAGGAACGATTAGTGACCAGCGGAACTCAAAAGCTGGGTAAGGTAACTTTTCTAGATGTAACCAGTAATCAGATTATTGGCAAGTACAGAAGGGCGACAATTTCTAATCGACAGTATAAGGAACTACAAGGAAGAGTTCAAATTATGGATTTTGTTTTCGATCGCGGCAAATCAAAACAGAAACCATATGATAATAATAAGCTGATTAGGGTGATTATTCTAACTGTTGGCATGAGTAATTTGCAGTCCATAAGGACAACAAACGCTGAACAATTGGATCAGAAATTACTAGCAAAACAAAGGAGAAATTAGTTGCTTAATTGTCGTGGTTCGACAGTTAGCTCGGACTGGAGATTAGCATGTGTTGCATACCGAAGCAGGGTGATGGAATTAATTATTGAAACTAGCATACCTAAGTCGGGAATCATAAATGAAAATTTGGGGTTCGTGTTTGATCATGGGAAAGCAGCGCGGATATCCTATGACAAGGAAAACCTTTCTTGCTTATTGCGCTTCAGGATCTCTAAAGCTGAAAATGTTGTTTTTGACCGTGGGAAATCAGCTGGATGCTACAGGGTACATGAAATGAGAACGAGGCGACATGTCTCGTCCGGAGCCGAGAAGTCTTTCAACCGGGGGTGATTGATGCAGGGGCATATTGTCCTTCTTTATGGATATTGTTAATTAGGAATGTCTTATGATTTAGGGACGTTTTTAGTTGTTTCCATATTTAGTTTAGGGTTTCTTTGTTCAGTTTTATCTTTCTAGTATAAAGAGGCGACTAGGTGTTCTTTTAGAGATAGACTGATTATATATTTTCTTAAGCTTTAATCTGCGGATTATAGATGAGTAATGGGTTTTTAACCTAGACTCAATTATCTACGTTCTTATTGTTATCAATCCTATGTTCAATTCAATGATCTGTTCTATTTTTGCCCTAGTTTATTGTTCTGATTTCAGTTCGGTGGCGCTAGAAACAAAACACACCAGCAAACCCTAGTTTCTACAATGGTAGGTAGAGATAGAGGTGGTGGTAGAGGTATTAGATACATAGATTCTACTGAGTCAAGAACTTCGATTGAAGACATGTTGCGACAGCGACAGGGACGTGCGAAAGCTCGAATGGAGATACCGAAGAGCCGACGCAAACCTTTAGATTCACCGGAAGGAGTTTCTGAAGAAGATGAACACACAAAGGTCGATGAGAATCGTCGTTATGTTGTTCATGAGAATCCAGTATTCTCAAAACACACCACACCCCTTTGTATTCACCGGAAGGAGGATCAGAGGACGAACACGCGTTTAATGAAAATACTTTTCATAACCGTGTTTTTCATGAATCACATCATGGAAAGTTAGAAAACAAATTAATCAGAACCTTTGACTTGAACACCAGACGGGTGAAAGTTGAAGTGGATGATATGGATGGAAGATTACATGCTGAAGATTTCCTTGATTGGGAGGCCAGCATAGAGAAATATTTTGAATGGCAGCCTATGACCGACCAGATTACACAGTGATGATGCATAAGAAGTTTCAGTTGCGCCAACGTGACTTTAGTAAGAGCACAAAGGTAACCAACATCAACAACATCTGCTCGGATTACAAACAGAGTGCACAAGAAAGAAGTTCACGTCATTGAGGCTAATAGTGATGAAGACACGTCTGGGGAGCTGAAATATGGTGAATTTGTCATTGGAGAGCTGAAATATGGTGAATTTGTCATTGAAGAGCCGAGATACGATGAATCTGAGAGTGATGACAAAGTCATTATTGATTGGGACTTACCACCAGTCTTCGACAGCGATAGTCGTCCAGAAGTTGAAGAAGAAGTTGTTCTTACATCTGCTGGTGTTGATACTTTTATCGGTGAAGAGGCAAGCATTGTAAGTGTTCCAGTAAACCAAACTCAATTGGTTTACGAGAATCAAACTACATATATAGTAGATGACCTTAGTTTGAGATGTCAAGCTTTATGGACTGGACAATCATAAGTTAAGATCGGAATCTTATAAACAAATGGAAGAGGCTTGTCGTAAAGAAACCAGTGGGGAAAACTAGGTAAGTAAAATTCGCGGGCAAATTTTCCTGAACAGTGGGAGGAATGTAATGGCGCAAGATTTATCAAACTATGTGAGTATTCCACTACCATGTTATGAATCTTCTATTCATGCAACAACTCAAGTTTCGTGTATGATAGAAAATATGACGAGTTCAGACTTGTATAAGAGAATTGGTTATCATAAGGAAACTTGTCTAGAAAACTATATAAGTAGAGTTCGAGGGCGAGTTTTCTCTAACAATGGGAGGGATTCAGTTACTGTAGATCCCTTTGCAAGAGAATTTTGTTACTTAAAAGAGCGTGTAAAGAATTGTGATCAGTTGGTACCGAAAGGTAAGATTCTCAGTTGCATTATTACTAATAAACTATGTGAGGAGGTGGACGAATATCATCTGCAACATGGCATTGATCCAGTATCGCTCTCTTTGACGAAACAAATTGGTGAGGAAGGAGAAGCGTATGCTGACATAAGACGTACCCTTCACGAGGTGTGTGCAATCACCAACAAGAAGAAGAAAGTGGTTCTGGAAGTGTCTTCAGTTATTAGTAGATATTTGATACTTGACATAGCCGAAACATTGAAGAATGAGTCACTTTCAGTCGAATGTATTCACAGTGAGAATAGCCATGAGTTGTTGAATGGTTGGGATTTGATGAGAGTTTTTGTATCTGACATTCAGAACTTGGGTTTGTGGAATATTACTAGGTTGGTGATAAATAATCCAGACATGATCAAGTCGCACCAAGCCCAAGATGTCATATCATCAAAAAATGCTGATGTTTGTTTTTCTAAAGTTGTGACTACTGTTATGAAGGCATCAGATTATGACGTTCAAAGAAAGATAGAATGTGGAGTAAGGAAGATAGTGGTAGAAACTGACATGATTGACACTGTCACCGCCACTAATGATGCGGCTTTTGTTTTTGATCGAGGAAGGTCAAAACAAAAGATGGAGGTGACTGATCTCACATTAGCGAGGTTGAACCAAGCCAACATTCAGGAGTATCCCATTGAAGAAACACAAATGTATGATATTATCAAGAGACTCCAGGTTAGCTTTATCAACTTATTGAAGGGCTCTGGTATCAGTATCAAAAGATATGCTCTTGATTTTCTTTGTGGGTTGTGTTGTTGAGAGGTTATTGGAGTATCTTAGTTCTGCATACAATACAACACGAAGATGAGGAGCAAAAGATTACTGTTCTTGCAGGGAAGCATAATTCCAGTCCATCTTGTTGGTTACCAACGAGGAAAACCTATAGTTTTATGCTACAACAGTGGTTAGAACTAGTGACTATTCTCTTAGAGAGTTTGGTCATCTTTTGGATAGCACATCTGATTGCAGTCCTAAGTAACCCAGCACCTGTTGTTGTTCTAAAAGTATTAGATGTGAAGGAACGATTAGTGACCAGCGGAACTCAAAAGCTGGGTAAGGTAACTTTTCTAGATGTAACCAGTAATCAGATTATTGGCAAGTACAGAAGGGCGACAATTTCTAATCGACAGTATAAGGAACTACAAGGAAGAGTTCAAATTATGGATTTTGTTTTCGATCGCGGCAAATCAAAACAGAAACCATATGATAATAATAAGCTGATTAGGGTGATTATTCTAACTGTTGGCATGAGTAATTTGCAGTCCATAAGGACAACAAACGCTGAACAATTGGATCAGAAATTACTAGCAAAACAAAGGAGAAATTAGTTGCTTAATTGTCGTGGTTCGACAGTTAGCTCGGACTGGAGATTAGCATGTGTTGCATACCGAAGCAGGGTGATGGAATTAATTATTGAAACTAGCATACCTAAGTCGGGAATCATAAATGAAAATTTGGGGTTCGTGTTTGATCATGGGAAAGCAGCGCGGATATCCTATGACAAGGAAAACCTTTCTTGCTTATTGCGCTTCAGGATCTCTAAAGCTGAAAATGTTGTTTTTGACCGTGGGAAATCAGCTGGATGCTACAGGGTACATGAAATGAGAACGAGGCGACATGTCTCGTCCGGAGCCGAGAAGTCTTTCAACCGGGGGTGATTGATGCAGGGGCATATTGTCCTTCTTTAGGGATATTGTTAATTAGGAATGTCTTATGATTTAGGGACGTTTTTAGTTGTTTCCATATTTAGTTTAGGGTTTCTTTGTTCAGTTTTATCTTTCTAGTATAAAAGAGGCGACTAGGTGTTCTTTTAGAGATAGACTGATTATATATTTTCTTAAGCTTTAATCTGCGGATTATAGATGAGTAATGGGTTTTTAACCTAGACTCAATTATCTACGTTCTTATTGTTATCAATCCTATGTTCAATTCAATGATCTGTTCTATTTTTGCCCTAGTTTATTGTTCTGATTTCAGTTCGGTGGCGCTAGAAACAAAACACACCAGCAAACCCTAGTTTCTACAATGGTAGGTAGAGATAGAGGTGGTGGTAGAGGTATTAGATACATAGATTCTACTGAGTCAAGAACTTCGATTGAAGACATGTTGCGACAGCGACAGGGACGTGCGAAAGCTCGAATGGAGATACCGAAGAGCCGACGCAAACCTTTAGATTCACCGGAAGGAGTTTCTGAAGAAGATGAACACACAAAGGTCGATGAGAATCGTCGTTATGTTGTTCATGAGAATCCAGTATTCTCAAAACACACCACACCCCTTTGTATTCACCGGAAGGAGGATCAGAGGACGAACACGCGTTTAATGAAAATACTTTTCATAACCGTGTTTTTCATGAATCACATCATGGAAAGTTAGAAAACAAATTAATCAGAACCTTTGACTTGAACACCAGACGGGTGAAAGTTGAAGTGGATGATATGGATGGAAGATTACATGCTGAAGATTTCCTTGATTGGGAGGCCAGCATAGAGAAATATTTTGAATGGCAGCCTATGACCGACCAGATTACACAGTGATGATGCATAAGAAGTTTCAGTTGCGCCAACGTGACTTTAGTAAGAGCACAAAGGTAACCAACATCAACAACATCTGCTCGGATTACAAACAGAGTGCACAAGAAAGAAGTTCACGTCATTGAGGCTAATAGTGATGAAGACACGTCTGGGGAGCTGAAATATGGTGAATTTGTCATTGGAGAGCTGAAATATGGTGAATTTGTCATTGAAGAGCCGAGATACGATGAATCTGAGAGTGATGACAAAGTCATTATTGATTGGGACTTACCACCAGTCTTCGACAGCGATAGTCGTCCAGAAGTTGAAGAAGAAGTTGTTCTTACATCTGCTGGTGTTGATACTTTTATCGGTGAAGAGGCAAGCATTGTAAGTGTTCCAGTAAACCAAACTCAATTGGTTTACGAGAATCAAACTACATATATAGTAGATGACCTTAGTTTGAGATGTCAAGCTTTATGGACTGGACAATCATAAGTTAAGATCGGAATCTTATAAACAAATGGAAGAGGCTTGTCGTAAAGAAACCAGTGGGGAAAACTAGGTAAGTAAAATTCGCGGGCAAATTTTCCTGAACAGTGGGAGGAATGTAATGGCGCAAGATTTATCAAACTATGTGAGTATTCCACTACCATGTTATGAATCTTCTATTCATGCAACAACTCAAGTTTCGTGTATGATAGAAAATATGACGAGTTCAGACTTGTATAAGAGAATTGGTTATCATAAGGAAACTTGTCTAGAAAACTATATAAGTAGAGTTCGAGGGCGAGTTTTCTCTAACAATGGGAGGGATTCAGTTATTGTAGATCCCTTTGCAAGAGAATTGTGTTACTTAAAAGAGCGTGTAAAGAATTGTGATCAGTTGGTACCGAAAGGTAAGATTCTCAGTTGCACTGTTACTAATAAACTATTTGAGGCAGTGGACGAATATCATCTGCAACATGGCGTTGATCCAGTAGCGCTCTCTTTGACGAAACAAATTGGTGAGGAAGGAGAAGCGTATGCTGACATAAGACGTACCCTTCACGAGGTGTGTACAATCACCAACAAGAAGAAGACAGTGGCTCTAGAAGTGTCTTCAGTTATTAGTAGATATTTGATACTGTACATAGCCGAAACATTGAAGAATGAGTCACTTTCAGTCGAATGTATTCACAGTGAGAACAGCCATGAGTTGTTGAATGGTTGGGATTTGATGAGAGTTTTTGTATCTGACATTCAGAACTTGGGTTTGTGGAATATTACTAGGTTGGTGATAAATAATCCAGACATGATCAAGTCGCACCAAGCCCAGGATGTCATATCATCAAAGAATGCTGATGTTTGTTTTTCTAAAGTTGTGACTACTGTTATGAAGGCATCAGATTATGACGTTCAAAGAAATATAGAATGTGGAGTAAGGAAGATAGTGGTAGAAACTGACATGATTGACACTGTCACCGCCACTAATGATGCGGCTTTTGTTTTTGATCGAGGAAGGTCAAAACAAAAGATGGAGGTGACTGATCTCACATTAGCGAGGTTGAACCAAGCCAACATTCAGGAGTATCCCATTGAAGAAACACAAATGTATGATATTATCAAGAGACTCCAGGTTAGCTTTATCAACTTATTGAAGGGCTCTGGTATCAGTATCAAAAGATATGCTCTTGATTTTCTTTGTGGGTTGTGTTGTTGAGAGGTTATTGGAGTATCTTAGTTCTGCATACAATACAACACGCGAAGATGAGGAGCAAAAGATTACTGTTCTTGCAGGGAAGCATAATTCCAGTCCATCTTGTTGGTTACCAACGAGGAAAACCTATAGTTTTATGCTACAACAGTGGTTAGAACTAGTGACTATTCTCTTAGAGAGTTTGGTCATCTTTTGGATAGCACATCTGATTGCAGTCCTAAGTAACCCAGCACCTGTTGTTGTTCTAAAAGTATTAGATGTGAAGGAACGATTAGTGACCAGCGGAACTCAAAAGCTGGGTAAGGTAACTTTTCTAGATGTAACCAGTAATCAGATTATTGGCAAGTACAGAAGGGCGACAATTTCTAATCGACAGTATAAGGAACTACAAGGAAGAGTTCAAATTATGGATTTTGTTTTTGATCGCGGCAAATCAAAACAGAAACCATATGATAATAATAAGCTGATTAGGGTGGTTATTCTAACTGTTGGCATGAGTAATTTGCAGTCCATAAGGACAACAAACGCTGAACAATTGGATCAGAAATTACTAGCAAAACAAAGGAGAAATTAGTTGCTTAATTGTCGTGGTTCGACAGTTAGCTCGGACTGGAGATTAGCATGTGTTGCATACCGAAGCAGGGTGATGGAATTAATTATTGAAACTAGCATACCTAAGTCGGGAATCATAAATGAAAATTTGGGGTTCGTGTTTGATCATGGGAAAGCAGCGCGGATATCCTATGACAAGGAAAACCTTTCTTGCTTATTGCGCTTCAGGATCTCTAAAGCTGAAAATGTTGTTTTTGACCGTGGGAAATCAGCTGGATGCTACAGGGTACATGAAATGAGAACGAGGCGACATGTGCTAGAATCTGTTGAGGCGCTCTCGTCCGGAGCCGAGAAGTCTTTCAACCGGGGGTGATTGATGCAGGGGCATATTGTCCTTCTTTATGGATATTGTTAATTAGGAATGTCTTATGATTTAGGGACGTTTTTAGTTGTTTCCATATTTAGTTTAGGGTTTCTTTGTTCAGTTTTATCTTTCTAGTATAAAGAGGCGACTAGGTGTTCTTTTAGAGATAGACTGATTATATATTTTCTTAAGCTTTAATCTGCGGATTATAGATGAGTAATGGGTTTTTAACCTAGACTCAATTATCTACGTTCTTATTGTTATCAATCCTATGTTCAATTCAATGATCTGTTCTATTTTTGCCCTAGTTTATTGTTCTGATTTCTAGAACTGCATCAGTTTCCTAACCCTGAATTAACTTCAGTAAATGAGAATCTTTGTTCCGATAAAAGAAAAAGGAATATTCAAGAACCCAACTTAAGATGTAGGTTTCTGACAGCGGGTTCCTGATAACGTGCAGAATTACGAAAACAACAATTGGGATGAAAGTGATACCTGTTGTCTCTCAAACAATTTTCTGCAGAGTTGGGTTGATCAAAGAGCTCTTCTGACTGTATAAATTCTGCACTCCAAATCGCAGCAGGGTCTTTTGGAATGCATGCTTGCACGCTATAGACCTGAACTGAATAATTATCTTCAAACTCATCTTTGATGTCTGCAATAGATGTTAACGAAAACATGCATAACTGAAGGCCCAAGTAAATAAACCACAAATTGCTTTTTCAACAGGATTATGTAACCTTTTAAAAGTACCCTAGATTATCAATAATTTCTAGATGCAACGTATAATTATCCTTATGCAAGTTTCTGAGGAGTTAAGAAAATCCTAAGCAGAAATCAGAAGAGCTCTACATTATTTGTAATTGCTTCAATATGGATTCCTACAAAAAAATGAGATAAATAGTTGACTTCTTATGTTGTTCTAAGCACATGACTATGTTCCCAAAGTAGCAGATTCTCTGACCTGAAAGTTTGGGTGCAGAAACAAGTTTTATACGGTAAACTGCAGGATTTTTCTTTAACCAGCCAGACAAAGTGTAAATTACTTCCATCTCATTTCCATGCTTTTCAGCAAACTCCTGAAGCAACCTAAATATAACAAGCAGTATAAGTATCTGAACAAAAATAACGTAAACTGAGATGAAATCTGATAATGAAATCAGTTCTTACCTCTTTGCATCATTGGATGATACTGAAAAATTCCGACTAAGCCACTTGTACGACACCTGACCATGCAACTCATATCTTAGTTAACAAAATGATGCTAAATACCTACGAGCCCATATAGCGAAATTTCCAACAAATGATGCTTCACAACAGCATAGGAGGCTTACTGATGAAAGAAACACAAAATCTCATGTAAAATCCCAAGGTATGAGTCATACATATGACATTTAATAGAGAATCAAAGATAAATGTTTTATAGAGTTATGTTTTGATAGGATACAGAAATTTTATATAGGAATTCATTGTTAAGATAATCAAAGTCCCAAATATACCGAGTCAACCATAGAGAATTTTTATGACGTCTTTAACACAGTGCTGTATCAGCCTATTCTTTCAGTATTGTGATTATAACTACCCATCATTCGGCTAATTAACCAAACTTTCAAAATCATATTCAGAAACTATTGTTCATAAACTTATAATACTGCCATTTGAAACCCTAATTTGATTGACATGCCCAAATAACACCGAGATCCATCGATGTAATAACAGTGATGAGACAAAATTAGTTCATCTTAAACTGTATTCCTTGAAAGATATCATCAATTTAGTTATTTGCCCTAAATTTCTCCGTTATAAAAACCCTACAACAACAAGTTGTTCAGAATCCTAAAATAATTTATAAATCCACAAAATTCGCACAGAAATGATTCTGCGGCACGATCAGTATATTTAATTTAAACTTTAACATCTAACCAACAAAAAAAAACTTTGATAATAATATATAACCCTTAAAAGATATTGAAGATTTTGTATTTTTACCACTTGAAGTTTATCAGAAACAAGAGCTTCGATCTCACTTAGAACATCTAGGGTTTCTCCACCCATCATCTTCCTCGACAATCAGCTAGTGATCTTCAACTGATGCTACCAAAAATGTTGCCGCGCAAAAGGAGAGCCCACAATTTAATGGGATTATCTTTCCCGCCTTTTTCTGAGATTTGGGGATTTATTTAGTGACTTTTTTTCTTCTTTTTTTTCTTCCTTTTCTTTTTCTTCTAATAATAAAAGAGAACTAGATTTTGTGCCCGTGCTACGCACCGGGCGGACCCCAAAACCATCTACCATCATTCACTCCATGTTTTTGATTTGCTAAAGCTCGGCTTCGCCTCGCCCTGTCAGGATTTGATTTGATGTGGCTCGGCTTCGCCTCGCCCGATTTGAGAAGAACGGATGAATATCACTCTAACCATATTCTCGGTTTGATGTGACGTGTTACCACTCGAATTATCTTGTATACAAATACCAGAACCTCCTTCGCCAAGCTAATTATTAGAAGTAAAGAAATTCTTAGTGGTAGCTTCTATTGTACTGAAGCTGAATTGAACATCAGTGAAAATGTGGTATCCTTAAATAAATGAGGGAAACAAAAACGAAGGGTTTCTTCAGGGCATCAGATCTCCACGATATTAACATCAATTATTAAAATGAACGTAGAATTAGCAGTGGCAATATTCTGACATTACCAAAAAGAAATAATTTGGACTTGCAAAAATATACAAGAACATGTTATTTTACAAAAGTTACCTAACACCACTAACATTGCAATGTTGTTGTGCATGTGAAACATCAAAAAATTTAAAAAAAAATCAAATGCCTCAAAAATTATCAAAATGTCTTTATGTTTACCCGCTTGCACAATAGTGGAAAGAAGACTTAAACACCAATCAAGACCATAATTAAATAAAGATAAAAGTCTTGCCCTCCAAAAGCCAATGAGCTACTTCGTAGTTCTCTCCGGTGCTACTAAAGCAGTCATTACAACATTCTTGCCCTGGTTGCAAGTTCATGAATATGATCAATAAATATCTGAATCCGATGTCCAATTTTCTAAAGCTTATGCTGCGAAAGGTAGATCAGCACTTTCACGCTGCAAATCATCACATAGCCCTGGAGCAGAAAAATATGCTAGAATCCATCTTGGTTGCAAGTTATCATGACTTCTTTGCAACATATGAAACTGACCCTTCTTTACCAATGCTGTGTTGAACTCCATTTTCTCTTGAAATATCCAATACAGATGTACCTCCAACCCTTCTCCGCCATTATCATTATCTACTTTCAAAAGTACTCCCACTTTTACATGCCTCTATTTACTCATACTAATTAGATTATTTTTTCTTAGAATTCATGACTCTAAAGGAACTCGCTAACATCGAACTGGAGGCCCATCAGAAACGTCAAACCAATTTTCTCAAAGACTCTGATCAGCTATATCTTAGATGATACATAGAGTTAGCACCACCCTATCGGCAAAAACTTCAACATAGAAATTAGTATTTAAAATGCAATAGTATTCACTGTATTCATATCTCCAACTGGTCTGGGGGTCCAATATACACACTACTGAGGTTTAGTCACTTAAGTTTCAGTTAAACTAAAAATGGAAATCATCTCATTCTCCATCAATTCTTACAATGTTAATAAGTGCTAGAAATGGAGATTTCCTCTCGTAGAGAAATATAGAAAGGTAAAGACAACCACAACAAAAATAATAAAAACCATGATCACTCACTAAGACCCTGTGACATTAATGATTTCTACTAAATAATTTTAGGATTCTACCAAACACCATGGGGACTCAATGTTTATAAGTTCAGGCAGTCTCAGTTCAGATAGATTTATAAGAGTCAGATTTCAGATACATGAATCTCCACCATTAATAAGGTCAGATTTTCAATAGCAGAAAAAATGATGCAAAATGAGTACCTTTAGGTTCGTGGTCAAAAATTATAAGGCCATTTTGCGGGCCTTATAATAACAAAGTGGCGGGCAAAAGGAAAGAAACATAAGAAAAAGGAAAGTGGCGGTGATGAAATGAGGCTTACTCGAAGATATATGATCTCTAAGATGGCAGTGAAAAGAAAATCCAGTAAAACAAAAGGGGCTACAAATACAGGGCCCTTTTTTTTTTAAGCAAATCAATGTATATATCATAGTTGAGACTGCATCTACCAGTCGACTAGACAGTCATACAGGTGAAAAGTCTCAAAGATGGTATCAAGCTCCATAGAAATACAAAGATAAAAAATACAAACCAAGTTGGAAGATGCTTTCTTACCAACTTTTACACATATGTGACAAATATAAGAAAATAAAAATTTGCATAGACATATCCTTTTGTAGACCAATCTTCATTAACCTCATAAATTCTTCTTTTATCCTCATCTGAAATCTTTTTAATCATAAAAGATGAAAATATTTCCATGCAAAGATGGTGATGAAGTTTCTTCACTTTCAAAAGATATATCAGAATATGCTCGATAATCAAGTAAACAAACTCTTTCATCAGAAAGATTATAGTCCCAAGAAAGATCCCAAGCCTTCTACTAATAGTAGAGCTGCCACGACGACTCAAAGGGATCGATGCAATCTTCAAAATAGAAGACCAAACAAAGATGAGGTAGTTAACCCCAGTAAACTGCCTGTATATGAATTCACGCCTCTGTAATTCATATACAAGCCTAACATCTTTATTAATGAAATTAGTTTGAAGGAAAAAATGAGAATCTATATTCCCTAAGGTGATAAGATTGATCGGGACAGGATAAGTTATGCAATTATTACTTATACTGAAATATAAACCTATGCAATTATTAATACTTGATTTAATACTAATCAAGCTAATAGTATTAGTAAGGGTTGTGTAACCTTTTGTAACTTATGCGAAGGAAATCATCCTTATTACTATCAAACGATCATGCTCCTCTTGAGCTTTAGTAATATTGCTTCCCCTACGTGTGGTGAAGAGACAAAAATCCCATCAGATCTGTCGGGTTAAGAATAAAAACCCACGGGAAAAGGAATATTGCTGAAGAAAATATGTTGCGATACAAACCCATAACGGGCCCATATCATGAAGCATAGGACCCACAGGGAGGGCCCATCTAGTAATTAGATTCCTCAAATACTCATTGTATAGAAGCGTAAAAATTTTATAGATCACCAGAGGAATAAATGCATCACTGTAACACCTCTTGATTAGTATAAGTAATAATTGATATAAGGCCCTTTAATCCTGCACACAATGTCACGAATTTTTCCCGCTAGTCCACTGTTTATAGCTCCCTACAGACAAATGAGACAGTGCAACTTAAAAGGTAAGTTGGGTAAAAGTATCAAGGTGCAATACAACAATCTAAAAATAAATCTAAAACTGCCTAAAAAAGTGAGCACTTACAATACGATTAGCGGCAGACCAGATTGATTTAGAAAAAACAGAATATAATAAAAAAATTAGTCATAATGTACATATGTCACTACAACAAAGAATATCTGCCAAACAAATTGTATATATACGCTGGACTCTGATTAAATAAAAAAATGATCGTAGAGACTAGTAAAAAAAAAGATTGTAGAGCATTAATATTGCAATTGCAACGGAAATCTTTCACCATATTAGAACCTCAAAACCCACAAAAAATCCAAAAATTGCTCTGAAATTAGATTTTAAAAAAGCTTACGATAGTCTCGAATGGGGATTCGTGAGACAAACCTTGTGTTCCTTGGGTTTCCCACATAAATTCATTGAATATGTAATGTTGTGCATAACTAAAGTTACATACTCAGTAAACGTAAATGGCACACCACAGGGTAAGATTCAACCACAGAGGGGGCTCAGGCAAGGAGACCTCCTATCACCATACATTTTTATCATGTGTGCAGAAATACTCTCCACAAATTTGGCGAGACTGGAATATCAGGGGGAAATAAAAGAATTAAGCATCTCTTCCAAGACGCAACCTCTCCTACATCTGATGTATGCTGATGACCTCCTTATCACGTGCTCGTCAGATGGAATCACATGTGATTCGCTCAACAACATCATACTACACGCTTTCTCAAAGTCAGCAGGCCAGGAGATCAACAAACACAAATCGGTACTGATTCATCATCCAAAGATCCAATAACCAATGATTAATTGGCTGAAATAAAATTTCAACATTCCAACCACTCATTTACCTCATAAGTATTTAGGAGTGCAGTTCAAACAAGGAAGGAATTCATCCCCGATTTTTGCACAACTTTTATAAAGAATTGAGATAAAAGCCAAAGGATGGATGGAAAAATGTCTCAACCAGGCGGGAAGGTGGATGCTCATCAACTCTTCCTTAATTCCTACGGTGAATCATGTCACACAAACCCAACTACTTCCTACACATGTCCATCAAAAAATGGACAAGATTGCAAGAAACGTTTTTGGGGGACATGACAAAAACAAAAGAAAAATGCACACAATTTGGAAAGAAAAGCTACAACTGCCGATCAGCCAGGGAGGACTCGGAATTAAAAGTACAAGGAAACATAATTTTTCACTACTAGGAAAAAGAGTGTGGCAGATACATTCATCACTAGAGACTACTGTATGCGTGTCGTAACCACAACAAATTAATTAATACTTTACTACCTAATTAAAGAGTAATATAGGGTAGTCAAGGTCGATCCCACGAGGAGCAAGAGATTATAGTTGTAAAATTGTCACAAAAAGGGGGTATTGGTTGTAAAATTTATAAAGAAAAAGAAATAAACAAAGTAATTAAAAGTGTAAGTTGAAATCAATGAGAGAGAATAGATCAAGGAATCCTTCTTCGCTGCAAAACAATGATTAAAGTTATGTTCTTTTCTACTTGTTATTAGTCATAGATTATCACCAACCGTAGGATAGCAGGTTCGCTTAGCTAACCCCAAAATTCCTTATTTCACCGAGTAACAAGTCCGCTTAGTTATCAGATTCTATTCAAAAGAACCACCTTGAGGTTCGCTTACAAGATGTAATTCCCCGAACGCATTAAGATTTATGAACTTAGGTTTAGTACTAGTAGTTAGACTCAGTTCGCTTGGTCCACTTTCTAGCGTTGTTTTCACACACAATTGCTCCACGGAATCCCTCCGCAAGGTCTCGTGTTTTCTACTTGTGTAAAGAGTCAAGAAACTATTACGTATTCCCTAACTTTCACTAGCTTTAGATTAAATTAACAAATTAATTTAGCGTGCACTCCAAACAACCTATCAATCAATCATAAACATTAATATTAGTAAAAACAATCGATAATCATATGAAAAACTTCAAAGTAGAATTGAAACAAAACTCAAACCATATGTTAAGAACTAGGAATTCATCCTCAATCAATAAGAAATTTAGCTCATAATTTGGAGTTCACACAATAATAATAATAATAATAAAGGAAGAAAGAAAAACTTATTGAAAAGATGATGGTTGCTCCTTCCTCCAATCCTTGTGCACTTTAACTCCTTCTCCAAAGTAGATGTGTGTAAAAAGTTGTAGAGAACTCCTCTATTTATAGGCTTCAATACTCTCCATATCTTTGTAGGAAAAGAATCCTCATTCCAAAAGAACACCACTTTCCAAATTTGAGCCATATTCCAATTTCTAGTCCAATTCTCCAAAACTTCCAAGTTTTCATCCAATTCCCAATTCTAAGTATTCACACACATGAGAGAAGTCCATACAAAATTCTGCATTTTTGGTCACCGGAAAACTGTGTTTTTGGCCGGAAGTTGGCCGGAATTTGTTGCCACCGGCCACCTGAAAGTTCTTCTCCGGTAATGGAATATTCTGTTGGTCAACCGTCAGGACTAACAGTCAAAAGAGTTAAACATCAGTCAACTGTTAGTCAGCGGGTCAATGAGGAGCAGTCAGACACCGAGTAAGCTCACTCAGCTATCTAACTCAGTCTTAATCATTCGTCTAGATCGGTCTTCGGAATCGTTCTGGATCGGTCTAGAACGGTTGTCGCCGGCACCGAGTTGACTCGCCGGAGGGGAGAATCGGCCGAGTTTCGGCTATTTACAGAGCTTCTCAGGCCACATTCAGGCCGATCTTTAATCTTCAATCCCTATACAATCCTAGCATTCATCTAGTTTTGGCATTTATCACATATTGCCTCTTCAACTAGCCTTCTTTCCTGAAGCATCATTCAGCATCACTAACCCATCTTCTGCTTCCTGCTCTACTACCATTACAACTCAGTTCAGCATCTTAGTCCACCTTTCCCTGTAACAGCAGCGATTAACCATATTTCAACATCAAACCCATTCAATCCATTGCTCAACGACTGAATCTCAAAACCCATTCAATCGCTTCTTTGTATTCCATTTGCTTCTAGATTTCAAACCCTCAACAGTTCCATCTCTGCTCCAATTAGATTCATCATCTTCTCAGGGCAATAACCCATTTTCGATTCGTTCTCGATTTCACAGAACAACCATCAACACAACCCTAATTTCAATCTACCGAAACCCGTCTCGATCTGTGGCTTAGCAGAAAAATCTTTTCAATTCAATTCATCAGACCATCACTGGAACCCTAATTAACCACCACAATACAGCTTCTCGATATCTTCCATCCTAGCAAACCCAGTCTCTGATTCAGCTGCAATTTCTACGATTCTTGATTTCACAGCTCTTGATTTCTTGGAACTAAAGTGAATGAATTTTGGGGGAGAACTGAAGTGTAACCTAAATTCGATTAGGTTATGAAGGGGTGGGGAAGATTAAGACACCCCACTGCTAGAATACACCCAAAGCTTGGGTACTTAAAGTAGATGGTTATTTCTGATAAGGGCTAGCCAATTGGCCTCCCCTTAACCTGTGTTGTCTTTTATTTAATACTTCTCCAAACATGAGTGCCCCTTAAATTTAACTTGGCTCCAGATAGTGCTCGCCCTATGAAATGACAATTATGCCCTTTTTGCTCAATTTTGGTAATTTCTTCTTCTTTTCCTCCATGCGACTCCAGAGTACCTGATAACTCAAAAACACACGTAAAATGCATAATTTACAAGAAAATTAGCAAAGAAAGCATAAACTACTAGATAGTAAATTAGGTGTATTCTACACCTATCAACTACATGCAATCAAATGTACCGCACAAAGTACCTGCAACAGAAGTCAATCCTGACAGACTCGATCAAACCACCGGCGGCAGCCAGTCCGACATGGAAAAACATACATAAGGTAGCCTATTATATACAACGGAACTACGCAACACAAATAGGATATGGACAATCAACCATAATAAAGGACAACCGGATTCCCATGCATCCGAATCTGGGAACAACATCACCAGCCGGAGATCTTTTGGTAAGTACGCTCATTGAACCACACTCTTTCAGCTGGAACATCTATCAAGTACTTCAAATTTTCTCACCGCATGTTGCCAACTCGATTAGATGAATCCACATACCAAACCCATCAGTACCGGATAAGCTAGTTTGGCCCCACTCGAGGAGTGGACATTACACGATAACAAGTGGTTATCAGGTACCAATAACACCAACCTCCCACACCAACACCAACCATCACTATCAAAACACACACTCCCTTGGGGCCAATGGATACAAACAAATCTGGAAAGCAAAGTGCCCACAAAAAATCCGACTTTTCCTATGGAAAGTCAGCCATGGAGGTCTAACGACCTTCAAAAACCTTAATACTAGACACATCACTGCCTATGATATTTTCCCAATTTGCAAACTTGTTCCAGAAACGGTGCAACACTGCCTCTTTGAATATATAAAGGTAAGAGAAACTTGGAGGATTGTATGCACTCACCTGAACATGAGAGACACTGCTTTCAACCCTTATGGACAACTAATTCTGCCCCCACATCCAATACCAAATACAGTATCACGTCACCATATAGGTGACCCTCATACACATGATCCTCAACAACACAGCCTAGAAAGAATATCTAATATATCCACAATAAACTCTTACAGAGTGCCGAGTAACTTCGAAGATTTCATGAAAATTTCGGATAACAAAGACGACTTCACGGTGTGCTGCTACATAATTTGGAACATATGGCGAGCTCGGAATGACCTTGTTTACAAAAATAGAACACAGACGCTGCAACAAACAAGTACCATAGCAATACTGCTTGGACAATAATTTCAATGGGCGTCAAGGCACAAACTGAACGCCATGGGAGAACACCAACAACAACAACAAGGGAGCAACGTCGAAGGGAGAAGCTCAAATATCATGTGGCTTAAATGGGAGCCCCACATACACATTGGCTAAAGATAAATACAGATGGAGCTAGCAAAGGTAAACCGGGAGAACTACCAGAAATGGCAGGAGATGGATGGATCTGTCGAAACCCTCAAGGTGGAGTGATTATGGCAATGTCAGCTCCAATGGGAAGAACTACGGCAATGGTGGCAGAAATGTGGGCCTTCCTACTGGCAACAAGAATGGCGAGTAACCAAAGATGGACTTACATCCTTTTTGAAACATACTCCAAAGCACTGTTGTCCCTTCTGGAAAATGACTGCAATCAAGCACCATGGATCATTCGAAACATGGTACAGGAAATACGATTCCATCGTCAATAGATTGGACCTTACTCTATATCACATATCTACAGAGAAGCGAACCAAGTGGCGGACGGATTGGCAGACCTGGCAACACAACAACAGTCAAAAATATGAGAAAACATACGCACTTGCATATGGGACAACTCATGTCCGGACTTTCTTAATGTAATTATAACGAATGATGCAATGGGGCTATCTTACCCCAGGAAAGTTCAATGTTAGTAATAATAAATGGACTGTTCTTTCAAAAAAAAAAAAAAAGGTCCATGTTGGAGTTTCATATAGCGTGCACATTGCAATATAGATTGTTGACGTATGTAATAATGATGGTTTTAAGCTTCAAAACTTCATATTCTACCAGATATAGAAGAGGTTGTGGAGATACTTGATTCCTTGAAGCAGGACACATGGCACTGGATCTTCCACTCCCATATTTTAGAAGCTCCGATGACGATGCTAATTCCTAACCGCTGGCAAGATATGCAAACACCTTTTTGAATAACTTATTTATAGAAGACGAAATTTTCTGACTAAAAGACATAATCATGTTAGTGAGAAAGATCCAAAACTGAAATACCTTCAAAAAAGAAATACCTTGTATGTATAATAAGTAGAATCTAACACTAACATCCAAAATTGACGCAAAACATGATATCAAAATGTCAATCCTTCAAATAAATGATTTAGGATTGTCCTTTTCAGCAGTAACAACTCTTATTGAAACCAACGACCACATCAAGTGAATCCTCCAAGCTACTGCTTATTCGCTTCATGTATGAAAAACCAAACACCCTTTTTATAAGATTCTCAAAGAGTTCAAAAATCTTATTGAAATCAGAATAGCTGCAAAATTATATTGATTGCTCGCATAATCAAATAATTAAAATCTAGCGCATCGAAAAAACAATACCTAAAAATTAAAAAAAAATCAATAACATCAAAACCATATTAAAAACTCAATAAGTTGAGGAAAGTTCTACTACTTTCTGATCCCCATGAATTCTTCAATACCATATTCATATAGACAAATCCACATACACTGAAAAATTAAAAAAAATCAATAACATCAAAACCAAAATAACACCAGGAAAAAAAAGTGAGATGAATTAAAAACTAATTACAGAGAAAAAAAAGAATGTATGTAACAATGGAGAAACCTTAGCTAAATCTTTACTAAAATTTGTAAATCAACTGCTAATACTTTTATATCATCATCACTACAGAAAACCCATCTTTTATTGATCAACATCTTCCTAAATTTCACATAGAACTATCAATCGATTTAAAACCCTAATTTATCTTACCGTTCAAGCCTCTTTCAGAGCTAAATCTTCTTCAGCAGGATATCCATATCACCTGACTATTAACCGGACTCAATAGACTAATATTAGATGAAAAGAAATAGTTGCAGAGAGATTCAATCTTAATTAGACTAAATTAGATGAAGAAAAATAGGATTACAAAAAAAATTGATCTATAATTCTAGTTAATAAACTATTTGAGTTTTACCTTGTTGGGAAAAAAATGTTCACAGAGATTTTTCCGAGAGATTTAGGAAGATGAACTCGATTGATTTCGTCAACTGATTCTGCAGAGGTAAATTCCACATCAAACCTTTCAGCAGTGTTTGATATTCATATGGGTTTTTTTTTCCTAGGCTGGCATTTGAAATCACTACAGAAACAAAAGAGTTAGAGTTTACCATTAGCAAAGATCGTTCCTGCAAAATAAAACCAAACCAAACAAAAATAATTGCCAAGTCTTTTGTGATGAACAGAGAGATGGAGAAGGAGAACATAGAGAAGAATGAGAAAACAGACGAAAGTAAAAAAAAAACTGCAACTAGGTTTTTTTCCCGTGGAAACAAAAAAAAAATTCCACAGGATATTTGAAAGAAATTTGAAGCAAAAAGAGAAAAATTATCTGCAATTTGGTAAGAAGAGAGGATTTGGAGCAATTTGGTGAGGTGGGTGGGTTCACTTTTAACGTACGGGGGAGTTTCCATCACCGTGCGACGTGGGGCCTCATATGACTTAGTATTTTAAAGGTGTTAGATTTTATAAAATTATTTTTTTCACAACGGTCCGTGACTTATAACCCCAAAGGTGTCATTATCCATCCACAAAAAACCCATCAAAACAAAAGTAACACAAAAAACCCATCAAAACAAAAGTAACACAAAAACCCCAAAGAATTTGATGAAACTAATTTTGGTTTCATCATAAAATTTGATGAAACATCATAGAATTTGATGAAACCAATTTTGAAATTTTGGGTTTTTGTATCAATTTTTAAATATTTGGGTTTTTTGTATCAATTTTGTTAAAGATGGAGTTTTAATGGATCCCAATATTTGAATGGGGTTTTTGTACCAAAAGTTTGGTCACCTTGGGTTTTTATGATTAATTTTGTTTTCATAAAGCTTCAGAGAAATTATCTTTGTCACATCGTGACATATTTAAAGGAGTCCATTTACGTGCACCCTCACCAAACCAGGGGTGCACATTCCTCCGTCCATGATTGGCTTATATCTAATCGTAGTTTATAATTTTTGTATTATAATATGGGGAATCAGATTTGATTTGGACTAAACAAATGATCTCGTATTTCGTTGCCATAAACAATACATACAAACCAAAGTAAATTGACTTGGACAATTATTTTCTTAACCGGAAGCAATTCAAACAAACAAAGACATTATTGCACCGAATTTTGTTAAGCAAAAACACTCGATACCCAACAATAAAGAAGATACCAAATAATAAGCCAAATAAATTGACACAGTTTTTCTTAACCGGAAACTGAATCATATGCAATATTAATAGGCTTTTCTTAAACAGGAAAACGATTAACTAACAAATTTGTTACCTCAAATTCCGCAGCCACTTCTCCTCAGAAAGATATATCATTAAGCGCATGTTCAAGTAAAAACTCTCCTCAGTATGTTGTCATCCTCTCGCAAGAAAAAAAGAACAACAACAAAAGCAACCTTTAGCAGAGAAAGGTTGAAACGGTTTTAACTAATGCGTACCAATAACAAAAGTTGAAAACCCGAAACTCATATGTTATGCTAAACACAACTCATGTAAACATAAATTGATTCAACATATTGTGACTTTTCACATATGAGTTTTAATCGGAAACTCTTTAACCCTTGATAAAGGCTACCAACATGGGCTAGAACTTAATCTCGCTAAATCAAAAATCCACACAAACCATAAGTGTTACATCATATGAGATCGAATATTAAGGTTATGAAAACCGAAATCAGACCTCCCATAAACCAAATACACATAGCAAAAATATAAGCATTCATTCACATGCTATGTAATCGGTAACTATCACAAGAAAAATTATAAAGAAATAATTTTATTCATAAATAATGATAGTTTTATTCAAAATAGACCTTGAACAATAATTGAAGTAAATCAAAACCATTGATGTCTATTTTTCTGGAGATTTAAAATAAAGTCAAATCTCTTCATGATGTTGAGATCTCTTTCATTTAAAAGGAATAATTCTTCGAATTCCTTGAAGAGATCCTTGATTGAAGAATAATTCATCAACCTTGAGCAAGTTAGGTTCTCCTTCGTTTACATTCTTCAGGAGTAATTCTTGTTGTTTGAGAAAGTGAGCTTGAACAAGTAAATATTTTTCAAGAGAACGCTTCAACATCAAAACCTCTAATTTTGTTTCCGCACAAGTTCGTGCTATTTTTTGAAACTCTTTCTCATAATCGATCATAGGATATGAAAGATTTATATGATTGCAAGAGGTGGTTCCAATTCCATTGGAGCTATAGAACTTGGAAGAATCGCAAGCCATTTTTTCAGCATATCTTTCCGAAACCCTTACAGAGAGCTTTGCATGATAATCTGTATTGTACATAATTCTTATTCCAGAGGTATAGACCAGATTTTTCTCCTTTAAGAGACAATGTTTACCAAAACTTATGTACTAATAGTTTCCAAAGTCTTGGTCACCGATTATGGAAATCAAAATATTCTCCTTTTATATAAAAGAACCGAAATTTTCAATATTAAAGGTTTTTAACTTGTGAATATTTCCATAGATCTCGCAAGATTATTGTTATATACACTGAACTCATCAAACATAATTTGAGCACTTCATGAGTCAGTGTGTTCAAACAAGATACTAGGTATCTAGTTGAGATAGATTATTCTCTTTCACAGTTGTAGAAAGTCTTCTTTTGTATGTTCTCTTTGGGATCTTACTCCTCTTGTAAGACCGACCAAACTTATCATAGAAATGACTATCATCAAGATATTTAGGTATTACCTTATGTATTGATGAACAAGAGAATTTTCCATATTCCTTTTTGTTTGGTTCCACCGTCTTCTTTGGTACCTATTTCCATAAGTTCCTAGTCTTTTGATCCTCTTTCCTTTTGTGATGAACAATTCTTTGAGAATCCATGTGAGAATTCTTGTGAGAGTTCTTTGATCTAAGAAAATAAGAGTTATGTATGATTTCTTTCGAAAAAATGTCTCATATTACAACCTTGACTAGAAGTTGTTCTTCCAGAGTTTGAACACGGTGATTGTTGACAATCTCTCACAACATGACCTTTGATTCCACAATGAAAACATCGTATGTAATGATGCTTATGATGGTGTGAAAGGCTCATTTTGTGATCCTCAGATAATACAGATGTTTCTTTAAAGGATGAAAGTTTTTTCCGAGAGCCTTTGATGTCATCCTTCTTTATTTTCGAGGGAAAGATCGAATCAGATTTTACATATTTATCCGGTCAGGATGTAACTAATTGATTTTTTGACATTAAAGAACACATTTCACCTTTTAGCCTATTGATATGTTCAAAAACTGTCTTTACCTCAAAATCATATGAGATCTTTAAGGCATTGTATTCATCAACAGATATTTCTCTTAAGATATCATTCCTCTTTTCTTGATCAATACTCTTCTTTAGCTTAGCTTCCAAGGATCAAATCTTTGAGGAAGATGCGATCTTGAGAGAGAGTCTAAATAATCTTTTAGGGTAGTTCGATCAAGATTGATTTGATCATTTTCATCTTTGATAAGACATAAGTCTTCAAGAAGCTTTCCTTCTCTTTTTAGTGCAAGAGTGAGTTCAGTTGCACATGAGAGAAATTCTTCTCTCAGTTCATTTAGCTGAGATGCTTTTATATTCACACAGTCAATTTCTTCTTCATTATGAAAATATTTATCAGAATCTGTATTATTGATTGTGAATACATGGATTAAATTTACTTCTTCATGAGAACATACAAACATATTTTCAGAAGAGTAAATAGAACTTATGAAAGAAGCTCCTTTTAAAAATTTGTTAAAATCAAACCCATAGAGTGATTTCCCCAAATCTTGTGATACGTTAACTGAGTCCCCTTTTGGCTTTACCTTACCTTTCTGTAGACTCATTTCTTATAGGTTGGATCGTACCAAACACATATAGTTATATCTTTTCGTGTTTGCCTGCTGTGATACCAATTGAAAAAACGAGGGTACCCAAATACGCGACAATCTTTTATCTATCCGCCTATAAGTCCTCTTAACGAAAGTGATTGTCTATAGACTGAGTCGAGACAATACAACAAATCGGTATTCACACTTTGTGTGATTGTCTATGGATACGAGATCAAGATAATACGACTACCAAAGTGTGATACTTGATAATAGCTTCGGACTTAACCAAACTCTATAGGATAACTATCAAGTATATGCAGAGTTAACGTTTGTGTAATTTACTTTATATTATATAAACAAATATAATTAGGTAAAATAAAAGTAAATCACACAGCAATATTTTGTTAACGAGGAAAATTGCAAATGCATAAAAAACCCGGGACCTAGTTCAGAATTGAATACTCTCAGAAATGAGCCGTTATACAAAACCTACACCAACTTCGTATAGTTGAGACCAAGCAACTACCCATAGTTCACTTAGTTTCCTCAGTATCCCTACGATTCTGACTTCGATAAGTGCACGCACTAGAACAATTCCTTCGATGAGTTCACTTAGCTGTATATACTGTATATATTGTATAATACTCTAGTGATGTGATATGGTCATATTTGTATGATCATAGTATTAGGGAATTAGACTATGAAGTATAACGCTTATCTTTTGAACTTCATAGCTATGAGATCAACATAATCTTTTATATATTGTTATGATTATATGAATGGGTTATGGTGAAGATTTTATCCTATAAAAAATGTTTTACATTTGTTTAAAGTAAGTACATTCATGAACTTGTTTTATGAATCGAAAGGGAAATCGTTAGGCTTGTTGGTATGTCTATTCATTGCAAAACTTTGGATTACCAATATGTGTGAGATTATAGAACCAATCATAACTTTGTTATGTATCTTGGTATAACTAATTACAATGCCCGACTTATGATTTGGTATGACTAGTTTTTATTAATTGGTGTAACCAATCCTAAGTAATCACCATGAGATTGTATGAACAATTCCTTTGGTTAGTCTTGAAAACATGTGAACCAATTCTAAACTTATTTGGAAGTGTGGTATAACCGATTCCAAGAATGCAAATCCATGTAAATATGAAATAAGGATTGGTAGTTAAAAGATGTCAACATACTTTGAACACGAGCAGTAACTCTTATCATTTATTGTTCAAAGATATTCCTTAGTACTCAAGGTGATCTTGTACCGAAATAAATTAAGAATCTTTTAATGAAGGTTTTTGGTTTTATATGCTTTAATTACTGGCAATTAAATGCATATCTCTAGAGAATAAAAATTAGTAATGAGAATTTAATTACTAATTGGAGATTTTCTATTGAGAAATTTCGGAAATATTGGACAAGTGTTTATTGGAATTATGAAAACTGAATTTTTCCATTTATTGCATATCTTGAGAATACTTTCGGTTTTGGAAATTCCTTGGTGTCTAAACATCCTTGGTCTATAAATACCTAAGTTTGCATTTCTAGCAAACAATCCTAAGAGCCAGGCAAACTTCATTTCTTGTTATTTTTAGCGGAGCTGTCTATTCGGAGAGAAAAGTATCATAATTAGGTAAAATCTCTTATGACTGCTCGTTCAAAGACTTCTGCGGGATCAAGAAGCTCTACGAGTATCGTTGGTGGTAAATTAGATAATTGCAGTGTTATTAGTTTTCGATTGATTTGATTGACTAACGGTTGTTGAAACTTTGATTGCACCTAGTTTTTTTATTCTTGAGAATCCCTTCTTCTGATATAAGATTCACTCAAACTAGATCGAAATATCGACGAGATCTTTAGAACTGTTTTTAGATCTAAAGACATATTGTGATAATCCATTGTTAACAGACTCAATTCTGTATATGATTGATCACAAGAGATTCAAGTGGTGTTGTGCAGGTTATTGTAGATTAAAGAAGATTTAAAGACGAATAAGATTTCTTATTGGTTTTCGTATCTTGTGAATTGTGCGCACAAACCTTGATCGTCTGGGATCCAACTAGAATCGGATTTATTCGATTGATTAGTTGCGTGAGATCAGCATTTTCAATATATCTCTTTGAGATTTATTTTGATTGAGTGCAAATCTGTACTTGACTATTTTGGTAGTTAAAGTTAGATTGATCTAACCAGACAAAGGAGTTTATTAGATTAAACATAAGAGCCTTTGTCAACAATTCATTTATATCTTGTAGCAAAGATTGATTAGAGTGGTTACCAAACAGATTCTCTTTTGTTGTTTGGAATACGATCCAAAGGACTTGTTATTCACATGCGTGACTCTAGAAGTCGAAGGCGCAGGGATACTTAGATAACTAAGTAGCTAGGGTAGTCTACTTGGTCTCAACTATACAAAGTTGGTTTAAATTTTGTATAATCTATAATATAAAGGAAAATGATTTGTTTGGTGTTGGTAACCAAATCTTTTGTGTCCCATTTGAAATGACAAAGCTGCCCCTCCATTATATTTTTCCACTGTCCGTCTCACGTTACTATTTGCAAATGTTGGGCATCATAATAATGCTAAAAGTTGAAGGCTACGTTTGTCAAAATAAGATACTAATATGAGGAAAAAAACTTAGATTTTAGACTTCTTCTTCACTCTCAATCTCCCCTCCACCTCCTTCAACCTTCCACGCCACCGTCACCAGCACCACCATTACCAACATTCGAAGTCACCACCACCACCACCACAAAAACTGAAAGTCTTTTGAAACACCACCACTATCTTCACCTTTTCACCTGTCAATCGACTGAAACACCACCAATACTCCCGATTACGTCTTCTGCCTTCTTCTACAAATCACCCCTACCTTCTCAATCTAAATCTTTGTTTCATCTTCATCACCATTAACACCCCTTCTACCGTATGACACCATCACCACACTGTCATTCTTTCAATTCAATTGGATTTGAAATCGAAATTAAGTGTTGCATCTCTCCTAATTAAATTGGATTTTGAAAACAACAAATCCAATTTCGACTTCAAATCCAATTGTTATTTACGCAGGAGAAACGATGAGTAGTTTACAAAGAAACAATTTCGACTTCAAACAATTTTGGATTTTTTTTTTTTGAAAGATTTCGGTTTCTATATGAAACCAACATAAAATTTCCTTCAGATTTCATGAAGCGCTCCTGGTAAGTTTGATTCTCTGCATGTATGAGATGAATGATTAAAGTTTGATTGTTAGTTGTATCAATTATCAACATTTATGAGCATCTGAGAATTTCAGGGTTTACATTACATAATTGGAATTAGGCTTACATTAAGCTTTGTAGAATGCCTAACAGAAATGAGACAAAGGTAAGGAACTGAAATGATTAAGTTTTCCATAAGCAAGCCCATTTCATCTTAATTAAATTATGATACGGTTTATTTGAGTTTGTTGGTTGTTCACTCAAATTGTTTATGAAAATGCTTGACTGAAAATAGTGTAAATGCAACGTATTAAATGTAGTTTAGTTGTCTTCGTATCCATTCTCATATTATTTTCCAGGCAGCAGTTCGGGTCCTTTCACAAAGAGTGATTGTTGTTGTTTTGACTAAGCAAGTGGAATTTGCATGCTTAAAAGTATAAGAATTGCATGGCAATCAAAAATATCGTTATGTCTGAATTCCAGATCTATTACTGCCATTGAACTAACAGTTAGTAGTTGTACTTCAGTATTTCACAGGACTCATGTAGTTTGTGATTTTGAAGATCTACCGTAAATGTATATCCACATGATTGATATGGTTGAGAATACATTATTAGTTGTAATAAATGGGTCAGTAAAAAAAAATCGGTAGCATGAGATGAGGCTGACAAATACAAGTTTTGTCGCAAAATTGTTAATTGAGCTAGCTTTTTTAGTTAATTCATTTTTTTCATTGCGATCACTTTTACATTTTCTGCCTTGACATCATATTTTGTGAAATTGCAGTTTTTGTTTATGGTTTGTTCATTTTGGGTACCACGACAATGCGATTCAATGAAGAGAGAAGTATCTTTATCTTGAAGTCCGTAACCATTCTTTCGAGCAAGCTGAATGAGATGGTAACATAACTTTCAACTAAATGTTCTTGCTAAATGGTATTCAGATTTTTAAAATCTTTGCATATCCTCGAAACTTTTTACTTATATTTTGTCAAAATCTCTGCTTGGTAAGTTCTGTTTGTATTGGAAGAGGAATGACTTTGTCAATAACAATATTGCTTGCCTGTCTGGGGCCAAATTATGATGAGCTATACAAGGAGGGCGGAGAGGTGGTAGAACAGTGCCTTCTATGGAGTCCAGTAGAGGACTTTCCTCACGTGTTCTATTTCTTGCTTATTTTCTATTAATATGTGTACTCATACCTACTACTGAAGTCTATTTACAGTTTGCTTACCTTTATATCTTGGTAAAGTTGCTCAAAGAAGTGCCACTTGCAAAGGAATTATGTATAATACAAAAGCCTCGGATCCTATCTAAGAGTTTTCTTAAGGAAGTGCTTGCCAAATTCAACTCAGGCTAAAATTTCTTACAAGGGCAGAGCACTACTGCAGCTTATATGTCTACAAAATTTGATGTCTTATTTTTCAGGGAACATCGTTATCACTCATTCACTATATGCAGATGGATATATGTTGTTGTTCGCATTTTTCTATATATAATCAACATTACATAAGCAATTTTTGTTTGTTCATTTAAACATTTGAGAGAAATGTTGCACTTGATTTTATACAAAGGTATTCTTTGAACCATGTATCAGTAGTGAATGTGTTTTTGTTGTATGCGATAGTGATCATGCTTTCCACAAAATTTTAATTTTTCGCAATAATGCCAGGTTATCCGTACTATTAAAAAAATGGTGAATATCGACCAGATAGATTGACGAACCCCTTTCGCCCCGTGCCATAATGGCACGGGCAATCCACTAGTGGCTTAATAAAGTAAAAACCTGATTGACGATCATGTGCTTAAAAGAGGATCTCTCATCAAGTTTATGTTGCTCAATTGAAGATATCTCTGACAAGATATTACTGAGCTCTATGATTGAAATCCATGATTGACGATCAAGTGTAAAAACCTCTGAACTAAAAGAGTTGAGCAGTCAATTTCTTCATTGCTCTAATGAACTCCTTTGATCACTTGAACGTGAGCAACTCGCAACTACCATGTATGAAAAACTTGGTAAGGAGCATGATTTGTTGAAATATAAACTCTCTCAACAAGTACTATGTCTCGAAGAAAGAGTGAGTGCTGAACTTTATCAGGCAGAAATTGCTATGAAAAAAGGGGATGAAAGGCTCAAAAAAATTCATCTTTTGGAGGAATTACTTGTTGATTCAAATGCAAGATCTAATTCTCAACAAGAGTGTTTCAAGGAGAAATAGAATACCTTTTTATCCCATATAAAGCTCTTAGAAGATAATCTCAACTCTACTCTTGATAAGAATAAATCTTTAGAAGAAGAAATCTCTAAGTTGGAAAAACTTAATGATAGCGCAAACAATCTATCCTCTTTGTTGGAAATTGGAAGAAGTCATGGTGATGCACGTGGCTTGGGATATGAAGGTTGTAATACCTCAATCTATAACAAAGAGATAAAGTTTGTCAAATCTTCTCGTCTCACTACACAAACGGAGGTCTCTGATGTCAATAATTCTCATTATAGTTGTGAAGAAACTAATGATAACAAACCAATAATTGATGATCATTCAAATCATGAACCAAAGAAAATCTCTTTCGCAAAAAGAAAGGGATCAAAGCCTTCAAAGGTGCAGAAACAGAAAGGGTCATCACAAGGATATCCACAGAAAGGTAACAACAAAATTTATAATTCTTATAATAGTAAACACTATTATTATTGTGGTAATAAAGATCATCTACAAAGAGAATGTAAGATTCACAGGATGCAAAATGCTCTTCGTTTTGTATCAAAAGAATTGGCAAAAGCTTCGTTTAATACGAAGAATTTTGATCCCTGTTTCTCAACAAACAGACAAAAGAACTACTATGTTAGTCCATGGTCTATTCATTATGCTTTAAAGTTATTTAAAAAAGGGTACAAGAAAAATGACTTTAAAAGGGCAAGATCTACTACTTATCCTTTAAAAGGAACAAATTTGGAAACAATTTTTGAACATGATGATGTATCATATCTCAAGAAATGGAAGAGGAAAAAAAGTAAAAAATAATGCATTGTTACTTAAAAACAAATTTCTTCTTACCCAAACACTACTTTGTGTTTTAGAGATTTGTTTGAACAATATGGATAATTATATGTGTTCCCTCTTAATAAAATTTCCGAAAAATCTACAATTAATTCGATTAAAAAGTTTCTTTTATAAGAGGTCAAAGTCTTATAAGAACCCAACTTACATTCAGAACTTTCATGATTTCCCCGGAAGAACTATGAAAGAACCAAAGAATGTTATATCAAATCTGATATTCTCTTGTAGATTTCAAGACCTTTTAACCAGAAAAATTCGTATAATTCTTTTCACTAAGAATGAGAAAGTTTACACCGAATTTTTTGGATAATATTGTGTTCACCAAGTAGAAGGTGTCATGGATACCTCTAATAAGGGAAGATTCGAACTCTGTTCTGAATTATGATCATATCAAATTATGCCCTCCCTTACAAAAGTTGGGGCAACCAGTCTTTGTGAAGGAGTTCTTGAGCTAATCGGAAGAAAAGAACTCCTGAAAGAACTATCCTCAATTGCCCATAAGGAAATCAGTTTTCATGTTGTATGTTGGGCATCCTATAGAGATTTTCATGATCTTCAACTGATTAGATTTCACTTTGCCAAACTGGAAATGTTTGAAGAAAAACTTGATGAAATCATGGAGACTGAGGAAAACAAAGATGAGTAAGATTAGATTCTTATTTAGAATAAATAAATAAATAGACATCAATATTTTGATTTACTTCAATTATTGTATAAGGTCTATTTTGAATAAAAAATTTATTTTACAATTTTTCTTGTGATGGTTACCGATTACATAGCCTGTGAATTAATGTTTTTATTTTTCTATGTGTATTCGGTTTATGGGATGTCTGATTTTGGTTTTTATTAACCTTAATATTCGATCTCATATGATGTGACCTTTATGGTTTGTGTGGCTTTTTGATCCAGCGGGATTAAGTTTTAGCTCATGTTGGTAGGCTTTATCAAAGTTTCATAAGGTGTTCCGATTGAAACTCATATGTAAAATATCACAATATGTTGAATCAATTTATGCTTACATGAATTGTGTTTAACATAACATATGTGTTTCGGGTTTTTAACTTTTGCTATTGGCGTGCATTAATTAAAACCGTTTCAACCTTTCTCTGGTAAAGGTTGCTTTTGTTGTTGTTTTTTTGTTCTTGCAGGAGGATGACAACACACTGGGAAAGAGTTCTTATTTGAACTTGCACCTAATGATATTTCTTTCTGGGGAGAAGAGGCTGCAGAATTTGATCGTTTTCCAGTTTAAGAAAAGCCTATTTATATTGCATGTATTTTGCTTTTTCTTAACAAAATTTTGGTACAATTGATATATTCCATTATATTGTGTATTGAATGTGTGTGTGATTCAATGGTTTCCGGTTAAGAAAAATGGTGTCAATTTATTTGGCTTATTGTTTGGTATCTTCTTTATTGTTGGGTATCAAGTGTTTTTGCTTAACGAAATTTGGTGCAATTGCGGTGCTATAATGTTTATGTTTGTTTCAATTGCTTTCGGTTAAGAAAATAATTATGCAAGTCAATTTTTTTTTTGCTTGTATGTATTTTTTATGGCTTAACAAAATATGGGATCATTTGTTTAGTCCAAATTGATTCCGGATAAGAGAAACTAAGTTAATTCTCATCTTAGTTAGACTTATCAAATTGGAGGATTCGGTTATTAAAGTCTAATTGAATGCCTTGACAAGAAAAACTAGTTAACTAACCTAGTGTTTGTATTTTGATAAGCACGTAAGTGCTACATTTTGTACCCATATTTATATGAGCTAGGACTCAATATTTTGGCTAATAACACTATTTTAGTGCTTTTTTAGAAAGTACAAGCGAATTCAATCATCCGGTAAATAAATGGCTAAAATAGGAGCTAGAACGGAGTTTGCGACAAAGACTTTGAAAGACATTTATGTGGTCGGCCTGGTATTTGTATATATTAGCGACACTGAAGCTATTTCACGGACATCTCATTTAGTGGGATAAAGAATGCATTTGTTCCAAGCACCTGGAGGTCCTGGACTGGACCCAATTAGAACTTTGAGAAGCAAAGAGTGGACGTGGCTAAACTCTCCATCTCTTCTTGTTGGTGGTATTAAAACTTCATTTTTCCGAGCTGTTCATATCAAAAGACAAAGGGTTTTAGGCATAAATTATTCTTGAGCGTTCTCATTTCTCCAAGCAGCTGCTCACTGATTATTAGTAAGAACTGAGTTTGAATTAATGGAGCGAGATGGAGATGAGATGGAGATTTTCATGGTTCATAAATTGGAGTTGTTCGTTGCAAATAAATATTCAGCAGATGGAAGAAGTAAATGGTTGAGGAAGTTGGTAATGAGGATAGTCAGAATCTTCCCTCTCGGGTCTACATTGGTTATTGCCTAGAAATGATCTTAATTGAATGCTACAGAGAAGTCAATAATGAGTTGTCGTGAATTAGATGGGCTGTCGGTTCGTGTCAAATGGGCATGTTGTGTTTGAGAAATTGTCGCAGTGAGAATCATGGCCTGTTGGTGAAGAGATTTAAAGGAAGCAACTTCGATTGAATCTGAGGGGGGACTGTTCTCGAGCAAGCACAAGCTTCATTATTATATGGCTCTGAATTGAGAAGGAAATTGATGCTTCGCCGGAGGGATAGTAAGATGGACAGTAGCTGTTGTTGTGGTTCGAAATTGATGTTGTTCTGCGAAAGAGATTAACGAGAAGTGGGGTTGTAGCAATCTCTGCCGATAGACTTCAATTTCTCCTTGTAGGATCCAAATATCGCACAACACATTTCATTAGTGTGCGAGATTCAATTATTTACTTAGCTTGCGAGAATTATTGAGAGAGAGAGCCTGCGAAATTATAAAGTGAGCCTGCGAAATTATAAAGAGAGCCTGAGAGAACGTAGAAGGGGATCCAAAAATGAAGGGGAATATGAGCTGTACTCCACTACTTGTGAGATGTCATCCACTATGTAAACACCTATATAAAGAGAAAGGCAGGAGAGAGAAAGGAGAGGATACACTTGATAGAGGACACACATTTGTAAGAGAGAGAGAGAGAGAGACTTTTATTTTTCTTGATCATCTTCTTCCCCAAAAACTAGATCTATAACTCTATCCATTAATGAAGATTCTAAATGTAATACTTATGTAACCTCAACAATCATAGTGAATAACCATGGATGTAGATCACATTGATCAAACCATGTAAAAATCCTTGTGTCCATTTTATAATTTTAGCACTTTAATCTTTATTTTGATTATGAAATAGTGTTAGATCTAGAAAATATGATATGGGGTGTGTTGTGGGATTTCCTGCAACTACATTTTGGCGCTAGAAACACTACCTACTTGTTGGTACAAGAAAATTCAGAGAAATTGGTTACTAATAATAAGGTATTCTACGGGATCTATGAGCGTTAAAGGCAGAAATGGAAGTTCGTGGAGTTTTATGCAATCTTCAAACAACAAACACATCTTAGTAGTTCAGGAAGAGAGATGTAGATATGCGGAAATCGTCAAACAAAGTGAAATACACACAGGCTGCACCAGAAACTCATCCAAAGGGACAAATCTATTCTCAAACTTATATATTTTTTCTTTATCTTTCAAATCTGTGGATTTCAAAGCAAAAAATAAGGGATAGTCTCACCTTAAAATCAAAACTGGTTCTTCATAAAATTTGATTTTTGTTCTGAAATTTTGAATCAAAACATGTTTTTCTTAAGGATTTATAACAATCAAATCATGTTTTACAAACCCATTCAGCTGATTTCACTAAAACCGAAAAAATTTGATTGATTTGATTTATAAGCTATATTTGTGTATTGCTAACTGAATCGATCTGTAATTTACATCAAAATCATCGTTAAACAAAGGCAAAAAAGATTTTGGTCATCTACGTGAAGAATAGAAAGACCGATGGAATAGAAAGATAGTGAAGCGGGGTTATGACTTGCGAACATGAGCAACTACACCTGCGAAGAAGAACAGGAAAGGAAAGTGAAAGAATCGAGAAGAAATTTTAGGCGAAGAAATAGTTCCACAAATTCACAACGCGAAGAAATATCATTCCAGCGAAGAAAAGTACCAACACTAATCCAATCAAAGCAAGAGCAGAAAAGCAAAGTTAGAGAAGCAACTAAAAGCTGCTAGCGAAGAACTGAAATGGAAGACGTACATACTGGCGAAATAATCAACTAGGAGAAGACCAAAGTTTGTCAAGCGAAGATAACAACATGGTGATGTGCCAGCAAAGAAAGGTGGAAAATTTTCCAGGCGTGAGGGAAAGAGAAAGGAGAACAAATGAAAGAAAGGAACAAAGACTTACAGATGTAGATGAAGGAGTTATCATTATGATTCCAAGAAGTTCGCAACAATTAAGTTCGGAGCAATCAGCTAAATTTCAGTTAGAGTTAATATCAGTTCGAAAAGGTTCAATGCCTGCGAAGCTAATAGATCGCGCGAAGAGAACAGTTTACGCGAAGTAAAAGTGCAGTAGTCAAAACTTCATCGTCATTTATTAGTGCGAAGTTATCATCATCCATCAATAGCGGGAAGAGATCATTGTCGACCAACAACAAAAAGAGTTCTCAACGAACCCATAAGCGATAAAATCACTTCAAGCTCGAGAAACAAACGAAACAACCAAAGGAAGAGGACAAAGCGATATTTTCGAAAAAAACAAAAGGGAATACGCGAAGAAAACGCACATATCTAAAGAAACAAGGGCGAAGTTAACTCAGCAAATAAACATGAGCATATATTTGGATCGAAACCAAGAATCAAGAAGTTCAAATATTCTCTCAAGAATGTTGTCCAGTTGGAGAAGGATAGGTGGAGCAAATATTTGATCCACCAGCTATAGCAACGCCATCAGTAAGGAAGTCTATACAAAAGTCAAGAAGGAGGTTAACCTAACAAGCAGGTAAGAATCAAATGATAATTGCAGGCCAACAACGAAGGAAAGGGGAAAGTTCAAAGCAACTGTAACAATTTCGAGAGGAAATCACCCAAAGCAAAAGAATAAACAAATATGAACCCACGTCACTACAGAAAGAGGTCTAAAGTAGAAAAGCAAGGAGCGAATATAAGTTAAGTTTCAGTATTGTATGTTCATTTCGCACAAGAGAACCAGCAAAGTTGGTCATAGGCGAAGACAATGAGTTTGAGGACGCATGTTTAATTCCCATTTCCTGCGAATTTTCCGCTTTTTTTTTTGGTTGAGTTCGCACAACAGCTGCGAGTTTCTAGTACAATTAGTTGGTCAGGTTGATTGAAGTTCACAAAGATATTTCTTTGATTATTTCGCACAGAAGAGAGTTGATGATTATTTCGCAAAGATATTTTGCAAGAGAGGGTTAGTACAGTTGGTATGATGCGAGAATATGCAAGAGGCAGGTCAAGGGTTCAAGTCTCATTCCTCACACTTTTTTTTGCTGCGCGATAATTGCATTTCTTTGTGTGAGGTTCATACATTTCAAGGATGTCAGTTTCGCAAGCAAACCATATACTTCGCGAGAGACGACAGCAATAGAAAATCACATAAAATCTAAGTACCACTTCCTTGGAAGTTTTACTTATAGAAAATAAAAGATTTTTGATTTGATTGACAAAAACCGATACAATTGCATGATTAAAAAAAATTCAAAATTACAAAAAACCGAGAAAATTCAATTTATATATTTCTCTAGAATATTTCTTTTACAGAAAATAAAAGATTTTTGATTTGATTTACAAAACGCGATATAATCACAGAATTACAAAGATTTCACAACTACAAAGATTTCAGAATTACAATGTATTAGAATTTCTCTTGAATATTTACTTTGGTTCAAATGATATGATATTATGAGAATGAATGAAAGAAATGACAAAAATGAAAGAATGAATGAAAGAATCAAGACATGCGAAAATTTCGCAAAGAAACACAAAAGAAACAAAAAGAAATAAATAGAAAGGGGCGATCCTACTATGGCGTGCACCCTAGTTCGTGAAATCAAAATTTCGAAAGAGGAAATTGTAAGACCTAAAGTGCGTCATAGGAGGCGGTACCTGTTGCATGGCTCAGGAAAAAGGTTACACCGCCCCCGGAACCTGAGTCATGGAGATTGGGAGTCAATAAAGCCCATCCAGGAGAGGCGCCTTGGATTCTCATCTTAAGCATATGACTTAGGTTGGGCGACTAAGGTGAGAAGGTCTCTCCTAAGGAGTGCAGAATCTGATCAAGGCGCCGAGGTACACGGTTGAGACAAGAGTGCCAGGGGCGTCTGGAGTGTACCTGGCCATTCTTGACAAGTCTTGGCTTATGCTGCACTCGGCCCGAAGAAAACCCCACTTAGGGTGCAGTCTCGTAACCATAATCCATATAGGCAAAAGTGACAAGAGGCTGCGAAAACAACTGGTTGTTGTTACGACCGGATGGGAGGATCCAACCTTGTATGGTAGAGGTACGTCTCCTTGAAGGGGAAACCGGGGGGGGGGGAGATAAGGGCGACACCTTCCATTAGGGAGCTGATAAGTGTCTTAAGACGCAAATGCCATGAGGCTTTTTACTCACGGGAGTATCAAGGCTTGTCATATTTGGGCAACAATCCTGAAGAGGCAATAATATAAAAGAGAATGATAAGACGAGATCAATGGGTCATTACATGAAAGTGTAAAGACGTCCTATGATTTCGTCGCACGACGACAATGTCATGGGGCTTTACGTTCGCAAGAATATTTAGGCCTGTCATATTGCCGCATGAAAAATATCCTGCAGAGGCAATAATACTAGAGAAATGATAAGACAAGATCAATGGGTCATTACATGAAAGTGTAAAGATGGCCTACGATTTTATCGCAAAAACAAGGGGTGGAAAAATAAGACCTAACTAGGAAGGAAAAATAAGACCACATAAGATAGTACGCAAATAAACTTGCGAAAATGATTATATGTGTAAGCAAATAAGCTTGTGAACATGTATAAAGAAATGAAATTGAGATAGTGAAAATGATGCACCTTTGATATTTTGATTATATTATATTATGCGATACTAATAGTGCAGGAATAAACAATTGAGACAGTAAAACAATGAGATACAATGACCCAAAGATGGACAAAGAATAAAAGTAAGATTATTCAAAATTTCGCAGGATTATCCAGAATTTCGCAGGATTGTCCAGAATTTCGCAGGATTGTTTAGAATTTCGCAGGATTATTCAGAATTTCTCAGAATGTGTCAGAATTTCACAGAATGTGATTATTTTGCAGAATGTGGTTATTTCGCTCAATTATTTCGCATAATTATAAGCAACTTGAAGAGATTATACTATCGCATGAGCATAAAACATGAGACAGAGGCAAGGTAAGAATGAAGAAACAATTCGCTCATTCAACATTATCTCAAGGATTCTACCCTCATAGATAAAGAGCAGAGGCAACTATGGATTACCAAGAAAATATTTTATGTTCTTTATCTTCTCGGAAAGAATCATTTCCAAAGTGGACGTTCATTAATGAACAACAAGAATCCTCACCAAAAATGGAGTAATAGTTTCGCATGAATATAGGCAATACTTATTACTCTCATTCAAGGATGGATACTTCTTATATTTCGAGGATTGAGTACTTCCTACACTTCTTCAAGGATACTTCATACTACGTATACTTTAAGAGATCATACTTCTTATTTACTTCGCAAAGCTCCGGAACTTCACAAAATAATAGAGGCAAGTATGTACTTTTCAAGTCCAATATTCTTTCGCTCGTTCGTCCAACAACTACAACAAAGTGGATTTTTCCTTAAAGATCGATCTTCAAGAAATATTCAAGAAAAAAGAGGCAAGATGTAGGATCCAAATATCGCACAACACATTTCATTAGTGTGCGAGATTCAATTATTTACTTAGCTTACGAGAATGTAGCAGAGCTTGCGAGAATGATTGAGAGAGAGAGCCTGCGAAATTATAAAGAGAGCCCGAGAGAACGTAACAGGGAATTCGAAAATAAAGGGGAATATGAGATGTACTCCACTACTTGTGAGCTGTCATCCACTATGTAAACACCTATATAAAGAGAAAGGCAGGAGAGGGAAAGGAGAGGATACACTTGATAGAGGATACACATTTGTAAGAGAAAGACTTTTATTTTTCTTGATCATCTTCTTCCCCAAAAACTAGATCTATAACTCTATCTATTAATGGAGATTCTAAATGTAATACTTATGTAACCTCAACAATCATAGTGAAGAACCATGGATGTAGATCACATTGATCGAACCATTTAAAAATCCTTGTGTTCATTTTATAATTTTAGCACTTTAATCTTTATTTTGATTATGAAATAGTGTTAGATCTATAAAATATGATATGGGGTGTGTTGTGGGATTTCCTGCAACTACACTCATTCTCAAAGCAGCGTCGTACTTGATGGTGCTGTTATATTTCAGGTATGAGTGTTCTTTGCATGGACAGAAAATATAATTGGTGTGCTGCCAGAATTGGTACGGAAAGAGGTGATTGGTGATGTTCATTCTACGTATGTACAACAACAGTAGAAAGTACTGAAGTCAGAGTTGGCTGAGATGGTAACCGGTTGAGCTGTGCAGTCGTTGTTGAATATTCAGAGATGAAGCTCATTGCTTGTGGCAGGATCTGCTGACGAGATTCAGTTTGACAAAGACAGTACTGGCTGCTGCCATTGTTTCATGGACGAGATGGAGATTCACACAACAGTAACGAGGATGGATCTATGGATATTTTTCAGGGTCTAAGATTAATTATGAACGTGTGTGTTGGCTGTGCTGGCTGCAGTTGGAGATTTAAATTGCTTGCAATCAGTTTAGTTAGGAAGGAAAGATGGTGTTCGCTACAGCAGCTCTTTGCAATGGATTTTAGCATCAACAGATCTTGGATTTTATCTCAAGTTGGTGTGCATTGTTTCGGTGATGCTGCTGTTTATTGTTACATTAAGAAGACATATGAGAAGATGGAGGAGTTTTGTGTTAGCTAAACTGGTTCCAAAGGAAGGTGCTAATACGATTGAGTGAATAGATGAGCTTGTGCAACCAGGCACGACAAGAGTAAACGGACATAGATGAAGTAGTTGGCATGATTAGTCACTGGAGTAGTTTATACGGCAAGTTGGACTTAGGTGTTGTGGCTGTTGTCGAGTTTAGGAAACCGGTGGTTGGACATACATACTTTGGCAGTTGCCCGACCTTGGTGGAAATCAGTTGGTGGTCATTGGACTGGGCCTTGGGCATTATTACCTAGGTCTTATTGGTGACACATTAGGAGAACTATATATTTGAAGCGAGAAGAACAGAAAGGGGAGGAAGCCAACAAAGGCTAGAGAGCCGACGGAAGCTAGAGAAGCCGCAACTGGAGAATAGGGTTTGGAGTTTTGATTTCATTTCCATTTCCATTTGATTAGCTAGCGATTGATTCGAATATCTATAATATTTTTGATGGCTTTTAAGAAAGCTATGTCTAGCTAGATTTTGTATTTAGGGTTCTATGGAAAATACCATGATTTTGCAATATGCTATAATAAAATGAACATTTAGCAAGAGGCTATAATGAATTGATATTTATTCCTTAAATTATTTCCGTCAATTTTGTGTTGAATATACGCCATCGCTTCACCGGATTTGGGTATAACAAAAACCCAGTTTTAAATGGTTTGATTAGTTTCTGATCGCTTTCGTAGGCGTCAAAAATAAATTACACTTTCTTACTACTCAAAATATATAATATAGCAAGGGCAAGAAAGGATCGTTCCCACAGAAAGGACTAGGTTGTCAATATGTTTCGATTTTCTATATAAAACAAAGGGGGATTTTCTGATTTTTATATAACTAAAACAAAAGTAAATAAACAAAGGTAAACGAAACAATAAGATAAAGATATTGGTCAAGGATTCCGTTTTCATTCACTAACATGTTCTTGTCTTAATAACTAGAATTGATATTTAATCTCTCATTATCAAAGGCCCTAGGATATCTTGATCACAAGAATATCCCGCTAATTTCCTCTTGTCAGCAACAAACACATTAAAAAATGCGAGTATGAATTCTATCTAAGAGAACAACCTAACGTGTAAAAGCACTAATCAAGTTTAATTCCCTAGATGCATTAAGTTCTATGAAATCAGGCTAATCAATGCAATTGAAATACATTGCGCAAATAATTTAACAAAGGTCACGATTCACTTGTGATTACTAGGATGTATCACTACAAGAAATATTCACAATTATGCTACTTGTATTCAAGGATTATCACTTTTACGTATAGTAAACCCTAAACTAGCAATAGATGTGATTACAAGTTCTACCAATTTGTAACTTGACAAAACAAATAATCAATCATCAATGCTTATACAACTGGAGGGTTTGGTGTGTCACCCAGCGGCCAGGATATATTGAATTTTCTAACTAGCGGCCCTGATCTTCCCTCCCTCCCATTACGATAATCTTAATTTTTCTAACCTAATGGTCCTTCCTTTGCGCCCCAAGTCATGCCTATTAAGTAGAACCATCTTTTGGGGACTACCCAAAAAAGGTGGGGGACTACCCAGTGCTACAAATGTCCACCCTAAAATGATAAGGGGTGTCCTAAAATGTGGAAATGACTAACCTACCCTTAACCTATATATATATTACCACCTCCTCCCATCACCACCACCTATATATATAACCACCTCCTCCCATCACCCCCGCCGCTCACCACCACCACCACCACCAACGACCACCTTGAGCCACCACCACCACCGACCACAATATATAGCTTAATTTAAATCATTAACAAAACAAAATCAAAATCAAAATTATAACAAACCCATTACTTGTCATTCGTTTTTGGTTGCAAAAATGAGAAGTAATCATTAAAATGAGTTGAAAATGTAAGTTGAAGAGAGAAGTTCGGTTAGGAATTATGTGAAAAACTTTGTCGAACTAGCCGAACTCAACTTTTAATGGAGGTTTTTCTTTCAGAGAAAAGTTCGGTTACGTCGCAATTTTTTTTTCCTAACCGAACTTCAGTTCGGTTACGTCGCAATTTTTTTCTCCTAACCGAACTTTTCTATGAAAACCTATATATTGAGTTCGGTTACGTCGCAACTTTTTTCAATTTTTTTTCCCAGACGAACTTTTAGTTCGGTTACGTCGTAAAAAAAAATTCCTAACCGAAATCATTCTCGAAACTAAAAATTCCATTAAATCCGAGTTCGGCTACTGTGTTTTTAGAAACATTAACCGAACTACACTTGCGAATGAGTTTGGTAAACTGTTCTTCAAATGTTGTAGCCGAACTTTGTAAACCAAACGAAAATCAATTTGTAAATTGTTCATTTTTAGGAATGTTTTGGCCAATTCAAGCACCATTAACTAAATTTGAAGTATCCATGAGTACCCAAAACATCATACTCTTGTTCTTCCTATTTCCTTCTTCTTCTCATCTCTCAAAAAAAAAAAATGTTAAAAACAAAACAATCCAACTTATAAAACACTAATCACTAATCCTAATCTAAGTTTTTAACTAATCACTAATCAGTTTTTAACTAATCATTAATCACTAACTAAGTTTATCATCAAGGGTAAAGTGGGTATTAGAAACAAAAATTATAAGGGGTGACCAAATATTACTTCTAATATCCTCCACAAAAACTGATGGGTAATCCCCCAACTTTTTTGGGTAATCCCAAAAGATGGTTCATTAAGTATTGCTGATGAATGGCCCATTATGTAACGGCACATCTCTAAGATTTCATGAAGATGAAGGTACGCGGAGATCAATCGAGTCAATCGACTGTGCATGCACAGGGTTATATTTATTCTTTTTCTTCAGCAGCAAAGAGAAAAAATCTCTGTAAAATCATCCTCAATTTTTTTTGAAAATCGAATCATCTACGGAGGAATTGCCTGTTAAAAGATCGTACAACTATCTACAGTATTTTGCGTTGCTTCTAAACAGGTATTTCTTTAATGACCTAAGTTTTTAGAGCTCATAACTTCCATTGGTTATTTTTTTTACAACTCTCCGATGATTTCTGCAGTATGGGATCCATTCCTAATTTGCTATCGTTGTGTTCAAGATTTGAGTTTCAGTTAGATTGAATTTTTTGTGCTAGCTATATTCGATGGGAGGGATCACTTCGATATAGCTTTCATAGAATCATTATTTTCTAATTTTGATTTCCTATATATATAAGCTACGGTTTAGAGTATTTCTTCCTAATCTTTCTCTTTGAAATCTAGGGTTTTTGGCATGGAGTGCATTATCTAGGCGTATGGAAGCTGCCGTGTATAAAGGCCTATTGTTCTTTATGATGGAGAAGTAAGTTGTTCCGTTGTTTAATTTATTTCCAATTTGTATTCCTCATAATGCGATTAACTCAGCAATCAGTTGATTGAGGAAAATAACTTAGAAAAATTCGTTGATGCTTTTATGGCTTTAAAGCAAAGGTATCATATATCCATATTGCAGTATCACATATACTAATGCTAATGATAGTTTTATATATACTGAGTCTGAATGCACACATCTCTGGATCTCATTTTTCCTGCAAAGTAAATCAAAATGATAGTTTTTGTGCATGAACCACTTTTTTTCATAATCCCATGAATTTTATTTTTTTTTGGTAATGCTATACTTTAATACGAGATAAAAACATCAATGGTACTCCATTATTTTTGAATTATTGGTATCAAAAGCTGCCAATCAATCTCTCAGGGTCTGCTTTCTCCTATGTAAATCCTTTTTTGGGATTTTAATTTGTATTTTATATTGCTGATATTTCAGGGGTTGTGCAAGACAAAACTGCTATTAGGTACTGCTCTCAAGGTTTTCTTCTTTGTGTTCTTCTCCTCCCCTTCTCAGTTACACAGAGTTTTTGAGAGAATTATCTTGAAAAATCAACTATGATTCTTTTTTATATTCATGTATCTTACCCTTAGGTTGTTGCTGCCTCTCCGACTGGAAAACCCTTAAGAAGCAGATTTCTTGGGGAAATAACTCAAATTTGAATATAGGTTGCTCACATTGCAGGTATTAATACAGAAAATTCTTATTGTATGGCTTTTGAAGCTCAATTCTTTGTATGATTTCGTTAGTATACTTTTACAACTACAAATCAGTTTTACTCAATACACTCCGCTACTATCCTTAAATGGTGCTTTCCAAACATGGGCATTTTCTTTGCAATAAGATAAGTAACACATTAGCATTCAAAAGATATGTTTACTTTTCAAAAGGTGTCACTAATATCTCAGATCATGAAAGTGTTTGGCGGAGTATTTAAAAATTTGTCCCTCTTTGATGATAGTGTACTTATTTGTGTATTGCAGGTTCCAACCAGATTTGAACGGATGAGATATTGGATGAACTGCGATTCATGTTAGAGTCCTTTAGAGGTTTGTAGATTTATCTCTTTATAGAGTGTGTGTTAAGCATCATGGGTGCTGGGATCCTGCGGTCCCTGTATGGATCGTTTTCAAGCAACTAGAACTCCTAATTATGTTTTCTTAGGTATTAACGAGAACAAGATAGTCCCTATTTTACCTACATCCTGTTATGCGATTAGCTTTACAATGATCACAACGAAAAATTATTTGACCCGAAGGAAAATTCCATTGATAGGATTGTTGTTCATTTCCATTGATAGGATTGTTTCTTTTGGAGTGGCATATGTATTGTGGTCAGGGTTTGTTTCCAATGAAAAAGTCATAGAGATTTTGTTTTCTCTGGCAGTGAGCTACCTTGCTTACTTCACTGCAACATTCTCTTCAGAATCGTCATTTTGCAGTTTAAATATATTATGAGTACTAGACTCCATGTATGTTCCTTTAAAAAAGTTCTAGAGGTCTTTCTTCATAAAAATCCGTTAACCAATTTAAGGTCGTCAAAATTATTTGGGAGATTTGCAAACCTGTGCGAGTCTAACATTAATTTCAGTCTTTTCATATGATCAATCATATTAAATAAATGTTGTAGAATTGTTCTAATGGAGTCAAAATCTCAGTGTCAATGCTTGATGACACATACCGTACAAACTATACTACTGTCAATGCAGATGTTATATTCTATAGTTCTTAAAAATATTTTTATTTTATTTTGTCTTACAATTATGAAACGTTGAAATGATTACATCATTTTTATGAATTCAACTCAAAACCATGACAATGTTATGTCGAGGAAACAAAATATCCAGTTTTTTATGCTATTTGTAAACAATGATTTTTAAGAAACTACTAAGACAAATAGAGAGTCTCTGTCGCAAGTAACTCTAGCTAGCTTTTTAGACTGAGCTTCTGCCTCTACTTTTTGAAGGCTTGCCAAACCTTAACAATGTCCTATAGCATTTTGAACTGTCCTAGCGTTCCGTGATGGCTCTTGATGCTTACTCCCTGTCCATTCTTCCACACAGATTCTCTTTCACTCAGCTATGAAGACTTGAAGTCTAACCTTGGAAATGTTTATCTCACAGGTAAAACATATTGCACTATACTATGGATGTAGAGTTATCTTCACCTAGGTGGGAGTCACTTATCGTTTGCCCTTTTGGATTGCAGGTGTAATAAGCATACCATAGACAATAATCATTTATCAATAACTACATAGATCCAGTGGACAGCCATGCCGGAAACATGAACTCACCATTAAGAATCGTAAGTACGTGTTATTTACCTCTCTTTGTTTTACCAATTATTCTATATGAACATGCCAATATGTCCTTAACCACAGAACGATTTCCCGTGTTAGGGGTAAGAAATTGAACGTCCCTTTGGGGTTCAACTACACACCAGGTGGGGAATGATCCAATTGGTCCAAAATCCAACCCAGTCCCTGCAACGGTTGCTGTAGGCTTCACTTTTGTGAAGAATTATTAAGGTTAGACTCTATCTATGTTGGTATGTTGCATATTTCTTGCCTTTTGGTCTGTTGGCATTTAATTGAGAGCCTATTGGTAGCCTCTCAATAAAATGAATACTCCCAGTATCTTCATTTTACCCATTTATTATAGTTTCAAGGTGTTCATTGTAAAAATACCAACGATGTACCAGAACCCCCAAAATTATTGGCATCACATGTCCTTCATTTGTTTTGGTCATATGTGCAATGATTTTCTTAGCTCAAGGTATGAATGTAGAATCTTCAAAATATTGAAGTACTCTATTATTGCCAATACCGGTAATACGGACCAAGTAAATATAATTCTGGATGTCAAAAGTGGGATATAATATAGTAAGGTTGAAAGTACTACTACTTAATGGCTAACATCTTCTCTTATGGCTCGATCTGCAGGTTAATCCAGTTCAAAGACTATATCAGGTGAATTTTGATAGCATCACAAGTAGCTACTACATATTCTTAGGAAACTATTCTAAATTAGGGGATCAATTTTCAAAATAACTGGCCATATAGCTTGATTCAATTCGTATGCTCAAGTTGTAACTAATGAGAACCATTATAATATACTGAGTTTAATAGACGTTTAGAACAAATCTTTTAATGTTTGCTGCTATAATGGCAAGAACCGGACATCTATGCAACGACATTAACATACATACCACTCCATACAGATACAGATACTGTACCGGCCTATGTGTAACTAATGCAGTCATTTCTATGTTGTCCGATATCCCAAAAGTGAAATTCTTCTATGTCTGTTGATATTTCTTTCCTTATGCTTTGGACCTCATCTCAGAAGGAAATGGATATTCAGGTAACGCCTTATATAGCCAAACACTCGGTGTACAAAATAATCTCCTTTTTTTGCTTGAATGTGATTGAAATATCGATTGAAACTGTATGTTACATTTTTCTCTCTTTATACATTTTTCTCTCTTCATATATGCCCTTTTTAGAAATTCTATAGTTTGGTCAGGTTTACGGTCGCCCAATTGACCTTATCCCTTTTTAGCAATTCCATATATCGGTTATAAGAACAACGCACTATTTTTACTGATGGACAATGATAAATGGGATGAACTACCATTATCAATTACCATAACCATACATAGTTAAATAAATTTTCATGCAAAAGTATGGTGCACCTACTTTGCATAAAAATTTTCATCACAGAGTATGACCATACATAATAGGATATGAAAATATTAACCTAAAATGTAACTCCATGAAACTGCCATTTTACAGTTATTAAATGCTCCTAACTAAACGACGTGTATATAAACCACTCGAAATCCTATCACCATTACCAACTCACTGGCCTGCTATCTCATCAGGTATACTGTGAATGCACCTCCGCGGGTAAACGTATAACTACACTATACAACACCAACAGATGTTTTAAAGAATTTGAGAAACCTTACTTTCACGATTCAATTGCAAATTTACCGTAATGACCATGACCAATCAAAACAATTCGTTTTATAAAGCAACAAAGTATATCTTCTTATACCTCTGTGCTGGACTAAGATAAACAACCTTATCGCAAATTCATCGTTGATTGGTGCTTAGATAATGTTTTATGACCTAGTTTACGCCACTATGAAATAGCCCGTGCCATTACGGCACGAGTCATTTCCTAGTGTTGTAATACGTCAATCATACAACTATATTTTCAGAGAATCGTGAACGATAAATATGAGACAAAACTAATTCATTAAATCAAAGAGATATGCTATGTGAAATCCAACAAATCCATAACCAATAATAAAATTAACTACTCATGTTAATGGAGTTCATAAAAAGAATAAAGAAAGAATCATGTTTCTAAGCCCTAAAACAAAAGTAGAAGCTGAGATCTCAGATTAGAATGGAACTCCTCTTTTTTTACCGCCTTCACCTTCCATATCTAAATTTAGGCCGTGTCAAAAAGTCAGTGTGAAAACTACTGGATTTTTCCACAGAGACACCCACGGGCACAAAACTTCATGCGCGCCCCCATTTTCACAAAGAAAATTATTCTAAAACCCATAATTTATAAAATTATGTTTTTCTCTTTTATAAAGGAAAAACTAATTATTTTATTCGTTTTCTTCTTCTTCCCAACTGTAAATCTTCATCAACACCTGAATCAGATAGAGAAGAATGATTATTTGAGGTCGATGGAGTTATATGAAGGGATTGATGTTGGTTTCCGGGAGATCTTATTTCTTTCAATGGAAAAAATACATTTTCTTTCCAAAATAAGAGATCGAGAGTTGAAGAAGACATCTCCAACTGGTAGATCGAGACCTATATTTATTTTCTTTCCAATTCTCGTTTGGTAAGTTTCTTCTATTTGTTGCTTTGATTTCAGGGGTTTTATTTGATTACGGCTGAGACTGTGTTGGAAGAGAGATTCGAGATCGGGTTCCTGTTGCTGCTATAGGTTACCGATGAGTTAGGCTTTGAGATTGTTTCTGAAATAGAAAAAAATTTGATGGAATTACAAGTTAAAGATGGTGATGGTGCTGATGGATTGATGTTGATTTCATTCGGCATGCTTGGTCTTTTTAATATTTTTGTTGTCTTGAGATAGTAGGTTAAATTATTTAGTTAAGCTAGCAATGTTCGGATCTCCAGTGGAGAGTGCTTGGTTAGGATTTTTGTTTCTTCTTTATGAAAATAACACAGGTATGTAGAGCCACAATCGTTTTATGCCTTTTGTTGATTATTGTGTTTGATACAGTTGTGTTTATTTTGAATTTTGCAGTATTTTTATGCTCGATTTCTATAAATTTTTGAGAAATTATCAACTGCATTATAATTGGTAAGAGGAGATCCAGCTCCTAGAGAAGTTTGTCACCAAGTAATTTTATCCTCTTTTAACACTAAGATGTAATTTTCTTAGCTCAATCTGGGCATAGATGGGGCTGAGAATACTAAGATATGAGGGTTGATTTGTTGGATGGGGTCTGGTGATGAAATTGGAGGAAGCCGAACTAGTGGTAGTATTGAGTCTATAGAAGATGAGAAGGAAGTTCTTATGGTGGGTGTGATTTTGTATGTAAAGAATATTAGAGAGAAGTAGTAATGGTGGTGTTATTGTTGGTATTTGTGTTTGTTGTTCATGGTATAATTGAAATAGGAATGGTTTGTATTTGTGTTTGTTGTTGGTATTTGTTGCTGCATTGAAGTAGGTGAAAGCTGGTAGTGGTGGATTGGGAGCTACGAATGGAGGATAATGGTTTGCGTTAGAGTTATTGAAACATGAAAGAAGATGATGATGTGGTTATGACTGCATAACATGTCATGCAGTCGAGAAAATGTCTGCATAACATGTTATGCAGTCAAGAAAATGGATGCATAACTTGTTATACATCTACAAAATTTGTTGCATAACTTGTTATGCAGTCCAGAAAACTATTGCATAACACGTTATGTAGTAACTTTTTTGTTACTATTGAAACTAACAAAAACAAAGACTGCATAACTTGTCATGCACCTACAATAATATCATGTTATGCAGTCGTGAAAATGGATCCATAACCTGTTATACGTCCGAAAATATGGCTACATAATGCATTATGCATCGAGAAAATAGATGCATAACCTGATATGCATCCGTAAATATGGATGCATACTGCATTATGCATCAATTTTTTTAATGTACGCACTAAAATCAACCATAACAATGGTTACATAACTTGTTATAGATGCATAACTTTGTTATCCAAATGCATAATTTGTTATGCAGTGGAGAAAATGGTTGCATAATTCGTTATGCGTCCACATAATGTGTTATGCATCTTTTTTGGTGGCTGCATAATGGTTATGTATCAAGTTTTCGAAAAAAAATCCTAAAATGATGACCACCTCCGATTTTTTCGTGAAAAACAAAAATTTGATATTCTTGTTTATACTCGTTGCGTAGCTCTCTTAAAAAGATTTCCAACGATATAAAATTTGTAAAATTCCAAGGCAAAGATTTTTAGATATGTTATATCCAAGTTGCGTTGCCAATTATACCCCTGATGCATAACCTGTCATGCGGATGCATAATCCGTCATGCATACATTTTTAATAATTTCATATAATTATGGTTGTCACGGTACCTAAAATTAATTGTGGGCCTGACAATGAGAATACTATTTTTTTTGGGCATGCGCCTAATTTTCCCTTGCTGACTCGGCTGAGTTGGTTCTGTCCAAGGCCATATTGCACAACACAGTTCATTCTTGCACCATATCTATATTCTCTGCCAGGTTATCCACTGCATTCATCCCATTAAAACATCTCAACTAAGAGCCTTCATCTCTACTATATTGCACAACTGCACCAGCCATTGCCTCAGTCCATTGCAGGTGCAAGACTGAGCATAACCTAGAATACCTCCAGCTTCCTTGATCTACTCTCATTCACAGCTGCAGTACTTCAGTTTCAGCTATAGGGATGCACAACGGGTAGGGTGGGTAGGATATGGCCCATTTCGCCACCCTACCCGCTAACTGGCGGGTAAGAAAAATTTTACCCATCGCCCTACCCGCCATTAAACGAGTAATATCCTACCCGACCCGTTAATTGGCGGGTCGGGTAGGATAGGGTGACGGGTATAACCGTTTTTTTTAACAACAGTGCAATAAATCTTGCAAGAACAGTGCTAGTAACATCCAACCTATCTAAATATGTACTGATAATCTAATTAGGGAAAAATGAAAATGAACAAACAAAAGTATTCTCAAGAAACCAGTTCTATTCTTTTCAAAATCGACGATGAATCCCAGCCCAATTCCATGTTCTTCACGTGACCTTGTTCTTCATATAACAGTATCATCACCAAAAGCTTTTCATATTGACCTTCTTCTTCAATCATCATCTATGATGATGGAATAAGTACTAAGATCACCAAATAAATCTGCATACAAGTTATCTCTTGTTAGATTCAGACATAATAGTGAATGATTTGATGCAAAGTTCAGTCATAATACCAACATCAAGTAATACCACCCAAGTTATGCATCTGTTAATGTTTGAAAAACAACAATAACTCAAACACAACTTGACAAGAGGAACTAATGAGAAACAAATTGAAAGGAGGTCACCAACATAAACTGTGCAGTCCCAATTTCACAAAGTGGAATTAAGATATGTCAGAGAGCATCAAGAAAAGATAGGATAAAAGAAAAAGATAAGACAAAAAAAGAAGATAAACAAGTGCATGCTCAGAGATATTAACGAATTTCAATTGGAACAACCTCCCTTGAATTAAAAAAGTACACATGGACTGAAAAATGCACCAAAAGAGAAGCAAAGGAGCATGTAAGGAACCATAAACATGCGTGGTATGTAGGAAGAGCATCAAAAGTGCTGAATCATTCAAAATCAAGTAGTACTGCTATTTTATGCGTGGTATCATGTGACAAGTTGGATAGACATTCTATAGGTGAACATATAATCAGTTTCCCATTCCTATTTTATTCTTGTTCCCTAGATTTGTGAGCTTTGATGTGAACATGTAACCTTCACCAGACTGATGAACTGAAAACAACAACTTTTAACATCTTTTGTTCTCTTTTTCTCTGCAAGCTTGTGTTATATTTTTCTTTGCAAGAGTAATTTTGTCATCTTGTGTTTAACCTGGAGCTGATATTGTCTGGTCCTTGGGAAAAAGACCTGACATTCATATTCGAACTCTACTGTTACGAGACACAACTAGTCTTCTTACTCTACTGCTACACTCTAGCTAGCTAGGATTCAGAGATCAGAGAGAGGGGGATAAATACTCATGAGGAAACCTGATTCTTGACTTGATGGACCATATTCAAAAAGCTATACTTTGTAGATGTAGTACTACTTGTGTGTTCATGGGAAAAGAGAAAAGGAACCATAAACATGTGTGGTACGTAGGAAGTGCATCAAAAGTGCTGAATCATTCAAAATCAAAGGTGAAACATTCTAACTAAACCTGTCTTACATGGACATTGTTGCATCCATTCTTAAATGATAACGAACTTGTAATACCCAAGCTTAAATGAAACCAGATAACTAAAGTAGCTAACTTGTCATATAGTCCCTAAAACTAAGAAATTGCACCACACTACTGGATTAACATACATAGAACGTACAACTACGGAAGACATTGTGAAATGTTACTGACTAAATCTAGGGGGATGGGGGAATGTCAGCATACAGAAATAAATGCATTAACAATAGTGATACTAATGTAAATATGTAATTGGAGTTCAGGCCATTCAGCCATGTCGATTCTTAAATGTAATTGAAGCTCAGGCCATTCAACCATGCCGATTCTTAAATGTTACTGCTAAGTTTTATCACCAAATGCATAAGAATGATGAAATAAGTACAATAACAATAGTGATACTAACGTAATTGGAGTTTGCAGTACATAAACCAAATCTACTTTAGGCATAGTATAATATATGAACAACTCAGTGATGGAGGGAAATCAACACGTGTTCTATTTATCTATTGATTTAATCATCTTTTTCTACTGTCATGAATATGCTTAAATGCTATTTGATAATGATATTCTGGACTAAGTTCTTATCGATCATGAATGAGCAGGGAAAGTTGTATACCTGACTCTAAGATGTCATCCTAATTCTCCTCAGCTCCAAGTGTAGAGGGATCCATGTCAATTGGTGTCCGCAACCAGTTTTGAAGTAAAATTAATGCTTCCACAGTTCGGGGCCTTAAAGAGCTTCGGAAGTGACCCAGTATTCGTTTCCCAGTACTGAAAGCAGATTCACTTACAACTGACGAGACGGGAATCGCAAGTATGTCTCTTGCTATGAGTGACAGAATATCAAACCTTGCAGCATTGATTTTCCACCAAGTCAATATATCAAATTTTGAACCTTGTTTCTTGTCTTTTGTTGGTGAGTAAATCTGCTCAGATAAATATCTTTCCACCTCTGATTTGTCAAAATCCTCCATTATAGACAACTGGGTTTTACGTTCTTCTCTATGTGCCTTATGTTTTTTCTTTCTATGTATCGTAGAACTAGAACTCTCTTGACTAGGACTACCACCACTTTCACCTACAGATTTTGACGAGGCTAACACACTTCCAACACCTGTATATTCTGTCTTATAAGCTGTATATAATTCACTGAAATCCTCTTTCACTTTATCTAAACATTGTTTTACCAATCTTTGTTTCATCCAAGGAATATCATGCACAATCAAGTCTTCTAATATTACTTGCAATCCACGTTCTTTTTCTCTTAGATCAAGAAGCACGACAATAAACAATAAAGGATTCATGTTTTCATACTCGCCCCAATACTTGTTGTACTTTAGTAACATCTTCTCACCCATATGTGTGACACCCCGGTTTTCGGGGCCCGGATCCCACGCCCGAAAACCCGAGGTGCTACTTGGATACCATTGCCGAGGCCCGACTACTAAGCCCAGGCTCATAAAATAATTCATTTGGGCTGATTTAATTATGTCCGTTTTAACATTTTTATAGCAGCGGAATACTAAGAAAATTATTAAGGTAAAATCTGACTGTAGATTTAACCTAATTTGAAAGCCACCGGAAGAAAAACACATTTTGGTTCTCAAATAAAAATACTAACACCGTTCAAGTCTTAAGATTAATTAATAAGAAACGATTTCAACCCCAAATTGTAAAACTGAAAACAGACCAATGTGGATTACTAGCATTTTACAGGCTTCATGCGAGTTCCAAAATTTATGATAACTAATTTTTTATCTAATCTTTAGTTATGTTCAATTCAGAAATTCTGTCACAGCGGATACATAAAAATTCATTTAGGGACATCTAACCTTTAACTTGTCGTGATTTTTAACCCACATGAACACTAAAGAACTATAGTTTACCAAAACAATTAATTTTACCGTTAAACATTCCAGATTTAATCCAAAAGAATCGCATGTTTAAGGAAGAATCATAAAACAAAAACAGACATCAATTAACTCCAAGAATTTTACTGAACCCAATTCAAATCCAAAAAATATTACGATTATACATTCTGAATCCTAACTGAGTATAGCTCCATTCATAAATTTTATATAATTTTAGATTATCTTAAGGACCGTTTGACCACAGTCAAACGTGCAGTTGACTAGAACTGCAGAAAATCAAAACTGTACCATTCTGTTTTATAAAAATTATATAAAATCACACACAACTCCAAATTGGATGCGGTTTGTCATTTTAAAAAGATAAAATATACATAAATATTTTTACAGAAGAGACCAAGATCTAAAAACCAATATATCGTAGTTCTAAAATAGGATATTTATGAGATATTTAAACCAATCGGATATCTTCTGGATTTAACAATGGTACAAAGAATTATATTAAAAATACGTATACTACATATAAAAATCTATAATTTTCACAAAATGTCCCTTACGATGTTTTACATTTGTTACAAAAAAAATCATATCAAAATCTTTTGGGAATTTAAAATGATAAATAGACAACTCAATACCAAACAATATTTTACAGCTTTGAATCTAAGACTAATTACATCTTTGAACTAGAGTTTACGCATAAACAACAAATTTAAGGATCTAAAAAGTTTCTCTAGGCTCCAAGTTGATCAACTCCTTGTCATGCGTCAAATATGGAATTTTTTGTCATAATACGACGTGAGTTGTGACACCCAGTAGGAAAAGAAGCAACAAAATATTTTATACAACATTTTTAAATTTCTTTTAAAAAACATCTAGCATGATTAACAACACATGGAAACACCTCATCCATAAACAATAATAAATTCAATCAATCTGCTCGCCCCAGGGAGCCCCACGTGGGTTTAGGGAAACAAAACCGTTCCCAAGGATATCTCGTATCCCATCAAAAAATATAATACAACAATAAATTCAATCAATCTGCTCGCCCCAGGGAGCCCCACGTGGGTTTAGGAAACAAAATCGTTCCCAAGGATATCTCGTATCCCGTCATAAATAATTTTTAAGAATCACAATCTATGGACCGCAGCCCAACATTCGTAACCATGCTCATAACATCGATTATCATCATCATCCATATATTGATGAAAACTTGCAAACATAAATTTAATTAAAAGAAACTTAAATAAAAAGAAGATTTTTAATTGTGTTGCGCCTACCTCAATTCCATACCGAAACGATGTTGGGAATGACATTGATAAAATAAAAACACCATTTATAGTTCTCTGAGGAAAGGAAAATGTATCCAGTTCTTTTCTTCTATGTTTATTCTAACCTAAACGCTAATGAAATTTTCTTCCCCGAAGCCACTCCTCTTGGTTGATACGAGTATATATAGTTAAAATTGAGTGAACAGTAGCATCGTTAGAAGTCTTAGAGTGAACAATAGCTTCGTTAGAAGTCTTTGAGTGAACAGTAGCGTCGTTAGAAGTCTTTGAGTGAACAGTAGCGTCGTTAGAAGTCTTTGAGTAAACAGTAAAGTTGTTAGAAATGTAGATACATTTTCTTCTAGCATGACTTTTTCCTTTTACCAAAAACACGTTAATGTGTAAGAAGAGAAGAAATGTTTTCTTTTAATTCTTTATCTTCTTATAACCTTGATAAATACCTCCTCTGAGAGATGAATAAAATTATCCAACATATTGTTGACGAACCTTAAGCTTTTGACACTAGCCCTATCAGAAATTGACACATGGCAAGAATTCATACAAGTCTTCAACATTCGGTCCATATGAACCTTCGTGTTATTATGAAAATCCCTTAATGAAGATATTAATTTTTAATTTTTAAAATTAATTCTTGGTCGACAAGTGTCAATTTTGGTAACTAAAATATACATAATCAAAAGTATTCTTTCCTCTTTAATTGGAAACTGGATTATGCTTAAGCTAGCCGTATATATTTGACTAAGGATTCCTTTCCCTGATTGAAACCAAATCTATCTTGTTGTTATGGATTGTCAAGAAAATTAACTAGCTAATAAAAACTTGACTAGTGGCGCTCAAAATAAAATTTTGTTAAACAACTCATATTTGGTCAAATCTTTCTGGTATTTCTACACATGATTATAGCCCACCTGGTTTGAAAACTCATAATGTTAAAGAAGACCACATTTTTGGCTACATTAAATTAAATAGGTTCTTCTAGATGATTAAAACTCAAAGTCAAATTTTGTAGAAAGAAAACGACAATCAAGTATCATGTTTTGTGTGTGTTATTTCATTTTCTAATCTAATTTTCTAGTTATGCTCTAGTGCTCGGTCAACCTTGATGGCTTGATGAAATATACATTCCTGTATGTTATTAATTTTGGTCAATAATTTAATAATTCTTAATATCTACCAACCAATGCAAAGTAGCTAAGTGTCAAACTTGTTAACTAACAATATTCTTTACCAAAAACTAAGAGATCTCAATTTTCATTTTTCAACCGACTTGTGTGACTGAATTCATTATGTAATTAATGGTCAAATTTTCTATTCTTAATTAATCCAAACATGCGCCAAATGTCCATGCATATAATATTCTCCCAATTAATTAGAGTTATTGCCAAAGATAATTTAAACCCTAAAATAAAATAAAAATGAATAACTTATATTCCCACGACCAAGTAGGAGTCCAAAACAAAAATGGAAAATTACCAAAATGCCCCCTTTAGTGTTAATTACGAATTTACCCTTTTATGTAAAAAGACGTAAATGCCCTTTGAAATTGGGACGGGTATTACAATATGGCTTAAGTAAGGATCATAAGATTTTTCCAATCAGTTAAATCTCCACGGACATCACTAATTTCCTCCAAAAATGTATGCGAAGTGAGAACTCAACAGTGGCTTCATAAAACACATGTAGGTTAAGGATGGTTAGTATCTGATTTTTATAGATGCGGATAGTGCTAAAGGTACTAATGAATTAACAATGCGGATAGTGATAAAGGTTCTGGTTAGCGAGTCTAATAACACCATTTCCCCAGAAGTCAAAGGAACTGTTAATATTTATAATTGTTTTTAAAAATGTCTGAATTTTCTTACCAGATTTCTATATTTTGTTTTGAAATACTAAATATCTAGTCGAAGTTTATATGTTGATTACATTTAGTAATTAGATGCACAGAACATATGAAGGCCAGCACCCAGAAGAGATTCAACAAAAAGCAGAAAACAGAGATGTAAGCTAAACAAATCCAAACTTCTATGAGTAGCTGCCTCTTCACCTATTGAAAACTTCAAAACGAATATAAAAACTACTGCACAAAACGGAGATACTATATTTACCACCTTCACAGTAGTTACACTTCTCCCATGTAATACCAGATTCATCAACACTCTTTTCGAAATGATCCCATACCCAATATGTTCTCTTCTGCTTCATACTTTCTCTGACCTCAGTTTGAAAAGATGGTGGAGGTGGCGGAGATACAACAACTCTAGCCCTTTGTTGCACAGATTGAGATGTAGCTTGAGAGGGAATAAGAGCTCTCGTTGACATCACTTCTGTAATCTCAACCATGTTTCCTCACACTAAGCCTGCACAAACTAAGTAAAATTTACTTCAATAACCTAAGTAACAGTAATTCATGGAAACAAATTCATTTATATAAATATCTAAGCTAGTACAAATAATAGACAACAACAAAAATGTTCTGAAAATATCAAAATATTACATGTTAATTCACTGGTTGATAACACGCTGAGAGCCTAAGAGGAAATGGCAACATAACTAATAGTGAAGCATAAAGTTGAAGCTGGAGTAGTAATTTTAGAGGCAATAATAAGAAAAACAAGTGGATATAGACTGTAGGCATGTTTTATGTGCTTTTAAAAAGTCTTAATTCTGACATGGAAAGTAAAATACGCACCCAAGAATATACAAGTCAGCTGGTTCTTCCATGCACAGCCAGTCATCTATCTTTAGATCTTCAGATGGATGTCGTCCAGCCACGTTCCATGTCCCTACAGTTACCCTAAAGAAAACAAGGAAGGACAGTGTTTATTCAAGAACTTGATAAAATGAAAGTAACAAAGGACTCGAGAGACTAGTGCATACCTCACTTCTTTTGTGTTTATGTACTGAAGACGTAAAGTTTCTGATTTTCCTCTTATATATTTTAATCGATATTCCTTGGGCTTAAACCCTGAAAGAATCAAATATAAAAATAAGAAAAACTGAATCTGAAGAAATATGCTGGTGGAGGGGGAGTGCAATAAAGCATAAAAATTCCGTTTACTGGTTTCGTTGAACAAGCTTAAAGATGTTGTCTCACTAACAACAGTTAAGTCACTTTGTATCAAAAGTTGGTAGTGTAGCTAGTAGTATAATGAGTTAGAAGGATCCATGAAAAATTCAACTAAAAACAAGAAGACTTGGTATAAATACCGAGAAAAGTCCGTGATCAAGGAATACGTATATGGTTCTCATTTGAACAATATTCTTAACACCCTTGGGAAAATTAGGCAATGCTAGACAGTACTTCTTCATCAAGACTGGGGATAATACTCACACTTAAAGAAATTACCTAAGCAGAACAACATAACAAGCATGAACATATACGTATTAATAGTCATCAAGTATGTATGCAAAAACTATGTGTGCACTACCATTCATAGGACATACTGCACTATAGATTATCTGCATGAATTTAATAAATCCTATAATTCTAATTTACAACTGCATTCTTGTAACACTAGAAATTGGAATCGAGCAGAAAAAGAACAGTGTAATGCGTGATAAGAACTGCGAAGTAAAATAAAGAATTTCCCACACAGAACAACGACGGAGATTCACAGATTTAAGCTGCTTACTTCGTATTGGCTACCCAAAAATGTCACTAGAAAGTAGAAACAAATGACTAATGTAGGACACTTTAAGTCACCAAAGCCCTTTGGATCAACAAAGCAGGTCCAATATACCAAGTATTTAATTCAATGTTTTGATTGGCTTTAGCAGTGTTCAACAACTCAGTAAATACACTTTTACGAACAACAATTTAGCCATCTAATCGCAAGCTGATGCAAGGATGATTTTCACTGTGAACTAACGCACATGATAAGTAATATGTTGTGCAAAAATCAGGTTAGTGAACTTCTTGAGCTTCAAATGAATGTGAATGAAAATCGGTAAAGTCGGTAAATATGGTTTCACATTTCGTTTCCAATGTTTAACTTTTCAAGGTCGGGTCGGTTTGAATCGGTTCCCAGTTTACCGACCAAAAAAAGCATCACCAGAATCAGTTCAGGAAGGAATTTCATCCTTCCTCTCTCAATTTCAACAAAAGCTTCCAAAACTCTTATAGTGACACACTTTACTCAATAATATTGATATTCCTGTATACAGATATAATTGCGTTGCTCAAAACATGCCAAGTTCAGGCACATATGAACTGTTCAACCCATAAAAACAAAATAAAATAAAAATAAACAGAGATCGTCATTTATGCATAGAAGCAAAATCATCATGACATTTAAATATTGACATTGACATGCATGTAATCAAATAAATTTCTTTGTGTATCACCACCAACATTAAGTCAAATCAACATCTTTTCATTGATGTTGCTCATTCTTCAAAAGACAAAGCTGTGAAAGAAAAATCTACCCATCAGAGATTAATCAATTAAACAATTAATCAACACACAAACCAAACAAAAAAAAACGAAATCAAACTAAACTCTACTGATTAATGAAATCAATCAAAAAAATCCAAATCAAACTAAAACCCATTAATAAGAAATTAATTGAAAAATGTATCAGAACATCTAAATCAAACTAAACCATTTTTTTTAAGCATGAACTAAACCCCACTAATAACAGTACCTTAATCAAAGAAAATCAATCAACAAATCCAAATCAAACTAAACCCTATTAATTACAGTACCTCAATTATCGAAATGAATCAATAAATTTTTTCCCTTCCCTGTAGAATCCAATTGATTATCAACCAAATCAGGAACAGTAAGTTTTCAATTGATTATCAACCAAATAAGGAATAGTAAGTTTTCAATTAGATGGACGAAAGTTGAAGATGAGAGTCGCCTCTCTGTGACTATTGCGGAGAAAAAAATAAGAAGAAAAGAATAGAGTAAAACACACTGGAATATAGGAGGCTAGATAAACTATTTATATGTAGGGTATTATAGTTTTTTTAGCCATTGGATGGTTGATCAGTCGGTTTTGGATAAAATCGGTCGGTATTTGTGTGCAACCGAGAAGCACCGCAAATCCGTCGGGTTTATGTAACATATACCGTACGGGGCCGTTAGATCAATCGGGATCAGGTTGGTTCGGCTAATTTTTTGTCGGTTCGGGAGGTTTCACCGGTTTGGACGGGTCCATGTGCACCCCTAGTTTTACCCGTCATCCTACCCATTTAATGGGGGTAAAAAATCTCTAACCGTCACCCTATCCGCCAAATAGTGGGTAGGATAGGATACGGTTAAAAAACTGGCGGGTAGGGTAGGATTGGCAGGTATGGATAAGGTATGTGCACCCCTATGAATCAGCTGCATTACTTCACAACTCTACCAGTTTTTCTCCTCCTCCTAAATAGAACCACCAACTCCTGACTGTAACCACCATCAATCTATGGTAAACAAGCATTCCCCATTACCTAACACATTCAACTCTGTTCATCACTAACTTCTACCACCACTGCTTCATATATTCCATCTGTAGCAGCTACACTCAAGTTTCCTGCTCAACTTCAATTCAAGCACCAACTACCACATCAACTTCTTTTTCTTTTTCTCATAACCACAACCACCTGTAACACGGCTATCTCAGTCACCACCAGTGCATCAACTCCAACCCTGAATTCTTACACCTAGCCATTGCTCCTGCTTGACTCAACCAGAACCACCAGCTATCACCAACCTTTCTGTAGTTCACAACTCCATAATCTCACCTGCAATACAACCCATGGCAGCAACAGCAACAGCTGCAACTCATTCTAGTTAACAGCAGGAACAATCAGTCACATTCACTCCATTTCAGTATCAGCTTCATAAGAAACAACACCTGCAACAACTTGAGCCTTCTTAAGCGTACAGTTCCAGCTCATAACCAGTTACAACATCACCCATCTTCTCTATCATCGCAAAACCTGACCTGAACTGCTAGCTCTCTCACTTCATATCTGCCAATCCATGGCAATAGCATCACCAGTTGCAACTCTAATGCCTTCTGCCGCCGGACATCCACACACAACAACATCATAGCTTCCATTCCCCACTGTAGTTTCACCTCTTTTTGTTGTCTGTAACAGCTACATATCCTACCAACACAGCACCATCTCAGTTCACTCATACATGGTGACTTCTCACCTGAGTCTCCACCGTTGAGCAGCATCAACGTCAGATTCCAGGCCATCTCTAACTGCAGCTTCAGTAGCAGCGACAGACATTAGATCAACCCGCAAATGCAACAGCCAACTTCAAATCTCAGTTCAATATAGTCATGTGCAGTTCAATAGCTACAGCTTCATTAATCATCCCCATCTCTGAAATCATCACTGCCATACAGTCCTGCAGTTCCAGCTTCTTCTCAACTTAAACCACTGATGCAATTCACATCCAGCACCAGTGACCGCACCTGCAGTTGCTTCTTTCCACACTGCAACAACCATTTTACCACCACTTGTAGCTCACACCAATGAACATTTCTTCTCCTACATCAGCATTTCCATTTGAGATCAAACTGCATCTTAACCTGTAAACCTAATACATTCATCTAATCCATACGCCATGATAACAACACTGCACAGCTGCAACACTGATTCAGTCACAAGACCAGCAGCACAATCACACTCAACATCCTGCCATCATTCCACAATCACCAACCCTAACATCATCAGTTTCTTACTAATTCTCCAAAACCCTTCATAGCTGATTTCTTACATGAACAGCATCCGCAAACCCAATTAGTCTCAGATCAAATCTCAGACCACCATTCTCTCAACAAAACCCATCACAGATTCCTGAGACACCACCAGTATCTTCATATTCAAAACCCCCATCAAACCATCACAACAGATTCAATTTCTTCACTGTTTTTACATATTAACATAAACCCAAGCTCTTAATTTCTATATTCAACTCAAATACAGAAACCCTAACCTGATGGTGAATCGATGGCAGTAATTTCAGTATCTCCTTTCTATGATCAGTGTCAATTCGAGAACCCTAACTCATCTCAGCCATCGAACACATTAACCTCTTCCACCACCAGCAGCTTTTTTCACTACCACCAATTTCCAGGGGGTTAGTCCACGAGGGAGTTTGGGGGAGTTTAATATATTTTGAATTTTGGGGATTTTGAGGGAGTGTAAGAGAGTATGGGGAGTTTGAGAGTTTGGTTTTTTGAGTTTAAGGAGTTTTTGAGACTCTCCTAAAATCTCTACTTTTTTGAGAGATTTGGAATGAGGGAAAAATACACTATAAACTCCCTAGAACTCCCCCCAAAACACCAACTCCCTAGCATTCTAATTTTAACGATTAAGAGAAGTTCATATGGCAAAGGCCAAATATCAAAATTTGTTCATCCACGTGGATGAACAAACTCCATTCTCCACTATGAGAAACAAGGAAAAATAAACAAATCTGATAATTTAGGGTCCCACTAGTGATTTTATTAATATAAACTAATAAGAGTTGGGTCCTACTAATCATTTTATTTATATAAACTAATAAGAGTTGGGTCCCACAAATGATTTTATTTATATAAACGAAAAAGTTATAAATATTAAAATGTTTTTTTAATAGTTAAAAAACAAAAAAAGTGATGTGTGTTTAACTGTTTGTTGTGGGCGACATCTCAGCTGTCTCCAACAACATCTCTGCTGACTCCAGCGACATCCCTTCTGACTCGCGACTTCCCTGCTGACTCCAGCGACATCTTCAAGAGCACCCGTCATTGCACCAGACGCGCGCCTACTGGAATGTCTCAGTGTTCAAATGAACATCCATTTTCTTGGTTTGGTCATCCCATAGCGGGAGCAAAATGAACAAACTCTGAGTTTGTTCATCCCATAGGAATTGCCCTAACAGGGAGTTTAAGAGTTTATTTCAAACTCCCCCACGACTAACGGGGTTTTATAGGGAGTTTGGGAGACTCTTATAAACTCTCCCACGACTAACGGGGATTTCGAGAGACTCCTTCGAACTTCCTCACGACTAACAGGAAAAAACCTAACTACACCCAACTCCCCCAACTCTCTTGAGGACTAACACCCTGTTCATCTCTGAATTTCTCGATTTATCAGTTTCAAAATGGTGTCGCCACTCTTAGGTGTAAAAAAATCCTATGTGGCTTTTTCATTTAGTCATTTAATTTATGGGGTCTATACATAGAGTAAGAGCATCTCCAATGGAATGTGGTGTGCCTCCTATGTGGCAGGGGTAGGAAGACATCTTTTAAAAATTTAAACTCTAGTTTTACCATATTTTTAGGAATTTGAGAAAATTAATCTCCAACCAGCGAATGTCTAGATTACTAATGCAATTTGCTTGTGTTTATCTGATTGGTTAGATATAGTTTTATTTTGTTTTTATTTATTTTTGGATTACTTTTCCTTGAAAAATTGTGACTAGGAATTCTTACATCCTCTAAGAGAACCTCTAAAAGTAGAGGATGTGTTAGAGGATGTGAGAATAACTATCATGCCAACTCATCTCTACATTCAGTTTCACATCACCATTGGAGAAGATTTTTTGGTAAAAGTTTGATAAAACCTACGTGGTCTTAAATATAGGAAATTGTCTAGGTCTGGTTGGAGATGCTCTAAATATAGGACCTCATATCTAAAAAACCATCTCCAATAATAGGGATTTTTTTTGAAAAAATAGTGAAAAATATGACGTGGAGGTGGAGCCGGAGGTGTAGATAACACTTTCTTGAACACCTTCATATTTAGTAATTGGTCCCTCCTAGTTTGTAGGACCCTACTATTGGAGATGGATTTATGCCATACGGGGGTCTAAAATCTTATGTGTCACTAAAATCCAATAGGATTTTAGACCCCAATTAACATAAATCCATCTCTAATGGTTGGATCCTACAAACTAAGAGGGATGTGAAAATAAATATGAAGGTGTTAAATAAAGTCTTATTTACACTTTCACTTGCACCTCCACGTCATATTTTTATTTATTTTATTTTTTAAAAAATTAGTTAAAGTAAAAATAAACTGTTAAGATTTTATCATACAAAATATTCTAAGGACTACACCCTTCACTATTTGAGATAGTTTTTTAACTATGGGGTCTTATATTTACTATATGTGTAAAATCTTCTAAATAAAAGTCTTAATTAGACTTCCACGTAGAAGTTTTTACACCCACTGTTGGAGATGCTCTTACAGGCAGAGAAAAAGAAATAGAAGCTAATGATGAAATAAATGAATCCTCTCTGAAATTTAGGTTATCTGTAGGAAATATAATTGATACAGCCACCCAAGTAGAGTGGATAAGGGGAACCCATGACAATTTAAGGCACCCCAGATGTTGATATGAGCTACCAGAGAATGATAACTTCTTTTCCTCCGAGTTTTGGTAATAATAGAGTAAACAAAATTTGGACATGAATATAGGATTAATCCGTAATATAGATCCAGCCCATGAAAAATCGGTTTTCCAAAAGAAAGACCTAGTTACAAAATCGGATTAGTTTCTCCACAAGTCAAGGTTTCCGATTTTGGAAGATTTTCCTAAAACTAGTTATTTTCGGAATTTGACATCTTTACTCCTTATAAAAGAAGATTATCTTGTGTTGTTTTTACAAACTGCCTGGGAGAAATTGTCCGGAACCGAAACTAGGTTATTTCATATTCCACTGATTTTTGGAAGTATGAGAAAAAGGAAATCAAGAAATAATGAATCTTCTGATGGTCGTGTAAAATACGATGATATTGAAAGGATCAGATTCCCTTACAAAATAGAAGATGAACATGAACTCACCTTGTTTGTTGATAAATCATGTTTTGAGAAATAGTATTTTAATAAATTTGTATACATAAAAAGGTGGATTATTTTTTCCTGATCCTTTTCCTCTGAACAATACCGATTTTTCCGAATTCTGTTTGGTTTTTTCAATCTAGTTTTGTATGGTTCACTTATTACTAGAGCACCGCTGCCACTGTGGGGAAGGTCGGCCGAACAGAAAACAAATAGGCCAAATTGAAAAAGTGAAAGTATCACTTTTCCTAAAACGGAGGGAGTACATTGTTTTATTAGTTGCAACGGAAAATTAGTTGATGTATAAACCAAAATATGGCTGCATAATGTATTATGCATCCTTTGTGGTGGTTTGCATAATGACTATGTATTCAATTTTCAAAAATTATGCCTAAAAGGATAAACACCTCTGAATTTTTCGTAAAAACTCTAAATTTGATATTGTTGTTTGTACATATTGTGTAGATCTCTTTAAAATCTTTAAACGAGATAAAATTTGTAAAATTCCAAAGAACGTATTTTTAGATATGTTATATTGTAGTTTGCTTGCCAATTATACCCCTAAAAAAATAGGATACATAAAAAGATATAGTAATTGGACTAAAATTAACCAAAATTACTATGTATAACTAAAATTATACATAGTAATTTTGTCTTGTGAAAAAGTAACCAAAAATTTAATCACACCAAACCATTTCCAATATTTTTATCAAATTGCACATTTGCGTTAGGTTTCATTTTACAAAAAAATTGGTCGTAAAAGAGACTCCCTCTCTTCGGGACTTTCGGGCTCACCAGTCGGTTGGCCCAATTATTTTCTTATACCCTAATTTTTCAATTTCTTATACGATATCTTGGGTTTTGATTCAATTTTACTTCGAATTAGCATGCTTGGTTCAAGGAATTAGATTATTGGTAAGCCAATTCCAGGGAATGTGGCCAATTCCTTGAACTAAACAACCCAAATCAACTATGTGTAATTGAGAACTTTGGTTCCTAGGAATCTAATTCCCTACAAAATAATAGATTTCAATTGCATTGATATAATAGTGTAGTGAAATTGGATTCTAGGGTAAAAACAAAAGTAATTGGATTACCTCAACCAAACGCTAATTTTTTGAATTTGAATTCAATTCCTTGGAATTCAATTGCAGGAATTGGATTACCCTATGATTGAATTCCTAGGAATCCAATTCTTCCAACCAAATGAGGTGTTAGGGTTCTAATAAGATTCGCAAGATAGTTTGTAATTTTCGGGTCTTAGGTTTGGGCAGAGTTAAGGTTTTCTGGGTTTAGCGACTTCTGTTTTTTTTTCTCCTCCTCGTCCATTAACAGTACTAATAAGAATATTTTCAAATTTGAGGATGCTGATTATTGTGGTGTAACAAGAGATCTAGCTACAAATTCTAAGCATGTTGCACAGTTGAAACTTGAAAGAACTTTGTGCTGAAACCATCTCCAAACAGAGGCTTTTTTCCAATTTTTCCAATTCAGAGTAACTTTTCTTCCTTTCAATATTTATGTATTGGGTTAAACTTATCATTAATAGCTTGTAGTTTAGTATCTGAACATTGGCTTATTAATTTTCTGTTCTTTTAATGAAGGCTGAGAAGAGCAAAGTGGCAGCAATAACCTCATTCAGAGGAAATCTGTCTTCGCTAGCCTCATTTTATGGTACAACTAACTCAGGGAGTGTGTCAATTGGATGGATTTCAGAATCCCGTTTGACTCATACTGTAATTGTGTATATTTCATGTCTATGAAAAGGATAAACCAAAAAAAAAGGAAAAAGGTATTGAAAATTTGGATAAGATGATATTTTTCGTGTAAGTTAAGGTTCTTTGGCTGTTGGACGCTACTTTGAAATTTTACTGCTAAATTTCGTTGTTGATGTTTTTCAAAGATGAAAGTGACACAAGATGCTTGATTCCCCAGTAAACTGTGTTAGTAATAGGAACGGGAAGGAACTGCTGTGCAGGGCCGTCTTAGGGCGTAGGCGATTTAGGCGGTCGCCTAGGGCCCCAAAGTGTTGGGGCCCAAAAATATTTTGTTTACAAGTGAATTACTAACAGTTGTAAGTGTTTCTCAATGATTATGTTATATTTACAAACATAACATACATTTTTAACAACTATAATTGTCACAAAATGTTTTGTAACAGCTAAAAGCAACTCTTAGTATATGTTAGTTATCGATTTTTGGATGTTTTATGCCAAATTGGAAGTATAGGACCCGAAATCTAACCTAAAAAACTAGAGAAAAAAAATCAACGGCCTTCGGGCGACAAACTAATTCTAAATTATCGCTTTTAATAGTGTGCAAGCTAAATCTAACCTAAAAAACTAACTCAATATCACATAAAAAGGCCTCAAAATTGAAGTTCGCCTAGGGCACTCCGAAACTGTAAGACGGCCCTGCCGCTGTGAAGCAAACTGTATTAGTATTTGTACTTCTAATCTGCACTTATCTTGGAAGCAACCATGATTAGAAATATAAATACTAACCCAGCTTAATTTAAAAACACCGACGCTACCGTGAGCTAAAGCTAATGACATGTAAAATTATGTGAAATCATGGCATCAATTACTCAACTATCTCTTCATGCACTGCATACCCATTTAAGATTTAGGAAATGTTATTCTCTATTTTTTTTTCCTTACTTTGGGTATATCATCCAAAATGTTGCTAGGAAAAGCAAGAAAATAATAGATTCTATAAATGTAAGATGAAGTCATTCTCTCTTATTAACAATGTCGTCGGATAATTGCTTAGCAAACTTAATTACGTTGAATTTTAGTTTGTGGATTTGCTTTGCATAATTATTGTTTTATACCAGTGATCATGGGTTTGTGGGTGTGCTGATAGTTCGTTCCGATTCTAGCAGTGTTGTTGAGGCTTTTACTAACTCTTTAGTCCCTTGGCTAATTAAGCAACGTTGGGCTCATATTCAAAGTGTTTATGATTCAATCAATTTTGAACATACTTATAGGGAGGCGAACTTTGCTGCAGATGCTATGGTTAAAAGAGGATGTTTGCTGAGAAATGGAGAAGGTTTAAGCTATGCTGAAAGACCTTTTTTCCTTTCAAGTATCGAATATCCAAATGTATCTTATTTTCGTTTCAAGTAGTTTATGAGTTTTTTGGAATTTCATGACCTTTTTTTCTTGTAATTTCTTTGTACATATTACTATTTATTAATACAATTTGGATTTACCAAAAAAAAAAAAAAAGGGTTTGTGGGTGTGCATATAGATTGCCTTTGGTTGATTAAATAGAGTGATGATCAGTAGTAAATCTTACTGTCCGGAATCCTTGCAAGCATATGATTTTTCATGTTTTTCTTATATTACATTCTTTGGAAATAGTAATTGATGTTTTGTCTTTTTCTAATTTCATGGGTGGAAAGGCTGCAGTGTTCAGAGGATAGGATAATAATATTGGTTCCTTGATTTACACCTTATTTAGCCAGAGGATAGGCTAATAATATTGGTTCCCTTGGTTTACACCTTCTTTGGGCAGAGGATGTATATCTTCATTCGAGTAGCAAAGTTATAATGTTAATTCAATACGTGCAATGCATGCCCAACTTGATTTTGGATCATGACTGTACTGTTTAGTCTTTAGATTGCAAGTATATTAGTACTGCTTTATCACACTACACAAGGTAGGCTTTTCCTTTCATGGCAACTAAGTGTATCTAACCATTATGGAATTGATTGGGAATGCTTGTAAACCGGCATACCCCGTCAGTAAAAAAACTTCAACTTGATCTCATTGTGAATCAGTACTGTGAGATATAACAATAACCAATAAGAAAAAATTTCCCAAATATTATGGATCCAACCGGCTCAACAATATATCCAAACAAATCCCAACTGAAAAAAAAAAAAAAAAAACTGCTCATGTAACATTCATTGTTTTTGCAATTAAAATCCAAAAAGGAAACCTGACAAAGAAAGCCTAAAAATATGGCATGCACTTATTCGGAGAAAATCAACTAAGAATGAGTCGGAATCAAAAACCTACAATCAAGCAACTTGGAACCAATCTACAAATTATAAGAGAACCTGACAATTCTCATATACATCACTAAAACACGAAAAATTCAAACAACCCAAACAACAATATATGTAAGCTTTAATTGTTGACCAATCTACAAATCATAAGAACAAATCATAAGACACAACTTCAAATAACCTAAACAGTTAGACTAAAAAACAACAAAACAAATTACAACAATGATAGGTGATGTCATTCAATTCCTCGGATTTAGGTTTTATCAATGCAGAGCTTTTTTTTTTTTTTGGCTTTGTGCTCGCCTGATAACATCATGGGTTTAATGTTCGCGGGTAGTTCATCCTTACTACACTGTATATTTACACAATTCTATTCATATTGAAGCTGAAAACCAATTTCGACCCTGGAAATAGTTAGTAATTCATCCTCACCCGCGTGCTTCATGTTTTCCTGAATTCATAAGAAAGGGCCCGATTAGTTGTGTACCTATTTTTTGCTAATTTAGAACTGGGAGTATTTATTATACTTACAGTGCATAACAGTGACATGGTGAGTTATCACAACATGAGATCTTATATCTCTCCGCTAAAATTCACAAATAGAGGTTTCTTAATTTGTATACATGCTTGCTTTGTACGTAAGTTAATGTAATACATGTGACTTTCAATAACCTTTAGAGAGGTTCTTAATTTGCAGTCCACAGAGAGATTTTGGAAGAAGTTCTCAGTTGTGGATTCATTATGAATGGACCCCAGTTAGATGCTCTGCAAGCCTTAAGTCATTCAGAAGATTCACAGAATCATGTTTACTGAGATGCTAAAATTTATCACTCACTGCTGGGTCTCCATTGTTCTTTTGATCTCATGGAAATTTTATCTGCCACAAAGTCATGTGGTAAAACCTAGTAATATCATTTGGCATACTGTAAAAAGATAGTTAATGAAACTTATTTAGGAAGTTAGATCCAAAACTTCTTAATATTCGCTCAACTTCAGCCTTCAGGTTATTGAAATGGCACCATTTATGAACAACATCACCGAGATTAGGTTTGATATAACACAAGAAAGGTGCAAGATCCTCTTCCTGTCATATGACTTGAACATTGTCTGCTAGAAAGAAAGAAAAAAACATGGGTCAAAACTCTAGGATTCCAAATTCATCTAACCCTAAAAAGTGCATGAGACACCAAGAAACCAAAAACACGAATGTTAAATCTAAAACCATATAAGTTCAATTCGCCTTCCGAGGAAGAAGACCCAATCATTTCATATGGAAGGCAACACTAAAGAAACTCATTACTAAGATCCAATGTCCTGTGTGCAGAAGTTTACCTGGTGACTTCTTATATTTTCCGGCCTTTCTATCGCCCAATTCCGAAATAGTTACATTCTTTGTTAAATCCAAAAATAATGTTTATGTATATGCAGTAACATTAGTCGTATATATCACCGAAAAACAACAACCCAATCCTGCGAGTGAAAACTGTCAGCAAAGTGTTTCTTCCACCCAAATTAGTGATAATCCCAAAAGAATTATACAATGAAGAAAAATAAATAACAAAGGAATTACATCCTCCTGCATATATTGGGAAATACGGGATTGACAAAAGAGTAGTTCGCAATACCAAAGGTTAATTACTATGGCGTGAATCCCACATCCTAACTTCTCAAGTTCCTTACAGCTTATCGAGCATATCTGTCCCCTCAGTGATTCCGTTAAGGCACATACAAACACAAAAAAATGAAGGGGAAAAAAGAGAAGATAAACAAACCCGGCTAAATAATTGAACTAACTGAATTCCGCCGGAAAAGTATCTAACACTTATCACCCTACTAATATTAGTGATCATCATTCAAATACCTGTAAGGTAGACCTTCTAAACATCATCAGTGGATTTTTTTGGTTGGGTATGGCCTGCAAGGAAAATCATACATCATTAGCAAAAAATTACCAAAGCATTTCATTATTCAAATAATCAATGATAGGCTCGAGTTGAATGAATCCTAAATCCCGACTTGCATATTGGGAGCAAGCCATAAAAACTCTATATATCTTCACCAAATTCCCTATACTTTACTGACCACCTTGATAAATTAGGTTGATCTTCCAAAACCTGTTAACTATCAATCAACATCAGATTTTGGTGGACTTGCTTATGCACACAAACCATGTGCAAGAAAACTACTACGCAGCGCAAAGGGTCATATCTCAAGCCATTGTTGTACTTCTATGTTCATTTCCAGGTTGTACATTGTACAGATAAATCACATTTAATTCTAACTTTGTCCTTTTGCAATAATGAATAATCCAACATAACTTGATTATAGAATGAGATAAGGCCAAATAAGAAACCATATACTCTGAAGTGGTGTGTGTACGTAGTTGGATTGGACACTATAGAACCCACAACAGTGTTTTTTACATATATTGTTTTGTTTTTTGCACAGATAAAGAAAGTTTGTCCTGCCAGCAACACAAATATAAGAAACAGGTTCGATGATGATCAGTAAGCAATAATATATTCAGTACTTGTTTTATAAAAGGAAGAAAAAAAAAAGATGAGACCCATGCGTATAGAATGATGATTTTGGGAGATTTCTGGCAAATGCACTAAATAAAACATAATCTAAAGATATCCAGCAAGCATTTTTTGAGACCTGTCATAGTGAAGACTTTATGGAACTATTCGGCCACTCCAAGTTTGAATCCCTGATTGCACTCGTACTCGTACATTTTTGTGTATTTGTATGACCTCGTGTCTTGCAAAGTGCCAAAGAACTAATGGCTCAGTGGAGAGGCGATAGTTTTAAATTGGACTTAGCAAAAAAAAGTCATGTCTTGCAAAGTACCAAACTAATTCAAACAAAGGAGCAGTAGACACAATGCATACCTAAGGAATAATTTTTTAAGAAATCGTAGTTGAGCAGAGAGGTGCATGATTGACCAAATTAGGAAATTTGACAGTTGATAGCAAGGCGCAAGACTGAAAATTATATTTGGCAAATTTGTCCCAATTCTGTACAGCTTTCTAAGATGAAACTCTGAAGTAATAACAATCATGTAGATCAGAACACTTTAAATTTAGCGACAGTGGACTTAAGACTATATATGCTTGCAATATTCTCATAGGAACAGAAACCCTGAACCAATAAATTCATCAGATATGTAATTCAAACAAAGGAGTAGCAGACCCAATGTCTAACTAATTTTTTTATTTTTATTTTAAATCTAGGAAAATGAGACTAAGAAGGGGAACCCAAAATCACTACACAATATTCTCACAGGATAAGAATCGTAAAGCTAAGCATTTTTTGGATGAACGAAACTAAAAACAATCACCGGATAGAAAGTGAATGTAAAACGAAATTGGAAGCTAGGGAAAGAAGACTTACTTGTTCGATTGGAACTGATGCTGATTTCGATTGGGATTAACCATTTTATAGAGAGGATCCAATTAATGCTAGGATGAGCGTTTTTTTTTTTTTTTTGAGATTTCAATCTGAGCCTGAACGAAATTCCAACGTAAAGCATTTAGTTGGGCGTTACATACAATGAAGAGTCCTGCTGTCACGCGCGCGTTCGCGTGACAGCAAAAATGAACCCGCAGGTTTAAACCGTCGGATGTTCATCTTAATATTTAGATCAGACTTTATGGACTTTTTAATATTCCTTTCACGGTTTATTCATTGAGCACCCACATATTTTCTTCTTATTTTCAGATAGCCCTCTCTTTTAAACTTAATCCATTTCAAAGTTCAGATATTTGCAGTACTTTCATCTTTCCCATCGTTTTTTCAAACTTTCGTGTAGAAGTACTAAATTTTTCAAAATCTGTAAAGTATTGATAATGACCCATGATTTCAAAAGCAGTTTATCTTTGATTTATAATTTCAATGGATGATTATATCAGTTGGCATGTCAATTCTTGAAACTATAGGTATAAGAACACAATTCAATTCATGGAAGTGGAGCTTTATTATAGATCAAAATTTCAGTTTCAATAAGATTCTAAAAATAATGAGATCTAGTATAATTTGGTTTATGTAGTACCAAAGATTTTACGGGTTGTAAGATGAAAGCAAAACAGAAACAGAAACAAAAAATAATAAATATAAAAACAACGATGTGGTCTTCTAGCATTGTTCATCGAGATTTTAGCCGTCATCCCCTGCTTCAGTTGATGGAAAATTAAAATTAGTACATGTGCCCTAGATTTCAGTAAAATTTATCCATATATTTGTGAAAAGATCTTATGGTCATGGTACATAATCATAATCAGGAGGAATGGAGGATTAATATCTGGATCAATTTTTTTTACGAGTTCTCATCATTTAGGGAAGACGAATTTCTCTTTCTACACAATATTTTGTAACCTTAAATAGCGATTGAGGGTTTAATAAAAATAAAGGAAAATCATAGGGGTGTTAAACAAATAAATTATAAGATAAATATTAGAAATTCAATATAGTTAGATCTACAGATTAGGATGAGCATCCGACGGCTCATACCCGCGATTTCATTTTTATTGTCACGCGGACGCTCGCGTGACAGCACCACTCTACAATGAAAACCCTTGTTACGATTCGTTTTTAAATGAATGCATATATCGTGGGACTGGAGTGACGGGAAGCCATTCGATCAATCAAATCCAGTACGTTTTTATAGGAGGGGAGGGTAGATCACAACCACCAATTGGAAAATCCAATGTATCCTGGCCGCTGGGTGACTCATCAAACCCTCATTGATAGTTGGTTGTTTATTCTGAAAACCATTTTTTACTTTCGAGATTTCAGGAACAACATGCGTGTGGCTTTAAATCGTTCTTAGTTTCTTTAGTATGTAAATTTTTTTGGTTAAACCGTGGTTACGAATTTTGATATTAGAGCTTATGATAGTCATGAAAACGATGGTTCCATGGCAGCAGCACGAACACTTGTGGTGGTGAGGGAACTGGTGCTTTGTGAAACTTCATAGAATTTTTCAACATTAAAGGAAAATTTGATGATGGAAGTGTGCCGAGGTGATTTATCATTGACTATCAATTAACATTTTTGTTGAGGGCAGTATAAAGTATGTTGTTTTCAATTGCACTATGCTTCACTTCATGCATTGGTTTGTGCTGCAGCCAGTGAAAAGTTTTTCTTTTTTTTTTTTGCACTAAAAATTTGATGTGTGATGTTGATAAATGAAGCATAGATTCTTCCTCATGCCTTCTCCATGTAAGTGGCACATACACACAAATACCTGGTGCCATTTACCATGCTTTTTAATTGTTGAAGTTTTGGAACTTTATGAAAAATGGCGTATAAATAGTTTCAATAGGATTTTAATAGAGCAAAGGGCAACGAAATTGCCTATTTCGTGGAAAGGTCCGGGCAGGGATGAACTCTGAAAAAAGGCACAAAAATGTGCGTTTCTGACTCGGTTAACCAGGTGAGTTAACTATTTCTGTTTTATTCCTAACCCACCCTCCCTGATCGGGTTAGTCCATTGACCCTAGTTAGGTACCCAAATAATTTTTTCATCCAGTAGTTCCATGGTACCCAATTTATATTACACGAATTTGCTATTGTCGTACCCACTTAAAAAATTTGGACCTGCAAGTCTAAGGTTGTAATGGAGGTTACAACTATCGGGTTATCACTGTTATTGATTATAAAGAGTTTGCAGTGAGGACATTAGCTAATGGGTATGGAGGTCAAGCTTTTACAATTTCTGGGGATGCTATCGTGTTCTCTAATTATAAAGATCAAAGACTCTACAAGCAGATTATTGGAGGTTTGCTTTCTTATTCCTTTTAGAACAAAAATGGATTGCTTGATAAACTACGGTGACTTACTTGAAATTGTAATCTTCTTAACAACTATCCTGCTATCTCTGCTTGAGATACTACTAGTACTAAGGATTGTACTTGACGATTTAGATTATTTGTCTACATCCACTCCTAGGTTTTTTATTTGGTGGAGCATGCTTTCAAAGGGAATAGTCTGTGTCTCCTTGTTTTACATATTTGATATGCCTATCCTCGAGCGGCCCAGTTCCTTGATATGAGATGAGAAACTGCTGTTTCTTGGATTTGTAAATCAACTATTAGATTCGCACGGGAAAAACTATGAATTGTTTATCATACCGAGAGTCAGCAGATTAACATTTCCTTTGTCGTTAGCAGATTCCTCTCCCTTGCAAATTACTCCAGATTATAGTGGATCTCTGGTTCGTTATGCAGATGGAGTGTTTGATTCACGCTCCAACAGTTACATCACAGTGATGGAAGGTAGGATACGAAAACGCATTTGAATTGAATCTAACTGAAATGTAATCTATTTTTATTGCTGGTGCCATTCCTAAGCTCGTGACGAGTTATGTTTTCCTTTGATGCAAAAGCGAAAAATGATCAATGTTATCTGCCAAAGAAATTGATTCATACTTGGAGTGGTCATGCAGAGGGTGTTTCTAGTGCAGCCACAGAGTGGTCATACAAATATTTACACGGGATTTCGTCAAGGACTGGGGTTTACTTCAGTTTGACTCCAAAAATCCTTGGCTAAGAAATGAACTAATGCTTCCGGAAATCCATTTACTACTTCTCCATGGTACTGAACCTTGTTTTTAGACTGGACTGGCTACAAACTGTTCTTCATTCGAACTTCGGAGGCCTCGACGTCGGAGTAATGAGTTTATTTTTAGCTGCACTTGAAGTCATTCGACGTGGTCAATGGAAATTTTACAAGTAAAAAGAGTTTGCAGTGAGGACATTAGCTAATGAGTATGGAGGTACTCATTGCCAAGCCTTTACCAACCAAACAGGCGAATGTTCTACGAGAAAAATGCATCCTTGTTGCTAAGCTACTCACTGCCAACCACAGTATCTTTGAGATAATCCAAGTGTTTCATAGATATCCCCAGCAGGGAGTCATAATTTATGGCTTCTAGCTAGAACTACAAACCAAATCTTCCCACACATTCTTAATTCTTTTGTTGCTAAATCACGTAATTTTATTTATCTTTAGAAAAGGATACAAAAGTTGTTTCACTGTAATGGCTAAAAAGGAAACAAAAATGAATAACCAAAGCAATTACTAGCTATAGAATCTATAGTAAACTGTACCCAACAATTCAACCTGCACCAGAGAACCAGAGTTTCCCATATTCACAACTTCCTCTCCAGCCTTAAACCAGATTTCGCTAGAGAATCTGCAGACAAATTGATTCCCCTGTAACAATGCTCAAAATCATATCCTCCAAATTAACTTTAGCAGTATTAAATCTAGCATATATACACCAGGGACAGTTCCCTTTCTGAAATCACAAACTGCAACTTTTGAATCCGACTTGATAATTAATCTTGACAACCCCGACCTGCCCATTCAATAGCCATCACCTATGCCCATTAGAGATGAAACCCAAAATCAGGTGGGTAAGTAAATCAATAAATGAAAGAAAATATAACGCAAAAAGACTAAAAATCAGTGACGGTGAAGGAATCTTACAAAAGACTTCATAGTCTCGAGCTCTTTATCATGTTTTTGCTGGAGTTTCTTCTGTAGAGCCTGTTTCTCCTCAGATATTCTGATTCTCCTTGCGCGGATTTAAGATTGCAGGTCCAAAATTTTAAATGATAACCCGATAGTTGTAACCTCCATTACAACCTTAGACTTGCAGGTCCAAAATTTTTAAGTGGGTACGACAATAGCAAATTCGTGTAATATAAATTGGGTACCATGGAACTACTGGCTGAAAAAAATTGTTTGGGTACCTAACTAGGGTTAATGGACTAACTCGACCAGGGAGGGTGGGTTAGGAATAAAACGGAAATAGTTAACTCACCTGGTTAACCGAGTCAGAAACGCACATTTTTGTTCCCTTTTTTCAGAGTTCATCCCAACCCGGACCTTTCCACGAAATAGGCAATTTCGTTGCCCTTTGCTCCAGTTTCAATAGGATTTTAATACAACAAATTGTAAGCATTTGCACAGAAGTTTCCTACCCCCAGTGCGTAGCACGAATCTAGTGAGACTAATAAAGGCAACAAGGCTACAAACATTATTAGGAAAGCCAATCTAACACAACATGCAAAAGTTGGATGAAGTTTTGTATGTTCAAAGAACTCATTGATGTATCATATGGCAACGTTCAGAACCATAACTGAATAACACAAGTTGGTACAATCTATTACAGCTTGCTGCTGTTACCTGTACATCATCTATTTCTCAATGAATATATCATACTATAAAAAATGGAATACACATATTCTCAGTCTGTATATTATTCATAAAGCTCATCGAAACCGAAAGGGTATCAGTTTAATCTAGCCTTTGAAAATTGATGGAGTTGAATAGCCTCCATCTCCCTTTTAAAAAAAAAAAAAAAATCTCCCCGACATCCTACCTAAAATACAAATATCTTTACTTAGAAACTGTGGAATTATGTATACCAGTTTACAAGAAGAAAAAGTGGCCTTCTACCATATGATGAAGGATCTGGAATGCTGCTAGGTTACCAAAGAGACTTGTGTCACAACCTTTACTCTTCCAAGAGATTAACAAAATATGAAAGTATATCCTCTATTAAGAAATCCATGGCTATTAACAGCAGCAGCATCCTCGGCATACTTCTGTATCTGAAATGAAAACTTTGATGTCAAACTCTAATAAGATTGGTGCTCAGCAAAGATGAGATCATGCCATATATGATAGATGTTTTATCTTTTCAAAAGTCGGTCATTACTGTTTATCTTATATACTTGGAATCACCAAGTCATGAGGGCTTTCATGAGCAAGACATGTAGTTTTTGTAAGTGGCTGCGAAAAGTTACCTATAAAATATCATGACCATCATGAAATGAAAACTTTGATGTCAAACTCTAATAAGATTGGTGCTCAGCAAAGATGAGATCATGCCATATATGATAGATGTTTTATCTTTTCAAAAGTCAGTCATTACTGTTTATCTTATATACTTGGAATCACCAAGTCATGAGGGCTTTCATGAGCAAGACATGTAGTTTTTGTAAGTGGTTGCGAAAAGTTACCTATAAAATATCATGACCATCATGATAGAAAGAAAAGGTTGGTAGATGAAAAGGACTTTATATGAGGCTAAAATTGACCATAATAGACTGCTTACTGGAGGATATACCGAGCAGAAAACTCACCCTCATTTTCATGTCAAAAAGACAACTAAAATTCTCAAGTATCGACGTCTTGATCCTCCATCTCCTCAAGGATAACATACTTCGCAGCTACATTTTTGGGTGATAACCCAGATTCATCAATTACACTAGTTAGCCGTTCTTGATGCTTTTGATATCTGGAAATGGATTATAAATAGGTAAAAATAGAAAACCAGTATACATAAATTTAAGTCATCTATTATGGTACAAGGGAATGAACCCACTCTACTGAGATTTAAGTCAAGTTCCACCCATCAGGTAAGCTGCGCTACATGAAGCTATGTAGTTATTTATGAACCATAATAATGCAATTCAGTGTTTATTTGAAGAAGAAAAAAACACAAAAGAAAGCCACTATAAAATATATATATATATAATTATAAACTGTTGGTCATAATTTCTGCCAATCTGCCTTCTTAACAGTTAACAATCAGTTTAAGAAGCCTCGTAGACAACTACTTTGGGTTGCACAAAAAAGAACTGCAAACAACTACGTAACATTTTCGCTACATGAATATTAGGGTCAATTACTTACTTGTACCAGTTGAATAAACTGACACCAAAGATTATTATGAAGAGCCCAACTCCCTTCAACCAGGTAAATTTGTCATGGAAGTAAAACACCGCAACCTGAACATATATCACATACAGAGGTCAAAGCTTGGTCTCTTTTTAGATAAATGGATAGTTACATAAAGATTTAGCAACAACAACCATCAATAGAAAACTTCACAGGCTGTAGCTACTAGCTACGCAAGACAAGTATGTGAAAAGAATTATCATGACAGAATAGCTCTCCAGGAGGATATGCAGGAACCCATTGAAAAATGATAAAAGTTGGACAGATCATTAAGATAAAGACTAAAAAGAGAGCGCATATTGTATACACTGTCTTAAGAGAGCATTAATCAGAGTCGCGCAGCTCCCCCTTCTCTTAGCTTGAGTTAGGCTCTACCAAGATAGGGGAGACTCTGTTTATCAATTCTTGCATTAACGATACTTATAGTCTAAGTAGAAGAATGCATCATTCTCGCACATAGGTCGTTCGCCACCCTATAGATAACTAGGCTAAGTCTCGCAACATGAGCAAATTGCTGGAAGTTTCAAAATAGCAATCATTTTCATGTCCAGAGATTCAGCAAGAGTTTCTAGCACTAATTACAACTATATAATCATAATTTTGCTCCTTTCCTCACTGAAATAGATCTCCGGATTTTATATTTCTTGCTTGTTTTCCTCTGTTTTTGTTTCTAAAACAAGAATTCTAAATAGACCGAGTAATCAGACACTTCCAAAACCGACCCACTCACATTCGTTTGGGACCTTCCAGTTCACCCCCAAAAGGTTAAAGCTCCCCTAAATATAGGCCTTAGTGTTTTGGGGGGTATTTGAGAGGTCTATCTAGAACCTCTCTGTATAAAAATAATACCAGAAATCACTGCAAGGTATGCATGAGATTCCATACATGCAGTTTTGAAAAGTGGGAATGTTATAAGTACCCTCCATTTTAGTTGACCTTGCACAAATATCCCCGAGAGGTAAAAAATAAATTTTTTTGAAGTCAACTTATCAAAGTTGCTTCCACTTTTGGAAGCAAAACTTTTTAAAGAGGGGGGCATTTTATTATGTTTAATAAGGGTATATTTTAAAAGGTAGATTTTGAGGGATATTCAAATAAGAGGGGTATTTTATTAAGTTTAATAAGGGTAATTTTTTAAAAGTTGGATTTTGAAGGGTATTTAAATAATCATCATGCAACTCATCTTGTAACTCAAAACTAAAATATTCCATTCCAAGAAGGTCATATAATATGATAATAACTGCAAGGATATACAAGATATATAATACTCCCTCCGTCCCAAATTAATTGAGCTATCTGTAGTTTGCACAATTATCAAGGCAAAGAGAAAAGGAAAGAGAAAAGGAGAGTATGTTTAAGTATTTTTTTACGATTATACCCTTATGGATAATAACTAGTAAAACTTAAAAATGATTTATCTCTTAAACTATATCACGATTTTTCGTAAACTTTATACCGTTGAAAAACGTTTTAAAACAATTACGTAACGAATATAAACATGACTATCAAATTATACATATATTTCTTATAGTAACAATAATCAATTAAAAGGGTAGTTTTAGAAATATCCTCTTGATTAGTGAGATAGCTCAATTATTTGCGGGACAAAATTTAAAACCAATTAGCTCAACTAATTTGGGACGGAGGGAGTGTAGACTGTAGATTAGATCTAATAATAATAAATATATGAAAAAGTATGCATACCAAAATAGTGACAACTTCCTTGACGACTCCTGCAATTGTTACCGTTACTGCACTGGTCGCTGAGACAAGAATGTATTCTGTTAAAACCTACAAAAGACGACGTCCAAGGACTTTTATATGAGATAAATGTGGGATAGAGAAAAAGAGGATTAGCAAAATTAAACAGAATATATGATTCTCTTCTAATGGGTTGTGAGAAAGACCCGAGACATCTCTGGAGAACAATCACAACCACAATATGATTTTCGTTCACTGAAAAAGAAACAGTAAAACGAGTATTCACCATAAAGAAGGCTAGCGTTCCGCCAAGAAACATCAACAATGCACTTCGAAAGACATGCCATGAACTATTAAAGTAAATATTCTTTCTGAATTCATCCCATGGATCCATAGCAAGAGAGAGTATAGCAGTTGCCACAGCCATCACTGGAGTAACATAGCTCATCAGAGTAAGTGGGTTCTTTAGACCTGTAAAATCCAAGTACAAGCAACTCAGAAACTTTCTACAAGATACCATCCTTCGACATAACCAGGACTAGCAAGGCTCCATTTTCTAAAAAAAAGTTATATACAAGTTTTAACCAGGGAATATTCATGTACATGCTGGTCAAGGCATTATTTAACTTTGATTGTTTCCTAACTACAAATGGAAATATATTGGAATAGGAATACCAAAAATTAAATTGCTTACCATAAGTTTCTTTCTTCATTTCAGTTTAGGAATGGTGAACAAAAAAAAAAAAAAAAAAGGAAATGTCAAAAGCTGAACCCAGAATAGGACAGACAAACAAAGAAATATAGAACATCACACTAATAAATGGAATATTTCGGAAGCATGAGTGAGCTGTCAAAAATTTTGAAATTAAAAGCATGAAAGTGAAATATGCAAGGTAAAACAGAAGGAAGTCACACCTGCAAAAGAATCTGAGTCATGGACCAGCGAAACCCAGACATGACAGCAGCAAGCATAACAAATACGAATCCCCAAAATTGAAACTCCGTTTCCTTTGCAACTGCGGGCAGATAATGTTCAGTAACACACCATACGACTGGTGTAATTAAAATGCTTGAGAAGTGCAAAAGACTTAATGTCAGACCAAATACTACAAGGACTGTCACCCAGTTAAGGTTGAAATAGGTCTCACAAAGAATTTCGATTCTACTAGAGGCCTAAACTAGAAGAGTCAGTCCTTCTAGATGATAGAAAACAATGAAATACACAGAACACTTAAAGGACATATAAGCAAAACTTATGTAGATGCCTCTGTAGTGGGGCGGTAAAGTCATTGGGTGGTGATATCCATGACCTTAGGTTGAAATACGCCTAAACCATAATTTACCGACCAAGAAAAAGAACTTACTATAGATATGTTGATGAAAAATAAAAAAACTCCAGTCAGCTATTAATGGGGTGACTGTGACAATGAGACTGTAGCATTGCGCTCAGGGACGGAGCTAAGTGTAGCTTAGGGTGCCCCCGCCTCCCCTGTTTTTAGTTAATTCCTTTTATTAAGAAGAAAAATTTCTTAATAAGCCCCCCCTAAATATATTTTTTTCTAGATTAGCCCTCCTTGTAGAAGGTTTCTGGCTCCGTCCCTGACTGCGCTATTAGACATTTTGTCATACATTGCATCACCAACAAAATACAAAAGATCAGCGTTAAGCTGTGTTTTTGTAGGATTTCAAAATTCCCAAGCTTCACATTATATCTAATATCATTTGTATGACTCAAAAGGTTCACCTATGAGAGTTGACTCAATGTTTTCCACAGGAAAAAGTGAACTATGTTCCCTAGAGAAAAATGATTTCTATAAAGATCTTCAGCTATCACTAAGATAAATTTTGACCTTTGTATGTTTGAGTTGTGATGTAGCTCATCAACTTTCTAAGTTGCCGTGTTATGGAACAGCTTGACCACTGAAATATCACTTACGGCTCTTGCTCGAAGCAGCGAAGCCTATCACCCCATGAACATGCAAAGGTAAACCATTAAAGAAAAAAGTTACAGTGACTTCTTTACTGTTGTTTGCTCATGTAAGGAGTTATCTTAGACATTCCATTGACATATTTGAATCTGCTGAATGAATCGTGAAGTCTCTCTCTCCCGATGAACTAGCAAAGGGAAAATCATTTATAACAAGGAAGTTACTGTGACTTTTGTTACCATTCAGGCAAATTTTGCACTCTTAGGCAAGACGGTACACGTTTGACAGTAGTTAAAAGGTTTATCCTACCCATTGAATCTGCAGATGCATAATAAGTTATCATTGATCAAATTAAGCATCCACATGCTAGGGTGTGTACTCTGTGTATTTATGCATGAACATGTAAGTTTTTTAGTGTAAACAAGCATTAGAACTTTCTCCAATATGTATTATTCATGTATATATTAGATACTGGTTGTATTCACTAATATTTTCACATAATTAGCTTTTAACTATTTCAGATTTAAAATACACCTCATGAAGCTTCATACCTGTTAACAAAATTCCAACAGAGATGACTGATATGATGCCAAGAAGTTTAACACTTGGAGACTCCAACCTATCAAAAAACCATAGAGGTTGAAGATTAAAAACGCTAACTGCAGAAGTAAAATAAGGAGTCCAGCACATGTTTTGACCCTATGCTACTCTACTGAGACAACAGAGAAAACTTCGAGCTTTTTCTAGTAGTTTTTCTTCTTTAGAAAATACAAGACCTTCATGTTGCTTCCTAACTGGACTTCGAATCTGAGATTCTGAGTGAAACTACAGGTTTTCGTACTAGGATAGTAATAATCTGGGATTACATACCATGATAACTATAATGGTCTTAACAGCCATTCAGTTACTAGTACGACAAGCAGAGATAAAACTTTACTATGTCATCATTCCGGGACACGAGGATGGATATTCTATTATCTTAAAGAGATTGCTTGAAACATGAAGGATACAAATGCAAAGGAACAGGTAACTCACTTGAATGCAAAAGCAAATAGAAGTAGAAATATAGGAGATGCTGATTTACACTGCAAAAAAAGATAAGTTCACAACAAAGATTACTTAGTGAAAAGTAAGGAGCAAAACATATTGTCCTTGCCATTATTGATTTGAGAAGACACATCGCAGAAGAATCTCGATTCAAAATATATAACGAATCCAAAACAAAACAAGTTGGGAGAAAGAGAAGAAACCAACCATGGTCGCAAATGTGACAGAGATGAACACAAGAGAGGCATTGCTCAGGTTTATGTCCAGTGCAGTTCCAAGAGCCGTGGGAACAACTGTTAAAGGGAAAGTCCATCTGTAGCATTAGTTGTTAGAGAAGTTAATAAAAATAAAACAGCTGGGTTGATTTAAATGGCCAAAAAAGAATGACAAGAAAGAAATATCAGCCACGGAAAACGGGTTACATCCAAATTTAATTAGATCTCATGACTGACAATGACAGATGTTATCCAAGGATCTATAGAAAATAAAAATAAATGTATCCAGCGACGTATCGTATAAGTTTCACATAAAAATATTACACTAATCTCTGCCCAGATCAATTTGTTTTCTTGATGTACATCTTGCTAGCTAACTTATATATGATATCACTACTCCATTCAATGGTTCAAGAATCAAGCTACTTGAGGAAGATGTTGTCAAAATACTATACACTAAATTTGATGGTCCAAGTTCATTACTGCTTTCAGTTTCAGTTTCATGGCAAAATAAAAGAAAACTTGAATTGCCCAAAGGAAGCGTTTTCAGAGACACGAGTATAGTTAGAAAAAACAAAAAAGAAGGACAGAAAGAAGGTAAGGTGGGTTTGATTGGTGAAATCACTGAAATTTACAAAAAGAAAAAAGAAAAAAAGTGAAATGAACTTCCAGAGGAAGATATGAAGAAGATGGGTGTTACCTCTCATGAAGTAATCCTTCCATGACATTGTTACTGTGGGTTGAAATCGGTTAGACCAAAACCATGTAATAAAGTTCGATAGAACAGCTTGCATCCCGAAGTGAATAGTATTCATCAACATGGGAGCCGGGAATTTACCCAACTTTTCTCCTAATAATGTTTTGTTATAACTACATAAACAATGCACAAAAAATTTATTAGTTGAGCAGACGAGAATAGTAAAGTTAACTGACAAAATGATGTGTGTTTTGCTGAATAAACGAGCACTCACATTGTCAAACATGTACTGAAAGTGTACCATACGAGTATGAAAAACAATGTCTTGAGCACAATGGCCATATCAAGAGAGTTTTGTGTATCCGGTGTCGTTTTATGGCTTCCTCTTGAACGGGAGTCATGGGCATCAAAATCTGAAACAGGCAATTCTCGAATAGACACATTTTCAATGTCAAATGGCAGATAGTTCAGTCCATTTGTATTTTCATCCACATGATTATGAGTCCTAACCATGGGCATGGTGTGATTCCCATTCATGTGCATGTTTCTCGGAATAGACAGTCTGTCCTTACTCAATAACTTGCTCTCTTGTCCTTCAGTTTGAAGAAACGGCAACTCAAAATCAGAGTCGTCTACAGTTTCATCAGCATGCTCCGAAGGACGATCGAAATGAATGACGCCGTCCTCGTCAAACCAGCGCGAGAAAGATGGTTCCCTTCGAAGAACCCGTCTGTCACTTTCGTTTTGAATATCTTGAAGCTCAATTGCATCATCCTTTTCCACCTCCAAATTACTGTCTACCATCTCCTGTCTTACTCTAACTAAGAGCCATATTAACTCATCAATCCAAAATAAATAAATAATTCCACCTTCAAATCATCCAAAAAAAAAAAACCCGAAATTCAATAATCCCTGAGGCCGCAAATAAAAGAAAATCCAAAGGAAAACACTCAGATTGCTGCAAAAAAGTAGAGAAATATACCAAAATCAAATCAAATCAACCATCATAACAAACAGAGCTAAGAAACTATTGTGTTCAGATCTTGTCATTACAATCAATTTCAGAATCACTCATAAATTACCAATTTAGAATTTCCAATCCAGCTAAAAGTTTTTACATCTCAATATTCTCAATCTCCAAACATTGCATTATTATTATCTACCTTTTCATTCAATAAAAAAATGCAAATAAAAAGTGACGTCTGACCTGAAATGGCAATAGGTGGTTCAAGAATCTTATCAGATGAGTGATCCTTTTAACCAAGATCTCGAAAATGTAACGACAGAGAGAAAGATACAGAGATCTGATCTGATCTAATTGCGGAGGCGTTCGTGTGTCTTAGTTTTATGTTTGTTAGCCTGTCCGGGTAAAAACTGATGATGATAGATTTTTGGATGTTCGAATTTTTCTTATTTTCGTTGGAGAAAACGTACAGTCGAATTTAGTATTCAATAATATCACTACAAAACCAGTGTACGGCTACATATTTCGGAATTACCCGTTTTCACTTTTTCAATAACTACGGGTAAATCTAGTGGGATGGGCAAATGAGCAGATGAGTCCATTTTCACCGGGAACGAGTTTGCTCTAGCAGCGATTCTAACCATTAGATCATGTGAATGTGACGTCATTGTATGTTTTTTGTCTTCTGCTGACATCACATTTCTTCCATCCAACGGCCGCAAACGCTGCTAGTTCAAAAAAATGCTCTAGCAGTATAATTTCCATTTTCACCCCACAATGGACTGCCAAACCAAAAAACTGGATAAGCAAAAGCTCAAACATAAGAATTTGTCCATCCCATCTCGAATTGACCCGACAGTAATAGGGTGTTTGGCAAATAGAAGCAGAAGTACTTCTGCTTCTGAACTTCTCGGAAATACTTCTGAGAAGTAAAAAGACAAAGAAGTTAGTTTGGCAGTCACTTACTTCTATAAGTCCACAACTCGATCATTTTGTACAGTAGTAGCAGTTCAGAGATTGAAATCCTCCGTGAAAAAAAAATCAAAACTATTTCATATTGTGAATCAATGATTTGTAAAGACTGGGTGATAATGAAATGACTTACAACCCAATATTATACTAATAAGGATTGATGTATTTTCTCTAAATTTAAAAAAAAAATTGACGATAAAAAACAGAAATTGGTTTCTTCAAAATTACAGATCATCTTCCTCATCCAAAGCCATGATGATCCCTTATGCTAATCAACCTAATTTTATACATGAAACTTACTCACCCAAAATCAAGTATTGTATACGATGTAATAACCTAACACAAGCAGAATCAATGTTTGGGGAAACCCAAGCTACAAAAAATATCTTTAAACTTCAATCATTCCTACCCATAGTATTCTATAAAGCAACTTGAATATTACCTTCTAGATCAGTAGACCAATTTCAAGTAATTGAAACAAATCATAGAAAATCATTAATTTTTGTTTTTGATGTCTTGGATTCCTTCACGAAGATTATAGGATATTTTTTGTTTGGTTTATCCCATTTTATCTCTATTCTTCTCTAGTTTCATTTTAATTACCTCTAGTTGATGTTGCAGAGATGATTTCGTAGATGAAAGAATAATGAAAACAGAGTTTAGAAAGAAGACGAGTTCGTGAGAGAATACAAGAAAGAATTATGAGAGAATACAAGAAAGAAAGAAGTGGAGGAACTGTTCATTTTTTTTTCCAAATTGGAGAAGTAGCTTCTCCAGAAGTCAAGAAGCAAACATTTTTTGCTTCATTTCTAAGCTACTTATTGGCTTCCAGAAGTTGATCTAAAACATGATATCCATACTAACTTATAGCTTTTTGACTTAATTAAGTCAAGAAGTAACTTCTCATAAGGTTGCCAAACAGGCTATAACATAAGACGATCGGTTCAATTAGTGACGATCGGTTCAATTAGGTCGAGTGTTGACTTCAATTGGAACGAAGAACGTCTCTGACTAAACCGATTGATTCCTCTTCCAGCTGATAACGGCGTTCATCCAAGATCATTATTTCATTCCCTATAAATTCAAAAAAATTGGACCCCAAATCACACGTTATACACCTAATTTCAAAAAAAAATTACATGCCATCTGCTTCCCATTGAAATGTCTTTTGGCACGGTGCTCCTCAATATCGGGTAAATCACTATAAGCTTGAACTAAAATTGACCACTCTGGATAAATTTCGTCTGCCAAAAAATAACCCATCTTATAGTTATTGTCGTTGATGGTGAAATTTGCAGCTGGAGCATTTTTATACTTCAGTTCTTCAAACAAAGGTGATTTGTGCAAAACACTGATGCCGTTATTTGAACCCGGGAGTCCAAAAATAAAAACATACCATACCCAGCAATCATAAGAAGTCGCCGCTTCCAGAGCAATAGTTGGTTTTGAGTAGTGTCCCTTATACTGCCATTGCCAAGCATAAATACATCAATGCCACATCTAGGGGTGTTCATGGTTAATGGTTAACCGAGAAACCAAACCAAACCAAACCGATTAGGGGGAAACCGAACCAAGCCATTAACTAATTGTTGGTTTTGGTTTAGAAAAGATGAAAACCGAGATTAATGGTTTGGTTTTGGTATGATAGAGAAACCGAACCAATAACCAATGGTTAACCGAATATTGATAAAAAAAAGATCATTGATTAAATTTTCATTAGAGATGTCACTGTATAGCCTACCATTAGTTAAATCTTCTTTTGATTTCTAGATTTAGAGTAAGCTTTAACTACTCTTGGTATTCTTTTTTATTTATTTTTTGTCTTTAAATTTTTGTATACCAATACTATTTTTTCTGTAAATTTGTGTAATATTTTTTTTTGGTTTGACATAATTATTGGTTAACCAAAAACCACTGGGAAAAACCGAAACCGGCTGGAACCATTTGGAAACCGAACCAATGGTTAATGGATTGGTTTGGTTTCAATGTTTAGAAACCGATAGTATTGGTTTCGGTTTTGGTTTGGCTTGAAACCGAACCAAAACCGGCCATGAACACCACAACCAATGCATACAATCAAGGCTGCCTAGGATTCCGCAAAGGTCTCTCTTCGCATTTTCAACTAGTAACCGGTCTGCATCATCTTGCGTTGGTTTTCGCAAAAAACGTGGACCAAAATGCTTGACTACAGTTTCGCAAAACATGTTCAGATTTTCGTATGGTGTTATTTTTTTCCATACGAATGCACTCATCACAGATATGCACTGGTAATGCTGTCAATATACTTCCGAAGTCCGAGATCCGTTTCCGAATGTCTGATATCCTATAGGATTTAATCCGGTTTGTCGGATTTCTGATTTTGAAACCGGATATGTTATCGTATTTTACCGCTTAACCTTATCGGAACCGGACTAGGCCTATTCCGTTTGGCTAATATCCGAAATCCAATAAGCTAGGGGTGTACTAGTAATTCCAACCCCTAGGATAAAGACATCGAGAACCTGATATTTGTTGTAGGGCTTGTAGCCCATGGATGTGCGGCCCAATATAGTATCTAGGGTTTACTTCCTACATGTATATATAGGGTACTGTTCTATGTAACCTACTGATGCTAATCAATGGAAATCCTTCTCTTCTCTGTCTCTCTATCTTTTCCTATCCTTTATACTAGAATACGTTATCATGCCCGATGCTATACCATAGAGCTAGATGAGATTTTTGGTTGATTTTTTTTTTCCCTTCTACATGGGTTTGGATTTACATCAAGGAAATTGTGGAATCAAATCAAATCAAATCAGATAAGTTGGATCTATTTTTTCCTATTTTTTTTTCTTCCTCTTTTCCCATTTTTTTGATTATGAATATGAATTAGAAATTACTTTGATTAATTAATTTCATTAATTTAATTTAATTCGTTTGAATTAGGTATTAATTTAATTATTTTGATTTTGATTTTGATTATGAATTTGAGATTATTTTGATGATTATTAATCGTTTGTGATCTATGATTATCTCGTACTGGTTAGTGGTTATGAACTAGGGATTATTTGATTTGATTATGAATTAATTATGGATTATTTCTACTAATGGTTGTCATATCTCATCATGTCCATGTACTAATGGTTGTCTTGTATCTCGTCATGTGTATGTATGTACTAATTAATCAAATCAGTGGATTGGGGACATGAATTGAGATCGGCGGAAAGGGAAAGAAAAGTTTTGCGTCCCGAGGAGATGGAAGGAGGAAAACGGACCCACCTCCTGCCCGTCCTGTACCCCACCCATCTTCCCGTCCTGTACCCCACCCAGTTGTCTGCCCTGTTCCGGTCCACCTTCCGCCCGACCTAGTTGTCTGCCTTGTTCTGGGCTTGTGCCTATCCGGTGCAGCTGCCCTGTTCCGGCATTTTGGGACGTGCATGGCCAAGTCCTTTCCGGTTCTCAGTATGTGTAGATGGAACCAAATGTCGCCCGTAGAGGTATGTAACTATTGCGAGCTTTTATATCGAGTACTTGTCGGGCTAATTTGGTTGTTTTTAGAACATGCCTAGTTTTTTTTTTTATATGTTAGGCTTATTTACTCGCTAGGCTTATTTATTTATTTTTATGCCCGGTTATGTTTATTTTTTGTCTTAAAATAAGTCATCAGCTTATAAACGATCAATTTAAATTATTTTTATTGATCTATATCATTAAGAATTTTTGTCTTAATGTTATTTGTTCTCTTGAATATGATATATTGGTTATAGTTGAATGGTGTATTTTTCTTAATTGGTTGTACCAACTCAATTCCAATGTATTTATTTGGGTTTTAGAATTACTTGAGCACCATTATTGTGTACTTGATATTTTCTTCTCAAATTTGAAATGTACCGTGGGATGCAATCCACTGGCTCGACTATTAAGAGTCGATATTTTTCAAAAGATACGTTGGAAATAAAATCACATGTATTCCGATTTTTTGTGGAAGAACTCACAAAAGGTGATACGAGTCATAAAATTTTCATTTCTCTACTTCATCCATAATACTAACGAACCGGTATATGAAGTATGACAACAAGAGAATTAATTTTTTTAGTAATATATTCAACCTAAAGTAATTGGTTGACATGTGTAGTGAGATTCTCTTGGCCTAATGAGATAAAGAAATTTCTCAAATTAAGCTAAATGTAGCAAAATTGAAAATGGAAAGAACCCCAAATTAATGAGGGTTAGACGTAATGACTCGTATAAAGCATGTGAAAAGGGACATATATATCATGAGACAAAAAGATGTATTTTTTTTTCTCTCCACTAATAATGACACCAAAGTACAGGTATCAACTGAATATGGGATGAAGCTAAAATGTAACTCTAGCTCCTATCATAAATGAAAGAGTTGAAAATGCACCTGGTCATAGATGTTGGTATATACAATGTAATGTGTGTATCATAATAGCAACCAATTTTCACATCGACTTTAGTGGCAACAAGAACTTTGCCTGGCCAATTGACTATCTTATCGAGCGCAGCACTGCTCACTTTTTTCAAGATAGAACAAACACGTCGTAAAATCTCTAGATGTACCAAGAGATAATCACACCTTGTTAAATTCTCAAGTATTGATTTCATATTTTATAGTCTCTAATATATATGGAAGGAAATATATTTTAGAGAAACTAATGAGTCAATCTAGTGCAATGTAATTCACTATAATATTTGGATTATTGAATCATATTGACTCCGACGATGAAATGTTGGAAACTGACTCATATAGGCTTTGGGAATAACCATAAAGAAACTTTGGTTGTGACATGATGATTGTTTTGAAAGAACTCATACAAATATCACTTTATTTGAGTGAACGAAAATGGGAAAAAGATTGACAGAATGCAAAGTGATGACATATCTCTCAATAAGTGCTTTCTAAATTACTAGATGCACAACCCCCCTTCCCATTATGTTTTTTTTTTGGTAAGAAAGCATATCACTCATTTTTACAAAGTCTTCAGTGAAACAGGATCGAGACCATCCTAAGATGCAAATGGTAAAAAAATTCCATATTACAAAGAAAACAAGGTGAACTTTAGAAAAATATTCATGCAGAATGCGGACCATTAAAGTGACTGATGGATCTGGTGAATGTTTTGACATTTTGGACTAGTTATAGTTCCCAATAAATTTGCGTCTGAAAACTCCTAGCACATATTACACAATGCAAAGTGTAAAGGCTAACCACCCTTGTTAATGCTAGAGAATTTACATCAAAAGAACCTGATGAATATTGCATATTTAATAGGATCAACATAGAGCATCTTATACCCAATGGTCTCGCAGAGGCTATCATCAAAGGTTACAGATGGTGTCTAAGTAATAGGTTATGCGTACCAACCTATCTTTCATTACTTTGGGGATATACAATATTACACGCATCTTACTTAATTTGTTTTTAGAACCCAATATTAGTCAACCTTTTATGCATACCAGTTGGTAACTGGATTTAAGCCTGACATTCATGTTCTTACGCATTTTTGGTTACACTATATCTGTGCCATTACGACTCCACATCGTATTATGATGGGTTTTCAAAACTTTTAAGTAGTTATGTTGGAAATGAGTTCCCAACAATTATCCGCATTTTAAAACTTTTGGTAGGAGATCTCTTACCGCTAGATTTGCGGGTTGTCATTTTAATGAGACATTCTTCCCGTCATTAGGGGGAGATAAGAAAAAGTATTTTCTAAGGGAACGACAGGAATTGTCATAGTGTGTTCCCACTATGTCTCATGTTGATTCTTGTACTCCACAAATGTAAATGTGAAGTGACAAAGAATAATCGATTTTCAGAACGTACACTGATGTCGCTAAAGTGACAAGATCACACATACCAGCTGCAAATATTCCTGCAAGGTTATAAATCCTAAGTATGGGGTACACCATAGACTAAGGTGTTGCAATTACACTTGGTGGAAGTGTAGTTAAGGCCGTGGCTCCATAAAGGAAGATGGAGAGACCATCAGGTTCGATCAATGCTCACATAGAAAGGAAGTATGTGAGTAAGGCACAATTTATTTATATCATAAGAAATCATCTCATAAGATTGTCTCTGAATATGTCCATGAATCAAACTGGAGGATGCTCCGAAGTTTTAAATGATTCTAGAGAACAATGAAATCCTGACGGATTATGATAATGCACATGAGTCAATGGAAGGATCATGAGTGCAAAGTGATGATATAATCATTAAATAGTTGCTCCGAAAGTAGAGCACAATGAGATCGAACCATGCTTTATTTTGATTAAATTCAAATAAATAGCATATTTGGCCTATATAATCCAGGTAGAACTTGGTTCTTTGACAAATGTATAGGTATTTGGTGTGGTAGTTCTAACCAACCAAGTGTAAAGCCTATTGGACATACATGATTAATTTGTCACAAAGCGTAATGAGAAGAAAGCAGTCTCAAAGGATAAAGACTCTCCTTGTGGCGCGAGGTTTCTCACAAAGCCCTGGAATTGTTCTCTTGTAATGAACGTTATAGAGTTCCGCTACTTAGTTAGCTTGGTAATTTTCAAAAGGACTTGAAATGCAGCATATGTATGTGGTTGTTACATATCTCTGAAAGAATCAAGAGATAAAAGATATTTACAAAAGCACTTCATAGACTTTTGTTGCCCAAATCAAATGACTCTAAACCACAGAGTGCGTTTACAGTTAGATATAACGCTCACTTATAGATTGAAGCAATCAAACGGATGTGGTATACCTGTCCAAGTGACTATTTGATTTGGAGGGGATTGACAAGTAAGTTATTTTTCCTTGCGTATTCACAAGAAAGTTATTGATTTGGAATTGTAGATATTTATGTCGATGGTACAAACATGATGGGTACTCTTTATGTAATAAGAGACCTTAAAAGCTATTTAAAATCCGAATTTGAGATGAAAAATCTAGGGAAAGCTCGATCGAATACTGAGCTTGTGGTATATTATTCCACCAGTTTGCATATGTCTAAAGTTGTCAGGAAATTTAACAAAGACATGCATCCTGATAGCACCCCCATGATTAGTCGAGGTTCAAATTTAAGTAAGTGACCATTTTGTTTAAAGGAAAATGACGAAGATGTGTTGGGAGATGAAATTCCCATATCTAAGTACAATAGACGCATTGTTGTACTTAGTATAATAATGTACTCGATAAAATTTTGCATCCTCAAGGAATTTGTTAGCTTGATATAGCTCAGCGCCTACGCAATGTCATTGGAATGGTATAATGAATGGAATCATGTACTTAAAAGTAACCATTGACATAAATTTTGTTTTTTCCATGCAAAAGACATTAAAAGGAATGCTAATGAAAGTGCAATCCAAAAGTTGTTGATTATGAAGGAATAATAATCTCTCCTCAAATGAAAGTAATCAGGGGGAGATACGGTAGGATATTTTCCAGGTCATTACCGATATTCAATTTTGAAAAGTACATGACTAAATTAATAGTATTGAACAACTCTGAAAGTAATCAGGGGGAGATGCCGACATCAGGGGGAGGATCCAAGGATATGATGTCGACATATTTTACTTCTAAATTGAAGTTGTGTTGTACTCTTTTTCCCTTAGATCAAGAATAGTTTTTCCCAAAGGGTTTTGTTACTCGACAAGATTTTTAGCGAGACAGCACTAAAAACATCAAGTATGTTTAAAGTTGAAGACATAAAGATCGCCGTTGATATTACTGAAAATATCTGGATCAAAGAAATGAAACGCGATATTCTGTTAAGAAACGTAACTTCCAGAATCAACAACATGGTCTTATAAACATTCAAGTCACCAAAGAAAAGTGTGATAAACTCCTTTTGACTGCATTTGACTAATGAAATTGTTTGACATCAGGGGGAGCATCTAAAGGTTTGTTGAACTCTTTTCCTTCACCGAGGTTACTTTTTCCCACGAGGTTTTGTTGCTCGGAAAGGTTTTTAATGAGACAACAACAAACACATGGAACGTTATTTCCCATCTAAGGCTATTGTCTTTCCCACGAGGATTTTGTTCCTTAAGAGTTGTGAAGTAACTAGTCAACTTCAACAGAGCAAAATAATCATCTGCAATGGATCACCTTTACCTGCATCTGTAATGTTTTACTCTTTTCCCTTCGCTAAGGTTTTATCCCACTGGGTTTTCCTTGTCAAGGTTTTAATGAGGCAACACATTCGAGTTCAAACATGTTCTGAGTTTGCTTATTATTGTACTCTTTTTCTTAAATTCAGGTTTTGTCCCTTTGGGTTTCCCTGACGAAGTTTTAACGAGACAATTAACTTAGACTCGTCGATCTTTGAAGATCGTATTGCATGTGATGAACTACATGTAAAGTACGAGACAACATGTGAAGTACTACATGTAAAGGATTTTACCAAGGTTTTATCACACTGGGTTTTTCCTTATTGTCAAAGTTTTCATGAGGAGATTGATTTTAGCACAAGTCATCAAGAAGAGGACGACATTTGAAGACTTACATTCGAAGCACTATACATGAAGCACTACAAACAGAGTTCTACTGGACCGCACAAGGGGGAGTGTTGTAGGGCTTGTAACCCATGGATGTGAGGCCCAATATAGTATCTAGGGTTTACTTCCTACATGTATATATAGGGTACTGTTCTATGTAACCTACTGATGCTAATCAATGGAAATCCTTCTCTTCTCTGTCTCTCTATCTTTTCCTATCCTTTATACTAGAATAATATTCTTTATTCTTTAACTTTTTTTTTCTTCTCTAATACAAAAAGAGATCGAGAGAACTCAGAGAAAGTAGAAATCGACAGAGAGAAGAGAAAATTATATCGAGAGAGAAGATTAAATCGATAGATGGTCACTGGTCAGAAATCTTAGAGAAGTAAGTAATGACAGCCCTATTCTAAATGATTGATTTTTTCCCCAAAATTGATAGGGTTTGTGATATGTTTATGATTGATTTTGTTAATGTATAGTTACTAGATTAATTTTGTTTGTGAATGATCGATGTGTAAATCTACTGATTGTTTCGATCTTGTTTCATTTTATTACCCTAATTAGATTCCATTCTTCGCTGGATTATCCATTGAGATGTTTGTAAATTGGGGATAATTTTTGGGTAAAAAGTGAAATTATGGTCTATATATGTTAGTTCAATTATGTGTGTAGAAAATAAGGGCTTGATTATTACATGCTAATCAAGTGTGCTTCGTAGTGGTTTGAAGTTGTTTTAGGGTTAACAGATTGGTTTCATTGGGAAAATGAATCAATGACTTTTTATGGTTTATAAATCTGTAAACTTGGGAATCATTTAACTGGTGATATAAAAAGAGGGTTTGGAAAAAAAATCGAATTTAAGTTGATTCCAAGTGTTTGGATATACTGTGTTGCTTGAATAATTTTAAATAGTCAGAACTTCAATTATTGTTGCGCTGGAATCCTGATTGCTTATTGTTGTTGTTGTTGACCGAAACACCATGTGTATTGTTCTCATTCTCATTTTTTTTCATCTAATGCTTGATTCATGTTGTTCACAGAATGTCTCAAAGAGCATCCAATCAAGTTGGAACCTTAAGCAGCATTAAACCAAAGCAAGATCACAAGAGTCTAGAAGTCTTCCATTAACATTGTTAGCCTGTTAGAAGACATTATATTTCTTTGGTTGATGTTTTGCATTTGTTTGTGATTGTGACTTTTGTGGTGTGCTTTGTACTTTCATTTCAGTGTGGATCTTAGAACATTTTGATTGTGTTTGAAGACATAAGACATTATATAACTGAATTGAACTCTCAACACTGTTTATTTTCTTCCAGATTTTTTTTCTACCAGAAACCAGATTTTATCGGAATAAAATCTGATATCCGATAGCTTATCCTAACTAAATCGGATTGGGATTTTTGGATTCCGTTGGATGCTATTAGATATCAGATATCCGATAAACCTAACCTTAATCTTATAGGATTGCCCAAAATCCGACGAAATTTAATCCATTGACACCCCTATCCACTGGCATACCATAACCTAGAATTATTAGGGCTGATGTTACCCTTTGTTCAAGTCTATGTCCCCGTACATTTCTGATGCACGTCGTAAGTGCAACAAACTACTCGATATATTTCCCACTAATTAACTAGTAATATAACAGTAGTAAGGATTGTTCCCACATAGAGCTGTGTAGTTGACATGTTATTTAGATTAGAAAAACTATAATAAACAAATGCTAAATAGGTTTGATTTAATAATTAACTAAAAAGAATAAACAATATAAATAAAAGAGATGATTAAGAACTCCTTCTCCGTTACCAAATATTGATTGAAAAAGTATACTGATCTATCTTTCGTAAGAATTATTCATCACCAACTGTATAATATCAGGTACGCTTAGTTATCCTCAAAACTCCTTGTGTCACCAGATAACATGTATGCTTAGTCACCAGATTCTATCCAACTGAACCACCTTGAGGTACAAGATGTAATTCAATTGAACGCACTACACCATTTCCTGGATTTTGTCACAGGATATAACCGTTACTGATGAGATTTGTAACCGTTATAACCTGTTGTAAATAGGTCGTAATAAATAAGTGTGAAACGCTTTTGTAACAGTTTTATCTGTGACATTCGCCAACTACATTCACATAAAATAACCGTTACAATAATTAATAGTCACGATTGACCTAATTTTATGATAGCGACACGTGTCAAATTAGTAACGTTTATCGTAAGGGTTTAAACTGTTACTCCCTATTTACAACAATTAATTGCGTGCCACGTGTCTTAAAGAGCCACACATACAACAACGACTATAATTGTTACTGAATCCTTGCAACGATTGTTTCGACGACATGTGTCATTTTTTGTCACAATAAAAGTAACATATATTAACGTTGCAATTTTTTTATAACACATACTCATAGGACACTTGTCATCTTCTTGTCACGGACTTTGTAACGATTAAATTGTTACTCTCATTTGTAACAACAGTAATATGATGACACGTGTTGTTTTTACTTCACAATTCTTGTCACAGTTATCTCCGTGACAATTCTTTCAGTTACAATATAAAAAAAGGGCAGCCCAGATCATTTTCATGGACCTGGGCTTCTAGTTTACAGGCATGTAATACTGGTCCTTATCCTGGGCTCGGACCTCCAGTGTACACGCCTACAATACAATCAAATTGCAGGCCATTCTTTTTGGAATTGCAATTCATACATTCACAAACTGCATACAGGAAGTCGATACATTCAATATAGAAGCTCAAAGAAAGTAAATTATCCAAAAACAATTCATTCTTATTCATTAGTCTCAGACAAGAGTTACAATTGCATATGCAAAGTTGATAATAGACATGGTTCAACATGTGATAAGGCTAACTCACATGTTTAATTACGCTGCTAAATCTTGAAAGAGCTAACTCAGATTTCCCAACGTGGATATTTGTGTGTGTGAAGTGTCAATTAGAGTATCCATGTGATCACATAAGACAAAGAATATTGTTCCTGCAAATCAACATCAGTACAATGACTTCGATCAGTTCTTCATACACAGTAGAACAAAATAAGTTACTAGAGTGTACTTCACTCAGCCAATTCTACAAGTCATACAGCTCACAAAGGAGTGTGTTAAAATAGAAAACAAAAAAAAGAAATTAGAGTTCATAAATTGAATATGCTTATTTTGGTATAAAATCCTGTCTTACCAGCTCGACAATGTGGATCAGTAGCCTGTCCACATCTTCAAGGCGGAAGGCAGGTGGTTATGAAAGCAACGACACAACGGGTGGATGTTTGATGTGCATTTTAAGGCTGCAAGAATATGAGAACACGAAAATTGATTATCAAAAATTTAGACAGATAATTGATTAGAAAAACTATAGCTTTAATTCAATATATAGACAATGAAGAACAAACATTAGACTTTGAACTTGTCTATTGAAATTGGATGAGCATCAACTAGATTTGAGGCAGGAAATGGAATTGCTCCCCTTTACAACTTATGTTATCACACACCAATAGTGACTCCCATATGCCTGTCATCCCAACAATCCTGCAAATAGTATAAGAAGATCACTGTAATGGTAAAATATTAGCAAAAAAAAAATTGATGGGTGAATAAGAATAAACTAACTAGAAGCTGAAAAAAAGGATACAATAGGTCTGAGCAAAATAAATGATAGAAACTTGAAAAAAGGTGTTAGTACAAAACTTTAGAACTAGGAGATACTTAGTTATACTCAAAGTCTGCCATGGTTCAGGATCACGGTACCTGAAGCTGTACCTAATTTAGAAATGCATACATGGGTGCCTAATTTTAGCTCAGTAATTTCACATGGCTGAAATCCATCCAGCTTTTTTAAAAAGGTGCCGCCAGGATCTTTTGAAGCTGCCATTTGGAGCCACCAGTAGGTAACAATGAGTAATGATGGTGTTGAAGACATGGGTTAAACGGTAGATATTACTCATGGAGTTGAAATCTCACCAAACTGACTACTTGGTCCAGCCGGTAGACAGGAAAACCAGGAAAATACATTCCTGCAGATGTAACATTTTCAGTTTTAGTGCTCTCCTCCTACACAAGATAGACAGTGAAATATGAAAAGGGTAAGTAGGTATTTACTAGGAACGAAAGTTAAAATGCGAAATTTCCCCAACACCCAAGCACAAAAGGCAATAATTAAATAACTTATATTGATATTAAGTTTGGAACGTCCTTTTCACCACTAGTTTGAGTTTTAGTTTATATTGCTAAACAATAAGTGCTATACCAAAGTTGTTAGAAGTATCCGAGGTTCTACTCAGCTACATATGTGTCTAGATACGGTTTTGATAGCATAAGCAAAGATATATGAAGAATCACGTGGGTAAAATTTTCATTTACAATCAAATTTCAAAGTATTTGATAAAATCATTAAACACATATAAAGGCCTACATATCAGATAAGATGCACAAGAAGGATGAACAAGGTTTCACTATTACTATTAAGAGAGATAAAATTGTTAAATTACATACCCAAATCTTATTATTAGTCAAGAGTCAATGTTGACTGGTAGAAGTATTACAGAGTATATACTCCTCCACTCTTTCTTACCTCTTCATAGCTCTGGCTTATGATAGACATATACGCATATACCTTTAGGCCTTTACAAAATCTCACTCGGAGAAGAAAACAAAGAAGATAAGGATGAGTAGTCATCCTTCTCTAACTAATACCCACATGAATGGTGCATATAGCATTATCACAAGTATTCGGATATTAGAAGCTTACCATCCCAACCAAATGGAGCAGTCTTTTCCCATTTTTTGAATTTTGACTCCACAACCTCTTGTGTATCAAGAATGTATTCCTTTGTCATACCCAATCCATTCCAATCCAGTAGTTTTGTAATTTTTTCCTTCATATCCTCCATCCATTTTCATTTATAAATTCCCCTTGTCTCCTGAGGAACTTTAATTTTTTTCTTCGCAGCTACACCATGCCAGTCTGTTTGCTTTTCTTGCCTCATTTTGCGAGAATGCAACATAAGTATGAAAATTCGTAATAAAAACCAAAATCGGAAAGAAACTTGCAACAGATATATTACGAAAACCACAAGATATTATAATCCCCCCCAGAATGTACATACCCTATATTACTAGAAAGTTTACGAGTACATTAAATATCAAGGAAAATGAATTAGTTTTAGGTGTTTAGCCAAGGGAGAGGAAAATCAAAACATGCTCGTAAGGAAAACCAAAAGAGAACACAAAACATCTAGCCTAGTGGAATCGATCTATATAAACAACTGGTACATATATATTTGCACCAGCTGATTCTTATGGATCCGAAGTGACACTAACCACTAACCTACTGTCAATAAAGAGTTAACTTCTTCTTACAATAAAGAGTTAACTTCTTCTTACAATAAAGAGTTAACTTCTTCTTACAATAAAGAGTTAACTTCTTCTTACAGGACTTAAAATTTTAAGTGACAAACTAACCACTTATAGTTGTTCAGTCAGGATAACAAAATTTTCCTATGAAATATGGAAGGCAGAAAATTGACTGTATCACCATAGGCTCATTCCTCTAGATTAGATCCATTTATCACATCAGTTTAGCCACATCAAATACTACACAATTAACTCTTTAAAAAACCCTCTCAAATAATAATAATTCGTATTACTAAATCCAGACTTATGTCCCATCCATGCTCATGCAATGGGATTTAAAATAACTAAGCCAATCAATGAGTACCTATGTATTTGAAATAAATGCTTGAACGAACACATAAGAATACCCAATACTTGCAGTAAACAAAATAGCCTAAAACACATTCAACAAAGAAAATATTAACAAGAGCAAATATGTTTCTTCAAAATCAATTTATATTGCAACTTCATCATAATGGCAATAGAAATTAAGAACAAAAAAAAAAAAAAAAAAAAAGACTTGAAACCCAAGTTTTAAGTCACGGACACTATCATGGTTGAATTCTCAACTGAGTATACCTGTAAAGTTATGCAAAGCTTTTTCTCTCCTAGTAACATAATTTACAAAGAGAGTAAGCCCATATGCTTCGACCAAGCAAGTAGTTAACAAAGGCACCAATAAGTAGGAAAAATAAATTGCTGGTGCAAATACAGAAATAAAGGTAAAAGCGAACAAGAACATGACTTCCATTTATAAGACCAACTCAAAACAATTGCTGGTGCAAAGTTGAAATCCAGAACCTAAATCGAAACCCCATGCTATCACAGTAAACCTTAAGTATCACTTCCATAAATAAATAAGATTTAAACCAAAAAATGACTATGAAAACTTCACCAAAATTAAGACAAAAACAAAAAGTTGCAACTCAGGAATCACCATCACAGTTGCAGAGCCCAAAATCAACATACTAATTCTCAGACTAATTTGAATAATCAAAACAAACCCCTAATTCCAAACTATTAAAAACTTTAAAAGCAAAATTTAAAACCCTAAATTTGACACAAAAAATTAACAAGAAAAGAATAAGAAACCCTGATTTGAAAGCATCAACTCATAAATACAAGAAATCGAAACCCCAATATACAGATCTGAAAACTTAAACCACATCCAAATTCAAATAACTCTAAAGAAAAATCTCAAAAAAGCGACACAAACGAAAAAATCAGAACAAATCCTTGTACCGAACCGGCACTGATAACTTCATTATTGAATCATTCAGCAAGCCCAAGATCCAGTTTACGTATTCCTGCAATACAATGAATTAAATCGATGAGCTAAATCAAACTAGGATTAGTAAAAAAAGTTAAGTATTTAAGAAAACATCACCCTTGAATCGACATGAACTGAGTCTTCTCGTTCATATTTAGGTTTTCTCTCTTCTTTTACGTCTTCAAGAAGCCTGACATTAGAACACATCAAAAAGGATTTGAATATTAATCCTAACAAATAATAAAACTCATTAGAGATTTAGATGCCAAGATTTACAGATCTGGAAGTTAATAAACTTATCTCTTCTTATTCAGGTGACGGAATTGAGGCTTCTTCTTCCAACAATTTTAAATTAGGGTTTTGTTTACAGTGGATTTAGAACACAAACTTCTTTTATTTATCGTTTTTGTTGAGGTTTCTAGTGAGAAAGGTTAGGTTTTGGTAGACACATTTTTGTGTCTGAATTGTCCTCAGTGTCTCTATTGTTAGTGCTTGATTTTGTACTTATTATGGTGTTTTTATGTTTGTTTAGGTGTTTCTGGAGAAATACATTTGTGAGGAAAAAGTTGCTCGGAAAGTGTTTTTTGGACCCCCGGAGAAACGTACTAAAGGCACCCTCAATTTGGATAAGGGGCATCCCAGTGACCTCATATGTTAAAGGCACCCGCTCCTCGGATTCAGGGCAACCTCACCTTCTTCAAAACAAATTTTGGCTCGAAAACAATCTTCGAGAACTGCAGATACATCGTGATCTTCTGTTTTGGTTTCGGGACATTTTTGGTCGGATTTCGACGTGGAATTGGATTAATATCAAACTGTTTTACCAAGACAGGCTTGGTAATGGGCTTAGTATCGATTAAAATTGGTTAATTCTCCCATTGGAAGAAAACAGGGAATATTCATTCACGTGAGGATATCCCGGGATTTTGAAGCTGTCTTTGAGATATTTTCGTGTGTTTTAAGCATGTTGAACGTGTAATCAGAGTGCTTGTAGGAATTGAACACTAGAAGGTGCATGAGAATCAAAAACAGAGAAGAAAAAATGGAAGTAATCTTCGTGTAATGGCAGTGGAGAATAATGAATTAAAGAGGAAATATTCTGCATTAAACCGAGGAGATTTGGATACTGTTGAATATAAATAGACTCTTGGATCACAGAGAGAGGACGGAGAGTTTGGGGGAGAAGACAGAAGCGAGAATCGAGTTGCAGAGAAAAAATTTCTGCTGCTACATGGGAAGAACACGAAGAACATAAAACCCCCTGAGACCGTCGTTCATCCTACAGTTATTGCGACAGTTTCATAGCAGTCTTATACGCTACAGTTAGAGCGACACTTCCTTTGTATCGATCTCTGTAACAGTTTATTGCAACACCGCAAAAGTGTTGCAAATCTCTGTATTAGCACTTTTCTCTTGTTTTTCACCTATTCGAGCAATGAAAAATTCTTTTGAGCGTGTTTCCAACATGAGGAGCTAAACCCATCCTCTAAGGCAATGGAGGAAACCAAAATTCATCATCTGGTAAATCTATTTAATTTTTTATTTGACTATTTGCATTAAACTAAAATTAGAAAAAGATTTTTCTTAATTAATTGTCATTTCGTTTGATGATTTATGCTTAGGATTAATTCTTTTGATATGCCATGCTTAAGATTTACAATTAATATTTTAAGAATCTACCTTAGGCAAAGAAACAGAGTTAGAATTCTTATTGAATGAGCTATAATGGTTTAGAATAAATAAGTGAATTACATGAATTTGAATATTTGGTGGAATCCTAGCCCCAGCCTCTCTTTAATTTTCACAACACTTTTTAATTGAGTTTGTTATTTTTATTTATAAAAAATTAAAGTCTAAAAAATCTTCCTTCACAAGTCTCAAAGAACCTTTTTACTACAACATCATTGAAAATACCCATCAATTTTTGGCGCCGTCAACACGTAGCTTGTCTTTAGGCTAGAGTTTTTAGATTTTTATTCTTTTTTTTTAGGTTTTTATTTATTTTTATTTTATTTGTTCTTCTTTACATTTTTGTTTTTGTCTTTTTACTACAAATTTTGGAATTTGGAGCGAAAGAAAAATTTGCCAAAGCTTTTGGTGAATACTTAAAGATTTGGAGTTAAAGACAAAGCGAAAGGAGCGAAAGGAGAAGATTTTTTTTATTATAAAAAGAGAAAAAAAAAGAGTTTATTTCTTTAGATTGTATTAGGATTTCTTTATTCTTGTAATTTTCTTTTTATTTTGCACTTTACTTTTTGGACTTTGGACTTGGACATTTGGACATTCTTTTATTTTTTAAACCCTACAGAAGGGTAGTATTAAATATTAAATTGTTTGCAGAGAAGGACGATGATTACGATATCTCCTCGGCCCCTCGTGTTCGTACATGACATAGGAGTCGTGGACCGAGTCGACTACAACGGTTCGTCCCCCGTCTGGAATGGGAGGTAAGTTTGTCGAAACACTCGCGAATCCCCTATCAGCGAGTTACTGTATTCCTTCGTTTGCTTATATGTTGCGGAACTGAATACGGCTGTTTTAAATTCCTAGTAAAGGGCAAGGCCTGGCTATATAAGATAAGTGTTCGGATTTCATCACCGTTCCCTTCTTGCCCGCCTTAGGAAAATGATACCAAACGCAAACCTAAGCTTAAAATTTGGAATAAAATGAGACCGATAGGGTAACGAGCTTACTAGGAAAGTCATTCGAAAAATATTGGTTACTCTTTAAGCATACTTCAAAGTTCATGATGGTTTCTATGAGTTGAATGCGTGACTGCGCCGCCTTGTAATACGATGAGGCCTTGGGTATCAAAGCTCCACGCAGCTTCCCTCGCCTCTATTCAACATTCTTAAACTCGGATTGATTCCAGAGGGGTTTGCTCAGATTGTAATGAATTCCCTTTCGAAGGATTAGAAGCTGGTCTAGAAAACAATCTAAGTGGAGCCATCATGCTTTTTATTTGCTAGAAATCAGTAGGTTTGCTGTTGTTGAGTCAGCCTTGTTTGTGTTTGCATAGAACTTCCCTTCTTTAGGATTTTTCTTTTTTTTCTCTTTTGTTTTTCTAGTGTATGCCCGAGGTCATTATAGAACGGGCTTGGCAAAGAAACACTTTAGGTCGGTTGATTAGTGACAAACCTAGTAGTTCTTCTTGTGAAGGCGGGGAGCTCGAAGAATCTTCTTTTGAGAGCCCCGTTTTTGGAAACTTCAATTTTGAGAATCTGTCTCTTTGTGAAGAAAGTACCCCTAGTCCTTCAGTTGTGCCAGCAATGGCTACTTTGAAAGCCTACATGTACCCAACTAGGACCAACCGAGCATCATGCATTAAATTTCCAGCCTCTACGGCTACTTATGAGTTGAATCCTGGTATTCTTCAGATGATCCCTATATTATTCGGAAAAGATGATGAAAACCCTTACTTTCACATTAAGGACTTTGAAGAAATTTGTGGAACAATTAAGATTAAGGACCTTACTGATGAAGTCTTGAAACTTAGGAAGTTCCCCTTTTCCTTAAGAGATAAAGCCAAGTCCTGGATAAATAATCTACCATCTGGGTATATAGAAACATGTGACCAACTTACTGCTGCTTTCTACTTAAAGTGGTTCCCTAAGCATAGAACCGCATCTTTTAGGCAGAAAATTAGTGCCAGTATGCAACAAGAAGGAGAATCCCTTTATAGGTTTTTAGAGAGATTTAATGATCTTTTGTCGCAATGTCCTCACCATGGGTTCGAAAAAATGAAACTAGTTGAAATTTTGTATGAAGGTTTAGACTATTCGACCAAAGCCATGGTCGAGTCTATGTGCGCTGGTTTATTCACGAGTAAAAGCGTTTATGATGCATTTTCCTTCATAGAAGATGTAGCTGAAAAATCCCAATAGTGGGATTCTTGTGTTGAACCCCCTAAAAGACTCTTGGTCAATAGAAGTAGCACCAATGTGGTAGATACAAGCTTTGGGTCAGATGTTAAGTTTGCTGCTTTGTCTAGAAGGTTAGAAGCTTTGGAAATGGGTCAGTCTAAAAATAGGTCCTTTGTTGAACATAATGATAGAATTAAAGCCTCTCAAGTCTCTAGTTGTGGAGTAGAACCCAATAACTCGTTTTGGGAAGGTCATGTTAGTGAAGAGCGAGCTCATGCTGTCTATAACAATGCTAGGTTTGAAAACCGTCAGAATTTTGACCCATACTCAGAGACCTACAATTCTGGTTGGAGAAACCATCCTAATTTTTCTTGAACTAAGGGCCAGAATCAATGTCAGTCTAGTATTTCTCAGCCTCCCATAAATTTTGATTATGCCAAGAACTCTTTAGGACAAGCCCAGTTCTAGAACCCTTCTGAGAATAGAATGACTAGCTTAGAGGAATCTCTTAGTATATTAAAAAAAGAGCCAGGATATGCTATCACAAAGCCAGGAAATGTTAATAAAGAGCCAAGTTAATTTTCAAGAGAAAACCAAGCAGAATTTTAAGAATAATTCCCAGTCTCTTGCTAAATTAGAACTTCAAGTCGGCCAGATAGCTAATTATATAAGTGAGAGAGAAGATGGAAGGTTCCCTAGTCATAATGATCCCAACCCCAAAGGAGAGAAATCGTACAATCATGTGAATTCTATTACAACCCTTAGGAGTGGTAAAACGGTAGACAATAAGGTAGCCATGCCTAGTGGACATACTGTAGTTCCACCTTCTACTTCCCAAGAGGAACCCGTAGCTGAGGAAACTGGAACAATTTCTAAGGAGTCCCAAGAAATTCCTGATAGGACTATCTTTGTGCCTAGAGCCCCATATCCAAAGTTGTTAGCCCCAACAAAAAAGGAGTCGACTTTCAACGAGATAATGGAGATATTTAAGCAGGTGAACATTAACATTCCATTGTTAGAAGCAATTAGACAGATGCCAAGTTCCTTAAAGATCTTTGTACACGAAAGCATAAGATTAATGTCCAAAAGAAAGCCTTTTTAGCTGGTCAAGTAAGTTCCATTCTTCTGAACCAAACACCCCCTAAGTATAAGGACCCTAGATGCCCCACCATATCTTGTGCAATTGGTAAGCATATGGTCAATAAGGCATTACTTGACTTAGGAGCTAGTGTTAACTTGATTCCATATCATGTTTACACCCATCTAGGTCTTGGTAAGTTGAAACCGACTAATATGACATTACAATTAGCTGATAGGTCTGTCAAAGTCCCTCGTGGTATCATAGAGGATGTTCTGATTGAGGTTGATAAGTTTATTTATCCAGTGGATTTTGTTGTTCTAGACACCCAACCTGTTCAGGACCTAAATGCTCAAATCCCGGTGATTTTAGGTCGCCCATTTTTAGCCACAGCTAACGCTGTCATCAACTATAGGACCGGGCTTATGAACATATCCTTTGGTAATATGACCACCGAACTAAATGTCTTTAATGTTACTAGGCAACCTTCTGAGAATGATGATTTAGAAGAAGTGAATATGATTAGCACTTTAGTTCAGGATAATTGGCATGACACTTTACTGGGAGACTCTTTAGATGAATTTGAGGAAACCATTCTTTTAGACCAGACGTGTGATCAATCTGTAGAAGAAGCCCTTGAGTATTTTAAAGACTCTACGGACCCAGAAATCCAGGCAATAATGTTAGGTCTTTCAGAGAATAATGATGACCTTAAGTTTGGGGGTAGAGAACTAGAATAAGCTCTTGAGTACTTTAGAGACTCTGAATATCCAGAAATTCAAGCAATCGTTAGAGGTTTGTCTGTGAGTAGTGAAAACCCTATGTTTGGGGGTAATGATGGTTCTTTTGATCATCACGTGTCCCTAATTGAAGTCCATAACTTGGGACTCGAGCCTTATGCGTCTGATATATTACTTGAGTCTATTCAGACTCCATAACCCGATCCTCCTTATACTGTTCAGGAAGTGACCCAGGTTTTAGAGGCCAGTATTTCGGATGAATCTCTTTATCAAGACACACATATGAAGCTTCGTTATTTTCCCCAGATAAACCCAGTTGTCTTGACAGAAACCTTAGATGAGGATGTGCTCCTTCTATTCATTTTTTTGAACCAGTGCAGTTGTCTCATATTGGTGTTAACTCTATTTGGTCTTATGGACCCACAACTATTTCGGCTATTGGTGTATGACTTTGGAAGGTGAAGATCCTTTTTGAGGTATTTGATGTCTGGCTGAAGACTTAAAACTTAGCACCCCTTGGGAGGTATACCTTTCTCTTGCAACACGGTAATATTTTTCCTCATCTCCTTCTAGTGGTAACGGTTTCTCCTTGTTCATGTTTTTGATTTCATCTTTAGAACATTGAGGACAATGTTAGACTTAAGTTTGGGGGTATGGGAGAAACTTTTTAGTTGCACTTTTGAAACTTCTAGCGTCATATGGTATCCGGTTAGCTAAGTTTACATACTGTTTCTCACCGAAAAGATAGAAATTGGAATGCTAGGGATAACAACCTATTGAGACATTAGAGAAAAAGACATTGAGATCCTTGAAATTCAGGAGAGAACTTGTTCCTTTTAGAGGGTAACCGTGATGGACCTAACCATCCATGATGGAAAGGCAAGTAGGTCAGGAAATGCCAGAAAGACAAAGCAACCTCACAATGTAGTCTTAGTTACTGGATTACAACTCACTCTCAGTAGAAACTTATCATCATCAACAAACGGAGCGACATCAAAATCTATGAAGAAAGTGGAAGACGTTTAAGGTTTAGAAGCAACAATAGAAAATCAGAATTCAAAATCAAGGGTTACAAGAAGTTATAAGAGCAAGAAAAATCAAACCATATAAGTTGTTGAAGTTCATGATACTAAGACATTACAAGTTGCGAAAATCCAAGTGTTAAATTCCTTCTGTGATGGCCATGTAAATTTTTGTCTTGTTATTACTCTACAAAAAAAAATGAAAAATATATAGTTTAAATTTTAAATAAGGCCATAGGGAAATAGAAATCTATAAGGAAGTATCAAGTTAGGAATCGAAGAGAAGAGTTAATTGTCAAGGTTCTACGAGGTTCAAGAGTTTATCATCAACAGTTGAAGCCGAAGAAGACGTTGTTTCTACTGAGCACTATGAGAGAGTCGAAGAAAGATACATTTGGTTGCTTTGTTAGTCCGTTTTCAATCTGGCACAAGATCTTTCTAGCACTGGTTTAACTCATCACACGTAATTAGTCCAGCTGTGTAGCAGATGTCCCTCTCATCTTTTTCTCTCTCATAATCTTATCCAGCTGTAAATCAAGGGACGCATCTTACAATGTTTATCTAGCTGTGTAGCGGATATCTCTTTATCTAGCAGTGTTGCGGATGTGTCTCCCCTTTTACTCAGTCAGCTTTAGAGCTGGCACCTTTAATTTCTCTGGACTTCTAGTCACTTGGAGATAGGTTGAGAATTTGTATGTCCTCATAGATCTTTGGATACTTGTGACCAATTAGAAGTACAGGTTTTGTGGGTACACCTCTGGTAAACCCTCCGGAGACAACACTCCGCCACTAGGGTGTAGTGCCCCCTAAGCTAGCAGCTGACTAATCTAATAAATTAACTAAATAAAGAGGCATTAAAATCTAAAATTGTGCACTTAAGCATTCAATTAAGAAGTGCGATACAGAACTTAACCCAAATCTAACCCCGCCCAGAAAAATATATACAAGATCTTCTCTCAAATGATACATATATAATAGTCATTTGGTTTTTAAATAAAATATACAACATAATAAATATAACAGAAGTTAATCAACTAGCGAAGTCAACCCTTGAAGCTTTCGCTGCGCAACCCTGATCTGTCACAGAAACTGAAGTGGGAATAATTAACATTTGACCTTCTAAGTAAACATAGGCAAGATTTGGAAAACAATACATGTTTTTTCCGAAAACATTAAACAGTGACTAAGTCACTGAAATAATCATACATGTATATGGACAAACTCCTTCTTCAAACAATGTATAATATGGTTGTAAATCCCTACCCGGCAATTCACACCTAATAGCTATGGATGCCACCAAGACCATGGTGACCAATACTCTAAACAATAAAAGCTGAATTAAAGTAGGTATAAATGTGAAGGAGCGTATCCTAAATACCACAAGTGGAAATTCTCATTTCCCATAACAATTCATATTGACAACGAACAACACAAGTCCTTTCCAAATCGTGGAAAGATTCACGGAATCAACAGGATTATCATAATGCATTTTAAACAAAACATGGAATGCAGAAACAGACAATGCATGAGTTTGTTAAGCATAAACTTTTATAAAAGCAACAATAATGAATACAAAGACTCAAATGCATTCCCACACCTTTTGATGACAAGCCACGCCTATCTCGAGATCCACGATCCACTGGTTCATCCTTTGAATCGATCGTTGTTAGTAATTAGTTGTTAATCACACAAGAATTCTAAGATTCTAGCCAAAATGGCTCACACAAGAATTATACAAATCTAACTAATAGTCCTAAGCCCAATTACGTTTTTATACCCTTTTATTATCTATCTTTAGGCCATCTAAGGTTCTTCACATCTTCATAATCCATCTCTTTCATATTAAAGATTTATCGATTCATTGGGTTGGTTCTCTAGTCCGATAGCTAAGTCTTATGAGTATCTACAACTTTGTAGAAAAAACCAAAGTCTAATTCGGACCACGAGAGGTCCAAAACATCTAATTAAGAAAACTTTCCTAAGCCCAAGTCCACCAAAGTCAACTAACAGTCACTAATGATCAAACTAACGGTCAAAGGTCAACTAATAGTCAACGTCCAAGTTTTGGTCAAGGTCCAGGGTCAATGGTCAAGCTTAGTCAACGGATTCAACTCAGTCCAGATTCACTAAGTCAACTCTGGTTAAGATAAGGGAAAACTCAGTGAGTTAACTCAGTCTACAAGACTGATTCAGGTTCAAAGACTCAGTCAGATTAACTGAGTCAACAAAGAACTAGTCAGACATCTGACTGGCAGGAAAAACTCAAGGCTAAAGCCTGTGCAAAGGCCAAAAACTGAACTGCACCATAATGATGCATCACAAGACTCAACACACTAAATTAACAGAACTTCACAAGCCAAGTACAATACAATAATTTTTAAATGAACTTCAAACTTCAATTACAATCTTATCTTTACCTGCAAATGCAGTTGCAAGTTTCCATTGAGGAGATTCAATTCAACATACACTAATTCAGATTCCTCTTCTTATCTACACTTCAACAATCATTACAATTAGTTAAACAATATCACTACTAAACTCATTAACTTCAACTCACCTGCAATTTATCCATTTTATACTCAGCCATGTGATTCCCATAACTCAAATCAACACCAGTTCACTTCCAAATCCATTTCCTCATCAAACTCGGTTCAATTCATAATCATACAATTTAAGAAACCAAAACAATTCAACTTGAACTACTTCAATTAAAATAAATTACCTCAAAGACAGTTCATAACTTGCACCCCAGACATTTCATGCACTCCTTGCACCTTACACCACCACCACAATTGACTCAGCTCAACAAACAGTCCACTGATTCCATTCTCTAACTCTATTCACTCACTGCAATAATATTTTGTGACCACCACCAACATTTCAAACCTCTAAAGACTCCATAACCCCCAAAACATATTGTACTCATTCTTCAACAACATCATCTTCGATATAACTAATCCACCTTACACAACCTGTATCACCACTTGCAATCTGAACTGCAGTTACAACTCACAAAACCATCTGGAGATCACAATTTCCTCCACAGTAAACTATAACACATCTCCAACTACATAAACAAAGCAAACAATATCACCATCTCACTTCACCTACAACTCAGTTCATACACCCATTCACCACAATCATTATAACTTCATTCACACCCTGAATTTTCCTCTTCAAAACTGTAACCATCTACTTTATCTCTATATCAATTCCATATAACAGTTAAATCAAGCTTCCTTATTGATTCTATCTCTAACTCCAGTTCCATACACACCCAAACCTCAATAACTCTGCACCTCCACCATTCACTAATGTCCCCTGCAGCTTCAACATCTCAGACAACACTAATACACATCTCCTTCCCTGTAACCTCCACCCTAATCTAAAATACACCCACAGCTTCATTATCGACTCATATCAACTCAGAAATTTCATTAACAGACCAACCTAAACTATACACAGCATACCCAACCATGGAACTTCAATCCTAAGCTCAAATATAAACAACTTGAGAATAAATGAATTATGAAATCTTAAATTCAACTTACCCTTTCATCTGAGTCAGTCATGAAGATCGAGTCAACACCCATGACAATCTCATCACTTCCTTACAAGCACAATCGAACCTTAATTCTTCAATTCTCAATTTCTGTTCTTCTTTGAAATCAAATCTTCAAATTAAAACTATAACTTTCAACTCCACTTCATGTTCTTCAACACCCATCATTTAATTTAATCCCCTAAATCGATAACTTCATCTGTTGATTCTTCTTTGAACTTCTTACAAACCCTAATTTAATTTCTGAGAAACCCTAACTCTGATTCTTCATCAAAACAACTTCATCGCCTCAATTAAACACCAACCCATGATTCTTCATCCATTAAGAATCTGATTAACCCATCCATTTACCGATGAACTCGAAATTAATCTCAAAACCCTAACTTCAACTACAACAGCGTCAACCCTATCTTCTCCTCTTCTTCCCAGAACTAAACAACATCATCACCACCAACAACAACTACTACCCGAACATCCCCATCTTTCTTTCAATCTAAAAATCTCTCTATTTCAATAACTTGATTCACCAACAGGTGAAGAACGGGGAGGAGGAAGAGAAAAGAAGGAGGAAGAAGAAAGAGAAAGATGAAGATAAGAATGACTTCTTCTCGATCGATTTGGTGAAGATACGGCCAACCAAAATACTAAAGGAACCTGACCAAAATATAAGGGCAGCCAGGTCGGCTAAGAACTAAACCAATGATATATTCTTCGTCTGGTATCCGAATGACACGTTCGAGTAGTTTATTCCGCGTAACTTTTCGAGATCTAACCGATGGTACTAGTTTCGTATCTAGATGGTTCTTAGATTAATTCCTAATAATTAACGTTCGAGTTACACTAATCGAGTAATTAGCGGCTAAGACATCTCTTGACTAGTCTAATAGCATTGACGAGCTCGAGGATCGCTACATTCTCCCCACCTTATATCATTTTCGTCCTTGAAAATTGGTCCATCCTTCTGGTCTTCATTAACTCCCTATTTTATAGAATAATCCCATCTCTTGTCTAAGCGCAAACAACATAAAACAAATCACAACCTATATGGCTTTCTACAACTAAAATCTAAAATTGTAGCTCTAGGTTCAACTACACTGATTTAGATTCTATCAAATAAGGAAGTCTAAGTTTCTTACATGAGAATTTTCTACACTAATTTCTAAGTCAATAACTTACTGGTTCTAAGTACTTTTAAAAGATATTCAATAATAAAGTTTCTCATTAAAATTTGGGATCTATTAGTTCACTTATAGAAGCAAGTCTCCCTTCAATGCCTAGTGATACAAGAATGAAGTTGCCCTGTCTAGGTTCGCGACGCCTTACAATGCCTACTACCTAACAAGTATCACCCGAACACATCAGAATTACCAACCTCACTATTCCCCAATACTGGATTAACTAAGTGCAAACTTATTACGATTAACCAAGTGTTAATTTGATTTTATCAAAATTATTTAGTCTTTAACTTCTATCTTTACTAGTGTATGTCTGATAATTTACTTTGTAAAATATATAAGCAATTCACATCATTTTAAGAAATTTAATTATTCGAATTATTTATCTTATCTTTTATTTTATTATTATTTATTTATTTTAATGAAATTAAATTAAATTTTAATTCCAAATAAGACTATATTATTATAACTAGATAGATTTTAAATTCATGTACTAATTAAGAATAACTTAACGTTATATCGATTATTCAAATGTTACTATCATTATTTCCAATGTATCTATTTGCTTATTTAGTTATAATAAGTAACCGCTAGCAATTTTTTTCCATAATTATTTGGTGTTAATACTTTCATCATTATTATAACATTTATTTCTTATTTCTCAGACCGATAAAATTTAGTCGTAATTAGTCATAATGCCAAGTTTAAATTTTATTATTAATACTAGACTTGATTTGATCTAGCTTTATTTTCTTGAGTTTATATTATTGCTAAATAATCCTTAAGTTGTACTATTAATAAAAATTATATTTTGCTATTATTACCCAATAATTATTATCCAAATGATGTTTACAATGACTCTAAATTTTATAGTAATAGTATTATTTGCTTATTTTATCAAAAGTTATTATCTTAACTATATTATCATTTTCATTATTGTTTTATCAAATCTTCCCATTTGATTATTAGTCTAACCAAGATACAATTAAAATAATTGTTTAGTAATGATACTTAGTTTTATTAAGCCCTAATCTTATAAATATAATTTTACTTTCACGAAAATATTGATATAACAGATTTTTATTTATTCAGATTGAATGCGTATACTACATCTTGTTAAATATTGGCGTTGGTAATTTAATATGATTTAAACTTTGAGTCTGCATAAAAATTTATTATGTCTTAATAAATAGTCTTTAAGATTTTTGGGTATTAATAATAAGTATTTTATTCATAGGCAAATTATTTTCCTTTAAGTCTAATTTTGTACTACGCATTCAGGTACTATAAATATCACTTCATGTGTATAATTTAATGATTTAATGAATCATTTATTGGACAAAAGATAATTTTGGTATAAGATTGTTAATAAGTTTAGTGTTTACTCTGTGCTTATATGACTTCACGTTCTTTTATTCCTACTTAATAAGTTTTACTTATTTATCTGGTTTAAACACCAAACACATGATTCTAATTTTTTATTAGTTAACTTTGCAAAAATTAATTGTAGATAAGCACTAATAATTTTCCATTGCTATTTAATTATAATCATTATTTTATCACTATATATTTGTAAATTAAATGAGATTTTAATTTAAGTTATGCTCAACATAATATTAATTTAAATTTTAACATTTTAAGTTTGTCACACTAATTTCCTACTTCAGAAGACAATTGAATTTATTTATAAAGAGGGATTCTATTGGTATTACAAATTCATTTTCTTTAAATTTTAATATCACACTAAACATTTGCATACTATTAATACTACTTCCCGTACATTTGTTTCATTTTAAAGATTTACTGAATCATTTTTTAGACTAAGATAATCTCGGTATAAGATTACCAAGAACATGAGCCTTTTATTTTATATATTATATCCTAGCTTTCTTAAGTCTAACGCTTACTAAGTATTTTATTAAATTTCTAATTTAAACACAAAATATATACTTCTAATCTTATCACTAGTTGACTTTAGATAGATAAGTTTTATTAATTTCCATAACTATTTAATCGTAATATCATTACTTTTGTCGTTATATATCTTTATTGAAATTTTAGTTAAGTTAAGTTCAACGTAATGCTAATCGATAAATGTTGACATCATTCTATTAAAATTATTATTATTACTTTTATTATCATTTACAATTACTATTATAATATTTTTATTGTTAAACTCTGATGGTTCAATTATTATTCAAACTACTCTTACAATTATTATTAAATCTCAATAATAGTATTAACATTAATTTATCGAACGTACAAGTCAAGATGCTTAATAAATATATATGTGACTTCCAAGATTTATCAATACTACTAATCTCATTATTTTTATTATTGAATTGTGAATGTGTTCATAATTTTAAATCATTTATTCTCTAATCTCCACTAGATTAATTATTGGTGTACCCTACAATATTTTTACTTCATTAAATAAACAAACAACCAAACAAGCAATTCAATCAATAAAATAATTCTTTTAAGTATTGATAGCTTTTAGTTATTAAGATTCATCTCACAGCCAACCCAGTTTTAAACTAATCTAGTTTACTAACTAGCACTGGCTATTCCTATTGTCTACCATATAAGATCTAATAGTGAGCTCTGATACCGACTTTGTAGCGCCCCCTAAGCTAACAGCTGACTAATCCAATAAATTAACTAAATAAAGAGGCACTAAATTCTAAAATTGTGCACTTAAGCATTCAATTAAGAAGTGCGATACAAAACTTAACCCAAAGCTAACCCCGCTCAGAAATATATACAAGATCTTCTCTCAAATGATACATATATAATAGTCATTTGGTTTTTAAATAAAATATACAACATAATAAATATAACAGAAGTTAATCAACTAGCGAAGTCAACCCTTGAAGCTTTCGCTGCGCAACCCTGATCTGTCACAGAAACTGAAGTGGGAATAATTAACATTTGACCTTCTAAGTAAATATAGGCAAGATTTGGAAAACAATACATGTTTTTCCGAAAACATTAAACAGTGACTAAGTCACTGAAATAATCATACATGTATATGGACAAACTCCTTCTTCAAACAATGTATATTATGGTTGTAAATCCCTACCCGATAATTCACACCTAATAGCTATGGATTCCACCAAGACCATGGTGACCAATACTCTAAACAACAAAAGATGAATTAAAGTAGGTATAAATGTGAAGGAGCGTATCCTATATACCACAAGTGGAAATTATCATTTCCCATAACAATTCATATTGACAACGAACAATACAAGTCCTTTCCAAATTGTGGAAAGATTCAAAGAATCAACAGGATTATCATAATGCATTTTAAACAAAACATGGAATGCAGAAACAGACAATGCATGAGTTTGTTAAGCATAAACTTTTATTAAAGCAACAATAATGAATACAAAGAGTCAAATGCATTCCCACACCTTTTGATGACAGGCCACGCCTACCTCGAGATCCACGATCCACTGGTTCATCCTTTGAATCGATCGTTGTTAATAATTAACTGTTAATCACACAAGAATTCTAAGATTCTAGCCAAAATGGCTCACACAAGAATTATACAAATCTAACTAATAGTCCTAAACCCAATTACGTTTCTATACCCTTTTATTATCTATCTTTAGGCCATCTAAGGTTCTTCACATCTTCATAATCCATCTCTTGCATATCTAAAGATTTATCGATTCATTGGGTTGGTTCTCTAGTCCGATAGCTAAGTCTTATGAGTATCTACAACTTTGTAGAAAAAACCAAAGTCTAATTCGGACCACGAGAGGTCCAAAACATCTAATTAAGAAAACTTTCCTAAGCCCAAGTCCACCAAAGTCAACTAACAGTCACTAATGGTCAAACTAACAGTCAAAGGTCAACTAATAGTCAACGACCAAGTTCAGATCAAGGTCCAGGGTCAATGGTCAAGCTTATTCAATGGATTCAACTCAGTCCAGATTCACTAAGTCAACTCTGGTTAAGATAAGGGAAAACTCAGTGAGTTAACTCAGTCTACAGGACTGATTCAGGTGAGTCAGTTTCAAAGACCCAGTCAGATTAACTGAGTCAACAAAGAACTAGTCAGACATCTGACTGGCAGGAAAAACTCAAGGCCAAAGCCTGTGCAAAGGCCAAAAACTGAAATGCACCATAATGATGCATCACAAGACTCAACACACTAAATTAACAGAACTTCACAAGCCAAGTACAATACAATAATTTGTAAATGAACTTCAAACTTCAATTACAATCTTAGATTTACCTGCAAATGCAGTTGCAAGTTTCCATTGAGGAGATTCAATTCAACATACACTAATTCAGATTCCTCTTCTTATCTACACTTCAACAATCATTACAATTAGTTAAACAATATCACTACTAAACTCATTAACTTCAACTCACCTGCAATTTATCCATTTTATACTCAGCCATGTGATTCCCATAACTCAAATCAACACCAGTTCACTTACAAATCCATTTCCTCATCAAACTCGGTTCAATTCATAATCATACAATTTAAGAAACCAAAACAATTCAACTTGAACTACTTCAATTAAAATAAATTACCTCAAAGACAGTTCATTACTTGCACCCCAGACATTTCATGCACTCCCTGCACCTTACACCACCACCACAATTGACTTATCCCAACCAACAGTCCACTGATTCCATTCTCTAACTCTATTCACTCACTGCAATAATATTTTGTGACCACCACCAACAGTTCAAACCTCTAAAGACTCCATAACCCCCAAAACATATTGTACTCATTCTTCAACAACATCATCTTCGATATAACTAATCCACCTTACACAACCTGTATCACCACTTGCAATCTGAACTGCAATTACAACTCACAAAACCATCTGGAGATCACAATTTCCTCCATAGTAAACTATAACACATCTCCAACTACACAGACAAAGCCAACAATATCACCATCTCACTTCACCTACAACTCAGTTCATACACCCATTCACCACAATCATTATAACTTCATTCACACCCTGAATTTTCCTCTTCAAAACTGTAACCATCTACTTTATCTCTATATCAATTCCATATAATAGTTAAATCAAGCTTCCTTATTGATTCCATCTCTAATTCCAGTTCCATACACACCCAAACCTCAATAACTCTGCACCTCCACCATTCACTAATGTCCCATGCAGCTTCAACATCACAGACAACACCAATACACATCTCCTCCCCTGTAACCTCCACCCTAATCTAAACTACACCCACATCTTCATTATAAACTCATCTCAACTCAGAAATTTCATTAACAGACAAACCTAAACTATACACAGCAAACCCAACCATGGAACTTCAATCCTAAGCTCAAATATAAACAACTTGAGAATAAATGAATTATGAAATATTAAATTCAACTTACCCTTTCATCTGAGTCAGTCATGAAGATCGAATCAGCACCCATGAAAATCTCACCACTTCCTTACAAGCACAATCGAACCTTAATTTTTCAATTCTCAATTTCTGTTCTTCTTTGAAATCAAATCTTCAAATTAAAACTATAACTTTCAACTCCACTTCATGTTCTTCAACACCCATCATTTAATTTAATCCCCTAAATCGATAACTTCATCTGTTGATTCTTCTTTGAACTTCTTACAAACCCTAATTCAATTTTTGAGAAACCCTAACTCTGATTCTTCATCAAAACAACTTCAACGCCTCAATTAAACACCAACCCATGATTCTTCATCCATTAACAATCTGATTAACCCATCCATTTACCGATGAACTCGAAATTAATCTCAAAACCCTAACTTCAACTACAACAGCGTCAACCCTATATTCTCATCTTCTTCCCAGAACTAACCAACATCATCACCACCAACAATAACCACTACCTGAACATCCCCATCTTTCTCTCAATCTAAAAATCTCTCTATTTCAATAACTTGATTCACCAACAGGTGAAGAACGGGGAGGAGGAAGAGAAAAGAAGAAAGAGAAAGAAGAAGATAAGAATGACTTCTTCTCGATTGGTTTGGTGAAGATACGGCCAACCAAAATAATAAAGGCACCCGACCAAAAGATAAGGGCAGCCAGGTCGGCTAAGAACTAAACCAATGATATATTCTTCGTCTGGTATCCGAATGACACGTTCGAGTAGTTTATTTCGCGTAACTTTTCGAGATCTAACCGATGGTACTAGTTTCGTATCTAGATATTTGTTAGATTAATTCCTAATAATTAACGTTCGAGTTACACTAATCGAGTAATTAACGGCTAAGACGTCTCTTGACTAGTCTAATAGCATTGACGAGCTCGGGGATCATTACATAGGGCCACCTAGCGGTTTAACGGCTTGTTGCACGTGCTAAGTGTAGTCATTTTATTTCCTATATTTGCTCGAGGACTAGCAAATAATAAGTTTGGGGGTATTTGGTAGACACATTTTTGTGTCTGAATTATCCTCAGTGTCTCTATTGTTAGTGCTTGATTTTGTACTTATTATGGTGTTTTTATGTTTGTTTAGGTGTTTTTGGAGAAATACACTTGTGTGGAAAAATTTGCTCGGAAAGTATTTTTTGGACCCCCGGAGAAACGTACTAAAGGCACCCTCAATTTGGATAAGGGGCATCCAGTGACCCCATATGTTAAAGGCACCCGCTCCTCGGATTCAGGGAAACCTCACCTTCTTCAAAACAAATTTTGGCTGGAAAACAATCTTCGAGAACTGCGGATACAACGTGATCTTCTGTTTTGGTTTCGGGACATTTTTGGTCGGATTTGGACGTGGAATTGGATTAATATCAATCTGTTTTACCAAGACAGGCTTGGTAATGGGTTTAGTCTCGATTAAAATGGGTTAATTCTCCAATTGGAAGAAAACAGGGAATATTCATTCACGTGAGGATATCCCGGGATTTTGAAGCTGTCTTTGAGATATTTTCATGTGTTTTAAGCATGTTGAACGTGTAATCAGAGTGCTTGTAGGAATTGAACACTAGAAGACGCGTGAGAATCAAAAACAAAGAAGAAAAAAGGGAAGTAATCTTCGTGTAATGGCAGTGGAGAATAATGAATTAAAGAGGAAATATTCTGCATTAAACCGAGGAGATTTGGATACTGTTGAATATAAATAGACTCTTGGGATATCACAGAGAGAGGACAGAGAGTTTGGGGGAGAAGACAGAAGTGAGAATCGAGTTGCAGAGAAAAAATTTCTGCTGCTACATGGGAAGAACACGAAGAACATAAGACCCCCTGAGACCTTCGTTCACCCTACAGTTATTTCGACAGTTTCATAGCAGTCTTATACGCTACAGTTAGAGCGACACTTCCTTTGTATCGATCTCTGTAACAGTTTATTGCAACACCGCAAAAGTTTTGCAAATCTCTGTATTAGCACTTTTCTCTTGTTTTTCACCCATTCGAGCAATGAAAAATTCTTTTGAGCATGTTTCCAACATGAGGAGCTAAACCCATCCTCTGGGGCAATGGAGGAAACCAAAATTCATCATGTGGTAAATCTATTTAATTCTTTATTTGACTATTTGCATTAAACTAAAATTAAAAAAAGATTTTTCTTAATTAATTGTCATTTCGTTTGATGGTTTATGCTTAGGATTAATTCTTTTGATATGCCATGCTTAAGATTTACAATTAATATTTTAAGAATCTACCTTAGGCAAAGAAACCGAGTTAAAATTCTTATTGAATGAGCTATAATGGTTTAGAATAAATAAGTGAATTACATGAATTTCAATATTTGGTGGAATCCTAGCCCCAGTCTCTCTTTAATTTTCACAACACTTTTTAATTGAGTTTGTTATTTTTATTTATAAAAAATTAAAGTCTAAAAAATCTTCCTTCACAAGTCTCAAAGAACCTTTTTACTACAACATCATTGAAAATACCCATCAGGTTTCGATTTAGGAATTGATTGATTTTAGATTGAATCAGAAAGTTTGGTTTCGAGGAAAATGAAAAAAAAAAAAAAAAAAAAAAAAAAGGAAGGTTGAGAGAGAGGCGGAGGTGGAGAATGAGAAGAAATGGATTAGATTAGGTTTTGAATAAGTTTCTCTCTCTTCTATCACTATATATTTTATAGGACCCTTATGTTATGGAGCATCACAACTAGATGACTATTGTGTACCACACGAATTTTATTGGTTTCTAAGGATTTAATGGGTAATATCTAACCACGTGTCCAACACAAGAATTATTGAACGATTGTCCTTGTTTTTCCAATTATGTGACGTTTTATAACTTAGTGAACCATGTGATGTCGTTACGTAGTGGTCCAAAAATTTGGCATGAAAAATCTAATAGATTTGCGTTTATTTCGACATGTATACCATACTAAATTGCAAGAAAAATCTAATAAATCTAATAGATTTATGTTTCTCTCTCAGCGTACCAAATTACCAAAGATAGTCCCGAGGTTTTCATTCTGGTGAACTGAAGATGTAAAGTATAAGATATTATAATCTCAAGCTACCATATTACTAGAGATAGACCCTAGGTTCAAATTCTGATGAATTGAGGATGTAAAATATCATAATTTATAAGATCAACTTACCAGATTACGAGAGTTAGACCTAAGATTTTCGTTCGGGTGAACTCAAGATGAAATTTATCAGATTTGAACAACTCAGGTTCAAAGATTACTAGAGTTAGACCTGAGTTTCTCGTTCAGGTGAACTCAAGATGAAATTTATCAGATTTGAACAACACAGGTTCAAAGATTACCAGAGTTAGGCCCGAGTTTCTCTTTCGGGTGAACAGTGGACGAAATATATTAGAATTGAACAACACGGGTTCAAAGATTACTAGAGTTAGACCAGAGTTTCTCGTCCGGATGAACTGGAGACGAAATATATCAGAATTGAACAACACAGGTTCAAAGATTACCAGAGTTAGACTTGAGTTTCTCATTCGGATGAACTGTGGACGAAATATATCATAATTGAACAACACAGGTTCAAAGATTACCAGAGTTAGACATGAGTTTCTCTTTCGGATGAACTGTGGACGAAATATATCAGAATTGTACAACACGGGTTCAAAGATTACCAGAGTTTGACCTGAGTTTCTCTTTCGGATGGACTGACGACGAAATATATCAGAATTGAATAACACGGGTTCAAAGATTACTAGAGTTAGACATGAGTTTCTCTTTCGGATGCAATAAGGACGAAATATATCAGAATTGAATATCACAGGTTCAAAGATTACCAGAGTTAGACCGGAGTTTCTCTTTCGGATGAACTGTGGACGAAATATATCAGAATTGAACATCACAGGTTCAAAGATTACGAGAGTTAGACCAGAGTTTCTCTTTCTGATGAACTAAGGACGAAATATATCAGAATTGAACATCACGGGTTCAAAGATTACCAGAGTTAGACCCGAGTTTCTCTTTCGGGTGAACTGTGGACGAAACATATCAGAATTGAACAACACAGATTCAAAGATTACCAGAGTTAGACCTGAGTTTCTCTTTCGGATGAAATGTGGACGAAATATATCAGAATTGAACAACATAGGTTCAAAGATTACCAGAGTTAGACCTGAGTTTCTCTTTCGGATGAACTGTGGACGAAATATATCATAATTGAACAACACAGGTTCAAAGATTACCAGAGTTAGACTTGAGTTTCTCTTTCGGATGAACTGTGCACAAAATATATCAGAATTGAACAACACGGGTTCAAAGATTACCAGAGTTAGACCTGAGTCTCTCTTTAGGATGGACTGACGATGAAATATATCAGAATTGAACAACACGAATTCAAAGATTACCAGAGTTGGACCTGAGTTTCTCTTTCGGATGAACTGAAGACAAATATATCAGAATTGAACATCACATGTTCAAAGATTACCAGAGTTAGACATGAGTTTCTCTTTCGGATGAACTGTGGACGAAATATATCAGAATTGAACAACACGGGTTCAAAGATTACAAGAATTAGACCTGAGTTTCTCTTTCGGATGAACTGACGACGAAATATATCAGAATTGAACAACACGGGTTCAAAGATTACTTAATTGGACCCGAGTTTCTCTTAGGATGAAGCGACGACGAAATATATCGAATTGAACAACACGGGTTCAAAGATTACGTAAGTGGACACGAGTTTCTCTTAGGATGAATCAAGACGAAATATATCGAGAATTGAACATCACCGGTTCAAAGATTACCAGAGTTGGACCTGAGTTTCTCTTCCGGATGAACTGAAGACAAATATATCATAATTGAACATCACAGGTTCAAATATTACCAGAGTTAGACCAGAGTTTCTCTTTCGGGTGAACTGTGGACGAAATATATCAGAATTGAACAACACAGGTTCAAAAATTACTAGAGTTAAACCTGAGTTTCTCTTTCGGATGAACTAAGGACAAAAAATATCAGAATTGAACATCACAGGTTCAAAGATTACTAGAGTTAGACATGAGTTTCTCGTTCGGATGAACTGTGGACGAAATTTATCAGAATTGAACATCACGGGTTCAAAGATTACGAGAGTTAGACCAGAGTTTCTCTTTCGGATGAACTAAGGACGAAATATATCAGAATTGAACATCACGGGTTCAAAGATTACCAGAGTTCGACCCGAGTTTCTTTTTCGGATGAACTGTGGACGAAATATATCAGAATTGAACATCACGGGTTCAAAGATTTAGACCCGAGTTTCTCGTTCGGATGAAATGGAGACGAAATATATTAGAATTGAACATCACGGGTTCAAAGATTACTAGAGTTAGACCTAAGTTTCTCGTTCGGATGATTTGAAGAAATATATTAGAATTGAACATCACAGGTTTGAAGTTTACTAAAAATTAGTAAAGTAAATATTATAGTCTATAAATGACCATTTTACCCTTACTGGAAATAAGTGCAATAAATGTTATGGAGACTGTGAAAATGACCATACAATTCTTATCGGAAATAAGTAAAATAATTCTTACAGACTGTGGAAATGTCCATATTACCCTTATTGGAAAAAAGAGCAATAAATATTATGGAGACTGTGAAAATGACCAGACTACCCTTATCGAAAATAAGTAAAGTAATTCTTACAGACTGTGAAGATGACCATATTACCGTTATTGGAAAAAAGTGCAATAAATATTATGGAGACGGTGAAAATGACCATACTACCCTTATCGGAAATAAGTAAATGAATTCTTACAGACTGTGAAAATGACCATATTTCCCTTATTGGAAAAAGTGCAATAAATATTATGGAGACTCTGAAAATGACCATACTACCATTATCGGAAATAAGTAAAGTAATTCTTACAGACTGTGAAAATGACCATATTACCCTTATTAGAAAAAAGTGCAATAAATATTATGGAGACTGTGAAAATGACCATACTACCCTTATCAGAAATAAGTAAATGAATTCTTACAGACTGTGAAAATGACCATATTACCCTTATTGGAAAAAGTGCAATAAATATTATGGAGACTGTGAAATGACCATACTACCCTTATCGGAAATAAGTAAAGTAAATCTTCTGATCTGTGAAAATGACCATATTACCTTTATTGGAAAAAAGTGTAATAAATATTATGGAGACTGTGAAAATGACCATACTACCCTTATCGGAAATAAGTAAATGAATTCTTACAGACTATGAAAATGACCATATTACCCTTATTGGAAAAAGTGCAATAAATATTATGGAGACTGTGAAATGACCATACTACCCTTATCGGAAATAAGTAAAGTAAATCTTACAGACTGTGAAAATGACCATATTACCTTTATTGGAAAAAAGTGTAATAAATATTATGGAGACTGTGAAAATGACCATACTACCCTTATCGGAAATAAGTAAATGAATTCTTACAGACTATGAAAATGACCATATTACCCTTATTGGAAAAAGTGCAATAAATATCATGGAGACTGTGAAAATGACCATACTACCCTTATCGGAAATAAGTAAAGTAATTCTTACAGACTGTGAAAATGACCATATTACCCTTATTGGAAAAAAGTGCAATAAATATTATGGAGACTGTGAAAATGACCATACTACCCTTATCGGAAATAAGTAAAGTAAATGTTACAGATTGTAAAAGTGACCATATTACCCTTATTTGAAAAAATGCATTATATATTATGGAGACTGTGAAAATGACCATACTACCCTTATCAGAAATATGTAAAGTAAATGTTACAGACTGTGAAAATGACCATATTAACCTTATTAGAAAAAAGTGCAGTATATATTATGGAGACTGTGTAAATGACCATACTACCCTTATCGGAAATAAGTGAAGTAATTCTTACAGACTGCGAAAATGACCAAATTACCCTTATTGGAAAAAAAGTGCAATAAATATTATGGAGACTGTGAAAATGATCATACTACCCTTATCGGAAATAAGTAAAATATTCTTACATACTGTGAAAATGACCATATTACCCTTATTGGAAAAAAGTGCGGTAAATATTATGGAGACTGTGAAAATGACCATACTGCCCTTGTCGGAAATAAGTAAATGTTAATGACTGTGAAAATGATCATATTACCCTTATTGGAAAAAAGTACATTATATATTATGGAGACTTTGAAAATTACCATACTACCCTTATCGGAAATAAGTAAAGTAAATGTTACAGTCTGTAAAAATGACCATATTACCCTTATTGGAAAAAGTGCAGTAAATATTATGGAGACTGTGTAAATGACCATACTACCCTTACCGAAAACTTGTAAAGTAATTCTTACAGATTTTAAAAATGACCATATTACCCTTATTGGAAAAAGTGCAATAAATATTATGGAGACTGTGAAAATGACTATAATACCCTTATTGGAGAAAAGTGCAATAAATATTATGGAGAATGTGAAAATGACCATACTACCTTTATCAGAAATAAGTAAAGTAAATGTTACAGACTGTGAAAATGACCATATTACCCTTATTGTAAAAAAGTGTTATAAATATTATGGAGACTGTGTAAATGACCATACTACCCTTATCGGAAATAAATAAAGTAATTCTTACAGACTGTGAAAATGGCCATATCATCCTTACGGGAAATAAGTGCAATAAATATTATAGAGACGGTGAAAATGACCCTACTACCCTTATTGGAAATAAGTAAAGTAAATATTACAGACTGTAAAAATGACCATATTTTTATGGAAATAAGTGCCATAAAAATGACCATAAATATTTATAGCACTTATTTCCAGTAAGGGTAATATGGTCATTTTTATGACATTTTTTTCTTCAATAAGGGTAATATGGTCATTTTCAAAGTATTTACTTTACTTATTTCCAATAAGGGTAGTCTGGTTATTTTCATAGTCTCCATAATATTTATTGCACTTTTTCCAATAAGGGTAATATGGTCATTTTCACAGTCTGTAAGAATTACTTTACTTATTTCCGATAAGGGTAGTTTGGTCATTTTCACAGTCTCCATAATACTTATTGCACTTTTTTTCCAATAAGGATAATATGGTCATTTTCACAGTCTGTAAGAATTACTTTACTTATTTCCGATAAGGGTAGTATGGTCATTTTCACAGTCTCCATAATATTTATTGCACTTTTTCCAATAAGGGAAATATGGTTATTTTCACAGTCTGTAAGAATTATTTTACTTATTTCCGATAAGGGTAGTGTGGTCATTTTCACAGTCTCCATAATATTTATTGCACTTTTTTTCCTTCCAATAAGGGTAATATGGTCATTTTCACAGTCTGTAAGAATTACTTTACTTATTTCTGATAAGGGTAGTATGGTCATTTTCACAGTCTCCATAATATTTATTGCTCTTTTTTTCAATAAGGGTAATATGGTCATTTTCAAAGTATTTACTTTACTTATTTTCGATAAGGGTAGTTTGGTCATTTTTACAGTCCGTAATATTTACTTTATTGATTTTCAATAAAGGTATTCTGGTCATTTTCACAGTCTCCATAATATTTATTCCACTTTTTTCCAATAAGGGTAATATGGTCATTTTCACATTCTTCAAAAATTTTATTGCACTTATTCCGATAAGGGTAGTTTGGTCATTTTCACAGTTTTCGGATGAAGCAGATATTTTTGTTGTGGTTTTGTCGACAAAATCGAGAGAAAAGGTTGGTATTTGTCCAAGTCAAATTTCCTACAATGTCATGACTTGTTGACTTGGTCTTGATCCTGTTTTCTAATATTTAACATAGGCTATTGCCCGTCGGTTTTGGGAGAATATGTGGCCAGTGCTCCTCTCACCCCACTCATCAAACCTGGTGGTGGCTTGCGGCCTATAGCGGTTGGCACAATATGGAGGAGACTTGTCTCTAAATGCGCTGCATCTTTTGTTGGCAAGGAAATGAACTCATATTTGGGTGATTTCCAGTTTGGAGTGGGGGCTAAGTGTGGTGGAGAAGCAATTCTACATGCTGTGAATCGCGTGTTGGAAGAGAAAAGGGACCAAAATACGCTTTCCATGCTGCTGGTAGATTTCTCTAATGCGTTCAATCTCATAGATAAAACAACCATGATCTTAGAGGTACGTAGGTTATGTCCTTCGATATCTCGTTGGGTTGAGTTTTGTTACGCTTCACCAGCACGACTATATTATATGGACCATGTGCTTTCTTCTGCTCAGGGGAGTGCAACAAGGTGATCCTTTAGGGCCACTTTTGTTCGCTCTTACTCTCCACCCGCTAGTCTTGAGTATTTCAGAAAGGTGTGATCTAGAACTGCAGGCTTGGTATCTTGATGATGGTACGGTGATTGGGGACACTATGATGGTTGATAGAGATCTGAGAATAATTCAAGAAGAAGGTGTTGCTAGGGGCTGTTTTTGAACATCAAGAAGATCGAATTGTTTTGGCCCTCTGTAGACCCCAGGACAGCCATTTGCAGTATGTATGTTTCCACCTGATATTTGTAGGCCAGAGAAGGGAGTTAAGCTGCTAGGTGCTCCTGTTAGCCTTGATGCCCAATTTAATGCGGATCTGGTTGTTAAAAGAGTGCAAAAAACTATAGAGCTCATTGATGCAGTGGAAAAACTTGAAGATCCACAGTGTGAGCTTCTTTTGTTTAGAAACCGTCTTTGGAGTTTCTCGCTTATATTTTTCTTTACGCACTACCTTTCCAGACTGCACTTTTGCGGCTCAAGATTTGTTTGACTCTCGTCTCTACAAGTTCCTACAACATATAATAACAGGAGATGGTCCAGGGTTCGGCCCCTTGCAAATGCGGTTTTCCACGCTGCCCCTCAGACTAGGTGGTTTTGGTGTTTACTCGATGCAAGACACTATGAATTACTGTTATTTGGCGCCGTGCTTGGAAATACTAGAACTGCAATCTGTCATATTGAGGCACACCGGCATCAGTGGTTTTAGCTCCCATCTTGAGCGTGCTGCAGCTTCTTTCAACTCTCTGTGTAGTCCTGTTTCTCCTATATCGTCGATAACACCGCCAACCATTCTATGTCAACTCCGCAATTGTTTATTTTGATGCGCGAAAGAAGAACTTGACTTCCCAATTCAAGTTGTCTGAACGTGATTCATTCCTATGGCAGAGCAACCAAATGAAGCATGCCCTGGATTTCTTAATGGCTATCCCCATCCCTGGTTTAAATCAGCAAATTGGTTCGAGGCAGTTTAGTGCGGTATTATGTTATAGACTTGGTATTCCCTTGTTTGAACCAGGTAGTTTGTGCCCCTTCTGCAAGAGAGAGATGGATGCTTTTGGTGACCATGCAGTGCACTGTACAAATGAAGTTGGTTTAAAATTTCGACATGATTTAGTACGCGACACGATTGCAGACATCTGTTATCGAGCTGGGGTGGCTGCACGGAAAGAGGTGGACTTGGGTATGCTTGCGAACAACGGTACTTCTTTGAGACCGGCAGATGTTCTTGTGCTCAATTGGGACAATGGTCGGGACGTTTGCTTCGATGTTACGATTGTGTCTCCCTTTGCTGGGAGTAATGGTCGTACTTTGGAAGGGGGCAGGCTATCAAGGATGCTGTCAGTCGCAAAAATACCAAGTATTTAGAAAAATGCTTTTGCACAAGGATATGGATTTGGTGCTTTGGCGCTTTGGCTTTCACTACTCTAGGTGAATTTGGGAACGGAACAACAGACTTCGTTCAGCGGCTCCGCAACTATATTGCTAGTCATGATGCTAACGTGCGTGTAGGTGATTTCCTTTTTCATAGGTTAAGTGTGGTAGTTCAAAAAGGAGTTGGAGCCCAGCTTGTTGCTAGGCTTCCGACTAGTTTCTTGTCTGAATTTGGAAATTAATAAAACATTTCTTTATTTAAATAAAAAAAAAATTGATTTTTAGAAATTAAATAAAATTGTTATTTTGTATAAATGTTGCGAAAGTAGTGACAAAAAAAATCTTAAGTGTTACTAATTTGGGGTTGTTTTAGATGTGGTGAAATTTTTGGGTGGAAACATCATTTTAGATTATAATTGTGATTGTCTGGAAAATTGTCAACAAATATTATTGTTACTAATATTTTTTTTTAAATATTCCTAATCATTATCATGAATACAAAATTTAACAACAGTTGTAATTGTTGCAGGACTTATCACAGGTGTATCAGTGACTGAAAAATAAACTGTGATAGGTTACACTGTGAGAAAATCCTGGTTTTGGTGTAGTGACGCTTTAGGATATGTGATTTTAGGTTGATCCCATCAGTTAAATTCAGTACTCTTGGTTCACTTATTGGTGTTGTCTTTACACGAAATTGCTTCACAAAATCCTTCTGTAAGGTCTCGCGATTGCTACTTATGTAGAGAGTTATTCGATTATTGCTTATCTCCCAACTTCTACTAAAAATAGAATAAGTAATAGATCAATCTAGCATGCACTCTGAATTAATCCAAGAATCACTCATAAACATTAGATATGGTAAAGACACACGATGAGATGATAAAACTCCAAACAAACTTGTATAACAAATAAAGATTTACATGTAGAATATTGAATTCATCCTTAATCAATAAAAACTATCTACACATAACTATGGAGTTCATGGAGAATAAAATAGAGCAAACAAAACACAAATTAAAAACCAATTAAGCAAATGCTAACAAGCAACAGGTGGACTAGTGGAATGGTATTGTTGCCGAAAACAGATGAAGGTGGTGGGGAAAATACGGTTTAGTCCAAAACCCCATCCAAATATACTAGTTGGTCCTAACCCATTCAATTAGGTAAAAATTAGTCATTTTTCATTGAAAGTACACAAATAACCTTCCTGATTTACAATTTAGTCCAAATATTTACATTTTAATCCAAAATGACTCACAATGATGTCAACAATTTTAAATAATATAAAAAAATAAAATAAAAACAATTTATCTTTCGAACCGTTTTTCCAAAATTCACAAACTTTATATATTCGAAAAGCTCTTTCCGAGAGCTATAAAAAGAGTACCCGTATGACTATATAATTCTCATTTTAAAAAAATCTTATTTTACATTGGCGTACAAAAATGTACATGTCTACAAAAATCCAAAAAATCTAAAGACAAAACAAGGTGCATTAGTTTGTACACCAACATAGCAAAAGTAGACTGCAGCTGAATCTCATACGATAACAAGTTAGCTAGGTGACCATTCTCAAGGGTTTACCGAACGCTCCTCTTGAAGCCTATCAGCTTCGGTACATGAAAGCTTCTTGTTGATACGCAAGACGTGGAAATTATGTATTTATTTTTCGGATACTAGTAAAACAAGTGTTAAAAGTATCTATAGACTGTACTTACAGAGTAAAGATAGACTACGTATGAAGGCGCACTGATAACAACACATCAAGACTGATTGGGAGAGGAGCAACAAAAGGAACTAATTAAGGGATGCAGTACCGGGACGAACCAAGTATGCCCACTTCAAAATATACTTGCAGGAAGCATTCCAACTTAAGTTTCCAATGGTAGGCAAGCACAAGACCACTTTCCTTGTCAACCTGTGGCCCCAGCTGTTTATGGACAAGATCGTTGAAGCCATTCTGATCCCATATCCCATCATCAGCTAAAAACATGTCTTTCCATTCCCTTGCTAACTTGATTGTAGCCGTTGTCGACCGTCAATGAAATATTCCAATATTGTAGGCACCCCTCTCTGAAAAAAGTACATCAAAATTTAAACAAGTATGAGTAGCTAGTTCCACAACAGTAAATTAACAAGAATAGTGCTCAGCAACATAACACAAACACGGTAGATGGAAGCCAAAATATGTGTACTATATTCATCTTCTCGCCAAGCTTCCAAACTGTCATTAACAACTGTTGGAACTACTTGATCAGTTGAAGTTAAGATATCTGCCTCGAGCAGGTACATACTTTACTACTCTACGAATTGCTGGTGGGAACCCATTTAGACGAGGACATAACAAGCACCAGTGACACTTTTAAAACTTTCCATCTCGTTCACCTGGTAAGAGAAACTTCTGCACAATCATTCCTTGCATCAACAACTTTTTTTACCCGCACCACTGTCTCCTTCCCCTTGAAACCACCTTCTTGGATATGATTGCAAGCTTTTGGAGGTAACTTTTCGAAGAAAAGAAGACGATAAACATCAAGACCAACCACTGTGATGACAAAATCATGTGAAAGATAGAACACCCAATGAAAAATTCAGTTCACAAAACAAAATATCCAATCCAAGAATCAACATATGCACTCATTAGCAATCAACATGTGTATAATTATCTGCACATTAACGATCAACAAGTGTACAACTATGTGCACATTCACGATCGGCGGATGTACAATCATGTACATATTAAGAATAAACTAATATATAACTATGTACACATGTTCAACTAGTGTACAATTATGTACACATTAAGAATCAACTTGTGTACAAATATTTACACATGTATAACCAAAACAGATATACCCAAATGATCCTATCTTCCAGGTCTCCCTCAACCATCAATCAACCAAACAAACGGGAATACAATATCATGAATCAACTCAGAATGAATGAACTCAACTGTAGAATACTAGTAACACAAACTACTCTTTGCATCACTGAATGTTACTTCATTTACAGGCGGTCACCTACTTCAAACACGTACGATAAATAACAGCAGTTTATGTTTATTGGCATAAAATGAACACCATGGAGGAATGGTTACAAAGATGCCTGAAATAATGTACCTCTTTGGCAGTTAAAACTTTGAATATGAATAATAAAGTTCGTATAATGTTTCCAATACAACAAAAAATTAATGACACATTGCATGATACTAGAAACCGAAATGAACATTATACATAAAAAAAGATTACCCCACATCTCACAAGAATGGCTGACAATTGGTTAAATGATGCAACACTAATAATTCTTTTTGTATGATGAAAAACTCATTGTTACCAACACAAAAATATACAGATAAAGAGGTATAAACATCATCAAATTACTTGTAATGAGTTACTTTTCAAGTAAGGGCATGCACATACCCGACATCTGAAACGTTGAGGTGGGTCACGGTTCCTTCTCTTCTCTCTAGAACGAACCCTCACAAATTGAAAATGAATTGTACATGAGACACCATAAATATCTTAGCATACAATTTAGGTAAAGTGTATCTACACATAAAACGCCAAAAATCGAATCGCAACATGTGTACTAGTTTGTACACCCAATTTATTTACCCTAGGATAAGCTAATAGTCATTTTTTCCACATGTGTACCAGTTTGTACACCCTAGCTTTATGCAAGAAACATGTGTACTAGTTTGTACACCCAATTTATTTACCCTAGGATAATATATGTGTGTACATAGTTGTACATTCTGATCCCATATCCCATCATCAGCTAGAAACATGTGTACTAGTTTGTACACCCAATTTATTTACCCTAGGATAAGCTAATAGTCATTTTTCCACATGTGTACCAGTTTGTACACCCTAGCTTTATGCAAGCATAAGCTCATGGAGTCAATGTTTTACATGTGTACCAGTTTGTACACTCTAGTCATCTACGCAAGCATAAGCTTATGGACAAAACATCATCAAAGATTGCGAGAAAAAAAAAATCTAAGAACATGAAATGACTAATTACTTTAACATAATTTCCCACAAGATTTGTAATAATCTGTCTAAATCTTCCCAGATCATGGACCAAAATTTCATGAACTTTATCAGAAACAAACACAACAAGCTACACTTCCTTGATTGATTATGTGGAAGTACAATGAAAAATTGGCCATAAAGAAAAAAATCACTGAAAAGTTGGCCTCACCTCAATAGACTTGTACCTAGACTTCCCACTAAATAAAGACAAAACATCATCTAAGATTGACCATAGATAAAAAGGAACGGATTCTAGTTCGAATTTGTCAACTTCAATTTTTGCTCTATCATGCATTTCATTTTATTAATGTTATCAATACCTTCCTACAGGCTTGAGCAGTTTCGCAACTCTTTGGCTTAATCCAGACCCTATTAAATTCCTAGAAATGCCTTAAATTTTCTATATCCAAAGGAAACAAAAATGAAAAACTAAATAAAAATCACATCTCACAAAATGCAGTTAACTCCACGACAAACTAAAGGAATTATTTCAATTATTGTGCAAGAGAAACACTACTTATATAAGTGGTACTACATTCTTCTTCACAAGCCAAGTGTAGTTGCGGATTATCTCACAACTACACCCTCATAAGAATCCATTAAAATGATTCCTAGATCTAATTAATTTGATATGAAACTAAGAATTAAAGTACTAAAATTATAAAAAGAGACACAAAGATTTTTACGTGGTTCGATCAATGTGATCTACATCCACGGTGCTTCACTAGTGATTGTATGTAATTACATGATTTTACAATTGAGACTCCATTAATGAATATTTGGAGCTCTAGTTTTTTGGGAAGAAGATGATAAAGAAAATAAATCTCTCCTAAGAATTTCTCTCTCCTCCTAAAATTATCTCTCTCTCTAAAAAAGACCTCTCCCTTCCTCTCATGCCTAAATGGCTATTTATATTATTTTACAAAAGATGACAGTTGTGTTGTCCCGCCATTTCAGATTTGAGAATTATCTTGCGAACCTTCGTAACTTCACTTCGCAAATATCTTGAACCTTCGCAAATATTATTGTTGCGTCATTAAATATTCGCAAGTGAAGGTTGCTGCGATATTCTGCTCCTACATCTTGCCTCTTTTTTCTTGAATATTGCTTGAAGAGCGATCTTTAAGAAAAAAACCGTTGTAGTAGTCTTTAATATTTGTTGATGAAGGAACGAGCGAAAGAATATTAAACTCAAAAAGTATATACTTGCCTCTATTCTTTTGCGAAGTTCTGAAGCTTTTAAGAAGTAATTAGAAGTATCATCTTGCGAAGTATGAAGTGTGCGAAGTATCTTGAAGAAATATGAAGTATAAGAAATATAAAATATCCTTGAAGAAGTATAAGAAGTATTCAATCCTCGAAATATATAAGAACTATGAAGTATCTTTAAAAAGTATAAGTTTAATCCTCGAAATATATAAGAAGTATGAAATATCCTTGATGAGAGTGATAAATATTGCCTCTGTTCATGTGAAATTATTATTCCATTTTTGGTGAGGATTCTTGCTGAGAAGATAAAGAACATAAAATATTTTCTTGGGTATCCATAGTTGCCTCTGTTCTTTATCTATGAAGGAAAATCCTTGAGAAAATGATGAATGATTAAGTTGCGTCTCTATTCTCATCTTGCCTCTGCCTCAATTGTTAACCCTGCTAATTTCTGAATATTGATGCGAATTTCTGAGTTTTTCTGCGAATTTCTGAACTTCTGAATAGTGCTGCGAATAGTGCTGTGAATAGTGTTCCGAATATACTATTGCGAATATACTGTTTCGAATAGTGTTGCGAATTATGAATAGTCCTGCGAATTATGAATGTTTCTGCGAAGTTTCGCGGTATTATCCTGTAAAATTTTGTAAAATACTTGTGCGAATATAATATTTATGTAATGATTATGTTATGAAATGTGTATGCAATGCTTATGCCATGAAATGTTTATGCAATGCTTTTATGATGCAAGTATGATGCATGTATGATGAGAATGCTTATCTATTATGATGCATAGCTAATGTTTGTGTTACTTAACTCATTTTGCTGCGGTAAAATAGATATATCTTTGAGTTGCCTCCATTCATATAATCATCTTCACAAGTTTATTTGTGTATTTTCTTACATGTATCCGTCTTTGATCGCGAATGAAATCGCCTCTTCTGGTATGACTTTGTGATATATATTCTTGTAAAGATTCTTCAATGATATTGATGGAATTGTCTTCTTTGTTAGGACTTCCTGATATATATTCTCTTCAAAATTCTTCAATGATATTGATGGAATTAATTTCATTAATTGATGTGGTCTTATCATGCCTTCCTAAGTAAAGGTCTTATTTTGCCACCTCTTTTGTAGCGACAAAATCGCAGGACGTTCTTACACTTTCATGCAAAAACCCATTGATCTTGCCTTATCTTTTTTGTATAGTATTTTAGCCTCTTCAGGAAGTGTTGCGACAATATGATAGGCCTAAATATGACATTGCCGTCTTGCGATGAAATCGCAGGACGTCTCTACACTTTCATGTAGTGACGGCTTGCAGAAGTTCAGTTGTTGCACAAATATGACAAGCCTTTATGTTCTTGCGAACAATAAGCCTCGTGACATTTGCGTCTTATAGCACGTATCAGCTCCCTAATGGAGGGTGATGCCCTTTATCTTCCCCTTGGTTTCCCCTTCAAGGAAGCGTACATCGACCATACAAGGTTAGCTCTTCCCATCCGGTTCTGCAAACAACCAGTTTTTGATCGCAACCTCTTATCCTTTTTGCCTATAAGGCTTATAGTTACGAGGTTGCACCCTATGGGGTATCTTTGGGCCAAGTGCATCATTTGCCAAGACTTGTCAAAAATGGCAGATGTGCTTCAAGCTCACCTAGCACTCTTGACTCAACCGTGTACCTCGGCGCCTTGATCGTTTTCCGCACTTCTTGGGAAAGACAGTATGCCTTAGTCGCCTAACCTAAACCATGTTACACCGCATAATATTGCGTAATGTCGCAAGATTAGGTGAGAATCCAAGGTGTCTAACCCGGATAGGTACCCCGTTATTGGATTGTACCCCGTAAATTCTGCCATGTACTAAGGGCCCTTGGTGGTGTTCCGGTTACCCTTAGCCATGGTTATAGGTACCCCCTTAAATGACGCACTTTAGGACTTTGCCTCTTACGAAATGTTGCTTCGCGAACTAGGGTGTACGCCACAAAGGTTTGCCTGTGTAATATTTCTGCGGCTTTCTTTCTTTTTTGAAAGCTGATCACAGATTGCGGTCTTTTCTTCGCAAATAAATTTTTGCGTCTTTCTTCAATGAAAGCGAATCGCAATAAATTTCTGGCGGTATTTTTTCGCCTTTTATCAAATCAAAATTATTTTTATTCGTAAAAACTCATCATAAATTTTTCATGTTGCAAACAAATATACTGATTACCTTTTTGTTTCAATCCTTGAAGAAATATGAGAAGTATTTATATTACGTCTTTAAATCAAAAATGTTCAATAGAACATATAAATTTATTTTCTCTGTTTTTTATAACTTTGAAGTCTTTGAAAATTTTTGAGATCTTTAAATTTTTGCGATGAAATCATTTTTGAATCTTGCGGTTGTATCGCTTTTCACCAAACTAAAAAATCTTTGAAACGTTTTGAAATCTTAGAAATTGTAGAAATCTTGCGAGTATATCGCTTTTGGTAAATAAAATCAAAAATATTTTATCTTCTGTAAATAAAATATTCAAGGAAGTGGTACTTACCTTTTTGTGGCTTGTTGTTATCTCTTGCGAAGTATATGATTTGCTTGAAAATTGAGAAGAAATGAGAAATAAATTCTTGACTTGCTCCTTGCATACCGCCGCACCATGCTAGCTATTCTAACCAACTCTTGCGAAATTATCTTGCTAAATAAGCACCAACTTTCTTTTTTGCGAAGTTAACAGCTCTTTGCAAAGCAAAAATTCTTTGCGAATATATCTATCAAAACATAAGGAGACTTGTAAGGAGACCCACTAACTGGGCTTTGTAAAGTTCTTCGTTTCACTTGCGAAGAAGACTTGTGATACTTCTCACCAAGGACCTGTGACCGATACTTGCGAAGAAGATTTAAGTGAAACAAACATTTGCGAAGTATATGTTCTCGCAACGAATGTTCACAAACTTATTTATCTGCGAAGTATATTTTCACGCAGCAAATGTTCGCAAATTTATTTATTTGCGAAGTGTATCTTCACGTGAACTTTGCTTGAACTTTCCTCTTCACAGAAGCTATTCTACCGTGTATTATATCTTAGCCTTTGATTCATGCACGTGAGATTTGTCCATCCTTGTAGTTCGCAGAAAATTTTACATGAAAAATTATCAGAGATATCGGACTCTGCTTCTTCCGCAACACGTTTTCCTTACTATTCGTACCCTGGTCCGAGCTTTGGAAGATAATAGATCATCTACAGGCTGAATTACATGCTGACTCTTTGCACTCTTCTCATGTTGTTTATCATCAAGCAATGAACACCTTTCTTTCACCACGGTCATCTCCAAACCTTGAAAATGGATCATCCAGGGCAGGGGTTCTAGGAGAACTCTGGGATAAATAACGAGATCCATAAAAGACGCCAGAGATGAAGAAGCAGATGCCCCAGTATGAGCTCTACCCCAGTTTCTTCACGTTATAATGACAAAGACTGATGATTGAATCCAGTTCATTGCATCTTCTCGCAGGTCAAAACTTAATGACGTGATGAATTTAACACATTTTGATCTCAGCCCTTTTATTTTTTCTTCGATGGAGTGGTTCATTGACGAGATGAGATGTTGATTTTCATTTTATATTTGTTATAACATTCCTGTGAACTAGGAATTCTTCACTTGCAATCGCTGCTTTTGCATAAATACCCTCAATATTGCTTCGCCTGATGGGTTGGAACTGTCACTGTGCCTTTGTCTAATTGGTCTCTTATTTTACTTTGACAAATACTGATGTGACATGTTACTTCATTAACTGCAGACTGCAGTTTTCCTTGCTACCGTGTACTGTATTTTTACGAAGTAAACTTTAACCTTCGCAGGAATTGGTATTCTTTCGCAGATTAATTATACATAGTTCCTCTTTCAGATCTGTTGGACGGTATTGATCTCTTGGACTTATACAGAATGCTTTTGTTACTGGCAAAGTTTTCACGAAGTAGGTGTTAACTATTTTAACCTTTTATTTATTGACAAAAGCTTTTTCACTCTGTTCCTTCGCATAAGCTTTATTTTCAATCTGTTTGTCACTGTTTTTGTTGCGACAAATTTCGCAATATTTCATTTCCACTTTTCTTCTGTCATTAAACTTTATAGGCCTTTTTTGTGCTGCTTATGGTCATTCTTTCGCAACTGAGCTATCCCAGCGTCAACTTTGCTAAAACATTTGACGATCCCACAACTATGTAGTTGTATACTTTCCATCTCTTGGGATCCTCTTCACAGGATCCATCAATGTTGAATGCAAACTGAATATGGAGTCGAACTAACTCAAGATCATTGTTCCCTTCATTAAACCTATTTGTTGAAAACTTTTAGTAGAGTTTGTTGCGAACTTCGCACTATTTCTCTTTTGTTCGCAGAATTTCATTGTATGAGATTGTTCCCTCTAGCTTTAGCTGAAATTTTCATCTCTTCATGAGTTATCCTTCTTTACGAATAATAAACAAAATAGAATCATGTCCTTTGCTTTGTTTCCTTGAATAAATACCGAATGAAATCCTTGTTACTACTCATAATCCTTTTTGTTTCTTTGTGTTTTATTACTCGCAGCTTCTGAATCTTCATATGTCGTCTGTGCGGCTTTGAATCCTTATTACGTGTTGGTCTATTAGTAATTTCTTTTCCATATCGTATATTAGTTTAACGTCGCAGGAGATATTAACTTCGCAATTTACAATTATGCAACCACATTTTAGAATTTCCTTTTCTGTGTATAAGATACTAAAAATCTCGCAGTATCTCAATCTCATTATTTTTGCTAGTTGTATTCTCCACATTTTCTTTTCCTTTTCGTATATCAGTAATTTATTCGCTGCTAATAAATTGTGCTGGGAAAGATACTCAGTCGAACATTGTCAATCTGTTGCTAGTAAAGATCTCTTTTTCTTTTCTTTTCTGAATGAGCATCCTGCATCTTCCTCTTCTCTGTCTTCTTCGGATGGCAATATTTGCTGTCTCCCTGTTTCTAGCGCCAATTATGTAGTTGTGGATTATCTCACAACTACACCCTCATAAGAATCCATTAAAATGATTCCTAGATCTAATTAATTTGATATGAAACTAAGAATTAAAGTACTAAAATTATAAAAAGAGACACAAAGATTTTTACGTGGTTCGATCAATGTGATCTACATCCACGGTGCTTCACTAGTGATTGTATGTAATTACATGATTTTACAATTGAGACTCCATTAATGAATATTTGGAGCTCTAGTTTTTTGGGAAGAAGATGATAAAGAAAATAAATCTCTCCTAAGAATTTCTCTCTCCTCCTAAAATTATCTCTCTCTCTAAAAAAGACCTCTCCCTTCCTCTCATGCCTAAATGGCTATTTATATGATTTTACAAAAGATGACAGTTGTGTTGTCCCGCCATTTCGGATTTGAGAATTATCTTGCGAACCTTCGTAACTTCACTTCGCAAATATCTTGAACCTTCGCAAATATTATTGTTGCGTCATTAAATATTCGCAAGTGAAGGTTACTGCGATATTCTGCTCCTACACCAAGCCATGATATGTTTCATGGCAAGTAGCTAGAAATCCAATCAAAAACCTTTATTTAGAATGTATAATAGTGATCAGGTCGAGGATTTATAAACTGAAAACCATTACAAAACATACAACTAGTGTACACTAACTAATGATTTGTAAAAAGAAAAAAAAAATTAAATAATGAGAAGAAAACAAACACAACAATAATTAGAAAGGGAATATACCTTCACTTAGTTCTTGAAACTGGAGCATCACTTAGTCTTATTTATACTCTTAAATTTAAATCATTACTACCGAATGCAAAATTAACACTTAACATATTATCATATCTCTAGCTTTAAGTCATCACCAAATGTAAAATCAACAGAAACCATATCTAAGATATGTATCACAGTTAACCACCAAATAATAATTTCAATATATTTCCAATGTCTATAATTTGATAGCGACTGAGATTAATAACTACATTGCAAACATAATTTAATCACGAGATTGTGAATTTTCAAATAAACCGAGAAAGTAGGTGGGAATTAACTATATATGCTCACTACTAGAGATTTTACAGAGGAATTTTCGAATCTATGTGTAGTCAACATAAGCAATCATTCAACATACAATGACGTAGATTATCTAAACTCTGATTATTGATCGAATAAGAAATTCGAGCTGAAATTGAAGCAATTAGGTTTTTTTTTCCTGAAATCCATTTCGAAATCAATAAATTAACAGTTGCGATCGAATTAAATAATAAGAATAGATTAACCTTACCTTTCAAATCGATTTTAATGTTGAAATCCACAAAGTAATTTGCTGAAAATCAATCTCGTCAACTTTTCCCCTTAATTTCAAGTGAATCTTCAAGAAAAAGAACTGATGATGACGATTTAGGCCTATTATGAATTGAATCGAGTGTTTTTGATTCTCATGTTTACGTTTGGAAGCTGAAGATGTCGAGATTAGGTTCTAGGATTAGTTATTCGTTGGGAGAGGGAGTTGCGACAAAGAAAGAAAATGAAGAATAAACTGAATTTGGGAAGTAATACGATGCTGATGGGTATTTTTGCCACAAAAATAGTCAATTTTGGACTAAATCGTCCTACAAAGGATTAACTCGTTTCAGATTAAGTAAAATTGGACTCATGAGTACCAGGCCTGAGAGGGGTGGACTAGAGAGTCTAAAGCCCATAAATTATGGGACTAAACGTCAATTTCTACATTATGTTGCTGGTTTGGTGATGTTGGGGTTATAAGAACTGGTTTTGTTGGGTGTGAAAAGGAGGTGTTATAGATGGGTTGTAAAAGTGGTATAAGGTTGGAATCAGGTGGTGGCATAAGGGGTTTGGAGAGGAGCAACAATTCCTCTTTTTTTGTTGGTATGCAGTCGTGATAGGGTTATGTCGAGAGTTATTTACGCTGGAAGTTGTTCTCTTTTTGTAGCTCTTCAAGTCCTCAAATGTCGATTCCGATAAACACGCACTTTTCTATTTAAATAAACGGCGTGCGGGTTATAACCCCAAAGGGGTTATAACCCATCCGCAAAAAACCCATCCAAACAAAAGTGACACAAAAACCCCAAATATCTTAAACTGTCTAAACTACGCTCCACTAATTCAAAAAAAAAAAAAAACGACCCACTATCATTACTTTACAACGTGCGCGTAACGGACAAAAATTTCTTAAAACCTCCGCTTTTCTCAAAACCATCCTAGAAAAAACTCAGAACTGCTGTAACTTTTTCATCCCGATTTCACCTTCTTCTCTGAATCTCTGAATCTCGATTTCACCTTCTGTTCTTCTTCGATGGTTTCGTATTTCAACGGTTTCATCAACATCCGACCTAACTAGATTCATTTTTCTGACCTAATTAGTCTAAAACAACAAAAATGGCGAAGAAAAAAAAATCAGCAGGAGAAAAAGAAAGATGATACGCTTAGGAAAACTGCGAAACCAGCAACTAAAGGTAAGAAATCTCATCATTATTCTTCAATTTTTTGATGTAACCAGATTTTTATGTTTTAGGTTTCATTTGTTTTTTTGGGTTTTCAGTTTGATTTTAGGTTTCGTCATTTTTTTGGGTTTTCAGTTTGATTTTAGGTTTCATCTGTTAGTTTTAGATTTCATTTGTTAGGTTTAGGTTTCAATTGAAAACTAATTTCAATTTTGGGTGTGTTTATTTCTTGTGTATTCTGTTTGATGTAACCAAATTCGAGTTACATCATCTTCAGTTAATGGTGAAAACCAGTTTTCTATTGTTATTGGAGTAAACAGATGATTGATGAAACTACATTTCATTTTCTGTTTATTGATGAAACCAAAATTGGTTTCATCATTTTTTAGTTGTTGGTTTACTTCTAGAGTTATTGTTTGTGGATGCTTATGGTTTCATCACCTATAAATGATTATGGTTTCATCATTTTTCAAGTGTATATCTTATGGTTTCACCACTTTTCAATTATGCACAGTTTCATCACTTTTGTTCGTGCTTATAGTTTCATCATTACGAGTGTATTTCTTATGGTTTCATCGCTTTATAATTACACACAGTTTCATAACTTTGTTCATGCTTATGGTTTCATCATTTGTTTATTATTCTCTTATGGTTTACTTTTGGTTTCACAATAGGTAAAAAAAGAGAGACAGAACCGTTTAGGTGTTCATTGCATCATTTGTGCGATCTAGCAGTGGAAATTAAGGAGTTGATACAAAACAAGCAACTGCATTTGAAAGCTCTTAAATCATGTCCGTTCTGGCGTTTCTTTGAGCCATTATATGATGGCGTAATGAACGAAGAAGATCTAATTAAGAAGACAAAAGCAATAATTATGTTTTTAAGTACAATTGAAAACAGATATGATCATAAGCGCCCATATTGTTTCAAAGTAACAAGATCAAGGTAAATGACTTTACGGACCATTCCCGAACATTTTGCTGTGACTTTTGGTCTACAAATGGTGAATTATGTAGAAGCAGACGTTGATGAAGAGCTGCTCGAAAAGGTGAACGTCTTTGTGGCTAAATTTTTTCGTGGAAATAAAAAGACAGGCAAAGGCGATATTAAACGTTGTATGTTGGAAGCCGCAACTGAGGAAACCAGAGCGGATGACTTCGTTAAGTTTTTCGTCATGTTCCTTTTGGTTTCGGTATTTTTCCCCAACAAAAGTGGGAAAACTCTAGCATCAAAGTACTTGTACATGGTGTTTTATATGAATAAGGTGTGCTGGCCTGAAGTCTTTCATGACTATCTACTTGATTCGATAATGATAAACAGAAAAGACGTAGAAAACGCAGTTGGTTGCATCATTTACCCGCTGGTAAGTTAAGATTTCTTCTTTTTGATTCATATGTTAAAGTATTTTTATAATGTTTTTGATGATTAATTGGTTGTTGTTTCTTTTTCCAGTATTGGTTGGCAGAGATGACAAAGATTGCACAAAGAAAGGATGGTCTCGATAAGTATCCGAGGTTTGCTAGATGGAACCTAAGCGACATCTGTCACCAAGTATTGTCTAACTTTGAGGATCTTGTCGATGGAAAAGAACTTTGGTCTGAGGTAAACATTTACTTTTCTGATGAAACCAATTTTGGTTTCATAAAAAAGTCTAGCTGAATTTTTGTTTCTTAGATAACTTCGAGGTTCTTATATGATTAATTCGGTTAGTATATCATGCCATGTTCCAAATCTTCGAAATCTTTTATGTTTGTTAGAGAATATTATAAATCTTCTATGTTTTAGATATCGTCCATGTCTCAATTGTATATCATGCCATGTTTTAGATATCATGCCATATCTCAATTGTATATCATGCCATGTTCCACCAGTTTTGGATTTACTTTTTTTGATGAAACCAGTTTTGGATTCATCAATTTTTTTAGCTGAAAACAATTTTCTTGTGTATTGCAGGAGAATATTGGTCACCGAAAGGGATCATTTTTGCTTCAGTATGATGAAACCGAAATGCGCTTGGATGAGCCTGTAGATGAAGTGGAAATTGTTGCTGAAGAAGATGTTCAACCTGAAGTGCCGGTTGGTGATAATGAAAATCAAGTGCCGGTTCAAGTGCCAGTTGAAGAAAATGAAGTGCAAGTTGAATAAAATATTGGTTCTAGCAGTGAAGCTAACACCTACAAATCCAAATACCAATTTGCACGAGCCTTAATTGAAAATCTTAGGACCAATGCTACAAATGTTCTTTCCGAAGAAGAAGAATCACTGCTAGCAAAATATGATGCCGAGGACAAGGAACAAAAACCGGTATAGAGCACTTACTTGAGATGTAAAAGAAAACAAGCTGATGTACCAATAGTACCTGAAGCGGTTTCGAACCGTGAAGAAGATATTGAGGTAATATGTTAGATCTAGTTTTATTAGGTTGCTTTGTGCCTTGTTTGCTATGAAAATTCTTTTTTTTTTGAAACAGAAATGGTTTCATTGCCTATGAATAACATTATTGACTCTTAAGTTTAAGAAACTTGTATGAGTTAAATTGAGGATTTGTTTTTTTGGTAGTCAGTGATAAAATTTTGTGGTATTATGTATGGTTTCTGCCAGATTTGGTTTCATCAGTTCAAGTTAATGTCTGTTTCATTTTTTTTTTATGGAACCAGATTTGGTTTCATCATTTAAAGTTAATGATGAATTGGCCAGTTCTTTCTTTTCTTTCAGAAGTTTTAGATGTTACGGCATTAGGTTTTCAAACACAGTAAGATGAAAAAAAATATGACTTAGATATCTTAATATTGCAGGTGATAACAAGGGATGTTAACATGATAGATGCAGTGATGGTGGATCGCGTGATAGAACAAGAAACAGTTTTTCCATCTGGATAAATGATACCACATGATTACAATGCTGTGATGGAACAAGGTGGGGTTTTGATGCCTGGATTTAAAACATGGGAAGATGCTGATCAAACTCTTGAAGATTTTCTGATGCAACCAGAAAAGGATTCAACCCATGGAGAAAAACCACAAGATGCGGAACATCAACACGAATCTGCAAAAGGTGAAGATCTCGTTACACTAGATAGTTTCTTTTCAAATGTGGACCTTAAAACTCTGTTAAACCAAATAGAAGGAGATCCAAAAGAGCAGGTCATATCTCATTTTTCGAAGCCAGTGACCGAGGAAGAACAAGAAGGAGATGGTACTGAGTTGACTCCGAATACTATCGAGGATATCAAGGCGACAGAGCGGGTGGAATCTGAAATGGAGAAAGGTACTTCGTCGAAACTAGTCACCGAGCAAGAACAAGAAGGAAATGGTACTGAGTTAACTCCAAATACTATCGAGGATATCAAGGCGGCAGAGCGGGTCGAATCTGAAATTGAGAAAGCTACTTCGTCGAAGCCAGTCATTGAGGAAGAACAAGAAGGAGATGGTACTGAGTTGACTCCGAATACTATCGAGGATATCAAGGCGGCCGAGCGGGTCGAATCTGAAATGGAGAAAGCTACTTTGTTTAAGATAAATATTGAGCAAGAAGACAATGAAACTCAATTTGTAATTGATGAAGATGAAATTCGGATAATGGAAGACGAATACAAAAAGAAAAGTTGTTCAACATCAAAGCCAAATGTTGGAAGCGTATACTAATACTCAGCCGTAGAAATGGCGAATGATTTACTTAAGTTAGAAAATGAACAACCTGGATGTGTTTTAGGGCTGTTGCAGGGTGACAGTCAAGAGCAAGGACATGGAGAACTCAGTGTTGAAAAGAGGATGAGTAACATGGTTACAAGAATGAGGGAAGACAGACGGAATTTGGGACCACCTATCAAGATGCAGGATTACAACACCAGTGTGAAAAAAAGAAGAAAGGTTATAGCTAGTAAGTGCAAGGAGAACAAGGAGGCTTAAGAAGTACAGGGGGTGAAGTTGAAACCAGTTGATAACTTGAATATCTTGAAGGTACTCGACATAAATGAGAAACCCGTCGTGACAACGTTTTTCAGAAAAAACAATGAAAGGTAAGTGGGAAATAACTGATGAAACCAATACTGGTTTCATCAAAATTTTGTTCCAAGTTATGCATTGTTTCTCCTTTTTTGATCCATCATTGACTAGCTTTTTAAAAATAAAATTAACAGGTCAACGGCGTGGGAGCATTTACATCTTCACTTACATATATCAGGGAAGAATATGGATAGTTTGATGAGAAAAGGTGATGTCGCAGGAGACATCATTGAGTTCTATATTTTGAAGCTGCAAAACAACATAAAAAAAAAAAAGAGTTGAAACAAGATGGTTCTCCAAAGTACCAGAGAGCTGTGTTTCTAAGCACATTTGCCTATGTAAGTTTACTCTGAAATTCTTTAATGTAACTTTTTTGGCAGAAAAAATAGTTGTGGAAAACAAAAAAAAATAGTTGTCTATATGGTTAATTTTGATGGAACCAAGTTTGGTTTCATCAAACTTGCATGTTTGTAACTCATCAAGGAGATGTTATTTGGTATTTGTTTCAGACATGTCACTCATTAGGAAAGAAATGTGGTGCTGTAATAGAAGGTTTCATCAACAACATGGATTATAGCGTGCGGTTTTTGTTCGTTCCGTTGCTGACACCAATTGGAGATGTAAACCATTGGACACTGCTTGCTTTTGATTTTGAAATCGGAGAATTTTATCACTACAACTCCTTGGCTTCCACCGAAGAATAATGCGGAAAAAGTGCTGAAAACATGAGACAACGAATAATATCAGTATTTGCACAGCACGACGTAAAGCTCCCCCGTGACGAGCAGACTAGTCAACCAACACCATACACTCTGCACACCCCTTCATGCTGTCAATAAAAGGGGTAAGCTATGTTTTGAAGTTTATTAGTTCACATATGAATATGCTTGAAATCATTACATCGCTTGTAAATATCAGAACACTCTCATCTAGACACTTTATAACAGTTGAAACATTGTTTTGATTTTTCAGGAATGATTGTGGCCTTCATGTTTGCTATTACATGAAGAGCCTTGTAGTTGAAGAATAACCTACAACTATACCCTCAGTAGAATTAGTAAAACTTGAGAAGTTCTTGATGTTGAATGACAACTTTTTTATTAATTCTCTCAATTGATTACAAATAAGTATCTAAATGGGACTAGAATAGTTACAACTTTCTCTATTCTCTTTCCTAAGATAATTTCTAATACTCACCAAAAGAACCTCCCGAATTTTACATTTGAACTCCTATTTATAATGAACTTTGTACAGCTGTATATGTGTTGCGAAGTATCGCAACACATCTTCGTACGATTATTCTATCTTCGCAAATCTTCATACTTCCCTGTGCTTCCTCTATCTTCGTATTGTTTTGTAACTCTTTCCTCTTATATTTGTCATGATGTTCGTAAGCTAATGCCTTGTGATATTCGGTATCTACATCTTGCCCCTTCTCATGTCAATTCTACGAAGAAGGAATGCCATGAGAACCTCTATTCTCGTAAATTTAATATGGTTATCACCACCTGTTAAATTCGCACCACGTCTTTTTTCTTTTCCATTAAATTTTTGACACGTTTCTTCGTAACCGTTCTTTTCAACCGTTCACGTTTAATCGCATTGATGAGTTTCTATCTTCATCGAATTCTCTCTTCTTTATAAATATTATCCTTTGTTTTTTCTTTTTATTCTCTTATCCCATTCGTCTTCCTCATCACTTCTGCCTCTGCAATTTATTCCATTTTTCTGCTACTACGATTTCTTATCTCTTTCACCTTTTTTCCTTTCTATTTTCTATCTTACATCCAATGGCCCCAAAGAAGAAAACTATTGAACAAATTAATGCAGAGCTTGCTGATAGGGACCTCATTCTTTTTGAAATTGATGGTTACGACAATAAGTCTTCTCTCTGTGTGAAGCTCTTCACCAATTTTATTTGGAATGATCAGAGAGTTTTAATCTCACGAGGTCAAATCCTCGCAGGTCTTCCTCTTCCTCTTTATGATGTCAATCTCCCTTTATTCTATGAAATTATTTCCCACCCCAATTTTTCATGTGCCATTTATCAATTGACTGGTGATTGCATTCGCATTCTGGTTGAATTCGCAACTCGTGCTGCTGCTGAAAGATCTTTGTATCCAGTTAATCTTAGGAAACCTGGATTTCAAGATATGGAGATTATCGCTGCAGACTATACGGTTGAGGGTTTCTTTAAAAATTACACATTAATTCCTACGAGGAAAGAAGATAAACGTTGGGGTGTTCGTCTTCATCGTAAAGCTAATATCGCAACAGATGACTTTCTTATGCACGACATTGATTATGCCTCGGGAAATAATAAAACATCTCGTCGTTCTAATGATGAAGATTGGTATAACTACCCTTTAGCATTATCGGGCTCTTATATTTCTGGGATAGTAGATCTTCCTGCGAACCTTCGTGATCGCAATTATCAACCTTGGGTTTATAAAAATGTATGTACCTCCATCTCCTTATCTTCTTGTTACTCTTCTATTTATTTTCAAATGAGGTAAGAAACACTCTTATATGATTTTTAAATAATATATTGTTGCCTCTGTTTCTTATCCTTATTTGAATTTGAAGGTTCTTTCTGATCTTCCTGAGGTTGTTGCGAGTAAGAATAAGAGTTCCACTTCTTCCAAAAGGTTAATTGCGAGACAAAAAACACTTCGCTCTGCGAAGGATACCCAAACTTCTGGTAGTCAAGATGATGATGCTCTTCATAAAGGAAAAATGAAACTTGAGGATGTTGTTTATGAGAGGAAGATGAAGAAGAAACTCTCAACCAATGCTTATTCCAATGTGATCTCTTCTAATGAGAATGTTGACGAAGATCAAGGTGATGAAGATGATAAATTTCCTGAGAAGGATTTTAATTCTAATTCTGATACCCTTTCTGATAAAGGAGATGATGATGATGGTGATGGTGATGATGCTGATGAAGGTGAAGAGGAAGATTATAGTAACACAGAAACTTTTGCTTCAGCAATGGTTCGTGTATCTGAGGCCTTTCTCCATTCTTATCGTGGGTTAGGAAACTCTCCTACTGCGAATGCTCGTAAGCTTATTGCGAAGGCTTGTAAAGTTCCTACTGTACTCAATAACAACTCTCTTGATGGAATTTCAAGATTCGTCTCACCTGCTACATTATATGCTTTAGGGAGTATGGTAAGTTTCTTTTCTATTCCTTGTTTGTTTCCCCTATTCCATTAATTTCTGACCCTTTTTACTTGTTCAGGTTGGAAGAGTTAGCTGCGCAGCTGCTTCAGATTGGGAAAGACGTCATTCCATTGCTGAGAAGAAAACTTTAACCCGTTGTAAGAAGTTGGAGATTGAAAATTCAAAACTTCGTCAGAAAGTAGAGGATTTAAGTATTGATATCGCCAAACTAACATCCCGTCACGAAGATAATCCACAATCTGCGAGCATCGCAGCTGATAGTTCTTCTCTTCTTAAGGAGAATAATCATCTAAAGCTTGAAAACTCTTCTCTTCGTAATGATAAAAAGCAATTAGAAGGTAAATTCTTCGTAATGGTGAGTATTTTAATTACTTTTCTTTCGTAATTTGCTAACCAATTCCTTAACTTCTCTCCTTGCTGCAGAAAATTATGCGAAGATGAATGATGATCTGGAAACCTCTCTTGCCAGTCGTAACAAGAAGATTTCTGATTTAAGATCTCAACTTCTAATTACCCAGCACAACCATAGTTTATATGTCAAGCATTTTCGAGCTAAGATGACTCGCAAGATTTGTGAAGACAATCAAATTCCTCTCAAGAAGTACCATACGCTCCTTTCCGAAGAAATTCCTGAAGATACCCCATATCTGGAAATCTCTGATAGTGAAGTTGAAGATGATCTCTCTGAAGAAGAAAAATAAGATCATTTTGATGGGAATAAATCCCCCGAAGAATAGCTTCATTCTTTTTTGTATATCTGTTCTAGTTCTTTTCATATTGTTTGTTTGAGTACAATATTTTCTTCTTTCTTGCACTTTTGATCAACCAACAATTTCTTTTTGAGGCTTAACTCGTATTAATGTCTTAATTTTGCGATGATGAATTGATCTTTCTTTGATTACATTTTTCCATTATTCGCATGACTTGATTATGTGGAGAGAAATAATATATCTTAAAGACCTAGTTTAGTATTTCCTTTCCCCCTATCATTGCTCTTCAGATGATCAAATATCGTTGGAAGTATTAGAATATCTGCTTCAATTTTAATTTGCGAAGCTTCAACTTGTTGCGATTAAGAATTCCTCCCTTTGGAATATAAAAAATACGAGGTATGAAATATCCTAAGCAATACGAAGTATGAAATATCCTTAAGAAGTATACAATATCTTTGAAGAAGTATAAAAAGTATTTAATCTGTGAAGAATTCCTCAATATATGAATGAGTATAAGAAGTATTTAATCTTCGCAAAATCTAATAAATGTGAAATATCCATTGAAGAAGTATAATAATTATGAGACGTTCTTGAAGAACTATAAGAAGTACTCAAGTTGTGAAGAAATATTCAATATATGAATAAGTATAAGAAGTATGTAATTCTCGTAAAATTTAATGAATTCTGCACTATCTGTTTTTGATTGCGAGCAAAATCGCATCTTCTGTTATGTCTTCATGAAAATTCTTCAATGGGGTTGTCTTCTTTGTTAGGATTTCTTGTAAAAATTCTTCAATGATATTGACGGAGCTGTCTTCTTTGTCAGAACTTCATGATATATATTCTTGTAAAAATTCTTCAATGATATTGATGGAATAAATTTTATTAATTGCTGTGGTCTTATCATACCTTCCTAAGTAAAGGTCTTATTTTGCCACCTCTTTTGTGATAATATTTTTGTATTTGCGATAATATGACAAGTTTGAACATTCTTGCAAATATGCAACTTCGTGACATTATCGTCTTGCGATGAAATCGCAGGACGTTTTTACACTTTCATGTAATAACCCATTGATCTCATCTTAACTTCTTTGTTATGTTCTGCGAGTTCTCTTTGTATATATATATATATATTATTTTATTTATTTTTTATTTTATTTTTTTAGAATGCTCGCAGAAATTCAGTTGTTGCACAAATATGACAAGCCTTTATGTTTTTGCAAACAAGAAGCCTTGTGACATTTGCGTCTTATAGCACGTATCATCTCCCTAATGGAGGGTGCTGCCCTTTATCTTCCCCTTGGTTTTCCCTTCATGGAAGCGTACATCGACCATACAAGGTTAGCTCTTCCCATCCGGTTCTGCAAACAACCAACTTTTGATCGCAACCTCTTATCCTTTTTGCCTATAGGGCTTATAGTTACGAGGTTGCACCCTATGGGGTATCTTTGGGCCAAGTGCATCATTTTCCAAGACTTGTCAAAAATGGCAGATGTGCTTCAAGCCCACCCGGCATTCTTGACTCAACCGTGTACCTCGGCGCCTTGATCGTTTTCTGCACTTCTTGGGAAAGACAGTATGCCTTAGTCGCCCAACCTAAATCATGTTACACCGCATAATATTGCGTAATGTCGCAAGATTAGGTGAGAATCCAAGGTGTCTAACCCGGATAGGTACCCCGTTATTGGGTTGTACCCCGTAAAGTTCCATGTACTCAGGTGCCTTGGTGGTGTTCCGGTGTCCCTGAGCCATGCTTATAGGTACCCCCTTAAATGACGTACTTTAGGACTTTGCCTCTTACGAAATGTTGCTTCGCGAACTAGGGTGTACGCCACAAAGGTTTGACTGTGTAATATTTCTGCGGCTTTCTTTCTTTTTTGAAATCTGATCACATATTGCGGTCTTTTATTCGCAAATTGTGGTCTTTTCTTCGCAAGTTAATGTGTGCGTCTTTCTTTAATGAAAGTTAATCGCAATAAAAAATTTGAAATTCGTAATTTTTGCATATTTCCTGCGAGCAAACAATATTCGTAAAATTTATCATAAGTTTTATGGATAATACCTTTTCAAATACAGTCTATTCCAAGGTCTACCAAGTCTCAAACCCATGTCTCTCCCTTCTGGATCCATCAGCCGATAAGCTCCGCTTCCCACAACCTCTTTGATAACATATGGTCCATCCCATTTTGGTGCTAATTTTCCTCCATTTTCTTTCTGATATGGAGGTGTTTCTCGCATGACCAAATCACCTGGTTGATATTCACGTTCAATGACTCTCTTGTTGTATTCTCGAGCTAATCGTTCCTGATAAATCTTCATATGGTGCAATACCTTTTCTCTTTTTTCTTCCAAATCATCCAGTTCACTTAATATTACCCCTGCACTTAAATTTCTTTCCCAAGCTTCTTTCTTTGTTGTCGGAATTACAACCTCTGTTGGTAATACTGCTTCTACTCCATATGTTAAGCAATAAGGAGACATTCCAGTTGCCTCTCTTCTAGTTGTATTGTATGCCCAGACTGCACTAGGTACTTGCTCGCACCACCCTTTGAGATGTCCTTATAATTTATTTTTGATTGTATCTGCGATTGTTTTATTTGTTTCCTCTGCCTGTCCATTAGCTTGTGGATATAACGGAGTTGATTTCCCACATTTTATCCTAAAAGCACTTAGTAACATCTCTATATTCTTCCCTTCAAATTGTTTTCCATTATCAGATACTAACTGTGATGGAACTCCGTATCTGCAAATGATGTTCTCAAATATGAACGTAAAAACATCTTTATCACGAATATGTTGTACTGCTTTTACTTCTGCGAGCTTCGTGAAATAATCTGTTGCGACTATCAAATATCGCCTTTGTCCGGATCCAGGCAGAAATGGTCCAACAATATCCAACCCCCATTTCCCAAAAGGCCAGCAGCTTATTGAAGAAGTTAATGTTGCCCCCGGTGCATGAATTCTTTTACCATGTCGTTGACATTCCTTGAATCTTCGTACGAACAATTTTGCGTCTGTATGCATATAAGGCCAGTAATATCCTTGTATCTTTGCTCTGTACGCTAGAGATCTTCCCTCACTATGATTGCCAGCTTCTCCTCCATGTAACATCTTCAATATTTTTTCTCCTTCTTCACGAGTTAAGCACCTGAGAGGTGGTCCATTGAAAGATTTTCTGTATAAAATTTCTTCTCGCAGCTCATAGTTTGTTGCACGACTCTTTAATTTATGTGCTTCTAGTCTGTTCCTGGATACTTCTCCTGTTGCGAGATATGCATGAATTTATTTTCTCCAATCTGCGATGTTATTTGGTAATTCTCTTTCTACTTCCATCGCAACTGCCTCCTCAATTTATTCTTCTTTGTTCACCGATGGATGTTGAATCGTCTGAATTTTGATATTTCTTGTATTAGGATTTGTCATCATACTTGGAATGAATGCAAAAGCATCTGCGAGTCGATTGTATTTCCTTGTTATATGCCTCCACTTTAATTTTGGTATCTTCGCAGATAATTCATCAACAAGTTTCTTGTATTTCTTCAAGGAAGACTCATTTGTAGTATATTCCCCTTTAATTTGACAAATTACCAGCTGCGAATCACTTGTTATCCTTATGCTTTCAAGATTCTTTTCTATTGCGATCTTCAATGCGTGCACTACAGCTTCGTACTCTGTTTCATTGTTCATGGATGCAAATTCTAGTTTGAATGAGAATGCTGTTCTTTCTCCTTCTGGTGAGATCAACACAACTCCAATTCCATTCCCCTCACTGTTGGATGATCCATCTACTAAAATTTCCCATCTATTTGGTTCTGTTAACAAGTCTTTTGGATTCCCAAACTCTTCTTCAACATCCATCATTTCTTCTACTGCTTCATCTTCTTCCAAAGGAAATTCTGCCAAGAAATCTGCGATAACTTGTGACTTTTGCGATGATAATACTTCGTATTTTATCTTGTAATGGTTTACTTGTGCATTCCACCTTTCTATTCTCCCTGACCTTTTGGTGTTCTTCATAACTGATTCAATTGGCACCTTGGTTACCACTTTTATCACATGTGCTTGGAAGTATATTCGTAACTTGAATGATGCGTAAACCAGGGCTAAGATTAACTTCTCCATTTTAGAATAATTTCTCTCCGTTGCGTTAAAAGTTTTACTGATGTAGTAAATGGGCCTTTCTATTCCTGCGTCTGTTCGCAACAGAACTGCACTTAGAGCATATGGAGTTGTTGTGAGGTATACCAATAATTCTTCGTTTTTTCTCGGTTTTCGTAATATGGATGTATTTGTGAGATATTCTTTGATTCCTTGAAAATCTTTTTCACATTCATCAGTCCACTTGAATTTTGCTCCCTTCTTAAGTATGTTGAAAAAATGTTTGCACTTATCTGACATTCGCGAAATAAATCTTCCGAGTGAAGCCAAGAATCCATTTAGATTTTGTACTTCCTTTACTGTTGCAGGTGTTGGCATGTCACGAACTGCTTGTACTTTTTCTGGATCAACTTGTATTCCCTCTTTTGATACTATATATCCCAAGAATTTTCCAGACGCAACTCCAATTATACATTTCTCAGGATTTAAGTTGATGTTGAACTTTCTCATTTGTTCAAATATTTCCTTCAAATCTTGCACATGATCTTTGGCTTCTTTGCTTTTTATCAACATATCATCTACATATACTTCCAAAGTTTTATGTATCCACTTTGCGAACACTTTTTCAACCATTCGTTGATATGTAGCGCCCGCATTTCGCAAACCAAATGGCATCTTCACATAACAATACAAACCTCTTGGAGCAAAAAAGGCATTATGTTCTTGATCTTCTTCTGCGAGTGATATTTGATTATACCCTTTATATCCATCAAGTGAAGTGACTCTATCATGTCCTGCAGCTGATTCCACCATTTGTGGTATATCTGGTAATGGAAAGCTATCTTTGGGGTAGGCTTTGTTTAGATCAGTGAAATCTATACAAATTCTTATCCCTTTATTCTTTTTCGGAACAATGACCATATTCGCATTCCATTCTGGGTATTTTGCTTCCCTTATGATTCCTGCATCCAGCATCTTTTGTAATTCTTCTTCTATCTGTGCATGATAACTTTGTGATATCTTCCTTATTATTTGTTTGAATGGTCTTACGTTTTTATCGATGTTCAATCTATGACACGCCACCAATGGATCAATTCCTGGTATCTCATCTACACTTCCTGCGAATATATCTTTATATTCTCGTAAGATATCAATAGTTCTCTTTTCTTCCTCTTCATCCATCTTAGTTCCAATTCGCAAGAATAAAGGCTCCTCTTTACTTCCAATATTTACTTCTTTAGTTGGCTCAGCTGCAACATAGCTTGGAATTTGCTCCCCCATAGGTGTTGGTTCTTTGATTATTTTTGCTGGTTCCCCTTCTTTTTCTGGAATCTCACTTGGTATTCCTCTCCCTTCCTTTGCTCTTATTGTATACACTCTGAATTCTTCTTCCTTTTTTACCTCCTTCGCAAGTTTTCTACGAAACTGTTTATTTCTCGCTCTCCCCCCCCACTGTTTTACTTCAATCTGATAACAAAATTTTGCATTATCAAGATCTCCTTTTATTTCCTGTATTCCATTTGGTGTAGGAAATTTGATTTTCTGATGTAATGTTGAAGCAACAGCTTTGATCGCATGAATCCACGACCTTCCTATCAGCATATTATATGGAGATTCCATATCTATCACACTTAAGACTATATGTGTTTCGATTTCTCCTAGCAATATTCGCAGTGCTATTTCCCCTTTAGATTTTGTTGTATATTTTCCTAATCCATGAATGAGACATTTTGAATTTGTGATTTCTTCATCTTTAATTCCCATCCCTTTAAGTGCATGATAGAATATGATATTAACATAACTCCCTGTATCAATCAAGATTCGGTTTAATTTCCATTTTTCTATAGCTTTCTTCTCTTCTCGCATGACTGGAACTGTGATCACCAATGGTGAAGTGTGGTTCAAGTCTTCATTTGTAATTTCTGCTACTGAAAATGTGATTTTCTGTTTTTCCCATTCTTCTAAAGTTGTTATTTTCTCCTCCTCCATGATCTTTCTTCCTCTACAATCTCGCTTGTATATCTTTCCTTCATGTTATTATGAAATTCATCAATCATTGTCTTTGTGATCATATTACATTCTTCTTTTTTGCAATCTCCATCCACTGACTCCATTTGATCTTCAAATTTTCCACAATTCCTTCAAATTTTGGCTATCACCATCCTCAAGTTCCCTGTTTCTAGCGCCAATTATGTAGTTGCAGAATAACCTACAACTACACCCTCAGTAGAATTAGTAAAACTTGAGAAGTTCTTGATGTTGAATGACAACTTTTTTATTAATTCGCTCTCAATTGATTACAAAGAAGTATCTAAATGGAACTAGAATAGTTACAACTTTCTCTATTCTCTTTCCTAAGATAATTTCTAATACTCACCAAAAGAACCTCCTGAATTTTACATTTGAACTCCTATTTATAATGAACTTTGTACAGCTGCATATGTGTTTCGAAGTATCGCAACACATCTTCGTACGATTATTCTATCTTCGCAAATCTTCATACTTCCCTGTGCTTCCTATATCTTCGTATTGTTTTGTAACTCTTTCCTCTTATATTTGTCATGATGTTCGTAAGCTAATGCCTTGTGATATTCGGTATCTACAAGCCTCTTGAAGAGGAACATGTCTCGTGAAGATGATATACAAGAAAAGGTGTATAACATGAGACCAAAGTTGGCGCTGAAGATACTCTTAGACAATATAGAATAATACTCATGTCTTGCCTGTCCTCTTGAATATTCAGTTTTAGTTGATGTTTAAATTACTTTTGAAATGGTTATTGTAATGATGATACTCCTTGACATATAGTTCTTCTTGCAGATTCAAGTTTTAGTTGAAGTTTAAAGTACTTGTGAAATGGTTACAGTTTATATAAAAAATAATTTCGTGCAATTTCAGTTGTGTTCCCTTAAAATATTATGTCTACAGAAATATGATGTCTCATTTGTATAAAACAGTATCCATAAATAAATGATGTATCATATATTTGGGGTACCAATAAACAATAGACAAAACAACATCTACTGTGTTGTCAAAACAACATTTTGCTGTGACACATGAAGAGCTGCATCAATAATAACAATGGTGAAACCAAAAAGGGTTCCACTAAAATATGATGAAACCTATTATGGTTCCATCAAAAAATGATGAAACCTAATTCGGTTACACCAAACTATAAAAGCCTGCAAAAATTCTGACAAACTTGATCAAACATAAAATCTGACAAACTTAATCAAACTTATTTATTCTTAGACAAAATATAAAAATGAAAACACCTGCAGCACATTAAATCTCTAAAACAAAAATATGAAATAGTAGATGAAACACATTGTAGTCTAAAAACGAAACAAAGAGCGAAATTCGATGACTTGTAGTCGAAATGACTACAAGTGATCATGAAATCTGACGAGAAGGGCATGTCCATTTATTATGGGTGGTCAAAACCTTGCAGGAACCACAGGTTCTCACCTTCTTATTGGGAACTGAACCTGTATTAGGAATCCTCTTCTTCTTCGATGGACGTCCTGGCTGTGGTCCATTATTCGGACCAAAAACCATTGATTTCGGCGACACTATCACGGGCTTTTCAACTGTGGGAACAAGATTGATTGAATGTTTATATGACTCTCGATAGAACTTTACTGTAAAGTAGTGTTCAACATTCTTGTAAGGATCTTCTCCATTCATCATGATACAACGGACAACATGGGCACAAGGGAAACCGTCAATACACCAACGATTGCAAGAACATGTTTTTCTTTTCAAATCAACTGTCTGTGTTAATGAAGCATAAACTTCAAACACATATTCCGACGACTTGATGACTGGGTAGTTACAGCCATGAATCTTGTTGTTGTGGAGCAGAACTTCATAATCTGGACATAGAGTTTGACGCCAATTCATCAAGTTAGCACAATCATCGCGACGTGTACACATTTGGTCCATAAGCTTCACCCTGATCTCATCAACCATGACGGCTATAAGCTTCTTTATCTCTTCAACGACCGAAGCATTGAAACTATCAGCAATATTTGAACACAACCTACCATATCATCGACCCTTGAAGAAAAACTTGCCCATTTATCAACATGAGCTCTACTTAGATAGTCTTGTAACTTCTGATTTTCAACCTTCCTCAACTTATCCCAACTCTCTGTAAAATCTTTATGAGTAGAATCATACGCACATTTCTTAAACAGTCCCAATACATATTTGTTATAAACCTTGCAGTTCTTTGCTAAGCATGTGTTGATATTGCATTCCATATGCCAGTAGTACCAACCATGAAAAGCCTCAGGAAATACAACATGAATTTGAGTTACCAATCCAATACCTCGATCACTCACAAAAGTAAGCTTTGGTCGCAAAGGAGAAAGGACTTGCTTCAGATTTTCCAAAAACCATTTCCAGTTCGCTTCATTCAACGATGATACCACAACATAAGCAAGAGGGTAGATTTCTGTAACATGGAAAAAAAACATAATTCAAACATAAGATGCGATGAAAACAAAAAATAGAAAATGATGAAACCAAAAATAGAAAATGATGAAACCAAAAATATAAAATGATGAAACCAACATAAAATAATAATGAAAATTTTACCATCATTTCCGGTTAGACCCGTTGCTGCCATCATATGGCCAAGGTACTTGCTTTTCAAGTGCGCCGCATCAACGAATAATACAGGACGACAGAAATTGAATCCACGACTACAAGCTTCAAAACAGATAAACATCCTCTGAAATTTTTGAGTCCCTTCTTCAACTTCCAAAACCACGTGAGACCCAAGATTGGTTTCAATCAACTTGTTTTTATACCAGTTCAAGAACATAAAAGATTTCTCGTTCTCTCCCCATGTAGTATTCAATGCATGCTTCTTCCCTGAGTATGCATAATAACGACTAATGTCAAAGCCGTAGTCTCTCGTAAAAGATTCCATAATATGCTTAGTTTTCTTATTAGGATCCTGTTTAATTTCATCGATAATCAAGCTACTAACTAGTTTCTTCGATATCTGTGGTGTGTTAACAAATCCACCAACACAAGTATGCTCATTATTTAGTTCCTTGATAATAAAAGGACTTCCTACAACACCATCAACAGACACATCATATAAATGCCAGTTACACTTCTCCTCTTTCTTATTAGCACAACATGCACCAATCCTCAACTTCTCATTCCTGTATATCTTGAATTCATAACCGGCTCCTGCGTGATACTTCTGTAAATCAAAATGAACTTGTTGAACACCTCCCGAAAACAACTGTTCAACTCCTTGAAAAAGATGTAACCAGTGAGCAGACTTCAATGGTTCCTTCACTTTATCCGGAACATCATAATCAATTCGTGGCTTCTCAAAAGGTATTATTCCAGAACTCTGTGGCTGGTCATCAAAAGCTATAATTCCTGAACTTATTGAACCAGAACACTTAGCTTTGTGACGTACGTGTAACTCCATAATTCCTTCTTTAATATGCAGACTATATAGAGCCAATGCTTGAAGATCAAAATCAGAATCAATGACTTTTTGCTGATCATCAACCATATGAAAAATTTCCATAGAAGGAGGAGAGAAATCACACCAACTTGAGCATATACTAGTCTTCAAATTAGTAAAAGACTCTTGGAGGCCAATACGAAAATTCAAACAATCTTCTTTGTGACAAACAACTGCGAGAACAGAATCCATAATCTACATGACAAAATGATGCAACCAAAAACAGTTTCACCAGATGTGAATATCAACAACAACAAAAAATTGAAAACCAGTCATTCCAAACGGATGAAATACTTCATAATAACATCAACACAAAATATAAAAAAAAATCATATGCTAACATAAATTCAGTTTATTCGTCTAGAGTGACTAGCGGCCAATACGAAAATTCAAACAATCTTCTTTGTGACAAACAACTGCGAGAACAGAATCCATAATCTACATGACAAAATGATGCAACCAAAAACAGTTTCACCATATGTGAATATCAACAACAACAAAAAATTGAAAACCAGTCATTCCAAACAGATGAAATACTTCATAATAACATCAACACAAAATATAAAAAAAATCATATGCTAACATAAATTCAGTTTATTCGTCTAGAGTGACTAGCAAATTCACAAAAACAAATCAAAAATCAACACAAAAAAGAGAATTGAAATACCTGAAAAGTTGATTGATTCCTTGATGAATAATACAAATACTACACACAGATTATAATACGAAGACGAAGATGAATCATCACGAAGTTGATTGATTTTTTAGCTGAATTCTTCAATTCAAGATTCAATTTCAACTTGAAAAGCGGAAATATGATTTCATCTAAACTGAATTGCAACCAGATCTCGAATAACTGAATTGGATTCTTCTCTTCTTCAAACATCTACGTTTATCTTCTCTTTTCCGAACAACTGAATTGGATTCTTCTACGGATCTCAAAAATTGTAGCTTCTCTTCAGGTTCTTCAATCAAAATTAAAATTGCTCTCTCAATCTTTCAATAGAAACGAGAAGATGATGACGAATCTTTGATTGAGACGAGATCTGGACAAAAAAATGAAGAAAAACTAGGAAAGAAGAAAGAGAGAAGAATCACAATTGCTCTATGTTCGGATTTGTTTTTAGTTTCCTATTTCCGCGAAAGTTTACTTTGAAAGTGTTTTTATATAGGAAAGGTCAATTTGGGAATTTAGAAATCTTTTTAAAATTGAATTTTAAATTTTTTATTTGGATTCGGGTTTTTGTCCCAGTTTTGTTTGAAACGGTTTTTATTTGTTAGAAATAATATGACTGGTTTTTTTCTTATCACTAGTTTGTTCACCTAGGGGTTTTGTCACTAGTTTTGTTAAATCATTAGTATAAAACAGGGTTTGGATAAGTTTGCCTTTGTTAGTGGTGGTCAGGATTTGGCTGGACAAAGATAAATCAAGGGCCGTGGTTCTCCTGACCACCCCCTACATCTCGCACGTGTGGCGTTAATTCCAATATTATGAATGAAAAATGAATACTCAAGTCAGGATATGGAAATTCAAAAATTATTACAGGGAGGTTCGAACTCATGACCTATTATGTCATAAGAGTTGCCTCTAACCAGTGTTCCACCTTGGTTGGAATTGATAGAATATATAAATCAACAATGGTGGTTTGTTCAATTTAAATACCATAATTACTTTATTAATAAGTGTTTCACTAATTGCACATAATAAATAATCTATTCATTATAAAGTGTTTTATTAATTAGTGTTTCACTAATTGCTCATAATAAATGACTAATTATTTTTTAATTATAAATGTTTTCTTAATTAATTATAATATTTATTTCTATTAATAATTAATTTTGATAAATAATATCAATAGGCATTTTCTGCGACAATGAATAGTAAAAGAGGTGGAGGACGAAAGATTAGTGGTGGTTAACGGCAGAGCCAAGCACAATTATATTTATTTTAGTTCTTTTATCGTAAAATGGGATACAAAGTCCATTTTTCACATGTATCCAACTTGCCAAGAATTTTTTCTCCCTCTCTCCTCAAAATCCTGGCTCCGCCCCTGGTTTGTGGTGGAATAAGTGGTGACGGTGAATGTTGTTGAGTAGTGATGACAATATTAATTTTATGTTGTCATTACCACATCGATAACATCGTAGTGTGGAATATGTGGTTGGTTGTTTTTAACACTTATTTCAGGGATGATATCATACAAGACAATATTTTCATGATCGTAGTTGGATCACCCAAATGGTGCCCCTGTTATCTTTGGTACTATATCGTGTAAATCATGATTTTTTAATGTTAAAATAAAATTGATTGAAATACAAAAAAGAATATATACACGGAAAAAAAAAATGAAACTAATCAATTGAAGAAATTTTGTTCAATCTAAACCTCATACATGGCATTTGTGATTGAAAATTATAATTGCGTCCAACAACCTACATGGGATGGGCGGCAGTGATGGTGCCAGTGGTGGAGTCAAAAATTGACATTGAGGAGGCCTATTTAAAAAAAAAAAAAACATGTAAACTTTGATGGACTAAGCCATAAATATATATATGTACAAAGTACTATTTATAAAATAAACTAAAAAAATTATGTAGTTATTAAAAATTTAAGGGGTTAGAGCCAGGTTAGTCAACCCTTGGCTCCGCCACTAGGTGTTGGTGGATAAAAAAAGTGGATTCATATGGTTTTATGGTGGTGACGGGTAGTGGTGAAAAAAACATATTATGCTAATTTCGTAACGCCACAAAATGTGTAACGTTATATTATAAAATATAAAACGTGGTTGATCATTTTAATGTTAAAATAAACTCGATAAAACACAAGTCCATTTTAAAAAATTGGTGCAATCAATTGCCATGTTATGTAATAACTAAACGAACGACACGAATCAAGATCAGAACATATGAAATTATTTATTATTGATTTGTTTATGTAAATAGTGGTCAGGATTTGATTTTGGCAAGGATAAATTTACCGCGAGGGTTTGTTCAACTTAACTATTTTTAAATGTTTTATTAATCAGTGTCTCATTGATTGTTCATAATGATTAATTAAATTTCTATTATAAATGCCCCTTTAATAATCTAACATAAATACATAATTTTATTAATAAATAATTTTACTAAAAACTATATTAATTTTAATGGTGAGTATAAGCGGTGGCAGGTGTTTGTGAATAGTGGAGGTGGTAACATTACTATTGGTGGAAGAAATAGTGGCGGTGGATGGTTTTTATGGTGGTGAGTGTTGGTAATAGTTGTGTATAATAATAGGTTTTTCTTTTTAGCGAGTTTTATTGACTAAGTAAAAAAATAATCTTCACAAAACATGAAACATTGTATTGTGAAAGATGTAATTGGTTGTTTTTAGCACGATTGATAAGGACAAAAATCAAATATTTCGAGGATGATCTTAGGAATGTATAAGACAATATGATCATGACTGTTCGATCGCCCGTATTATATAAAGGCAATTGGTGTACCCACGTAAGAGAATATTATCGCTCTCTCAAGTACTATTACATTCTTTTTCCTGAAAGACCATCAATGTCGAGTTGTTTCGCGACAACTACCTACAAAGACAACAACTTTCACTCAATTACCGATATAAAACCTTATAGACCGGGAAAATGTATTTGCATTCAAAATTATTTGTTTGAAAATTATGTATGTTCATCAAAATCATCATAAAAAACTCTAAATCATAAATCTAAATTTCGCCTCTGATGTTTATGGAATATTTTTTATATTTTACGTTCTCAAATCATGCGACCTCTTGATAGTAAGTCAACAATATAAAATTACGGATCAATATGTATATGTTTTATTCACTGGGTTAGATGGTAGAGTAGACACAGATGGGAAGATCACACAAAGCAGAACATGACTGAGAATACTTCAATAATTTGGTCAAGAGAAAAGGTCAAAAATTTAAGATTAACTTTCTATAGGATTAATTAGATCGGCTTCGATAGGAGATGACTAAAAATATGGATTAATAATAATTTTCACGTAAGATAATTGCAAAACATAGTTTGGCTAACTCTGCCTATGTAAAGAGTGGTCAAGATTTGTCCTTCCTCAATTGCTATGTTATGTGAGAAGAAGGTGATATCTAAGATTGAGGTATAATTCAAATCTATTAGATTCATGCCATTTACAACTGGATGCCTTGAAAAAAATTGACGTGTTGTTATTATTATTACAGGCAAGGGATACATTAACCACACTTGCGCAAATATCTCACTTCGCAAATGATTGGTGTTGCATGTACTGTCTAGAATTCAACGAGGAATGTGAGGAAACAAGGCACCAAAAGTAGTGTCCGGAGTATTTTGGATATAGTAACTTAGACCCGATGTAATACTTTTGTTTTTTTTTAGTTTTTCCACAATCTATTTATTTAATAAAAATGAACATTGCAAATACATAACATCAATAAAAATTAGACATATTGCGTTTGACAATAATGGCTACTGATGGTCCGGAAACGGCAAAAGAAAGGAATTGTTGTAGAAGAATTGTTGGGATATACAATGGATTACTTGATACGAATGAAAGATATATAACTATTTCTATTCTGAAATCACATAAAGTTCACAGTAGAAGATGACATCAAGTTTAAAGTTAGTAACAAACATAATATGGCTAACTAAAATGTTAAAAACAAACAAGATATATAAACTTAGAAAGCGTGGGAGTTGAAGAGGCCAATTTTGAAAACTACAATCTTAGAAAGCAACGATCCACAATACCATTTTTTTTAATATAAATATTCAACGTAGAATATGTCAACTTTTGGTAAAGGATCTATTGACAACCTATTAATTTGAAATAGGATCAGGGAGTACAATATGTGTTCAAGGTTCTTTATGAGGTAATGTGTCGCCAGATTGTATTCCAAGTGAAGGTAGGAACATACGGAAGTGACAAAATGTCCAAGACTTTTGAAGTTACCAAAGCCTTTGTTAAGACGAACTGCTGGGCACAATACTTTGTTGAAGATTTAATGGCAGTGGTTTGCATATATACAATCCCTTCGAAATGGTAATGGGTAAACATTTTAAACATTGTCATCATGGTTTTTAAAATCGCACGATTCACGATTTGAATCGTGCGATTCGATTCAAATATTTTCAGATCGATTCAAATCGTTAAGCTGAATCGTTTCTTCCAAGAATCGTGAATTTGACTACGATTTTGACTTTTTTTACAAAGTCAAAGAAACAAACTATGCTAGTGAAAAGTGAAAAATTAGTGAAAAATTTCAAGGGATGTGGGAATCGAACCTACAAGCTCCTGTATGCTTATTGCACCCTTAGCCACTGCACCAGCTCGTTTGTTGGTGCTAATATTTGACATATTTGTTATTTATTCTAAGTTTTTACATCAAAGATCATGACATAAAACTAATTTATCTAGTTTAATGATTACCTGTAGACATGGATTTGGCGATTTAATAATCAACCATAAATCTCCGATTCACGATTTCATATACGATTCGATTCTCAAAATAAAAAAACGATTCGATCCGCGATTTACGATTTCACAACCTTGATTGTCATCTAATGGGTGTTGAAAAATTACAGGAAAATCATGTCACATTGGATAGTTTGTATCATCCGTTCAATGCAAAAAAATAAAATTCTCTGCCTATTTGGAGGATCGACAACATGAGCATGATAGATAAGTCAGCTGGAGCGAAATAGGAGCATGTGGAGACTTTTATGGACGATATTGATTAGTTGGTTTTATTGAGATGAGCGCTGCTGACGACATATTTCCAAAAAATATTTAAACTTCCATGTTCATGTAGAGCATTATCTCATTATAAGCAATGAACCTAAATAAAAAAGTGTCTGGAAGTTAAGATTATATTTCTTTCGTTTGAGCTAATCTCCGGCGATAAAATATTAAAGGAAAACACAAAGAAAAAAAGAGAGGAAAATCCCAACTATTTTTATGACAAATACATATTAAATCATAAGGAGTTGATAAGTATTCGGGACACAAATTATACGATATATTAAAAATAAACCAACATCATGGCCCGTGCCGTTACGGCACGGGTTAAGGGCTAGTAAAATACAAACTATAATACACGTCTAATCTTCTTCGTTCACCACTAAATCGTGCCGTAGAAACTTCATTCAATGTCAGTAAGACTCGCATCTTCTTTACTGACTTTTCGTTTACACAACAAAACCCAAAACAGCGTACAACTTACCAATATTTCGTGTTGTTCTCCAACTTGGTTTTTCTCTCTTCGACTTAAGCTGCACCTCCATTATCATTTTCCTGTTATCTCGCTGCCAAGACTAACTTCAGCTCCAACTCCTCTTCGTTCCTCGTCTTGACTTAGTCTAGCCATTACAATCCCTTAACCATTAATTTCTCCTCCAAGTTCCATCATCAACTCAATGATAGAATTCCATTACCTTCCAACTTCCAAGACTCCTTTCATCAACCACAGACCTCAAACCCGATCACCAGCAAACCCCATCGATACCCCTGAATCTCCAAGTAACCATCACCACAAATGGCAGCAGCCATCGTTCTCTATTTTATCAATCTTCATCATCAAACATGAACATCATCAGAGGAAATGCCTAAAAGTATGACTGATATGTCAAAAAATTCCAAAAGTGTGACTGATTTTATCTAATGGCTAAGATACCCTTTGACCCTTGATATCCACATATTAATAGGGACATCCAAAAATACGTATCAGTATTTTCCACTAATCCAATACACCCCACAATATAGATACATATTCCACTAATTCAATACGCACCCATATATACGGATTAGTACTCCACACTCAGAAACTATTCCGAGAAAATTCCTGAGCTCAGAAATTTTTGAACTCCTCTCACAAACTCGAAAATTTTCAGAGAAATTTTCGAAACTCAGAAATTTTCAAACTCACTTATCAATATTTCATATCTAATCGAAGGTAACGCCATCCTTTTAGTCTATTCTCAGAATAGAATTTTAAATCCTAGAAATTTAAATTCTAATCTTATCTTTGATGATGATCGCAGGAGAAGAATCAGTGTAAATACTTGAAGATTCGATTGAAAGGTATAAACTCTAAGATGGTTCCTTGTTTGTAATTTATCTCTATTTGTAATTACTAAATAGACAAATCAATCTCGATTTTGCAATTGTATGTGTTTTTTAGTTGAATCATGATATCTTAAAGCTTGGGTATGTGTTCGATTTATCTTTTATGACATGATTTCAGTTTGAGTTTTGTTTAATGTCATGTTTGAGTCATGAAACATTCAATTTCTGGTTTATGTTTTCTATTAGTTTTCGATTTTAATGGACGAAAAGGGTTTATGTTTTTCATGCCAGTCTGGTGGAGAAGGAACTTACAGATGGATATACACTGAAATTGAAGTTTTTTTACCAATTAATTTGATGGGTTTTGTTTAAAATTGAGTCTAAACAGCTGACTTCATGGTGATATAACCTACAAGATTAAATGTCTTCTAAGTCATCAAGAGCCTAAACTAGGATGAATTACTAGTTCTAGAGGCATGAGATGATATTTACTGATGCTTAAAAGTGTATAACTAGACTTATAAGTGTAGTATGCAAGAGCCTACAAATGATGACTATACAATTTGGGACATATGTTCGCCAGTTTATTATTATTTGTGATAGTATCCAAAAGCCTAAGTACTTTTTTGTTTTTTAATTCTTATTTAAGGTATATATAAATCTCAATACTGAGGTCTCTCGACTCAGTAATCCTCCTTGTGGAGGTTGTTAATCTTTTCCATTGTACTTCATAAACGATATCGCTCTTCCAACTAGTCTATTTCAGGACTTGTTCATTATACTTAGATATCGCTAGGTTTGTCTTAAATATGAACATCTATTGAAAATTAACAAGGTCTTTCCAACTGTCCTCATATGCTTATTTTTTCATGTGAAAGAAACCCAACTGTAGCTAATCCTCTGTAAGTAAGCATTCGTAAGTTAGTAACTAATCCAAAATTTGTAGGTACAATCAATGGGTTCTGGTAGACGGCCCAAGAAGGGGCACGATGATGGGAATATGAGTGAGGAGGATGGGAATTTGAGTGAGAATGATGGGAATTTGAAGGCCGTCGAAGGAAAACCTATGTATTTTGAGTCGAAATATGCAGGTCCTGCAGAGGACAGGTATATATGACATACTAACAAGGAAGCTTTATTGCGCTCAGATAATGTTTTTCAATATTGCAGTTTTGATAACTTATCTAATAATTATTAGTAACTTGTTCAACGTTTCTTTCAACTTTATATTGTGTTTCACAGTAGTTTTGTCTACCCTTCAAAGTACCGTGGACGAACCAGCGAGGCAAGCATATACTCCAGCTTAGGTTCACTATCAGACTTGTGGAGTGTGTTGTCTGAAGAAGAGATGGCCGTGTTCAAGACAACTGCAATAGGGCACTTAACATACATTCCACGAGATCAAAGTTTTTCTACATCCATATTTTGTTTTCTAATGAGTCGGCATATCAAAGTCGAACCTGGAGAATATTTGAATGATGAGATCCTTTTTAGAATTTAGGATACAAAATTGTGGTTTGGAAAAGCAGAATTTTCTCTAATATCCGGACTTAGATTCCGGGATTTGAGGGATGGACATTCCGATTTTGACTCTCGACCGAAGATGTCAAGGCTAAAGCATAAGTATTTTTCAGCTGATAACAGAATCACCGGAGGGCACTTGTATGACTTTCTTTTTTGCAATACAGTCTCCAAGGACCGGGCAGAGGTTGTCGGAGAAAACAGTAATCGCATTAAAAAAGTATCGCGTAAATTGTTGGAGCGTCGCATGATATGTGAAGGGATTGAAACGGTTCAGTGTGAAGGTAATGATAGGGTGAAGGTGGCATTAGTATATGTGGTACACATGTTCTTGTTGGGGCACCAAGACATCCATGGGATAGAAGAAGATCTTTGGGACTTGGTGGACAACCTTTCAGAGTTCAACAAGTACCCATGGGCCGAAAGGGTGTATGAGGCCACTCTACAAAAACGTAAAAATGCATTTAAATCTTATATCAAGACAAAAGGAATGTCACAAGTGTTGGTGGTAATATGAATTGATTTCTATTTCAAAAATTCATATGTTTAGGCTTTTTTTTTTTTTGCATATCCAGTAACACCTGATTGTGATTCTAATAGTTTTTGTTTGTATTTTAGGTTTGGTTCCTTATGATGTTCTCGAGTGTGCTTGGCGATATGGGAAAAAAGATTAGTATTGAAGGGTGGCGCCCTCATATTCTAGACGTGTTGCACGGAAAAGGTTAAGCATCGTCAGCTATGTTGTTCGGTGATTCGTTCGGACGTGAGTGAATCAATGATGCAGTATAGCAATGATCCAGAACTGTTAGTAATTCTGGGGGTAGCCAAGGTACCCCTCAGTTATCAACAGCTGGAGGATCTCGAGACTGAAATTAAGTTAGGAAAGCAATGGCCGACTGAAGATGAGGTTGTTGAGGGAGATTTGGAGGCGAAGAGCGAGGAAAAAGGAGGACATGCTGAGAATCTTATAGTAGATAAATTACTTGATGTGGTGGATGACTTAAAGCGTAAAATGGAAGAAAGTGAAATTCGGGAAAAACGGCAAAATGAAATGATGGCGATGCTCAAAACGCAAGGGGAATTACTCCTGTCGATGAGACCTAATGTGGGTGGATTTGATTTCAGATATCATGTTAATTTGTTATGAAAATTGACTAACCCGCATAGATCTAACTGTTTAAAAACCATTTCCAAACTTCATGTTAACAGGTTCCTGCACAGGAAATGGAGGCAAATCCCCGTAACACAGAACATAAACATTATGAGACTTTTGATGACTATTGTAATCGATTCCCCGACCGAGATGATGATAAACATTTTATTAATGATTTTGGTGGTGAATCAGCAGCTGATTTTTGTGAAGATGGTATTGGTGTAGAATCTGTAGTTGGGAACAGCGAGGCAGAAATAATAAGCATAGATAGCCCAGAAGTTTCACTGGTAAGTATTTTTTGTGGGACAAATTTAATCCTCTAGTCATTTAGGTATGGGAGTATGGTATGGCTTGTTAATCCTGGTGTATTTTTCTATTTGAGTTTGTCTCTAATTAAAATTCCATTTCAATGTCTTCGGCCCTCTGTATAAGTAGGCCAATGTGTTTAACGAAATAAAGAGTAATAAAAATAGTCAACCCGAGGCAGAAATAATAAGCACAGATAGCCCAAAAGTTTCACTTGTAAGTATTTCTTGCATCCTTTTTGTGGGACAAATATAATCTTGTAGTCATTTGGGTATGTGAGTATGGTATGGCTTGTTAATCCTGGTGTATTTTTCTACAACCTGTTTGTTTCTAATTAAAATTCCATTTCAATGTCTCCGGCCCTCTGTATATGTAGGCCAATGTGTTTAACAAAATCAAGAGTAATAAAAATAGTCAACATAGGGTCAATGAGAATCTTTCTAAAGTTGTGAGAAAAAAGAAGCCAGGGACTCAGGTGAAGTCACCATTTATTACTTGCGTAGAGACTACTCCTAAAATCCATGTTGTTGGGATAATGAAGAAGAGATTTGATATTGCCACTGATGTTGTTTCCGCTGATGAGTCAAATCCGAGGAAGGTTAGGAGTATGGTGGAGTTGTGCAGGGATGACGTCGATGCAGAGAATGGTAAGAGAAAGTCTTCCATGAATTTGGACAATGGGTGTAGCACTTCAAAAAATGGTGCAACCAATGTTCAAGATCTCGGTATGAGATGTGCGAAGAAACGCAAAGCTCCGGTGAATTATTTCAATAACTTCCATTCTGATCGCTTGAGGGTAACGCCGACTGAAATAACCGGAGTGAATAATTTCATAGACCAAGGGTGAGTGTCCCTGGTATATCCTTATCCTTTATATTATTTGGTGTCCTTGTTTATTTAGAAAGTAACTCTAGAGTATCGTGTTGTTATTGTTTGGTATAGGGATGACGGTGCAAACGGATCCTTATTAGGTTGTGAGGATTTTAAGAAATTACTAAGGGTTAGGGAGCCTTTGGGGACGGATGTAAGTTAATTTGCATTAAACTTCAATATTAATATAAGTATTGTGAGATGGTTCAACTTATGTGTTTTGTATTGTCATGCAGCATATCAACGTCATGTTGCGCCTCATGCGCGAGTCAACCCTGGGCATAGATGGCGATTGGATAACAATTGACAGTTACCTTGAAGTACGTTATCTGCCAAAAGAACACAGCTCGGGTTGTAAATTATTTGTAATTTTTATGGTAAAGCATTGTTGTAACTGGTAACTTAACCTTTGATTTTTTTTTTTCGTTAGCCTCTTATGAAGGGGGGAAAGAAGAGGACAAAGGATGTGGCAGAATATAGGAATGGGATTAGGCCGGAAGGCGGGGTTAAGGCTTGGGAAACCGTCACTAAGGTATATGGTGTGGTGCATCTTGTCCAAAAAAAACAATGGGTCACTATAAGTATCGACATAGGGGAGCAGATAATTCTTATTTATGATTCCATTAGACCGAGACGGAATGTTGGTGATGATGGGGTCTATGTAGATATCAGGAATATGGCGGACTATTTGGAGGCTAACTGGTACGACAGGTCTTGGAGAGTCGAGTTTGTGGAAGATTGCCCTCAACAATCCGATAGGTAACTAATCTTTACCAGTGAAATTAATGCACAATTACTTGAGTATAAGTACCTGTTTCCCTGATTAATACATTGCTTAGTTGTCTGATAGCCAAAACTGATTGATTGATGCTCTACCTTGATTAAGTGCCATGAATGCTTGCTGAACCAGTACTTCACATCGCATTATAAACCCTGTAGCATCTGTTATTTTAGTCCGTGTCACTGTGGTAGTTGAGTAAAATCATTGCTTGCTGAAATCGTTATCACAACCCATCAATCTCTGCAGGACAGTGTTTTTGTGCATGAAAAGTTTGTAAAACCAAATTTTGTGAGGACTGTGTGCCTCCCAAGTCCTCTTGGACTATTTTGCAGCTAAATATAATACCTTTGATGAGCCGCAATTGGAGTTTTCTCATGTCTATCCATCCATCCCTGAGCATGTCCAGTTTGAGTTAGACCTTGTGCATGATGCACCCCTGAAACTGGTAGATTATGTGCTCAAAAGTGTATCTGTTGAATCCAGGTTTGGGGGTAGCTCAGTTATATCCACAGTATTGCTTACCCTATCATGTTATCTATGTTTGATACTGTTGTTGTTTCTGCGTCCCGCCTTTTGGGTTGATCCTCAACTCTTTAGATTGTTGGTATATGGTGAATCATCACTGTATTAATCGTTTGATGAAAATCGTGTTATGATTCAGGTTAAATATATAATCATTTACGTTTCTGATGCAATCTGTCTCCATTTATGCATACAACAGACACTCATGCGGGGTTTATTCCTTGAAGATCATCGAGCATCTCATCAGGGGAACTGATTATAAAATGATATATGGTGATAAAATTCTCCAGTATCGTCGGGAGATGGCTGTGCAGTTCCACAGGAAAGAGTTCTTCTGCTGAAGTAACATGTTTGTCTGTTTGTATAGGAAGCTTTGACCTGAACACGGGTGGATGCAGGTCAATGGTATTTTGGATGTGTAAATAATATTATGGCAATGAATATGAGGGTGGGCTCGCTTGTGGTGATTATTTTTCTTAAAGCAACCACACCTACTGATGCTTCATGAGATGATATTTACGGATGCTTAAAAGTGTATATCTAGAATTATAAGTGTAGTATGCAAGAGCCTACAAATTATGACTATACCTACTGTGAAAATACAACAATCAAAAACCGACAATCTCACCTTCCAATCTGAAACTCATGACTAAAGTTGCTCTTATAGTCTTATCTAGGGTTTCTAATCCAACGGATGATTAGAAGAGGGTGCCCCAGCTAAATCCCGGCCGACAGTCATTTTTCTTCCTTTGAAAAATCCTTGTGTGCAAAGGTTATTTCACCCTCATCGGCCTGTGCAGGTTGTGTGGGACTATACACAACCCTTTTGCACAAGACCAAATTTGGTCACAACAAAAATCCGAAGTTACGGTTTCAGCTTGGACTATATGAAAGGAGAGAGCGGAGGACAGATGTTCTAAAGTTTTTCAGAACATAAATCCTTAGTTATTGAGCATTTTACGAGTTACTTTCATTGGTTCTAATTGTATTATAAAGATAATGATCAGTACTACTACGAAATGGAACAATTATAATACTGTGAAAGTTGTAGATGAAATACACAACTTCATAATGTTGTTCATGCGATAAATAATTAAGCTTGTTCAATTTTAAGTAACACTAAGCACCAATGTTGGGAAAAACGAGATCACCCAATAATTGTCTTTTTTTTTTAATCACCAAATCAAAAAATAAATACCCAAAATAAAATGTTTAACAGTGTGGCCTCAAGATACCCAAAATAAATACCCTAAGATTGACGAGTGGTTCTCTGCCGGTCGCCTCATCTTCAACTTTTTTCCTTATCAGTGTGAAATTTGTCCTAGGAAAGCCGCCTAATCTTCTTTAATGGTGGTGGATTGATACCGGGTACCTGCGGTGGTTCGGCAATGCCGGGCGATTGGTAAATAATGCCAGCATACGATGCCATGTACGTCCCGACAGTGAAATACTTGTGAACAAATCTGAGAACCCATGAGAACAGTGTTAGTACATAACCTGTAACATAATACAAAATGCACATGAATGATGACTTACTTTTCATAGTTTGGTGCTCTACGTTGAGCAATAACTGCCACAGCATGCACACAAGGTACACTTGATATCTGCCATTTGCCGCATTCGCACGTTTTTAGTATCAAATGAACATTCCTACTTGGCCTGTCCAAAATATTCGTCACCAAAGTGTTGTATTCGCTGCGCCGCCAAATTGGACGTGATGATGTATGATACAAGTATTTAAGACGGATTTGGTCCCATAATTTTTCACTTGCTCTCGGAACGATACTTTTATCCTTCCACAGACTTCCATTCCTTCGCCTTGTCAAAAACAGCTGAATAAGCTTAGCTTCAAAACCCATTACAAACTAGTATATGGGAAAACACTTGAGCTCAGTTATCCACAGATCAAACGCCTTGCTGAAGATGTTTACCATTTGCGGACAACAGGCAGAAGGCTCATACGAGTGCCTAGCACAACTTGATTGCCCACACACTTCAACCCAACGCCTTTCAAGCTCTGGCAATTTTACTAGATTGCTTTGGTGGTCAACAAGGTTGTAAGACTTTACTGCGCTTAATGCTTTTTTTCTGAGATTATGGTTCATCAAACCCAATACGGATATCCTGATAAAACTTCCGAGCACATAGTCTATGAAAATGTTTAACATCCTGGAAGTTATGGTCAACAACAATATCGATGCCTGTAAGGAAAGCATTCGAGCACATTAGACGCTTCGAAAACATATACATAACTGATAGATATGAGATTCCAATGTCTCACCATTTGAGAAGTCGTGAAAAAATGTAATTTCCCTTTTGGTGTTCTCCAGGAGCGGAGCGATGATGGACATAAATTTGTCCCATTCTTTCATTCTTCCCTCCCTGCAGACGTAAATTGCAATAGGATACATGCCATTGTTACCATCCACGGAGGTAGCAGACAAAACTGTTCCACCATACATACTGTTTAGCAGGGACCAGGCTAATGCTATAATTGGTCTGCATCCATCATTAAACCCATCAATGGATGCCCTATACGCAATACATAAGCCTTCAAACTCTTTAGTCTCTGGGTGGATGGTCCAACTAGCAATGCTTCCAGGGTTCGTTTCAACAATCTGCCGGCACATATCAGGTACTAAACTGAGTTCAAACAATTGAAAAAAGGAATCATATCAACAACATACACATTACCAAGTAGAAAAACTTAACACACACCATACATACAAGGCGTTAGAGTTACCTGAAGCTGTTTATATAGGATCCATACGTCTGTACAAGGCAGTCATGGAATGCTTTGCGTGCTTTTGCGGTAGAGATTTTAACTTTATACTGCTTGAATATTTTTCTCCTAATGCTTTTGGTGTTACACTTTATCCCACTTGTAGGTACCGAATATCACAAGGCATTAGCTTACGAACATCGTAATAAATATAAGAGGAAAGAGATACAAAACAATGCGATGATAGAGGAAGCACGAGGAAGTATGAAAGATTTGCGAGCATAAAATAATCTTGCGAAGATATGTTGCGATACTTCGCAACACATATACAGTTGTACAAATTTTACTATAAATAGGAGTTCAAATGTAAAATTCAAGAGGTTCTTTTAATGAGTGTTATAAAATATCTTAGGAAAGAGAATAGAGAAAGTTGTAACTATTCTAGTTCCATTTAGATACTTCTTTGTAATCAATTGAGAGAATTAATAAGAAAATTGTCATTCATCATCAAGAACTTCTTAAGTTTTACAAATTCTACTGAGGGTGTAGTTGTAGGTTATTCTGCAACTACATAATTGGCGCTAGAAACAGGGAACTTGAGGATTGTGATAGCTAAAATTTGAAGGAATTGTGGAAAATTTGAAGATCAAATGGAGTCAGTAGATGGAGATTGCAAAAAAGAAGAATGTAATATGATCACAAAGACAATGATTGATGAATTTCATAATAACATGAAGGGAAAGATATACAAGCGAGATTGTAGAGGAAGAAAGATCATGGAGGTGGAGAAAATAACAACTTTGGAAGAATGGGAAAAACAAAAAATCACATTTTCAGTAGCAGAAATTCCAAATGAAGACTTGAACCACACTTCACCATTGGTGGTCACAATTCCGGTCATGCGAGAAGAGAAGAAAGCTGCAAAATCTATAGAAAAATGGAAATTAAACCGAATTTTGATCGATACAGGGAGTTCTGTTAATATCATATTCTATCATGCACTTAAGGGGATGGGAATTAAAGATGAAGAAATCACAAATTCAAAATGTCTTATTCATGGATTGGGAAAATCTACAACAAAATCCAAAGGGGAAATATCATTACGAGTATTGCTAGGAGAAATCGAAACACATATAGTCTTATGTGTGATAGATATGGAATCTCCATATAATATGCTGATAGGAAGGTCATGGATTCATGCGATCAAAGCTGTTACTTCAACATTACATCAGAAAATCAAATTTCCTACACCAAGTGAAATACAGGAAATAAAAGAAGATCTTGATAGTGCAAAATTTTGTTATCAGATTGAAGTAAAACAGTGTGGAGGGAGAGCAAGAAAGAAACAGTTTCGTAGAAAACTTGCGAAGGAAGCAAAAAAGGAAGAAGAATTTAGAGTGTATACAATAAGAGCAAAGGAAGGGAGAGGAATACCAAGTGAGATTCCAGAAAAAGAAGGGGAACCAGTGAAAATAATCAAAGAACCAACACCTATGGGGGAGCAAAGTCCCAGCTATGTCGCAGCTGAACCAACCAAAGAAGTATATATTGGAAGTAAAGAGGAGCCTTTATTCTTGCGAGTTGGAACTAAGATGCATGAGGAAGAAGAGAAGAGAATTATTGATCTCTTGAGAGAATATAAAGATATATTCACAGGAAGTGTAGATGAGATACCAGGAATTGATCCATTAGTGGCGTGTCATAGATTGAACATAGATAAAAACATAAGACCATTCAAACAAAGAATAAGAAAGATCTCACAAAATTATCATGCACAGATAAAAGAAGAATTACAAAAGATGTTGGATGCATGAATCATAAGGGAAGCAAAATACCCAGAATGGATTTCGAATATGGTCATTGTTCCGAAAAAGAATAAAGGGATAAGAATTTGTATAGATTTCACTGATCTAAACAAAGCCTGTCCCAAAGACAGTTTTTCATTACCAAACATACCACAAATAGTGGAATCAGCTGCAGGACATGATAGAGTCACTTCACTTGATGGATATAAAGGGTATAATCAAATATCACTCGCAGAAGAAGATCAAGAACATACAGCCTTTTTTGCTCCAAGAGGTTTATATTGTTATGTGAAGATGCCATTTGGTTTGCGAAATGCGGGTGCTACATATCAACGAATGGTTGAAAAGGTGTTCGCAAAGTGGATACATAGAACTTTGGAAGTATATGTAGAAGATATGTTGATAAAAATCAAAGAAGCCAAAGATCATGTGCAAGATTTGAAGGAAATATTTGAACAAATGAGAAAGTTCAACATCAAATTAAATCCTGAAAAATGTATAATTGGAGTTGCGTCTGGGAAATTCTTGGGATATATAGTATCAAAGGAGAGAATACAAGTTGATCCAGAAAAAGTACAAGCAGTTCGTGACATGCCAACACCTGCAACGGTAAAGGAAGTACAAAAGCTAAACGGACTCTTGGCTTCACTTGGAAGATTTATTTCGCGAATGTCAGATAAGTGCAAACATTTTTTCAACATACTTAAGAAGGTAGCAAAATTCAAGTGGACTGATGAATGTGAAAAAGCTTTTCAAGGAATCAAAGAATATCTCACAAATACATCCATATTACATAAACCAGAGAAAGACGAAGAATTATTGGTATACCTCGCAACAACTCCATATGCTCTAAGCGCGATTACATGCGACAGACGCCTTGAGAATAGAAAGGCCCATTTACTACATTAGTAAAACTTTTAACGCAACAGAGAGAAATTTTTTTAAAATGGATAAGTTAATCTTAGCCCTGGTTTATGCATCATTCAAGTTACGAATATACTTCCAAGCACATGTGATAAAAGTGGTAACCAAAGTTCCAATTGAATCAATCATGAAGAACACAAAAAGGTCAGGTAGAATAGAAAGGTGGAATGCACAAGTAAACCACTACAAGATAAAATACGAAGTATTATCATCACAAAAATCACAAGTCGTCGCAGATTTCTTAGCAGAATTTCCTTTGGAAGAAGATGAAGCAGTAGAAGAAATGATGGATGTTGAAGAAGAATTTGGGAATCCAAAAGACCTGTTAACAGAACCAAATAGATGGGAAATTTTAGTAGACGGATCATCCAATAGCGAGGGGAATGGAATAGGAGTTGTGTTAATTTCACCAGAAGGAGAGAGAACAACATTCTCATTTAGACTAGAATTTGCATCCACGAACAATGAAACAGAGTACGAATCTGTAGTGCATGCATTGAAGATCGCAATAGAAAAGAAGCTTGAAAATATAAGGATAACAAGTGATTCACAGTTGGTAATTTGTCAAATTAAAGGGGATTATACCACAAATGAGTCTTCTTTGAAGAAATACAAGAAACTCGTTGATGAATTATCTGCGAAGATACCAAAATTAAAATGGAGACATATAACAAGGAAATACAATTGACTCGCAGATGCTTTTGCATTCATTCCAAGTATGATGACAAATCCTAATACAAGAAATATCAAAATTCAGACGATTCAACATCCATCGGTGAACAAAGAAGAAGAAATTGAGGAGGCAGTTGCGATGGAAGTAGAAAGAGAATTACCAAATAACATCGCAGATTGGAGAAAAGAAATTCATGCATATCTCGCAACAGGAGAAGTATCCAGGAACAGACTAGAAGCACATAAATTAAAGAGTCGTGCAACAAACTATGAGCTGCGAGAAGGAATTTTATACATAAAATCTTTCAATGGACCACCTCTCAGGTGCTTAACTCGTGAAGAAGGAGAAAAAATATTGAAGATGTTACATGGAGGAGAAGCTGGCAATCATAGTGGGGGAAGATATCTAGCGTACAGAGCAAAGATACAAGGATATTACTGGCCTTATATGCATACAAACGCAAAATTGTTCGTACGAAGATGCAAGGAATGTCAACGACATGGTAAAAGAATTCATGCACCGGGGGCAACATTAACTTCTTCAATAAGCTGCTGGCCTTTTGGGAAATGGGGGTTGGATATTGTTGGACCATTTCTGCCTGGATCCGGACAAATGCGATATTTGATAGTCGCAACAAATAATTTCACGACGCTCGCAGAAGTAAAAGCAGTACATCATATTCGTGATAAAGATGTTTTTACGTTCATATTTGAGAACTTCATTTGCAGATACGGAGTTCCAGCACAGTTAGTATCTGATAACGGAAAACAATTTGAAGGGCAGAATATAGAGATGTTACTCAGTGCTTTTAGGATAAAATGTGGGAAGTCAACTCCGTTATATCCGCAAGCTAATAGGCAGGCAGAGGCAACAAATAAAACAACCGCAGATACAATCAAAAAGAAATTAGAAGGACATCTCAAAGGGTGGTGCGAGCAAGTACCTAGTGCAGTTTGGGCATACAATACAACTAGAAGAGAGGCAAATGGAATGTCTCCTTATTGCTTAACATATGGAGTAGAAGCAGTATTACCAACAGAGGTTGTAATTCCGACAACAAAGAAAGAAGCTTGGGAAAGAAATTTAAGTGCAGGGGTGATATTAAGTGAACTGGATGATTGGGAAGAAAAAAGAGAAAAGGTGTTGCACCATATGAAAATTTATCAGGAACGATTAGCTCGAGAGTATAACAAGAGAGTCATTGAAAGTGAATATCAACCAGGTGATTTGGTCATGCGAGAAACACCTCCATATCAGAAAGAAAATGGAGGAAAATTAGCACCAAAATGGGATGGACCATATGTTATCAAAGAGGTTGTGGGAAGTGGAGCTTATCGGCTGATGGATCTAGAAGGGAGAGACATGGGTTTGAGACTTGGTAGACCTTGGAATAGACTGTATTTGAAAAGGTATTATCCATAAAACTCATGATAAATTTTACGAATATTGTTTGCTCGCAGGAAATTTGCAAAAGTTACGAATTTCAAAATTTTTATTGCGATTAACTTTCATTAAAGAAAGACGCACACATTAATTTGCGAATAAAATACCGCAATCTGTGATCAGCTTTCAAAAAAGAAAGAAAGCCCCAGAAATATTACACAGGCAAACCTTTGTGGCGTACACCCTAGTTCGCGAAGCAACATTTCGTAAGAGGCAAAGTCCTAAAGTGCGTCATTTAAGGGGGTACCTATAAACATGGCTCAGGGACACCGAAACATCACCAAGGAACCTGAGTACATGGAACTTTACGGGGTACAACCCAATAACGGGGTACATATCCGGGTTAGACACCTTGGATTATCAACATAATCTTGCGATGTAACATGATTTAGGTTGGGCGACTAAGGCATACTGTCTTTCTCAAGAAGTGCAGAAAACGATCAAGGCGCCGAGGTACACGGTTGAGTCAAGAGTGCCGGGTGGGCTTGAAGCACATCTGCCATTCTTGACAAGTCTTGGCAAATGATGCACTTGGCCCAAAGATACCCCATAGGGTGCAACCTCGTAACTATAATCACTATAGGCAAAAAGGATAAGAGGTTGCGATCAAAAGTTTGGTTGTTTTGCGAACCGGATGGGAAGAGCTAACCTTGTATGGTCGATGTACGCTTCCTTGAAGGGGAAACCAAGGGGAAGATAAAGGCGCACCCTCCATTAGGGAGTGATACATGATATAAGACGCAAATGTCACGAGGCTTTTTGTTTGCAAAAACATAAAGGCTTGTCATATTTGTGCAAGAACTGAATTTGGTAGGCTCGGAAAGATACCTACTATTGTATAAACTGCAAGTGCACAGTGTCGACAAGCAACACGGGGCAAGCACAGGTCGAACCACAGAGACTTGGAGAGTGTAGAAGTTGATTCTAAATCTGATTGAGAGAGTAACCAAAAGGGGTTTGTTTTTGTCGATCTGACGATATGATTTTCAAGTGATTTGAAATAATAAAAGTAAAAGATGCAAATAACAAGATATGTAAACAATGATAATATGGATACTAGGGTATTCAAATCCACCAATAACCTATGATATGCATTCAACTTGTAATATTATTCTTGTCCTTATAGTAGATTCAAGTCTACCGTATAACTAAGGTGTTTCTCCAATGGATAATTTAATCACAACTAAAGTATTTCTCCAAAGCATTAATTGTCTAATTAAGCACAACTAATCTAAAGATCAATATTTGGTTAAGCATGAGTTGTAGCATAATCAACATAGAGATATTCTAACTACAATGGATACATGGCATACATTGTGAGAGCAAGATGTTGAAAAACTTGGATTAAATTATATCTTTAAACAATTCTAAACTTTCAAGAACAAGATACAAGATATGAATACATACCAATGAGATTAGGGCTTCATCTAAACCCTAGTAAATGAAACTAGAACATGAAGAACATTACAACAAAACTTAAATTTGATAAACTAACATGAACAAGCTATTCTTGGATGATTTTTCAACACAACAACCCTCTCTATTTATACACAAAAATTCTCTCTCACTTGGATTCGAATTTTGGCAATTATTTACTCAACAAAACATGTTTTCTCACTTGATGGATGTTTTGGAATACAATGGGGTGAGGTGGATGTTTTGGAATCCAATGGTGGTGAGGTGGATGTTTTGGAATCCAATGGTGGTGAGGTGGATGTTTTGGAATCCAATGGTGGTGAGGTGGATGTTTTGGAATCCAATGGGGTGAGGTGGATGTTTTGGAATCCAATGGTGGTGAGGTGGATGTTTTGGAATCCAATGGTGGTGAGGTGGAAATGGATTTGGGTCTTGGGTTTTGGATCATGGGTTTTGGATTATGGGTAGTTTAATCCCATGTATTGTAAACAGGTTGCCACTAATGCGTGACGGGTTGCAACACTTCCAACTTTCTTCTCTTTTGTCTTCTCAATTCTTCCAAGCTTTATTTAGTACTTAAAAACACAAAATTAATTAATACAAATATTTATTCTTGAAGATGGTAAAAAATGAGAATTTGGGATAATATATGACTTTGAAGCGCGAAAGATGAGTTAAGTGCCAATGAAAAGGTGTATGAATATGCAATATTTGGCACTCATCAAATACCCCCAAACCTGAATTTTACTTGTCCTCAAGTGAAACAGAGATATCAGAAATCCTAACTATACCCATTGTCATTTGGTCTCTCGAATGCATTTAGCGTATGCATCAAGCCTTTAAACCCCTAGGTGTCCCTAGTGGACGAGTTGTAGTCTCGTGAGGGCCTACCAAAGATGTACCCACAAAACCTTCTCCAAATTGAGCATCCATAGAAATGCCTTCGTCTTCGGTCTTCAGCTGTAGATGATGAACTTGAATTTCGTAGAACCTTGATAATTTGTGACCATTTTTTTTTTTTTTTTTTTTTTTTTAAGACCCGCTACACTGATACATTGATCATCATTTTTTTTTAATTAATTTTTTTTTTTTTTTGTTGACCCGCTACACAGCTGATCATCAGATACCAAACACAAGATCCGAGACAAAATAATTTTTTAGGGACCCGCTACACAGCTGGTCATCATTTTTTTTTTTTTTTTTTTTTTTTTTTAGAGACCCGCTACACAGCTGGTCATAGAAAACAACAACACAAAAATGCAAAAGACTACAAAGGATCCTACAAAAGACCCGCTCCACAGCTGGTCATTTTTTTTTTTTTTTTTTTTTTTAGAGACCCGCTACACAAAACAACTGGTCATAGCAAAAACAACAACACAAAAATGCAAAAGACTACAAAGGATCCTACAAAAGACCCGCTCCACAGCTGGTCATAGAAGATAACAAAAACAAAAAAATGCAAGACCCGCTCCACAGTGGTCATAGAAAAGACTCACAATGCCATATGCAAATACTCCCCCAAACCTAAATCTAACATTGCCCTCAATGTTTCAAAATATGATAGAAACAACAACAAACCATGAGAACAAAACAGATTCAAAGGAAAGAGATTACCAGATGCCAAACCAAAGACAAGTGGAGTATGTCTAAAGCAACCAGCGGGGGGAAGATATCTGTGGTATGTACAAGGGGTGAACTTTTCGGTCCACATAGATCGGATCAGCAAGATGAGTTGTTTCAATCTCGGGTGGAATTGGTTCAAGGAACGGCTTCGATCTCTGCCCATTGACCTTGAAGACATTCTTGGTTGTTACATCTTCTAGTTCTACAGCCCCATGGGGAAAATTGTTCGCACCACGAACGGGCTGTCCATTTAGAACGTAATTTTCCTGGAAAAAGATGCGGTCGTGAGTTATACAATAGAACTTTCGGCCTGGAGTGAATGACTTGCGCAAAATGCGTTTGTCATGGAACACCTTCATTCTTTGTTTGTACATTTTTGCATTATCATATGCATCATTTCTTAACTCTTCCAACTCATTGAGTTGAAGCTTCCTTTGGGTGCGACTTTATCTAGATCAAAGTTCAGTTTCTTTCTGACCCAATATGCACGATGTTCTAACTCTACGGGAGATGACAAGCTTTACCGTACACAAGTCTGTAAGGGGACATACCAATGGGGGTCTTGTATGCAGTTCTATAGGCCCATAAAGCATCATTCAATCTTAAAGACCAATCTTTTCTAGACGGGTTAACCGTCTTTTCTAGAATGTGCTTAATCTCCCTATTTGAAACCTCTACACAGCCCTTTGGTCTGTGGATGATATGGGGTTGCAACTTTATGAGTTATGCCATACTTACGGACTAAGGACTCAAAAGGCCTATTGCAGAAATGTGAACCACCGTCCTTTGATTATAGCTCTAGGGGTGCCAAATCGAGAAAATATGTTTTCCTTTAAGAACGAAAGTACCACCTTGTGGTCATTAGTTTTGGTTGCAATTGCTTCTATCCACTTAGAAACATAGTCAACAGCAACAAGAATGTACAACTTTCCTTGAGCTAGGAAATGGACCCATGAAATCAATGCCCCATACATCAAATAGCTCAACAATCAAAATGGGTTGTAAGGGCATCATGTTTCGTTTTGATATACTTCCCAATTTTCGCACCGGTCACAAGAAATACATAATTCATGGCTATCCTTAAACAATGTTGGCCGGTAAAAACCACTCTGCAAGATCTTTGCAGCAGTTTTCTTTGCACTAAAGTGGCCTCCACATGCTTGATCATGACAAAAAGAGATGACATCCCTTTGTTCGAGTTGGGGACACATTTCCTAATGATTTGGTCGGGCGGTATTTGACAGATATGGGTCATCCCATAGGAAATGTTTCACTTGGCCAAGAACTTAGACCGGTCTTGTTTAGACCAATGAAGTGGCATCCTACCTGTAGCAAGGTAGTTCACGATGTCGGCAAACCATGGCATTTGAGAAACTAGCATCGGTTGTTCATCTGGGAAAGATTCTCTAATAATCTCGATTCATCGATGTAGACTCGACATTCAATCTAGATAAGTGATCAGCAACAACATTCTCGACCCTTTTTTATCTCGAATTTCGAGGTGGAACTCTTGTAACAAGAGTATCCATCGAATTAGACGAGCCTTGGCATCTTTTTTAGATAAAAGATATCTCAATGCGGCATGGTCGAGAATATATGATGATTTTAGATCCTATCAAATAAGATCTAAACTTATCTAATGCAAACACAATGACTAGCATCTCTTTTTCGGTTGTTGAATAATTCATTTGTGCCTCATTCAGTGTCTTACTAGCATAGTAGATCACATAGGGTTGTTTGTCAACTCGCTGACCTAAGACAGCTCCAACAGCAAAATCGGATCGTCACACATGATTTCAAAGGCAATTTCCAATCGGGAGGTCGGACTATAGGGTAGAAGTTAAAAGAGTTTTGAGCTCCTCCCAAGCATGCACACAAGCATCATCAAACACAAATGCAACATCTTTCTTGAGTAGATTACACAATGGCCTTGAGATCTTTGAAATCTTTGATGAATCTACGGTAGAAACCAGCATGGCCTAAAAATGATCTAACCTCCCTCACAGAGCGAGGTTGAGGCAAGTGTTGAATGATATCAACCTTGGCTTTATCTACTTCTATGCCTTTTTACGAGATGATATGCCCTAGAACAATGCCTGAGTCAACCATGAAATGACATTTTTCCCAATTCAAGATCAAATTCTTTTCTTTACACCGAATAAGCACACGAGTAAGATGATGCAAACATTCATCAAAAGAAGAGCCAAAGACAGAAAAATCATCCATGAAGATTTCAAGAAACTCATCTATCATGTAATGAAAATATGCTCATCATACATCTTTGAAAAGTAGCAGGTGCATTACACAACCCAAAAGGCATACGACGATAAGCAAATGTTCCATACGGACAAGTAAATGTGGTCTTATCTTTGATCTTGGTGCTATGTGAATTTGGTTGTAGCTTTGAATAGCCATCTAAGAAACAATAGTACCTATGTCCCGACAACTTTTCTAGCATTTGATCAATGAAGGGCAGCGGAAAATGGTCTTTCTTAGTTCTGTGTTCAATTTCCTATAGTCAATACAAACTCGCCACCTCCTGTAGTTACACGGGTGGGGACAAGCTCATTCTTCTCATTTTGAACTACGGTAATGCCGGACTTCTTGGGTACCACTTGAATGGGGTGACCCACTTGCTATCGAGGAACTGGGTATATGATACCCGCATCAAGAAGCTTTATGATCTCACTCTTAACAACCTCTTTCATGTTAGGATTGAGACGCATGTGCATCTCCCTAGATGGTTTGGCATTGTCCTCAAGGTTTATATGGTGCATGCAATCGGTGGGGCTTATGCCTTTAAGGTCCGAGATGGTCCATCCTAATGCTTCTTTATGCTCCTTAAGCACTTCTAAAAGTTTTCTTTCTGTTTTGTATCTAAGGCAGATGAAATGATTACAGGCAAAGTATTAGAAGGTCCAAAAAAACATATTTAAGAGTATCGAGGCAATGGTTTCGATTCGAGCTTTGGTGGCTCAACAAGAGATGGAGCAGACTTGGATTCCAAGAGTGGAAGTGGTTCCACTCTAGCTTTCCCTTAGACGTGTCCATGAGTGGTGTGGATTCAAGCAAAGTATTCACTTCACTTATGTATTCATCATCAAACATATCCAGGTTGAAATTATTCAAACAAGCATCCAAAGGGTCAACGAGACATGCTACTAGGTAGCGACTCTGAATCAAACTTTCAATCATGTTGATTTCATGCACATCATTATCATCATCAAGATCTAAATGTTGTTGGCTAGAATTGAAAACATTCAACTCCACAGTCATATTACCAAATGACAACTTCAGCACTCCATTACGGCAGTTAATGATTGCATTGGACGTCGCTAAGAAAGGGCGTCCCAAAATGACGAGAATGTATTTGTCGGGGGTTTTGCACAGGTTGAGTATCTAAAACGATGAAGTCCACAGGAAAGTAAAATTTATCAACCTTAATCAAAACATCTTCTACCACACCACGTGGCACTTTGACGGATCTGTCCGCCAATTGCGAGTTATAGGTGTTGCCTTCAACTCTCCAAGACCTAACTGCACATATCTTGAATATATGAGTAAATTCACACTTGCCCCTAAGTCTAGCAACGCCTTCTTAACCGTATGGTCACCTATTTTGCATGTGATAGTTGGACTACGGGTCTTTAAACTTAGGTGGTGTGTTGCTTTGAATGATTGCACTCACTTGCTCGGTGAGAAAAGCACGCTTATGCACATGAAGCTTTCGCTTTTGTGTGCATAGATCCTTAAGGAATTTAGCATAAGCGGGGACTTGCTTGATTGCATCAAGAAATGGGATGTTGATGTTAACTCGTTTGAACATTTCTAAAATCTCGTTGTCTTGTGTACTCTCTTTTTGTTGCACCAATCTTTGTGGGAATGGAGCAACGGGTACATGAGATGGTGTAGAGACATTAGAATTATGGGAATTCTTATGTTGCTCAGATTTGTTTTCAACAATAGGTGTTTTCTGTGGTATTTTATGCCTTTGGTGAGTCGATGTAGACTCACTCATTGTGGTACACCTACATTGTTTTCAACAACTTTACCACTACGAAGAGTGGTGACAGCATTTACTTGATTATTGGAGGCCTCATTTCGAGTTGAATTTTTCTTTGATATACATTTTTTGGATTTTGTTGGGGTTGACTAGGAAGTTTGCCTTTGTCTCTTTCATTCAATGCTTCACAAATTTGACCCATTTTAAGTTCTAGACTTGAAAAACGTTGGTCTGTGGTCTTTTGAAGTTGTACCAAATTTTGGGTCAACAAACAGAAACTTTCTTGAAGCTAGGCTTTTTCTGCTGGAGTCTTGAGAATGTGGTTGCACTTGGGGGTTTCTAGGATAAGGGTATCCTTGGTTATTATTTGATGTTCCCCCTTGTACAGGCCCCTTAGACCATGAAAAGTTAGGGTGATTTCTCCACCCTGGGTTGTAGGTGAGAGAATATGGGTTGTTCTCTTGCCTTTGGTACAATACATTGGCTTCCTCGGTTTTAGACTCTTGAAATGCATGGAGGTCTGGACAAGTGTCCACTAGATGGTCTGAACTATGGCATGCGGCAAAAGTGGCCATTTCAATTTGACTACGGAGAGTAGGGATATTAGTTTTTCCATTCTTTTCTAGCTCTAGCTTTTCTATTCTCTGGCCAAGGATGCCATCTTTGCACTTCCTTGAAGTCGAGTCAATTCTATGAACATTGGATGCAAGGGTAATCCTATTTGGTTCACGGGGGATTCCCACTGCTTTGAGTCTTTTTTCGGCGACTTCGATTAAGAAATCCCAAGACTCATCAGCAGTTTTTTCAATAAATTGACCATTGCACATGGTCTCAGCGTAGTTCGGTTCTTGACATCTAAACCTTCATACAAAATTTGCACAAGTCTCCATTTTTCAAAACCATGGTGAGGACATTGGAGCAATAATTCATTAAATCTCTCCAAATATTTTGCCAAAGTTTCCTCCTCTAATTGCACAAAACTATTCGGACTTTGTGAATTGTCGTAGTCTTATGGTTTGGGAAGAACTTTTGAAGAACTCTTTCGTAAGAGCATCCCATGTATGAAATGACTGTGGCTGTTGGCACACAGCCAAGTCTTGGCTTTGTCTATCAAAGAAAAAGGAAAAAGTTTCATTTTGAGGTGCTCATCCGTCATTTGGTTGATCCGAAGAGTCCCACAAATTTCCTCGAACTCTCTCACATGGTGGTAGGGATTTTCAGCTTCAACCCCTTTAAATTTAGGCAACATATTGAGGATACTTGCCTTTAGCTCAAATTGTCCATCAATAGCTGGTAAGACAATGCACGAGGACTGGGTTGTCCTCGTTGGGTACATGTAGTCCTTTAGACTACGGATTGGGTTCTTGGTTCTCCCATTGTTTCGGATGGGTTTGGACTGTCTGCCTTTCAGAACTATGTATTTCAATTAACTCTTCTTGACTGATTCTAACTAGTCGGCGTGTATGGTCTCTAAAAGACACAATCATAGCCTAGCTAGCACATCAAGCATGTTAACCATTCACCTAGAAGGCAAGTTCTATGCAATCACAAACAAGGATGACTCCACCACAGTAAACCTCTGCGATTTCTAGCAAACAAAAAGCATGATGGCTCCACTTAGATTGTTTTCTAGACCAGCTTCTAATCCTTCGAAAGGGAATTCGTTACAATCTGAGCAAACCCCTCGGAATCAATCCGAGTTTAAGTAAATTGAATAGAGGCGAGGGAAGCTGCTAGAGCTTTGATACCCAAGGCCTCACCGTATTACAAGGCGGCGCGATCACGCATTCAATTTGAAACCGTCATGAACTTCGAAGTATGCTTAAAGAGTAACCAATATTTTTCAAATGACTTTCCTACTAAGCTCGTTACCTTATAGGTCTTGTTCTATTCAAAATTTTAAAGCTTAGGTTCGCGTATGTATCGTTTTCCTAAGGCGGGCAAGAAGAGAACGGTGATGAAATCCGAACCCTTATCTTGTATGGCCAGTCCTTGCCCTTTACTAGGAAAATAAAGCAGCCGTATTCAATTCCTCAACATATATGCAAACGAAGGAATACAGTAACTCGCTAACAAGGGATTCGCGAGTGTTTCGACAAACTTACCTCCCGTTCCGGACGGGGGATGAACCGTTGTTGTCGACTCGGGCCACGACTCCTATGTCATGAACGAACCCGAGGGGCCGAGGTGATATTGTAATCACCGTCCTTCTCTGCAAACAGTTGATATTTAATAATACCCTTCCGTAGGGTTTAAAAATAAAAAATAAAAATAGAATGTCCAAGTCCAAAGTCCAAAATAAAGTGCAAAAGAAAAAGAAAATTACAAGAGTAAAGGAATCCTAATACAAACTAAAAATAAATAAAATAAACTCTTTTTTTTTTTTTTTTTTTTTTTATTAAAATAAAAACTTCTTCCGCTTTCTTTCGCTTCCTTTCCTTCGCCTTTACAACAGCTACTCGGGCACTGTTGAGCTCAAAAGAGGTAGTTAGGGTTTTGAAGTTTTAAAGCAAAAAATAAAAAAAAAAAAATGTAAAATCAAAAAAAGTTGCGTTAAAACGGTTGCGATGTGATAAATACTATCGTTGCTACGGTGAGTGATAATGATGAACTATTGAAGAAGAACACGAAGAGCGGCGCTTGAGTATCAGATGAAGAACACGAAGAACGACACGAGAGAATAAGCTGTCGTTGTTTAACGGTGACACTGATGAATAACTGTTGTTGAAGTGCGACAGATTTTATGCGACTGTTCTGGCGGGCGTTTTTTTTTTTTTTTTTTTTGGTGTTCCTGAATACGCTACGATATGATGACTTTGTGTACAGCGTTTTATCTCTGATAAAATGCTACAGTTCCAGGAGACAATTTATGAACAGTGACAGGAGATGAAAAATGAACTACACCACTACCGAGTCCCCGGCAACGGCGCCAAAAACTTGGTAGGCTCGGAAAGATACCTACTATTGTATAAACTGCAAGTGCACAGTGTCGACAAGCAACACATGGCAAGCACAGGTCGAACCACAGAGACTTGGAGAGTGTAGAAGTTGATTCTAAATCTGATTTAGAGAGTAACCAAAAGGGGTTTGTTTTTGTCGATCGACGATATGATTTTCAAAGTGACTGAAATAATAAAAGTAAAAGATGCAAATAACAAGATATGTAAACAATGATAATATGGATACTAGGGTATTCAAATCCACCAATAACCTATGATATGCATTCAACTTGTAATATTATTCTTGTCCTTATAGTAGATTCAAGTCTCTAGTATAACTAAGGTGTTTCTCCAATGGATAATTTAATCACAACTAAAGTATTTCTCCAAAGCATTAATTGTCTAATTAAGCACAACTAATCTAAAGATCAATATTTGGTTAAGCATGAGTTGTAGCATAATCAACATAGAGATATTCTAACTACAATGGATACATGGCATACATTGTGAGAGCAAGATGTTGAAAAACTTGGATTAAATTATATCTTTAAACAATTCTAAACTTTCAAGAACAAGATACAAGATATGAATACATACCAATGAGATTAGGGCTTCATCTAAACCCTAGTAAATGAAACTAGAACATGAAGAACATTACAACAAAACTTAAATTTGATAAACTAACATGAACAAGCTATTCTTGGATGATTTTTCAACACAACAACCCTCTCTATTTATACACAAAAATTCTCTCTCACTTGGATTCGAATTTTGGCAATTATTTACTCAACAAAACATGTTTTCTCACTTGATGGATGTTTTGGAATACAATGGGGTGAGGTGGATGTTTTGGAATCCAATGGTGGTGAGGTGGATGTTTTGGAATCCAATGGGGTGAGGTGGATGTTTTGGAATCCAATGGTGGTGAGGTGGATGTTTTGGAATCCAATGGTGGTGAGGTGGATGTTTTGGAATCCAATGGTGGTGAGGTGGAAATGGATTTGGGTCTTGGGTTTTGGATCATGGGTTTTGGATTATGGGTAGTTTAATCCCATGTATTGTAAACAGGTTGCCACTAATGCGCGAACGGGTTGCAACACTTCCAACTTTCTTCTCTTTTGTCTTCTCAATTCTTCCAAGCTTTATTTAGTACTTAAAAACACAAAATTAATTAATACAAATATTTATTCTTGAAGATGGTAAAAATGCAGAATTTGGGATAATATATGACTTTGAAGCGCGAAAGATGAGTTAAGTGCCAATGAAAAGGTGTATGAATATGCAATATTTGGCACTCATCATATTTCATGTTTATTAAATTTTGCGAAGGTTAAATACTTGATATACTTCTTCATACATTGAATAATTCTTCACGGATTGAATAATTCTTATACTTCTTTGTACATTGGATAATTCTTCACGGATTGAATACTTCTAATACTTCTTCAAAGATATTTTATACTTCTTAAGGATATTTCATACCTCGTATTTCTTATATTTCAAAGGGAGAATTTCTTATTCACAATTGCAACAAGTTGAAGCTTCGCAAATTAAATTGAGGCAGATATTCTAATACTTCCAAAAATATTTGATCATCTGAAGAGCAATAATAGGGGAAAAGGAAATACTAAGCTAAGTCTTTAAGATATATTATTTCTCTCCACATGATCAAGTTATGCGAATAAGGGAAACACTCAATCAAAGAAAGATCAATTCATCATCGCAAAATTAAGACATTAATACTAGTTAAGCTTCAAAAAGAAATTGTTGGTTGATCAAAAGTGCAGGAAAGAAGAAAGTATTGTATGAAAAGAACTAGAGCAGATATACAAAAAAGAGTAAAGCTATTTTTCGGGCGATTTATTCCCATCAAAATGATCTTCTTTTTCTTCTTCAGAGAGATCATCTTCAACTTCACTATCAGAGATTTCCAGATATGGGGTATCCTCAGGAATTTCTTCAGAAAGGAGTACTTCTTGAGAGGAATTTGATTGTCTTCACAAATCTTGCGAGTCATCTTAGCTCGGAAACGCTTGACATATAAGATATGGTTGTTCTGGGAAATTAGAAGTTGAGACCTTAAATCAGAAATCTTCTGGTTACGATCGGCAAGAATAGTTTCAAGATCATCATTCATCTTCGCATAATTTTCTGCAGTAAGGGAAGAAATTAAGAAATAGGTTAGCAGGTTACGAAGGAAAAGTAATCAAAATACTTACCATTATGAAGAATTTACCTTCTAATTGCTTCTTATCATTACGAAGAGAAGAGTTTTCAAGCTTTAGTTGATTATTCTCCTCAAGAAGAGAAGAACTTTCAGTTGCGATGCTCGTAGATTGTGGATTATCTCCATGACAAGATGTTAATTCTGCATTATCAATACTTAAATCCTCTACTTTCTGACGAAGTTTTGAATTTTCAACCTCTAACTTCTTACAACGGCTTAAAGTCTTCTTCTCAGCAATGGAATGACGTCTTTCCCAATCAGAAGCAGCTGCGCAGCTGACTCTTCCAACCTGAACAAATAAAAATGGTTAGGAATTAATGAAATAAGGGAAACAAACAAGGAATAGAAAAGAAACTTACCATACTCCCTAAAGCATATAATGTAGCAGGAGAGAAGAATCTTGAAATTCCATTAAGAGAGTTGTTATTAAGTACAGTAGGAACTTTACAAGCCTTCGCAATAAGCTTACGAGCATTCGCAGTAGGAGAATTTCCTAACCCACGAGAAGAGTGGAGAAAAGCTTCAGATACTTGAATCATTGCAGATTCAAAAGTTTCTGCATTACTATAATCTTCGTCTTCTTCATCATTGTCATCATCATATCCCTTATCAGAAATAGTATCAGAATTAGAACCAAGATCCTTCTCAGGAAATTTGTCACTTTCATCATTTTGTTCTTCATCAACGTTCTTGCTAGAAGAGATCACATTGGAGTAAACATTGGTCGAGAGTTTCTTCTTCTTCCTCTCAAAAACAACATCCTCAAGTTTCCTTTTTCCTTTGCGAAGAGCATCATCTTGACTACCAGAAGTTTGGGTATTCTTCGCAGAGCGAAGTGTTTTTTGTCTCGTAGTTAACCTTTTGGAAGAAGTAGAGTTCTTGTTTTCACTCGCAACAACCTCAGGAAGATCAGGAAGAACCTACAAATTCAAATAAGGATAAGAAATAGAGGCAACAATATATTGTTTAAAAAGCATATAAGAGTGTTTCTTACCTCATTTGAAAATAAGTTGAAGAATAACAAGAAGAAAAGGAGATGGAGATACATACATTTTTATCTTTTCTAAACCAAGAAAAGACCCAAGGTTGATAGTTACAATCACGAAGGTTCGCAGGAAGATCTACTATCCCAGAAATATAAGAACCCGATAATGCTAGAGGGTAGTTATACCAATCTTCATCATTAGAACGACGAGGTGTTTTATTATTTCCCGAGGCATAATCAATATCGTGCATGAGAATATCATCTGCTGCGATATTAGATTTACGATGAAGACGAACACCCCAACGTTTATCTTCCTTCTTCGCAGGAATTAATGTGTAATTTTTGAAGAAACTCAACTGTATAGTCCGCAACGATAATCTCCATATCTCGAAATCCAGGTTTCCTAAGATCAACTGAATACAAAGATTTTCCAGTAGCAGCACGAGTTGCGAATTCAACCAAAATGCGAATGCAATCACCAGTCAATTGATAAATGGCACATGAAAAATTGGGGTGGGAAATAATTTCATAGAATAAAGGAAGATTGACATCATAAAGAGGAAGAGGAAGACCTACGAGGATTTGACCTCGTGAGATTAAAAATTTCTGATCATTCCAAGTAAGATCAGTAAAGAGCTCCATACAGAGAGAAGACTTATTGTCATGACCATCAATTTCAGAAAGAATGAGGTCCCTATCAGCAAGCTCTACATTAATTTGTTCAATAGTTTTCTTCTTTGGATCCATTGGATGTAGGATAGAAAATAGGAAGGAAAAGAAGTGAAAGAGATAAGAAATCGTAGTAGCAGAAAAAGGGAATAAATTGCAAAGGCAGAAGTGATAAGGAAGATGAATAGGATAAGAGAATAAAAAGAAGAACAAAAGATAATATTTATAAATAAGAGAGAGTTCGATGAAGATAGAAACTCATCAATGCGATTAGACGTGAACGGTTGAAAAGAACGGTTACGAAGAAACGTGTCAAAAATTTAATGAAAAAGAAAAATACGTGTCACGAATGTAATAGGTGGTGATAACTATATTAAATTTACGAGAATAGAGGTTCTCATGACATTCCTTCTTCGTATAATTGACATGAGAAGAGGCAAGATGTAGGTACCGAATATCACAAGGCATTAGCTTACGAACATCGTAATAAATATAAGAGGAAAGAGCTACAAAACAATGCGATGATAGAGGAAGCACGGGGAAGTATGAAAGATTTACGAGCATAAAATAATCTTGTGAAGATATGTTGCGATACTTCGCAACACATATACAGTTGTACAAATTTTACTATAAATAGGAGTTCAAATGTAAAATTCGAGAGGTTCTTTTAATGAGTGTTAGAAAATATCTTAGGAAAGAGAATAGAGAAAGTTGTAACTATTCTAGTTCCATTTAGATACTTCTTTGTAATCAATTGAGAGAATTAATAAGAAAATTGTCATTCATCATCAAGAACTTCTTAAGTTTTACAAATTATACTGAGGCTGTAGTTGTAGGTTATTCTGCAACTACACCACTTGTAATGTAACTAGTAACTATTTCCCTCAACATTTCTTCCCCAATGTGGATTTTTTTTTATTTTTACCCTATCAGTTTCATCATCACTAGGATCACTGAAAGACCAATCAAATTCCATACTAGAATAACCACTGTGAATATCGTCATCGGTATCACAGTGGTCCTCGTCAATTCTGCTTGTGGGCTTGACCATTTCCTTCCCATTGGCCCTGTCGCTGCAAAGAAAAAGGAAACAGATTAAAGGGGCACACTACATCCAGTTTTTGAGAATTGGGGCATGATAATCTTTGATTATGTTCCCAGATGTTGGGGACCAAGGGAACAAAATAAAAGCAGTTGTTGGAAGATGCAGAACAAAACAAACAACTACTTTCCCGAGAAGAAAAAAAACCAAGTACAATAATATATTTTTTGGAGATACCCCCCGTGTGCTATAGAAATATCGATGGATTAATGTGGTCCTCCATTTCGTAGTATTTCTAAAAGACAACTTACCGAGTAAAGTCAAAAAATCACCTTTTATTGATTTTTGTTTTTTAAAGACACAACACTGAAAAATAAAGAGATCCGACCAAAAAACATAGACGACAACCAGATGTTGGGTTTAAGGTTGTTTGCTACAATGAACTCGCCGGTGTGTTGAGAATTAAATTAAAACGGGCCCCACTTTTACATCATCCAACAGACCACTTAACAAACAAAGTCAATAATTCATTTTTTGTTTGGGTTGAAAAATAAATAAAAATGGTGCTGGTATTTACACACATCATACTGAATCATGGGATCCAACAAAAAGAAAACACATCTTCAATCATTTAATCATGGGATCATCATTCCAAAAAACCAAAATAATAAATACTACATCTAGATCTGCATATTCTTCTTGCCATCAACACCAACTACTAACTGATGACAATCAATGTAATAACCTGTAGCATACCACCTTAAATCTAACAACCAAAACTGAATCTAGTAAATGCATACCACCTTAAAGTATTCATACTCAACAACTTGGTAGCTAGGAGAGTATAAAAGTGCAACAAAATGCAGAACTGAATCTGAATGCACTTACCTGTTTGATGCTTTCCTCTTTGTCATTAATGCTTCAAAAAAAAAAAAAAATTAATGCACTCTATAGATCTGCAACAATGGAGCAGAAAAGCAAGAAACCTCTCTCTATCCTCTTGTTCAACATAGTGAGATGAGATCAGGTGAAGCTAAAGTAAAATGAGAGTAGTAATTGCTTCATATCTACCCACCCGCCACATTTAATGTCACCCATTTGTGGACCGTTCATCCTCAACCACTTATTACACGTGCTTACATCTGGTATTCTTGACCGGTCATTTTCGGTTTGACCTGGTCAAATTTACATTTCCATTTACTTTGATCAAAAAATAATATACCACTTTCAACCACGGACACTTTGTTTGATATTTCTACTACTACCGTATCTTGTTTGACCGGTATTCTTGACCAGCCAGCTCGGTTTGAGCGGTCAAATTTACTTTTCCATCTAACAGGTGGTTCATGTCACCACAGGCCTTAGTAATAAGAAATTTTGTGGGGAGTCTGCAAACCATTGGCTTGGCTTTACCGGGTTACATTTGAACCTGTGATGTTCAATTCTGATATATTTCGTCTCCATTTCATCTGAAAGAGAAACTTAGGTCTAACTCTGGTAATATTTGAACCTGTGATGTTCAATTCTGTTATATTTCGTCTCCATTTCATCCGAAAGAGAAGCTTAGGTCTAACTCGGGTTACATTTGAACCTGTGATGTTCAATTCTGATATATTTCGTCTCCATTTCATCCGAAATAGAAGCTTAGGTCTAAATCTGGTTACATTTGAACCATTGATGTTCAATTCTGATATATTTCATCTCCAATCCATCCGAAAGTGAAGCTTAGGTCTAACTCTGGTAATATTTGAACATGTGATGTTCAATTCTCATATATTTCGTCTCCGGTTCATCCGAAAGGGAAGCTTAGGTCTAACTCTGGTAATATTTGAACATGTGATGTTCAATTCTGATATATTTCGTCTCCAGTTCATCCGAAAGAGAAGCTTAGGTCTAACTCTGGTAATATTTGAACATGTTTTGTTCAATTCTTATATATTTCATCTCCAGTCCATCCGAAAGAGAAGCTTAGGTCTAACTCTGGTCACATTTGAACCTGTGATGTTCAATTCTGATATATTTCGTCTCCATTTCATCCGAAAGAGAAGCTTAGGTCTAACTCTGGTTACATTTGAACCAGCTATTCAATTCTGATATATTTCGTCTCCAGTCCATCCGAAAGTCAAGCTTAGGTCTAACTCTGGTAATATTTGAACATGTGATGTTCAATTCTCATATATTTCGTCTCCAGTTCATTTGAAAGGGAAGCTTAGGTCTAACTCTGGTAATTGTTGAACATGTTTTGTTCAATTCTGATATATTTCGTCTCCAGTTCATCCGAAAGAGAAGCTTAGGTCTAACTCTGGTAATATTTGAACATGTTTTGTTCAATTCTTATATATTTCGTCTCCAGTCCATCCGAAAGAGAAGCTTAGTTCTAACTCTGGTAATATTTGAACATGTTTTGTTCAATTCTGATATATTTCGTCTCCAGTCCATCCGAAAGAGAAGCTTAGGTCTAACTCTGGTAATATTTGAACATGTTTTGTTCAATTCTCATATATTTCGTATCTAGTTCATCCGAAAGGGAAGCTTAAGTCTAACTCTGGTAATATTTGAACATGTGATGTTCAATTCTGATATATTTCATCTCTAGTTCATCCGAAAGGGAAGCTTAGGTCTAACTATGGTAATATTTGAACATGTTTTGTTCAATTCTGATATATTTCGTCTCCAGTTCATCCGAAAGAGAAGCTTAGGTCTAACTCTGGTAATATTTGAACATGTGATGTTCAATTCTCATATATTTCGTCTCCAGTTCATCCGAAAGGGAAGCTTAGGTCTAACTCTGGTAATATTTGAACATGTGATGTTCAATTCTGATATATTTCGTCTCCAGTTCATCCGAAAGATAAGCTTAGGTCTAACTCTGGTAATATTTGAACATGTTTTGTTCAATTCTTATATATTTCGTCTCCAGTCCATCCGAAAGAGAAGCTTAGGTCTAACTGTGGTTACATTTGAACCTGTGATGTTCAATTCTGATATATTTCGTCTCCATTTCATCCGAAAGGGAAGCTTAGGTCTAACTCTGGTTACATTTGAACCAGCTGTTTAATTCTGATATATTTCGTCTCCAGTCCATCCGAAAGTGAAGCTTAGGTCTAACTCTGGTAATATTTGAACATGTGATGTTCAATTCTCATATATTTCGTCTCCAGTTCATCCGAAAGGTAAGCTTAGGTCTAACTCTGGTAATATTTGAACATGTTTTGTTCAATTCTGATATATTTCGTCTCGAGTCCATCCGAAAGGGAAGCTTAAGTCTAACTCTGGTAATATTTGAACCTGTGATGTTCAATTCTGATATATTTCGTCTCCATTTCATCCTAAAGGGAAGCTTAGGTCTAACTCAGGTTACATTTGAACCTGTGATGTTTAATTCTGATATATTTCATCTCCATTTCATCCGAAAGAGAAGCTTAGTGCTAAATCTGGTAATATTTGAACATGTTTTGTTCAATTCTGATATATTTCGTCTCCAGTTCATCCGAAAGAGAAGCTTAGGTATAACTCTGGTAATATTTGAAAATGTTTTGTTCAATTCTTATATATTTCGTCTCCAGTCCATCCGAAAGAGAAGCTTAGGTCTAACTCTGGTAATATTTGAACATGTTTTGATCAATTCTTATATATTTCGTCTCCAGTCCATCCGAAAGAGAAGCTTAGGTCTAACTCTGGTAATATTTGAACATGTTTTGTTCAATTCTCATATATTTCGTCTCCAGTTCATCCGAAAGGGAAGCTTAGGTCTAACTCTGGTAATATTTGAACATGTGATGTTCAATTCTAATATATTTCATCTCCAGTTCATCCGAAAGAGAAGCTTAGGTCTAACTATGGTATTATTTGAACATGTTTTGTTCAATTCTGATATATTTCGTCTCCAGTTCATCCGAAAGAGAAGCTTAGGTCTAACTCTGGTAATATTTGAACATGTTTTGTTCAATTCTTATATATTTCGTCTCCAGTCCATCCGAAAGAGAAGCTTAGGTCTAACTCTGGTAATATTTGAACATGTTTTGTTCAATTTTTATATATTTCGTCTCCAGTCCATCCGAAAGAGAAGCTTAGGTCTAACTCTGGTTACATTTGAACCTGTGATGTTCAATTCTGATATATTTTGTCTCCATTTCATCCGAAAGAGAAGATTAGGTCTAACTCTGGTTACATTTGATCCTGTGATGTTCAATTATGATATATTTCATCTCCATTTCATCCGAAAGAGAAGCTTAGTGCTAACTCGGGTTACATTTGAACCTGTGATGTTCAATTCTTATATATTTCGTCTCCATTTCATCCGAAAGAGAAGCTTAGGTCTAACTCTGGTAATATTTGAACATGTTTTGTTCAATTCTTATATATTTCGTCTCCAGTCCATCCGAAAGAGAAGCTTAGGTCTAACTCTGGTTACATTTGAACCTGTGATGTTCAATTCTGATATATTTCGTCTCCATTTCATCCGAAAGAGAAGCTTAGGTCTAACTCTGGTTAGATTTGAACCAGTGATGTTCAATTATGATATATTTCGTCTCCAGTCCATCCGAAAGTGAAGCTTAGGTTTAACTCTAGAAATATTTGATCATGTGATGTTCAATTCTCATATATTTCGTCTCCAGTTCATCCGAAAGGGAAGCTTAGGTCTAACTCTGGTAATATTTGAACATGTTTTGTTCAATTCTGATATATTTCGTCTCCATTTCATCCGAAAGAGAAGCTTAGGTCTAACTTTGATAATTTTTGAACATGTTTTGTTCAATTTTTATATATTTCGTCTCCAGTCCATCCGAAAGAGAAGCTTAGGTCTAACTCTGGTAATATTTGAACATGTGTTGTTCAATTCTAATATATTTCGTCTCCAGTTCATCCGAAAGGGAAGCTTAGGTCTAACTCTGGTAATATTTGAACATGTTTTGTTCAATTCTCATATATTTCATCTCCAGTTCATCCGAAAGGGAAGCTTAGGTCTAACTCTGGTAATATTTGAAAATGTGATGTTCAATTCTGATATATTTCGTCTCCAGTTCATCCGAAAGAGAAGCTTAGGTCTAACTCTGGTAATATTTGAACATGTTTTGTTCAATTCTGATATATTTCGTCTCCAGTTCATCCGAAAGAGAAGCTTATGTCTAACTCTGGTAATTTTTGAACATGTTTTTTTTCAATTCTTATATATTTCGTCTCCAGTCCATCCGAAAGAGAAGCTTAGGTCTAACTTTGGTAATATTTGAACATGTGATGTTCAATTCTCATATATTTCGTCTCAAGTTCATCCGAAAGGGAAGCTTAGGTCTAACTCTGGTAATATTTGAACATGTTTTGTTCAATTCTCATATATTTCATCTCCAGTTCATCCGAAAGAGAAGCTTAGGTCTAACTCTGGTAATATTTGAACATGTGATGTTCAATTCTGATATATTTCGTCTCCAGTTCATCCGAAAGAGAAGCTTAGGTCTAACTCTGGTAATATTTGAACATGTGATGTTCAATTCTGATATATTTCGTCTCTAGTTCATCCGAAAGAGAAACTTAGGTCTAACTCGGTCAATATTTGAACATGTGATGTTCAATTCTTATATATTTCGTCCTCAGTTCATCCGAAAGAGAATCTTAGGTCTAACTGGTAATATTTGAACATGTGATGTTCAATTCTGATATATTTCGTCTCAGTTCATCCGAAAGAGAAGCTTAGGTCTAACTCTAGTAATATTTGAACATGTGATGTTCAATTCTGATATATTTCTTCTCCAGTTCATCCGAAAGAGAAGCTTAGGTCTAACTCTGGTAATATTTGAACATGTGATGTTCAATTCTTATATATTTCGTCTCCAGTCCATCCGAAAGAGAATCTTAGGTCTAACTCTGGTAATATTTGAACATGTTTTGTTCAATTCTCATATATTTCGTCTCCAGTCCATCCGAAAGAGAAGCTTAGGTCTAACTAGTAACATTTGAACATGTGATGTTCAATTTGATATATTTCGTCTCTCCTTAGGTTCATCCGAAAGAGAAACTTAGGTCTAACTCGGTAATATTTGAACATGTTTTGTTCAATTTCGATATATTTTTCGTCTCCTAAGTAATATTTCATCCGAAAGAGAAGCTTAGGTCTAACTCTGGTAATATTTGAACATGTGATGTTCAATTCTTATATATTTCGTCTCCAGTCCATCCGAAAGAGAAAGCTTAGGTCTAACTCTAGTAATATTTGAACATGTTTTGTTCAATTTTATATATTTCATCTCCAGTCCATCCGAAAAGAGAAGCTTAGGTCTAACTCTATTTAATATTTGAACATGTGATGTTCAATTTCGATATATTTCGTCTCCATTTCATCCGAAAGAGAAGATTAGGTCTAACTCGGTAATATTTGAACATGATGTTCAATTCCCGATATATTTCGTCTCCAGTCCATCCGAAAGAGAAACTTAGGTCTAACTCTTGTAATATTTGAACATGTGATGTTCAATTCTGATATATTTCGTCTCCAGTCCATCTGAACGAGAAACTTAGGTCTAACTCTAGTAATATTTGAACATGTGATGTTCAATTCTGATATATTTCGTCTCCAGTTCATCCGAACGAGAAACTTAGGGATAAATGTAGTAATATTTGAACATGTGATGTTCAATTCTGATATTTATTTCGTCTCAGTTCATCCGAAAGAGAAACTTAGGTCTAACTCTAGTAATATTTGAACATGTTTTGTTCAATTATGATATATATTTTTCGTCTCCAGTTCATCCGAAAGAGAAACTTAGGTCTAACTCTAGTAACATTTGAACATGTGATGTTGATGTTCAATTCGATATATTTTCGCTTAGGTCTCTTAGGTTACATTTATTTCATCCGAAAGAGAAGCTTAGGTCTAACTCTGGTAACATTTGAACCATTGATGTTCAATTCGATATATTTCGTCTCCAGTCCATCCGAAAGTGAAAACTTAGGTCTAACTCTAGTAATATTTGAACATGTGATGTTCAATTCTCATATATTTCGTCTCCAGTCATCATCCGAAAGAGAAACTTAGGTCTAACTCTAGTAATATTTGAACATATTGATGTTCAATTCTCATATATTTCATCTCCAGTTCATCCGAAAGAGAAGCTTAGGTCTAACTAGTCCTAGTAATATTTGAACATGTGATGTTCAATTTCGATATATTTCAAGTTATATTTGTCTCCGAAAGAAGCTTCATCCGAAAGAGAAGCTTAGGTCTAACTCTAGTAATATTTGAACATGTATTTGATGTTCAATTCTTATATATTTCGTCTCCAGTCCATCCGAAAGAGAATCTTAGGTCTAACTCTCCGAAAGTAATATTTGAACATGTGATGTTCAATTCGATATATTTCGTCTCCAGTCCATCCGAAAGAGAAGCTTAGGTCTAACTCTAGTTACATTTGAACATGTGATGTTCAATTCGATATATTTCGTCTCCAGTTCATCCGAAAGAGAAACTTAGGTCTAACTCTAGTAATATTTGAACATGTGATGTTCAATTTCGATATATTTCGTCTCCAGTTCATCCGAAAGAGAAGCTTAGGTCTAACTCTAGTAATATTTGAACATGTTTTGTTCAATTCTGATATATTTCGTCTCCAGTCCATCCGAAAGAGAAGCTTAGGTCTAACTCTGGTAATATTTGAACATGTTTTGTTCAATTCTTATATATTTCATCTCCAGTCCATCCGAAAGAGAAGCTTAGGTCTAACTCTGGTTACATTTGAACCTGTGATGTTCAATTCTGATATATTTCGTCTCCATTTCATCCGAAAGATAAGATTAGGTCTAACTCTTGTAATATTTGAACATGTGATGTTCAATTCTTATATATTTCGTCTCCAGTCCATCCGAAAGAGAGGCTTAGGTCTAACTCTTGTAATATTTGAACATGTGATGTTCAATTCTGATATATTTCGTCTCCAGTCCATCCGAAAGAGAAACTTAGGTCTAACTAGTAATATTTGAACATGTGATGTTCAATTCTCATATATTTCGTCTCCAGTTCATCCGAAAGAGAAACTTAGGTCTAACTCTAGTAATATTTGAACATGTGATGTTCAATTCTGATATATTTTGTCTCCAGTTCATCCGAAAGAGAAGCTTAGGTCTAACTCTAGTAATATTTGAACATGTTTTGTTCAATTCTTATATATTTCGTCTCCAGGTCCATCCGAAAGAGAAACTTAGGTATAACTCTGGTTACATTTGAACCTGTGATGTTCAATTCTGATATATTTCGTCTCTATTTCATCCGAAAGAGAAGCTTAGGTCTAACTCTGGTTACATTTGAACCATTAATGTTCAATTCTGATATATTTCGTCTCCAGTCCATCCGAAAGTGAAGCTTAGGTATAACTCTGGAAATATTTGAACATGTGATGTTCAATTCTCATATATTTCGTCTCCAGTTCATCCGAAAGAGAAAGCTTAGGTCTAACTCTAGTAATATTTGAACATGTTTTGTTCAATTCTCATATATTTCATCTCCAGTTCATCCGAAAGGAAGCTTAGGTCTAACTCTGGTAATATTTGAACATGTGATGTTCAATTCTGATATATTTCGTCTCCAGTTCATCCGAAAGAGAAGCTTAGGTGTAACTCTGGTAATATTTGAACATGTTTTGTTCAATTCTGATATATTTCGTCTCTAGTTCATCCGAAAGGGAAGCTTAGGTCTAACTCTGGTAATATTTGAACATATGATGTTCAATTCTTATATATTTCGTCTCCAGTCCATCCGAAAGAGAATCTTAGGTCTAACTCTGGTAATATTTGAACATGTTTTGTTCAATTCTTATATATTTCATCTCCAGTCCATCCGAAAGAGAAGCTTAGGAGTAACTCTGGTTACATTTGAACCTGTGATGTTCAATTCTGATATATTTCGTCTCCCTTTCATCCGAAAGAGAAGATTAGGTCTAACTATGGTAATATTTGAACATGTTTTGTTCAATTCTTATATATTTCGTCTCCAGTCCATCCGAAAGACATGCTTAGGTCTAACTCTTGTAATATTTGAACATGTGATGTTCAATTCTGATATATTTCGTCTCCAATCCATCCGAAAGAGAAAGCTTAGGTCTAACTCTAGTAATATTTGAACATGTGATGTTCAATTCTCATATATTTCGTCTCCAGTTCATCCGAAAGGGAAACTTAGGTCTAACTCTGGTAATATTTGAACATGTGATGTTCAATTCTGATATATTTCTTCTCCAGTTCATCCGAAAGAGAAGCTTAGGTCTAACTCTGGTAATATTTGAACATGTTTTGTTCAATTCTTATATATTTCGTCTCCAAGTCCATCCGAAAGAGAAATCTTAGGTCTAACTCTGGTAATATTTGAACATGTTTTGTTCAATTCTTATATATTTCGTCTCCAGTCCATCCGAAAGAGAAGCTTAGGTCTAACTCTGGTTACATTTGAACATGTGATGTTCAATTCTGATATATTTCGTCTCCAGTTCATCCGAAAGAGAAGCTTAGGTCTAACTCTGGTAATATTTGAACATGTTTTGTTCAATTCTGATATATTTCGTCTCCAGTTCATCCGAAAGAGAAGCTTAGGTCTAACTCTGGTAATATTTGAACATGTTTTGTTCAATTCTTATATATTTGGTCTCCAGTCCATCCGAAAAAGAATCTTAGGTCTAACTCTGGTAATATTTGAAAATGTTTTGTTCAATTCTCATATATTTCATCTCCAGTTCATCCGAAAGGGAAGCTTAGGTCTAACTCTGGTAATATTTGAACATGTGATGTTCAATTCTGATATATTTCGTCTCCAGTTCATCCGAAAGAGAAACTTAGGTCTAACTCTGGTAATATTTGAACATGTTTTGTTCAATTCTGATATATTTCGTCTCCAGTTCATCCGAAAGAGAAGCTTAGGTCTAACTCTGGTAATATTTGAACATGTTTTGTTCAATTCTTATATATTTGGTCTCCAGTCCATCCGAAAGAGAATCTTAGGTCTAACTCTGGTAATATTTGAACATGTGATGTTCAATTCTCATATATTTCGTCTCCAGTTCATCCGAAAGAGAAGCTTAGGTCTAACTCTGGTAATATTTGAACATGTGATGTTCAATTCTGATATATTTCTTCTCCAGTTCATCCGAAAGAGAAGCTTAGGTCTAACTCTGGTAATATTTGAACATGTTTTGTTCAATTCTTATATATTTCGTCTCCAGTCCATCCGAAAGAGAATCTTAGGTCTAACTCTGGTAATATTTGAACATGTTTTGTTCAATTTTTATATATTTTGTCTCCAGTCCATCCGAAAGAGAAGCTTAGGTCTAACTCTGGTAATATTTGAACATGTTTTGTTCAATTCTCATATATTTCATCTCCAGTTCATCCGAAAGGGAAGCTTAGGTCTAACTCTGGTTACATTTGAACCAGTGATGTTCAATTATGATATATTTCGTCTCCAGTCCATCCGAAAGTGAAGCTTAGGTTTAACTCTAGAAATATTTGATCATGTGATGTTCAATTCTCATATATTTCGTCTCCAGTTCATCCGAAAGAGAAAGCTTAGGTCTAACTCTAGTAATATTTGAACATGTTTTGTTCAATTTCGATATTTCGTCTCCATTTCATCCGAAAGAGAAGCTTAGGTCTAACTTTGATAATTTTTGAACATGTTTTGTTCAATTTTATATATTTCGTCTCCAGTTCATCCGAAAGAGAAGCTTAGGTCTAACTCTAGTAATATTTGAACATGTGATGTTCAATTCTCATATATTTCGTCTCCAGTTCATCCGAAAGAGAAGCTTAGGTCTAACTCGGGTAATATTTGAACATGTGATGTTCAATTCTGATATATTTCATCTCCAGTTCATCCGAAAGAGAAGCTTAGGTCTAACTCGGGTAATATTTGAAAATGTGATGTTCAATTCTGATATATTTCGTCTCCAGTTCATCCGAAAGAGAAGCTTAGGTCTAACTCTGGTAATATTTGAACATGTTTTGTTCAATTCTGATATATTTCGTCTCCAGTTCATCCGAAAGAGAAGCTTATGTCTAACTCTGGTAATTTTTGAACACGTTTTTTTCAATTCTTATATATTTCGTCTCCAGTCCATCCGAAAGAGAAGCTTAGGTCTAACTTTGGTAATATTTGAACATGTGATGTTCAATTCTCATATATTTCGTCTCAAGTTCATCCGAAAGGGAATCTTAGGTCTAACTCTGGTAATATTTGAACATGTTTTGTTCAATTCTCATATATTTCATCTCCAGTTCATCCGAAAGGGAAGCTTAGGTCTAACTCTGGTAATATTTGAACATGTGATGTTCAATTCCGATATATTTCGTCTCCAGTTCATCCGAAAGAGAAGCTTAGGTCTAACTCTGGTAATATTTGAACATGTTTTGTTCAATTCTGATATATTTCGTCTCCAGTTCATCCGAAAGAGAAGCTTAGGTCTAACTCTGGTAATATTTGAACATGTTTTGTTCAATTCTTATATATTTGGTCTCCAGTCCATCCGAAAGAGAATCTTAGGTCTAACTCTGGTAATATTTGAACATGTGATGTTCAATTCTCATATATTTCGTCTCCAGTTCATCCGAAAGGGAAACTTAGGTCTAACTCTAGTAATATTTGAACATGTGATGTTCAATTCTGATATATATATTTCTTCTCCAATTCATCCGAAAGAGAAGCTTAGGTCTAACTCTGGTAATATTTGAACATGTTTTGTTCAATTCTTATATATTTCGTCTCCAGTCCATCCGAAAGAGAATCTTAGGTCTAACTCTGGTAATATTTGAACATGTTTTGTTCAATTCTTATATATTTCGTCTCCAGTCCATCCGAAAGAGAAGCTTAGGTCTAACTCTCTAGTAACATTTGAACATGTGATGTTCAATTCTGATATATTTCGTCTCCAGTTCATCCGAAAGAGAAGCTTAGGTCTAACTCTGGTAATATTTGAACATGTTTTGTTCAATTCTGATATATTTCGTCTCCAGTTCATCCGAAAGTGAAGCTTAGGTCTAACTCTGGTAATATTTGAACATGTTTTGTTCAATTCTTATATATTTCGTCTCCAGTCCATCCGAAAGAGAAGCTTAGGTCTAACTCTGGTAATATTTGAACATGTTTTGTTCAATTCTTATATATTTCATCTCCAGTCCATCCGAAAGAGAAGCTTAGGTCTAACTCTGGTTACATTTGAACCTGTGATGTTCAATTCTGATATATTTCGTCTCCATTTCATCCGAAAGATAAGATTAGGTCTAACTCTGGTAATATTTGAACATGTTTTGTTCAATTCTTATATATTTCGTCTCCAGTCCATCCGAAAGAGAGGCTTAGGTCTAACTCTTGTAATATTTGAACATGTGATGTTCAATTCTGATATATTTCGTCTCCAGTCCATCCGTAAGTGAAGCTTAGGTCTAACTCTGGTAATATTTGAACATGTGATGTTCAATTCTCATATATTTCGTCTCCAGTTCATCCGAAAGAGAAACTTAGGTCTAACTCTGGTAATATTTGAACATGTGATGTTCAATTCTGATATATTTTGTCTCCAGTTCATCCGAAAGAGAAGCTTAGGTCTAACTCTGGTAATATTTGAACATGTTTTGTTCAATTCTTATATATTTCGTCTCCAGTCCATCCGAAAGAGAAGCTTAGGTATAACTCTGGTTACATTTGAACCTGTGATGTTCAATTCTGATATATTTCGTCTCTATTTCATCCGAAAGAGAAGCTTAGGTCTAACTAGTTAACATTTGAACCATTGATGTTCAATTCTCGATATATTTCGTCTCCAGTCCATCCGAAAGTGAAGCTTAGGTATAACTAGAAATATTTGAACATGTGATGTTCAATTCTCATATATTTCGTCTCCAGTTCATCCGAAAGGGAAGCTTAGGTCTAACTCGGTAATATTTGAACATATGATGTTCAATTCTCATATATTTCATCTCCAGTTCATCCGAAAGAGAAACTTAGGTCTAACTCTAGTAATATTTGAACATGTGATGTTCAATTTGATATATTTCGTCTCAGTTCATCCGAAAGAGAAGCTTAGGTCTAACTCTAGTAATATTTGAACATGTTTTGTTCAATTCTTATATATTTCGTCTCCAGTCCATCCGAAAGAGAATCTTAGGTCTAATTCTGGTAATATTTGAACATGTTTTGTTCAATTCTTATATATTTCGTCTCCAGTCCATCCGAAAGAGAAGCTTAGGTCTAACTCTGGTTACATTTGAACATGTGATGTTCAATTCTGATATATTTCGTCTCCAGTTCATCCGAAAGAGAAGCTTAGGTCTAACTCTGGTAATATTTGAACATGTTTTGTTCAATTCTGATATATTTCGTCTCCAGTTCATCCGAAAGTGAAGCTTAGGTCAAACTCTTGTAATATTTGAACATGTTTTGTTCAATTCTTATATATTTCGTCTCCAGTCCATCCGAAAGAGAAGCTTAGGTCTAACTCTGGTAATATTTGAACATGTTTTGTTCAATTCTTATATATTTCATCTCCAGTCCATCCGAAAGAGAAGCTTAGGTCTAACTCTGGTTACATTTGAACCTGTGATGTTCAATTCTGATATATTTCGTCTCCATTTCATCCGAAAGATAAGATTAGGTCTAACTCTTGTAATATTTGAACATGTTTTGTTCAATTCTTATATATTTCGTCTCCAGTCCATCCGAAAGAGAGGCTTAGGTCTAACTCTTGTAATATTTGAACATGTGATGTTCAATTCTGATATATTTCGTCTCCAGTCCATCCGAAAGAGAAGCTTAGGTCTAACTCTGGTAATATTTGAACATGTGATGTTCAATTCTCATATATTTCGTCTCCAGTTCATCCGAAAGGGAAACTTAGGTCTAACTCTGGTAATATTTGAACATGTGATGTTCAATTCTGATATATTTTGTCTCCAGTTCATCCGAAAGAGAAGCTTAGGTCTAACTCTGGTAATATTTGAACATGTTTTGTTCAATTCTTATATATTTCGTCTCCAGTCCATCCGAAAGAGAAGCTTAGGTATAACTCTGGTTACATTTGAACCTGTGATGTTCAATTCTGATATATTTCGTCTCTATTTCATCCGAAAGAGAAGCTTAGGTCTAACTCTGGTTACATTTGAACCATTAATGTTCAATTCTGATATATTTCGTCTCCAGTCCATCCGAAAGTGAAGCTTAGGTATAACTCTGGAAATATTTGAACATGTGATGTTCAATTCTCATGATATTTCGTCTCCAGTTCATCCGAAAGGAAGCTTAGGTCTAACTCGGTAATATTTGAACATGTTTTGTTCAATTCTCATATATTTCATCTCCAGTTCATCCGAAAGAGAAAGCTTAGGTCTAACTATGGTAATATTTGAACATGTGATGTTCAATTCTGATATATTTCGTCTCCAGTTCATCCGAAAGAGAAGCTTAGGTGTAACTCTGGTAATATTTGAACATGTTTTGTTCAATTCTGATATATTTCGTCTCTAGTTCATCCGAAAGAGAAGCTTAGGTCTAACTCTGGTAATATTTGAACATATTTTGTTCAATTCTTATATATTTCGTCTCCAGTCCATCCGAAAGAGAATCTTAGGTCTAACTCTGGTAATATTTGAACATGTTTTGTTCAATTCTTATATATTTCATCTCCAGTCCATCCGAAAGAGAAGCTTAGGAGTAACACTGGTTACATTTGAACCTGTGATGTTCAATTCTGATATATTTCGTCTCCCTTTCATCCGAAAGAGAAGATTAGGTCTAACTATGGTAATATTTTAACATGTTTTGTTCAATTCTTATATATTTCGTCTCCAGTCCATCCGAAAGACATGCTTAGGTCTAACTCTTGTAATATTTGAACATGTGATGTTCAATTCTGATATATTTCGTCTCCAATCCATCCGAAAGTGAAGCTTAGGTCTAACTCTGGTAATATTTGAACATGTGATGTTCAATTCTCATATATTTCGTCTCCAGTTCATCCGAAAGAGAAGCTTAGGTCTAACTCTGGTAATATTTGAACATGTGATGTTCAATTCTGATATATTTCTTCTCCAGTTCATCCGAAAGAGAAGCTTAGGTCTAACTCTGGTAATATTTGAACATGTTTTGTTCAATTCTTATATATTTCGTCTCCAGTCCATCCGAAAGAGAATCTTAGGTCTAACTCTGGTAATATTTGAACATGTTTTGTTCAATTCTTATATATTTCGTCTCCAGTCCATCCGAAAGAGAAGCTTAGGTCTAACTCTGGTTACATTTGAACATGTGATGTTCAATTCTGATATATTTCGTCTCCAGTTCATCCGAAAGAGAAGCTTAGGTCTAACTCTGTAATATTTGAACATGTTTTGTTCAATTCTGATATATTTCGTCTCCAGTTCATCCGAAAGAGAAGCTTAGGTCTAACTCTGGTAATATTTGAACATGTTTTGTTCAATTCTTATATATTTGGTCTCCAGTCCATCCGAAAAAGAATCTTAGGTCTAACTCTGGTAATATTTGAAAATGTTTTGTTCAATTCTCATATATTTCATCTCCAGTTCATCCGAAAGGGAAGCTTAGGTCTAACTCTGGTAATATTTGAACATGTGATGTTCAATTCTGATATATTTCGTCTCCAGTTCATCCGAAAGAGAACCTTAGGTCTAACTCTGGTAATATTTGAACATGTTTTGTTCAATTCTGATATATTTCGTCTCCAGTTCATCCGAAAGAGAAGCTTAGGTCTAACTCTGGTAATATTTGAACATGTTTTGTTCAATTCTTATATATTTGGTCTCCAGTCCATCCGAAAGAGAATCTTAGGTCTAACTCTGGTAATATTTGAACATGTGATGTTCAATTCTCATATATTTCGTCTCCAGTTCATCCGAAAGGGAAGCTTAGGTCTAACTCTGGTAATATTTGAACATGTGATGTTCAATTCTGATATATTTCTTCTCCAGTTCATCCGAAAGAGAAGCTTAGGTCTAACTCTGGTAATATTTGAACATGTTTTGTTCAATTCTTATATATTTCGTCTCCAGTCCATCCGAAAGAGAATCTTAGGTCTAACTCTGGTAATATTTGAACATGTTTTGTTCAATTCTTATATATTTCGTCTCCAGTCCATCCGAAAGAGAAGCTTAGGTCTAACTCTGGTAACATTTGAACATGTGATGTTCAATTCTGATATATTTCGTCTCCAGTTCATCCGAAAGAGAAGCTTAGGTCTAACTCTGGTAATATTTGAACATGTTTTGTTCAATTCTGATATATTTCGTCTCCAGTTCATCCGAAAGAGAAGCTTAGGTCTAACTCTGGTAATATTTGAACATGTTTTGTTCAATTCTTATATATTTCGTCTCCAGTCCATCCGAAAGAGAAGCTTAGGTCTAACTCTGGTAATATTTGAACATGTTTTGTTCAATTCTTATATATTTCATCTCCAGTCCATCCGAAAGAGAAGCTTAGGTCTAACTCTGGTTACATTTGAACCTGTGATGTTCAATTCTGATATATTTCGTCTCCATTTCATCCGAAAGATAAGATTAGGTCTAACTCTTGTAATATTTGAACATGTTTTGTTCAATTCTTATATATTTCGTCTCCAGTCCATCCGAAAGAGAGGCTTAGGTCTAACTCTTGTAATATTTGAACATGTGATGTTCAATTCTGATATATTTCGTCTCCAGTCCATCCGTAAGTGAAGCTTAGGTCTAACTCTGGTAATATTTGAACATGTGATGTTCAATTCTCATATATTTCGTCTCCAGTTCATCCGAAAGGGAAACTTAGGTCTAACTCTGGTAATATTTGAACATGTGATGTTCAATTCTGATATATTTTGTCTCCAGTTCATCCGAAAGAGAAGCTTAGGTCTAACTCTGGTAATATTTGAACATGTTTTGTTCAATTCTTATATATTTCGTCTCCAGTCCATCCGAAAGAGAAGCTTAGGTCTAACTCTGGTTACATTTGAACCTGTGATGTTCAATTCTGATATATTTCGTCTCTATTTCATCCGAAAGAGAAGCTTAGGTCTAACTCTGGTTACATTTGAACCATTGATGTTCAATTCTGATATATTTCGTCTCCAGTCCATCCGAAAGTGAAGCTTAGGTATAACTCTGGAAATATTTGAACATGTGATGTTCAATTCTCATATATTTCGTCTCCAGTTCATCCGAAAGGGAAGCTTAGGTCTAACTCTGGTAATATTTGAACATGTTTTGTTCAATTCTCATATATTTCATCTCCAGTTCATCCGAAAGGGAAGCTTAGGTCTAACTCTGGTAATATTTGAACATGTGATGTTCAATTCTGATATATTTCGTCTCCAGTTCATCCGAAAGAGAAGCTTAGGTGTAACTCTGGTAATATTTGAACATGTTTTGTTCAATTCTGATATATTTCGTCTCTAGTTCATCCGAAAGAGAAGCTTAGGTCTAACTCTGGTAATATTTGAACATATTTTGTTCAATTCTTATATATTTCGTCTCCAGTCCATCCGAAAGAGAATCTTAGGTCTAACTCTGGTAATATTTTAACATGTTTTGTTCAATTCTCATATATTTCATCTCCAGTTCATCCGAAAGGGAAGCTTAGGTCTAACTATGGTAATATTTGAACATGTGATGTTCAATTCTGATATATTTCGTCTCTAGTTCATCCGAAAGAGAAGCTTAGGTGTAACTCTGGTAATATTTGAACATGTTTTGTTCAATTCTGATATATTTCGTCTCTAGTTCATCCGAAAGAGAAGCTTAGGTCTAACTCTGGTAATATTTGAACATATTTTGTTCAATTCTTATATATTTCGTCTCCAGTCCATCCGAAAGAGAATCTTAGGTCTAACTCTGGTAATATTTGAACATGTTTTGTTCAATTCTTATATATTTCATCTCCAGTCCATCCGAAAGAGAAGCTTAGGTCTAACTCTGGTTACATTTGAACCTGTGATGTTCAATTCTGATATATTTCGTCTCCCTTTCATCCGAAAGAGAAGATTAGGTCTAACTATGGTAATATTTGAACATGTTTTGTTCAATTCTTATATATTTCGTCTCCAGTCCATCCGAAAGAGAGGCTTAGGTCTAACTCTTGTAATATTTGAACATGTGATGTTCAATTCTGATATATTTCGTCTCCAGTCCATCCGAAAGTGAAGCTTAGGTCTAACTCTGGTAATATTTGAACATGTGATGTTCAATTCTCATATATTTCGTCTCTAGTTCATCCGAAAGGGAAGCTTAGGTCTAACTCTGGTAATATTTGAACATGTGATGTTCAATTCTGATATATTTCTTCTCCATTTCATCCGAAAGAGAAGCTTAGGTCTAACTCTGGTAATATTTGAACATGTTTTGTTCAATTCTTATATATTTCGTCTCCAGTCCATCCGAAAGAGAATCTTAGGTCTAACTCTGGTAATATTTGAACATGTTTTGTTCAATTCTTATATATTTCGTCTCCAGTCCATCCGAAAGAGAAGATTAGGTCTAACTCTGATTACATTTGAACATGTGATGTTCAATTCTGATATATTTCGTCTCCAGTTCATCCGAAAGAGAAGCTTAGGTCTAACTCTGGTAATATTTGAACATGTTTTGTTCAATTCTGATATATTTCGTCTCCAGTTCATCCGAAAGAGAAGCTTAGGTCTAACTCTGGTAATATTTGAACATGTTTTGTTCAATTCTTATATATTTCGTCTCCAGTCCATCCGAAAGAGAAGCTTAGGTCTACCTCTGGTAATATTTGAACATGTTTTGTTCAATTCTTATATATTTCATCTCCAGTCCATCCGAAAGAGAAGCTTAGGTCTAACTCTGGTTACATTTGAACCTGTGATGTTCAATTCTGATATATTTCGTCTCCATTTCATCCGAAAGATAAGATTAGGTCTAACTCTGGTAATATTTGAACATGTTTTGTTCAATTCTTATATATTTCGTCTCCAGTCCATCCGAAAGAGAGGCTTAGGTCTAACTCTTGTAATATTTGAACATGTGATGTTCAATTTTGATATATTTCGTCTCCAGTCCATCCGTAAGTGAAGCTTAGGTCTAACTCTTGTAATATTTGAACATGTGATGTTCAATTCTCATATATTTCGTCTCCAGTTCATCCAAAAGGGAAGCTTAGGTCTAACTCTGGTAATATTTGAACATGTGATGTTCAATTCTGATATATTTTGTCTCCAGTTCATCCAAAAGAGAAGCTTAGGTCTAACTCTGGTAATATTTGAACATGTTTTGTTCAATTCTTATATATTTCGTCTCCAGTCCATCCGAAAGAGAAGCTTAGGTCTAACTCTGGTTACATTTGAACATGTGATGTTCAATTCTGATATATTTCGTCTCTATTTCATCCGAAAGAGAAGCTTAGGTCTAACTCTGGTTACATTTGAACCATTGATGTTCAATTCTGATATATTTCGTCTCCAGTCCATCCGAAAGTGAAGCTTAGGTATAACTCTGGAAATATTTGAACATGTGATGTTCAATTCTCATATATTTCGTCTCCAGTTCATCCGAAAGGGAAGCTTAGGTCTAACTATGGTAATATTTGAACATGTGATGTTCAATTCTGATATATTTCGTCTCCAGTTCATCCGAAAGAGAAGCTTAGGTCTAACTCTGGTAATATTTGAACATGTTTTGTTCAATTCTAATATATTTCGTCTCCAGTTCATCCGAAAGAGAAGCTTAGGTCTAACTCTGGTAATTTTTGAACATGTTTTGTTCAATTCTTATATATTTCGTCTCCAGTCCATCCGAAAGAGAAGCTTAGGTCTAACTCTGGTAATATTTGAACATGTGATGTTCAATTCTCATATATTTCGTCTCTAGTTCATCCGAAAGGGAAGCTTAGGTCTAACTCTGGTAATATTTGAACATGTTTTGTTCAATTCTCATATATTTCATCTCCAGTTCATCCGAAAGGGAAGCTTAGGTCTAACTCTGGTAATATTTGAAAGTGTGATGTTCAATTCTGATATATTTCGTCTCCAGTTCATCCGAAAGAGAAGCTTAGGTCTAACTCTTGTAATATTTGAACATGTTTTGTTCAATTCTCATATATTTCGTCTCCAGTTCATCCGAAAGGGAAGCTTAGGTCTAATTCTGGTAATATTTGAACATGTGATGTTCAATTCTGATATATTTCGTCTCCATTTCATCCGAAAGGGAAGCTTAGGTCTAACTCTGGTAATATTTGAACATGTTTTGTTCAATTCTTATATATTTCGTCTCCAGTCCATCCGAAAGAGAAGCTTAGGTCTAACTCTGGTAATATTTAAACATGTGATGTTCAATTCTCATATATTTCGTCTCCAGTTCATCCGTAAGGGAAGCTTAGGTCTAACTCTGGTAATATTTGAACATGTGATGTTCAATTCTGATATATTTCGTCTCCAGTTCATCCGAAAGAGAAGCTTAGTTTTAACTCTGGTAATATTTGAACATGGTTTGTTCAATTCTGATATATTTCGTCTCCAGTTCATCCGAAAGAGAAGCTTAGGTCTAACTAGAGTGTGGCCACTAGTTTTTTTTCTCTAATCCAACGTACCAAAGTTAGGGACAACAAGTCATGCGGATCAATACTAAATCTAACGGTGAGAAGGCAATTTGGTTTTGATAAAAGTTGTGTTTTCTTCTCAATCCGTATGCTTTTGTTTACACCAATCAGACTTCTTGATTTTAATCCAACGGTTATCTCATTAGTATGCCTAAATCTAATGGTTGGAAGGCTATTTGGTTTTGCTAAAAATTGTGTTTTCTTCTCAATCCGTATGCTTTTGTTTACACTAATCAGACGGTTATCTCATCAGCATGCGGATTGGGTTTTTCCTGCCCCAACAGCCCGCCTAAATTTGGTCACAACCTTCTAGAACATACCCACGTGTCTGCCCAGCGAATTTTCCGCCAATACTTTTTTGTTGGACCCCGCAACGTGTCATAGGCCCAGTTTATTCCCCCCAAAGTTTCAGCCAAATTCTAAAACCCGCCCAAATTTCACAAATCAGTTTGTATATAACTTGATCGCCGAGAAGTCATTTTTCTTCGTTTACAAAAGCTTTGTGTGCAAAGGTTATTTCACCCGCATCGGCCTGTGCAGGTTGTGTGGAGGTATACACAACTCTTTTGCACAAGACCAATTTTTTTTTTTAAGCCAAGCACCTTTCATTAATTATTTATCATTACAATACGTCTCGTAGGAACTTGTGCTTGGTATAGTGCCCTCATATGAGGTCATAACCACTGCACCACATCGTTCTTTTGTGAATTACACTGAATCGATGGATTATTCAGAATGCATGTTACCTATGGTTGCCAAAATCGGATAATTTTAAGGTTTGGAGGAATATTCAGAATGCATGTTACCTATGGATCGGTGGATTCCCTGTTTTTCAGAAGTCTCCGACTTATAAAAACGGATAAGTTTAAGGTTTGGAGGAATATTTGGAATGCATCTTACCTATGGATCGATGGATTCCTTATTTTTCAGAAGTCTCGGACTTATAGTAGCCCACTCACCGCCAGGTTTTGACCTCGGAGCCGGATTACATCTCGAGGTTGCCAAAAACGGATAAGTTTAAGGTTTGGAGGAATATTCAAAATGAATCTTACCTATGGTTCGATGGATTCCCTATTTTTCAGAAGTCTCCGACTTATAGTAGCCCACTCACCGCCAGGTTTCGACCTCAGAGCCGGGTTATGTCTCGAGGTTGCCAAAAACGGATAGGTTTAAGGTTTGGAGGAATATTTTGAATGCATCTTACCTATGGATCGATGTATTCCTTGTTTTTCAGAAGTCTCCGACTTATAGTAGCCCACTCACCGCCAGGTTTCGACCTCGGAGCCGGATTACGTCTCGAGGTTGCCAAAAACGGATAAGTTTAAGGTTTGGAGGAATATTCAGAATGCATATTACCTATGAATCGATGGATTCCTTGTTTTTCAGAAGTCTCCGACTTATAGTAGCCCACTCACCGCCAGGTTTCGACCTCGGAGCCGGATTACGTCTCGAGGTTGCCAAAAACGGATAAGTTTAAGGTTTGGAGGAATATTCAGAATGCATATTACCTATGAATCGATGGATTCCCTGTTTTTCATAAGTCTCCGACTTACAGTAACCCACTCGCCTCCAAGTTTCGACCTCGGAGCCGAGTTATTTCTAGAGGTTGCCAAAAACGGATAAGTTTAAGGGTTGGAGGAATATTCAAAATGAATCTTACCTATGGTTCGATGGATTCCTTGTTTCCTTGTTTTTCAAAAGTCTCTGATTTATAGTAGCCCACTCACCGCCAGATTTCGACCTCGGTGTCGGATTACGTCTCGAGTTCATCAAAAACGGATAAGTTTAAGGTTTGGAGGAATATTCAGAATGCATATTACCTATGGATCGATGGATTTCCTGTTTTTAAGAAGTCTCCGACTTATAGTAGCCCACTCGCTGCCAGGTTTCGACCTCAGAGCCGGGTTATATCTGGAATACCTAGAGTGTGGCCACTATTTTTTTTCCTCTAATCCAACATACCAAAGTTAGGGACAACAAGTCATGCGGATCAATACTAAATCTAACGGTGAGATGGCTATTTGATTTTGCTAAAAGTTGTGTTTTCTTCTCAATCCGTATGCTTTTGTTTACACCAAAAAGACTTGTTGATTTTAATCCAACGGTTATCTCATCAGTATGCCTAAATCTAACGGTGGGAAGGCTATTTGGTTTTGCTAAAAATTGTGTTTTCTTATGAATCTGTATGCTTTTGTTTACACTAATCAGACTGTCTAGATTTTAATCCAACGGTTATCTCATCAGCATGCGGATTGGGTTTTTCCCGCCCCAACAGCCCGCCTAAATTTGGTCACAACCTTCTAGAACATACCCACGTGTCTGCCCAAAAATTGAGTGTTGATAGACCGACCGAGATTTTGTACTGTGATTTGCACCGAGTGCAATCGGATGGACAGAGTTGATCGTGCTATGCATTGGGATGGTGGTGGGGCTGGAGTGGGCCCCACCACCCACTCACACAAAACTCTCGGTGCTCTCTTTCTTCGGTCGATCCGCCCAAAAATAATTTCACAAAAATATCTCTCTCACCAAAAAGAACCCTCTCACCACTCTCTCTCACAGAAAAAAAAAAGAGAGAACCCTCTGAACTCTAAGGTAAGAAAGAACCCTCTCACCACTCTCTCTCACAGAAATTGTAACTCAGAAGCTTTCAATCTTTTGATTTTTCTGTTAATACTATAAGGTAAGATTGCAATCTTTTAATTATTTTTTCCCTTGATTGATTTCAGACAAGTGGTATTGATTTTGTGGTTTATTTTCAATTTCTGGTGTAGGTATTGCTATCAAGTGGAGTCGAAGTCTAACAACAACAAATCTGTCAATACTGTTTATTTTCTGTATGAGTATTAGGTTATTTTGAAAAGGGGCTTTCCTATTCTGTTTAGTTGTATCATTTTGTTTGTCATTATGATTATTTTCTTGATCTTTGTTAATCCATATTATTCTGCCTGAACATTTTGTTTTAAGTTGATTTTCAGTTTTGTCAGTTACGGCGAATTTATTTTTTGATGTATGGATGTATATGAGAGATTTGAAGTACTTTTGGTTTAATGCAGGTGAGGGAAAATTCCAAACCCTTATATCGAAAAACCCAGAGGTTTTCACCATAAGAGATTTTTAATGGCACCAGGCAAGGGAAAAAAACTTGTATCAAAACAATCAATTCCAATTGATTTCAGTAAGTTTAGGGATAATAGAGCTGTAAAAAGAGAAGAAGAAATTCAGCCAAAGAAAAGGAAACTGGCAACACCTTCAATTCCGGGACATATTGTCCCATATCATCATCCAGGTAATAAAAATTGATTTTACCTAATTTAAATGGTTGGACAGATGTTTACATCTAAAATTACTGTGGTTAATTGTGTTGATTGTATATACCTGCGATGTTTGATGTGAAAAAGATCTTGGTCATGTGTAATTTTCGTTTTGATTTTTCAGAAGAACCAATTTCTATGGTTACACCAGATCCAGAAGGATCAACAGATATGGTCAACATTAATTCCATGGTTGTATCGAAACCTGAAGGAACAGATGTTGTCAATTTCAAAGATGGTACGAAAAAATAAATTTTACCTAATTTAAAAGGTTCAATAGTTGTTTATGTCCAGAAGTATAAGATTTTGCCTTGGTTTTGCAGTACCAAAAACAAAAACCTACAGATGTGGCTACAATGCACTTATCAACCTAAGTAAAAGATTGGAGCCGGATCCGGCGAAAAGAAAAAAACGCAATGAGGAGATACGGTTGGGCTCAACAGAAAAGAAGTTACTCTGGTTCGAGGACGAACAGTTGGAGGTTTTAGAAACCAGCCCTTTCTGGAATATGTCGAAACCTTTTATATACAAAGAGCTTTCTACAGCTTTTTATGATTGGAAAAAGAGTGTACAATTTATTGAATCAATAATAGGAGCTTACAAAAATCCTGTAAAAGGTAACTCTGATGAAGAAGTCGGCGAAACAGATCACTATTTTGTCTTTGAAGACAGTGACAATAAATTTACTTTGAGAAGCACTGCAAATCATTTAGCCATCTACTTCGAGATTAGGAGACCCAGATCAGGGGCAGCTATAAAACAAGGAACAATAAAAATGGCTGGAGAAATAGATGTACTGGCTTATTTTAAGGAAAGTGAGCAGTTTAAAAAAACTGATATTGAGACTATTTTTGTGAATATACTAGAGTCAGAGACAGAAGATGTGTATGAAATTAAAAGGAACGGTGTCCTCCTAGCGAAGCTACTTACACTGTATCTTTGTGTCACAGTCTTTTTCACAACAGAAGCTGGAAATTCGCTGCCAAAGAACGTTTATGGAAAACATTTTGTAACTTTGTTCAAGATGAACAATACTGATTGGCCACATCTAATTCACGAGAATCTAATGTCGAGCATTAGAAATCAAAAGGCTGGTCCTCTGTCTGTAAATGGATGTGTGATACATATACTGGTAAGTGCGTCAGTTTCTTCTAATTTGCATAAAAATTAACGTGAAAATATACATGAAAATATCTGGGTGCATAAGTATTTGCACTTGCAGGTATATTCATGTGTAGATATATATTACTGTGTGCATAAGATGCAAAGGGAAAAAATGTTTAACTCGAGCTATTTTTATGCAGTACTTGTTCGCATCACACTCAAACTACTTCAATCAAGGAAATAAAAAGTTCCCAAGGATGACAAGATGGATATTGAAGGAACTGACTCTTAACGTAGATATGAAGAAAGCAGTGTCCATGGTAAAAAAAAAGTTATCATTTATAATTTATTACTCAAGTTCTTAGTTATTTCCAAAAGAATTTAAAACGTAAAATTGATTGGTCAAGTTCTTAGTTATTTCCAAAAAAAATTAAAACGTAAATTGATTAGTAACTGTGTATATGCTCCTGCCAGTCTATTATACTCTCTGCACAAAGTTTTTGCAAGTATGTTTATCTATCTTCTTTTTCAATTTTAAATTTTCAGCTATCTAAATCACTGATGGGGGAAGGTTGGTCAGAGGAAGAGAAAAGATTGACTCTTGAGTCTGTCATTCTATACACCGATGGTATGAGACCAGACATAAGGATTAAGATGTTGGAGAATCAATTGCTAATATCTAAACAATTGTTGGCGAAGGCAGACCAAGCAAATGCTGAGTTGCAATCTACATTTTCTGTGTATTATGATTTTGTTCAATTCGTCCACTTGATAAAGTATGGGCTAGAGAGTCTGAAATCTCGTGGATTCCACATTCCAGAAGATAAATACAGGGCCGATATATATGAAATTTTCAATCGCATGAAAGAAACCATAACTAACTCGTGGGAAGAGGAGGATTCTGATACTGAAAATCAAGATTCTGAAGAAGATGCTACTAAGAAGAAGTCGCGTGGTCACAAAATTCCCAGCCTGGATGGGAATATACTGCTTTAGCAAATGAATGACGAGGACCAAATGAGGATTTCCAGTTTCTGGAAACATGCTACTACAATGTTAAAATCTCACACTGAGTTTTTTCATATCAACATTGCTTAAAAACTATATGCACGTTCAATGCTTAAAAAATAGGGTCTTTTATCCACTGAACTCACATGATAATGGTTTTATTAAAAACTTGCAGGGAAGCTGCTTTTAAATTGGATGCCAATGCTTTTCTAGAGGCCAAGGTTTCAGTTATCGTTATAGGATCAACATTGAGAGAACTGCTATTTGATGACTTGATCGACGCTCAAGCCATTCAGTTCTACACTTTGAGGAGGAGAATAAGAGCTGCATCAGACCGTCAGAACAATGCTCCAAAGTACAGGAACTGTGTGTACATTGATCCTTATGCATGGGTTAGTTTTTCGATGTTCTATTTTTCCGTTTTATAAGTTTCTGTTTAAGTTAATTCTGTTAAGACTTTTTTGTGTTTTGCGCCACAAATCCCATATGCTTAAAGTAATTCTTGTTTAGGTTAAGTTAATCATGATTTATTATAATCTTTTTTATGGTATGTTTATCGCTTAATCCTTCTCTAAAGACTAGCTTAAGGTTAATGTTAGATAAGGTCAGTCTAAGCATGACATGTCCTTTAGCTTGTCATGCCATATGAGGCGTCCAGTGTAGCCATGAGGTGTCAAGCATGTGGCAAGCATGACTAGGACTCTCTTCTAGCCTAACAAGTTATCTTTAAAAGCAAATCAGTTTTCATCCATCATCAAGTAGTGTGAGGAAATAGAAGTTGATAATAACTTAATAAGTCATGAATGTTTAGATGTCTTGAGTGTTTCTATTTCCTTGTTCTCAATCTATTTCAGTATGAACTACATGTAGTGTGCCTATAAGTTGTTTAGTTGTAAAGCATAAAGGTTAAGTAGCTGAAATTTCAACAAATCCATGAATTCTGAATGATGTGGATCATTTGGCTAAAATGCAGTATGCTGTCCGAAATGGCATTCAAAGTGGAATAGATGAACATGTTAGTAAACCTCTCCGAGAGATACATGCACGTGAAATGGGATGCTGGACTACCTTATCATCCCAATGAATATAAGTGCGGACCCACTTAAATCAGGATATCACTGGACTCTATTAGTGTTTGATATTCAACGCAGAGAGTGGCATTTCCTCAACTCATTGGTATCACATGTTGAAGATCCCCATCTTGTCGATGCAAGGAAAATGGCAGCGGCTGTCACACTGGAAATAAGCAAACGATTCACAGAACCAATTGTTTTCACCGATGTGATCCAGACTGCATGTCCACAGCAAGGATCCTCCCCAGATTGCCTCCTATTTGTTTGCTATTTTATGAAAATATATGCAAAAAATAACGGCAAATCCATTGAAATGGATTCAAAAATAGCTGGTGAAATTTGCTACCAAATGAGGCACAAGATGGGAGCAAAAATGTTGAGACCATGTGAATATGCCACTGTGTGGAGAGCTCCTGACGATGATCATCTTTAAAACTGAATGCATGGATCTTATTGTTATCTCAGAGGGATATTAGTATCTTTGTTTAATTGAATTATGGCGCAACTTTTGTATAATATCTTGTGCATATTTCATGTAGGGATTTTTCTTCATGTCAAAAAGCATACTTTCAGGTATTCCGGTCACTGGCAGCCGACAGACCCGAGTCAAGTGAATTGAGGATATTTTTGAACCATTACTTTTAAAACATTGTATATTTCCGTGTCTTGAACTTTAAATCTCAATTTTCTATCGTTCAATTGTTAGCAATCTTGTGTTTCAGTTAAGTTGTCCCGGAGGAAAATATTGTAAATTTCTGTGTCTTGAACTTTGTTCTGACCATAGATACCGATTTTTGTTTGTTGTTTGTTTAGAAGTAGCTATGGAGGCACTGAAGGAAGCAACACAGGATATGTTCCTCTTACAGATTTTGTAATGAATTTTCCCACGACGCTTGGGTAGCCTGGCAGGTTTCCTTTTTAATCTCAGGTAATTTAGTTACCTAGTATGATCTCTTGAAATATGTGTTTACATGATTCCTGCCAAAAGGCTAACACTTACCACCATAGAGTTCCGAAGTGGAGATGTATTGGTCGTTAGGTTTGCTGTAAATGAAGGAGATTGGTGCAGCTAACCTGACAACCAATACGTTCTCCTCTCTATCTACGTTGGTGATTGAACGCTTGTTATCGTTAGTTTTTTTTCCCGAGGTTGATACAGTAACTAACTACTATTCTTTTTATGTTTTGTGAGGATTCACTAACGCAAGGTCAAAAAGCTGGAGAATTCCTATTGTGAATCTGGGTTGCACGGACGCTCCATTTCTTGAGTCGTGTCCGCGTATGATGCGCTGGGACGCTGACGCTAAAATATGCACTGGGACGCTGCAATATTGGCCTCGTGTCCGCGTCAGTGTCTTGTCGAGTCCGCGTCGCCGAGTCCGTGCAACCCAGCTGTGAATAAAGTTCAGTAGTCATTTTGATCTCAGGTTTGTTTTCTTGCCTATTCTAATATCTTTTATGATTCCTGCCAAAAGATACAACTTATCACCATAGAGTTTGAGGTATGGAGATGTATTAGTTGTTAGATTTGCTGTGAATGAAGCTAATCGATGCAGCTAACCTGACCACTACTACATTTTTCTCTCTGATTCCGTTGGTGAGTAAACTCTTGTGATTGATATCATTCTCTTTTTGTATTGAAGGAATCATTGATGGGAAGACTTTAAGTTGGAGATGTGCTCCTGTCATAGTACCAGCTGAAGTGCAGAACGAGATATGTTGTGTTGTTGTTCCTGCAAGGCAGTTCAAGATCATACTTACATTCAATGATGAATCTAATTGAAATGATTTTATTCCAAGTTCTTGAACAGGACTTGTTGTTCTTGCAAGGCAGTTGGTGAGTCAACTCTTGATATATTATAGTTTATTATGATCTCCTTCTCTTGATGAAAATTTTGTTTACTCATAGTATCGTTCTTTTTGGTTTTCGAGGATTCATTGATGCAAACACCTAAGGATTCATGGAAATAAGTTGATGGAGAAGTATTAGACATGTGGAGCTGCAACAATACCTTGGCATGTGCACAAGTGGGGAGATTGGTATTTTCTTGGTTGTAATTTTCAATAGCCTATAATGAGTGATGATACACTCCCCTCAAAGCATGACTGAGTCAGGGGTTAGCAAACGTGAACCGTTCTCAGTCCACCACTACTTAAGGATCCAAGAAGTAAGACTCCTGTGATAAGTAGACAAGTTGAAGGATGGACTGCGAGGCAGGTGTTGTGTTTTTAAGATGTGCATGTTGTTAAGTTATATGTGAACGAAAATGTAACACAACGTTATTGAAAACAGTTGAGCAACATTGTCTATTTGGGGACCATCAGTTACTTCGCCAGATAAAAATAATATATATCTTTGAAACGTTTTTTTTTTTTTTTTTTTTTTTTTTTTTTTTTTTTTTGCACAAGATAGTTCAAATGATGTCCTAAACAACATTTTTTAATTTTTTATGTAATAGTTTTACTTCTTGCGAGTGATTCTTGTTTACATGGCGAGTTCAATGACAAGACAAGTCTTAGCATTTAATATGCAAATTGTCTGATACCCACTTATTGCATCGTCTGAAACAAAGTAATGCATGCGTCAAAAGCAATATGGATTGATGGATCTCTTTTGCTGCCTTTCTGACAAAGTGTTGCATACGTCGCTTCCAACTTCAATATAGAAGTACCAAAAATAAATAAATACATACTTAATAAATAATAATAATAATAAAGTACATCAGAGAATCCAAAAAAAAAAAAAAAAAACCGAAAATAATAAGCAGAGTCAAATTCTAGATCTGAAATATAAAATTTTCTTCAATTTAGTAGCCCACAAGCTATACAATCGCCTGGCCAGTAAACCCATCATTAGTAGCCTACAAGCTACGTACCTTTACCGGATTAAACTCAATCAACTTCTCTTTAATCGCCTTATCGTTCAAGTGTCCGTCATAATTCACAACAACAGCTTTCCATGGGTATACAAATTTCTTCTTCTTCTTCCCCACCACCACAACAGTAGATGATGCTTCAACATACATAGGAAGCTTACCATATTCTTTATCCGACAACCTGGCATTTAATTTACAGTCAGACTTTGTACTAGACGATTTCATTTCTTCTACAACTCCCTGATTTTGTATGAACCAAAACGATTTTTCTTCTATATACTAAATGGGAGAATAGAATTGGGTTTATATCGGACAAACTGGGGAAAGATGCAAGGTAATCGAACTGATATGTCACTTCAGTGTAAACCAGCAAAGTTTAATTGATACTTGATAGGGACTTAAAGCAACTCGAAGATACTACAGTAGCTTTGTCATGTTGTAATAAAGTAGACACATACCTACGGGTACGATATCTGCTTTTGTTTTTTGGCTGAAGCATATCTAATCGATTGCGGAGAACAAACCACATTTCACATGTAAGGATTGACTAAGTCATCATCGCATGACCAATCGCATGCACCTCATAAACGGTTGGGCATTCTCAATCTACATGTAAATCGACGAGATAAGTCAAATCGACATAGTCAAAGACTCAAAGCTAAAGTCAAATTGACGAGACTCAAAATGGTTTTGTGCAAAAGGGTTATGTATACTCCCAAACAACTTGCACGGGCAGATGCAGGTGAATCAAGGTTTGGACACAAGGCTTTTGCAAAGGAAGAAAAATAACTATCGGCCGGGCTAGAACAGGGGAATCCTCAACCGTTTGTTTGTGGATCGCATCATCCGTTGGATTAGAAACCCTTGATAAGACTATAAGTACCAACAACTTACGAACAGAAACCCTATTATTTTTGGCTTCTCTATTCTCGCCGCAGCTCACTCCATCATTTTAATTTCTTCATTTCTCTCTCCAAAAGAACGGCTGAAGGTCTGTGATATTTTTTAGATCTTCATTTCTGAAATCGAAGATAGAGATGAATGAAAAGGAATCACAGAATGATTCTGTTGAGATGAATGAAAGCTCAGGGAAAGAGGCTGTGTCTAGGTTAAAATCCCTTACCTATATTCTTTCAAATCTGCATAATCCCTACCATGGTTAGTCAACCCCATGATTATATCAGACTGTATTTTGGTCTTCGAAGAATAAAATTTCCCATTAAAAATTTATTTTAATAATCCCTTTGAGAAATTTATTGGAGCTGAAATTTATTTGCTCAGTTTGTTTGATTTGTAAATTTAAGTAATTGTTTTATTTCGATTTTTGGTTTTGAATGCTTGTTTATGTAGGTCCAACATACACCATACACCTTTTTTTTTTTGATATTTTTCTTGTTTTTGTATGTTGCAGTGTCCAAGATAGATCTTCTTCTAGACACATCGATGTCCACATTGTTCAGGATCCTCTAAATCCTGTATATTTCTATAACCTGGTAAGAGGTGCAATTGATTTGGAATGGTTTGAGAAAGAGGTTCGTAGGAGGGTAGGTCTGCAAGTAAGTGAAGGTATTGATCTAATATGGGCTGAAGACCCTTGGCGGCCTTTTAGCATTCTTCGAACTGATGAGAATTTCTTGAAGTTTTGGGATAATGGTGTACCAAGTGGAAGGGGTTCTATATGGTTACTTGGCAATATATTGTATCCAAAAAAGGTTATTTCTCCTGTTAGAAGAAGCCCCAGACTTAGAGTTGTTAGAAGAAGCCCCAGACTTCAAGCTAAAGCTAAGGCTAATAAACAACAAGGTACCTCTACTTCTATGAAGCTGTTTTAGGACATATTGAACGAAGTCTAGTCACTGAAGCTAGTGATGGTGATAATTTGAGAGGTGGATCAAGTACTAGGGCATTTGTAGTTAATGAATCAGCTGTAACCTGTAGATGATGATTATGTTGTTTAACTTAGAACCAAGTTATTGATGTTCATCTAGTAGTTGTTTATGTTAATAGTTAATGTGTAGAAGACATATTTATCATGCATCTGTTTTGGTGTTGGGAAAATGAATGGACAAAGAAGGTCCACATGTATCTCTTTATTTGGGTCATATATTGACCAAGTAAAGAAAGAGAATGTAAGAACTTTAATGTTAATGAAATCAAAGGGATATAGAGGAAATACTTCCCCCTCTCCATTTCAAACAAAATCAAATCAAACAATCAAAGATATTAAATCTAAATTCTAACAGTTTATTTAAAGACAGATCTTTCAGATTATATTTGAAGATTGTTTTCTATTTCCTTACATAAATAAGCCACTTGGGCTCTTGAATTTCTAACTTTGTCTTTTGAGCCAATGAAAATGGCATCTGAAGCCCATCTAAATGCCTTGCATTCACTGCAGATAAGGTAAGCTATGTTCTTATTGTGTTGATTGTTGCATAAATCCAGGATGAGAATGGATTTGCAGGATGATTCGAAGCAAGCTTGATTTTGCAGTGGACACTGTTTCATCCAATGATCATCTTCTCCACATGCATAACAGCTATTGGGTAATTGTAACATGAGTGATTTTGATTTACATGGGTTACTGGCATCTTCAAACCATTCGAAGTAGGTGTAGGTAGGATTAGTACACTTCAAGAACATTTTCCCGTAATTTTCAGTTGTGGAGGATCGAAGCAATGCTTTTACACCATTACATGGAACATGCTTGCACCTAGAATAGATCCAAGGACAGATTTTTGGCTCATGATTCCCCTGTTCACACACTGCACAATCAATTAGGGTTTTTTTCAGTCTCACCTTACTGTTGCTGCTACTAGTTGGAGAGTTTTCTTCCCCTCCACCCATTGCTTATGCTTTTCTATCTAATTGTAGCTTTTTGCATCGAATTGATTAGTAATGGGACAAATTTGATGGTGAAGATATTATGGTTCCTCTTATATAGAGGTTTGGATCCGTTTAAAGATGCAGAATAAGACCGTTTAAAGATGCAGAATACACTAGTACAAATCTTCACATTGGCCACACCTAATCACTGTGTCCATAGGCTTTTGGTCATGGATTTTGTTTACTCCAAAAATGTGGCATCAGGTCCCGTGACAAAAAAGGTACCTGTATGGCTACATAAACTTTGAGTGGCTATAAAATATAATTTACCGTGACCATACTTTTATAACCGTGTCTATATGGTACTCATTATTTATTTTTGTAGTTAAGCATTTTCACCATCACCATGGCCATAGGATCCTTATAGACACACAATTTGATTTTAACGTGGACAGAGTTTACCTTAACGTCACGTGGATTTTATTTTAACCATGGCCTTTGTTAACATTTTGACACACAAATTTTCTTTCACCATGGCCAATTCATGAGTTACAGTCACACATACTTCTTTCAACGTAGCTATTATCTAACTTTTAGACAAACAAATTTCATTTCATCGTGACCAATTCATGAATTACAGTCACACAAACATATTTTAAACGTAGCTATTATGTACCTTCTAGACACGATTTGTTTTTCCATCATGACCAATTCATGAGTTACAGTCACACAACATCTTCCAACGTGGTTATTATTTACCTTCTAGACACGATAAATCAATAAAACCATGGCAATAATGTCCTTTTAGACACCAACTATGGTTTCAACGTGGCTGGTTTTTACTTAAAAGTCACGGATTCATTTCATCCATGGTCATCATTATCATTTAGACGCAGAAAGTGCATTTAAACACAACCAATGCACCACTCTAGTTACGAACATTTTCGATTCAATGCTGCTGACATTCAGTGATGAATTATCGATCAAGAACATAATGGAATGTAAGAAAAGTATAGCAAATAACAAAACTGAAAGTGAATATTATATAAATTTAAAAAAAAAATATAATACAATGATTCATCATTCATGTCGTGTTGCCATATAGTTGTTCTAACAAATCAATAATTCCAGTTACCAACAATGAGTACGCCAAAAAGAAAATCTAAAAGGACAGACACAAATGCATCACTAGTAAATTAACTTCTAACCCGCATCTGCATCCGACATAATCTTTTCGTCAACATAAACATGATGGTTTTTGTGCTTGGAAGTCATCAAAATTGACCTGGGATGTGCAAGTCATATACAATCGAAACTTGCAAAAGGGAAAACGATTTTGGTTCCCAAGTTGTAATCATCGACCTTAAAGTGTACACTCATCAACTTCCACATAACTTGCAATCTTCTATTCTAAATTGATGTGTAAAGTACAGCTTAGGTAACTTTGAGCACCAAATAAAGTTTTTGATGTTTATACTATACAAGAACAACTTCTGCTGAAACCTATAAATCTCCAGTTGCAACAATGAAGAGAACATTGTGTCTTGATCATATGCTGAAATCCTTTTTTCCTATCAAATGTAGGTTCTTACTAATAGAAAATGTAGTGTCAGTTATCCAATAGTAAGCAAAACATACAGAGTATTACGATACCTCATGACTACGATGTTAAAAGATAGAGAGTTGGTGCATGATACAACCACTGACCCTTCAGGATTCAATTATTGCAAGAACTTTTAGCTTCAGCCAATGGAGCATTTAATGTCGTGCTTGGGATTGTTTTGGTACCTCACAAGCACTCTGCATTATCAAGAAGAAATGAACCGAACCAATAGTAAGAATTTAATCCAAATATAATAGCATCAAAATAGATAAGGTGAACATCAGGATACAACACATTCAAAACTATAACATTTGAAAATAGAACACTGAAAGAAGATGAACGAGAGTTACAAAGTATACTTATCATAACTATCTCGGAGAGCATAATTGTGAACAAATACGAGCCACAACCACATCAACCTATCAAAGTTAGAAAAAAAGAAGTGAGGTCCTTTGATATTAAAATATCTTGAATCAACAAAAAACAGTTAATGGGATAGATTAAAAAATACAGATGAGAAATCAAAGTTAATTCTACTCATGTATTTGTAGTTTTGTACCATTGATGGATCTCCATAGTTCGTTTCCAACTACTAAACCATGACGAATCAAGCCAATCTACAAAGAAAATTGTAATACCACCCAAACCAAAAATGTAGTAAAGATAAAGAATAATTAGAATCTTACCCTTAAGGTTTAAATCAATTCTGAACTGACAGTAACCAAAAGACCACACGGAGTTCAAAAACCATAATTCATTGGTTTATAAAGATCAATAACCCTTTTGAAAGAGAGACAATAATGACATCTTCCTCTTCCTCTTGAAGATGGATTACTGGAGATACCCTTTGTTCCTGTTCAGGAGTAATTCGACCATAATAGGACCATTACTAGTGGAAATCTGCATCCTTTGACACCACAAAATTCCAAATCAGCGAAAACAAAAATAGAAGTAATCATAAAAAGGAATCAGGGTATTCATCAGAAACCTCTTCAAGAACTTTCCTCATCATCTCAATAATATATATCACTCCATTTTTCATCAATATAATTCCAACAAAGAAATACTAAGGGGAAATTCAATGAAAAAAATTCTCTTTCTTAAGGGAGAAGAACCAAACCGATAAAAGAATTGATTAGGAAATTAAACTAGGGCTTCTAAAAAAAAGGTCTAAAAAATACTAACCCTGTAGCAACAGAACCCGTATGAAAATTGATTTCGTGAAACCCAATTTTAATACAGAAAGTAGATTTCATCTCTTCTTCTTCTGAAGTTAGGGATTCTCTTCTTCTTCTTTATGAATCTACACAGAAAAAACAATAATAAAAAGAAAATCTATAGAAATTTGTAGGAGACGTGAAGAACAATAGAGCAAGACTAACCTTGAATGTCACTTCTTTGCTTGATTTGATGGAGATGAAAACCAGAAATTTCTGGTTAAAAGAGCGATCTTGCGCCGCGAAGTTTTTCCCTTAAGGGTTGGTGAAACGAAGAGACAGTTACTTTAGACCGAACGAAATTTAGAAACTGAAATTACAGAAAAGGTCATAGTAATTAAAACAACTTGCACTTTTTCGCTTATAAACAGTGGGGGCATAAAAGCATGATGTAGTTTTGTGCTCGTTAGTCTTTATTGAACAAGTGACATTTATTTATTTATTTATCATTTTTTTTAATTTTTTTTAAAAAAAATCAATTTGTTAAAATAATTTCAAAAAGAAAACTTAAATTACAGAGGATCTCATCAGGAAACTAGTCGGAAGCCGAGCGACAAGTTGGGCTCCAACCCTTTTTTGTACTACCACACTTAGCCTATGAAAAAGAAAATCTCCAACTCACACATTAGCATCATAGCTGATCGCTGTCGTATGCGTCAAAAATAATTACACTTTCTTACTACTCAAAATATAAATATAGCAAGGGCAAGAAAGGATCGTTCCCACAGAGAGGTCTAGGTTGTCTCGTTGTTTCGGTTTCCTATATAAATAACACCGGGAGTTTTCTTATTTTTATATACTAGAATAAAATAAAAGCAAGTAAAGATATAAGCAAACAAATCAAATAGAAAAGATATTGGTTAAGGATTCATCTTCATTCACAAATATGTTTTCTTCACAATAATTAGAATTGATATTTAATCTCAACTTTTATCAAAAGCCCTAGAATATCTTGATCGCAAGAATATTCCTCAAATCCCCTTTTGTTATCAACAAACACATTAAAAGATGCGAGTATGAGTTCTATCTAAAAGAACAACCTAACGTGTAAAAGCACTAATCAAGTTTAATTCCCTAGATGCATTAAGTTCTATGAAATCAGGCCAATCAAAGAAATCGAACGTAGAAAACGCACTAATTCAATTTAACAAAGGTCACGAATCACTTGTGATTATTAGGATGTATCACTACAAGCAATCTTCACAATTATGCTACTTGTATTCAAGGAATATCACTTTTTCGCATAATAAACCCTAAACTAGCAATAGATATGATTATGAGTTCTACCAATTTGCAACTTGACAAAACTAACATTCAATCATGAAACCTATTTTCAGAGAATCGTGAACGATAATTATGAGACAAAACTAATATATTGAATCAAAGAATCATATTATGTGAAATCCAACTTTTCCATAACCAATAATAAAATTAAGTACTCATATTCAAGGAGTTCATAACAAGAAGAAAGAGAAACCCTAACATGTTTCTAAACCCTAGAACAAAGTAGTAGAAGATATGATATCCTTATCCAATTAGGATACTTAACCTCCTCAAAATCCACCAAAAACCCTAATTTTCACGTCCATAGCAAGCCCAAAACGCATCTCTCCTTTCTCTTTTCGCGCATGCCCAATAAGGCCCAACAGAAAACCTAATCCAAATTGGTTTCACCATTTTGCTCATAACTTCTTCATACGAACTCGGAATGACCTCATTCTTTTTGCGTTCTTTTCGCGTTTGAATTCTCTTCGAGATGGTGATAAGAATTCCTTGAGTGAAATGAGTTAAAATTGGTCTTTAGCCCTTCTTCATCAATAGCACTTTACTTGTTTGCTCCTTTTAGCATTTTGTAGCTCCTAATGGCTAATTTCTCTTTCTTTTGCTCCAAACAACTCCAAAGCACCTAATACACTCAAAAGTAAGCATAAGATACATAATTCACACTAAAACTCGCAAACAAAAACATAAATACTAGATATAAAATTAGGTGTTTATCACACCTATCAAATTCCCCCACACTTAGACTTTGCTAGTCCTCGAGAAAATCAAACAAAACTAAAATACAACAACTCCGTGACGTCGAGGCTACGGTTAATTTTAGCATAAATAACAAGCCTTTAAACCCCTAGGTGTCCCTAGTGGACGAGTTATAGTCTCGTGAAGGTTTACTAGAGATATACCTACAAAACCTATATTTCCAACTCCGTCTATTTGTGACAAATCAATGAACGAATCCAAAGTGACTACAGGAGGAGGTACCTTGTATAAATTCAATTCATATATTAGTAAATAAATCTCTAATTAGATAGTTGAACAAGCCACACTACTCGGAAACTAACAAACCACAATCACAATGAAAAGATTAAGAAGATGGATAAAGATGTAGATGTTGGCGAATGTTCACAAGTGATCGATGTTTCCCATATCTGTCTGAAGGTCACTGCCAAGATGAACCTATTCCTATTGGATTGAGCTACTTGGTTTGAATTCTACATCAACTCACTGGCATATACAAGGGAACCAGAAGTGACTTTATTCAACCAAAATAATGCTTTCTTTTTCTTTTCACTTTTTCACTTTTTTTCTTTTTTTTTCCTTTTTTTTTTAGATAACATGATTGGATCAAACTGGATCCAAGCGCATGATTCTTGTCAGGAGATTACACGATAGTTCCCTTGGATCCTGCATTCCACGCTTGTTTAGGCGACGGAGACAGGGAGAACACACACATATTGCTTTATCCAAGTGTCTTTTATTCTGTTTGGTCTAATTGGTCGGTCTCTTTTTTTTCTTTTCTTTTTTTTTTCCTTTTTTTTTTAGCAACTCAATCAATCTATTTCATCCTAGCAGAAATAACACGTCGATGTTTAGTGACCCACCAAAGCACTTAGAGAACAATAGATAAATATGGAAAAATAAAAATAGAATGTGATATGGTGATATTCCGAGATATGGTAACAACTATCATGTTAATTTGTGATTTCTGAGCTACGTTCGTCCCTTTTAGTTAATTGGTTCCTCAACTCCTGCATTCAAAATGGTTCCATCCACTAATGGTGTCATCCTAAAGGCACAAGTTTCTAGATTTCGGAGTTCAAAAATCACACATTTTCTTGGTTTTTCTATTTTTTTTCTATTTTTTTTAAAGGCATAAAACAAACTAAAACAAACTATACAAACATATAAATGCTCCCCCACATTTAAACTTCACATTGTCCTCAATGTGTAAAACCGAAAGTTATGAATTCTGACGTAACAGCAGATAAAACGCAAAAACTGTGCAAATTGGTAAGAAATTTGGAAAAACTCCATTTCACAAAAGTTGTTCACCTACGTGTTTTCTACACAGTGTCAAAATTTCACAGTGTTTTGATAAACGGTCTGAAAGTTATGGTCTCTGGACTGAACTACGCGCAGTCTAAAATTTTCTGACGAAAAGGTATTCATCATAATTTTCTTCTAAGATAGATTATGGAATTAATGAAATTAAACATGGGGATGCAAATATGATATGAAAACAATAAAAAAAATAAATAAACAAAAAAAAAAAAAAAAAAAAAAGCAAAAGGATAAGAGATACAAAACCGGTGGGTTGCCTCCCACTAAGCGCTTGTTTTTAAGTCGACGACCCGACTTAGCGGCTTGAAAGATTCATTCCCCATACACCAATAATCTGAAAATTTGGGGATCCATCCATAGTACCTGTTTTGCATACACTAGCTTCACACAAATATTAGTACAAGAAAACAGAATTGAAGCTATGAACCGATAAAAGCTTCCCCCACACTTATTCTTGTCCACACTTGGAAGTGCATAAAGAATATAAAAGGTGGGTACTTCCACGGTTTCTTGTTCACAAACCTGCATAGTATGAGAATATAATGTTTCTAATGGCGGATATCGAGAAACAAAATCATTCAACAATGTTCTCGAAGCACATACATTCAAACCAATAAGAGGTAAAGGAGAAGAATCAATATGCAAAGGGTTAGACAAACCTCGCACAATCTCTTTTATCACGAAATCCTCTTCATCCTTGAAAAGCTCAAGTGAATTATTCACCTCTTGTATATCATGGTCCTCTATCAAACCTTGCAACCATTCTTCGTCCGTTTCTGCCTTAACCAAAATCTCGGCATCAACATCTTCATTACAATCATTTGCAAGTTCAATTAGGTCTTCCATAATATTGGTCATAACAGTTTCATTATCAACATACTCCTCTTCATTGCAAGGCACATACTCTTTTGCGGATGCAATTCTGTCCATAAGGAATTTCTTTAGAACACTCATTGCATCATCCTCAAGCTCTACCTTTTGAATAGGTTCTTGATCATTAGAAAGATCAATGCTGGAGTAAGCTACACTAGTGTCATCATATTCCTTTTCAACTTCACCTTGATTGCAAAGAGACTCCATTGTATACTCTTCGGGTACGTCACCATGATTTGGTTCAAGCGAAGTATTTTCATAGTCATCGTCACTATCATAGTCAACATAAGATTGGCTACCACTTCCCAAAGATTGGTCTTTCGCAGAATTTTGCATGTCCTCTTTGTATTCTTCAATGCCTTGTCTTAAATTGGAAACATCTTTTTGAAGCTCTTGGAGTGATCCATTCAAATCCTGAAAATATGATTCCATTTGTTGGCAAAGCTCATTCGACAAGGAAGAATTAATTACTTCATATTCGGGCGATGAAATTGGTTCCACGCTTGGTTGTCTACGAATTGACTCCATGCTAACCATAAATTGTTGCATCTCATCTACCAAACTCGAGGAAATATTTATAGAATCACAACTATTCTCCCCTCTTTGTGGTTGCTCACTTACATACCCGCCATAAGAAGATTGGGATGTATGAGAGTAACTAAAAGGGTACGTGGAGTATTGATCATAACCAAAGGATTGGTTTTGATTGTACTCCCCATAAGGGTGATAGTTGCCATAATGTTGTTGAGGTTGAAAACCGTACCCATTGTTCCAATATGCTCCGTCCATAATAAGTACCTGAAACAAGAGTTCTCAAACCAAGGTTAAAAAAAAAAAATAGAAAATAAAACAAAACTAAATACAAAAAATAAGAAACCAAAAACAAGTGACAACCGTTGCCTCCCCGGCAACGGCGCCAAAATTTGATCGCTGTCGTATGCGTCAAAAATAATTACACTTTCTTACTACTCAAAATATAAATATAGCAAGGGCAAGAAAGGATCGATCCCACATAGAGGTCTAGGTTGTCTCGTTGTTTCGGTTTCCTATATAAATAACACCGGGAGTTTTCTGATTTTTATATGCTAGAATAAAATAAAAGCAAGTAAAGATATAAGCAAACAAATCAAATAGAAAAGATATTGGTTAAGGATTCATCTTCATTCACAAATATGTTTTCTTCACAATAATTAGAATTGATATTTAATCTCAACTTTTATCAAAAGCCCTAGAATATCTTGATCGCAAGAATATTCCGCAAATCCCCTTTTGTTATCAACAAACATATTAAAAGATGCGAGTATGAGTTCTATCTAAAAGAACAACCTAACGTGTAAAAGCACTAATCAAGTTTAATTCCCTAGATGCATTAAGTTCTATGAAATCAGGCCAATCAAAGCAATCGAACGTGGAAAACGCACTAATTCAATTTAACAAAGGTCACGAATCACTTGTGATTATTAGGATGTATCACTACAAGCAATCTTCACAATTATGCTACTTGTATTCAAGGAATATCAATTTTTCGTATAATAAACCCTAAATTAGAAATAGATATGATTATGAGTTCTACCAATTTGCAACTTGACAAAACTAACATTCAATCATGAAACCTATTTTCAGAGAATCGTGAACGATAATTATGAGACAAAACTAATATATTGAATCAAAGAATCATATTATGTGAAATCCAACTTTTCCATAACCAATAATAAAATTAAGTACTCATATTCAAGGAGTTCATAACAAGAAGAAAGAGAAACCCTAACATGTTTCTAAACCCTAGAACAAAGTAGTAGAAGATATGATATCCTTATCCAATTAGGATACTTAACCTCCTCAAAATCCACCAAAAACCCTAATTTTCACGTCCATAGCAAGCCCAAAACGCATCTCTCCTTTCTCTTTTCGCGCAGGCCCAATAAGGCCCAACATAAAACCTAATCCAAATTGGTTTCACCATTTTGCTCATAACTTCTTCATACGAACTCGGAATGACCTCATTCTTTTTGCGTTCTTTTCGCGTTTGAATTCTCTTCGAGATGGTGATAAGAATTCCTTGAGTGAAATGAGTTAAAATTGGTCTTTGGCCCTTCTTCATCAATAGCACTTTACTTGTTTGCTCCTTTTAGCATTTTGTAGCTCCTAATGGCTAATTTCTCCTTCTTTTGCTCCAAACAACTCCAAAGCACCTAATACACTCAAAAGTAAGCATAAGATACATAATTCACACTAAAACTCGCAAATAAAGCATAAATACTAGATATAAAATTAGGTGTTTATCACACCTATCAATAGCTTGTCATGTAGTTACGAAGACGTTTAATGAACTCAGTTGCTGCATCCCCAAACTCACCAAGAGTAGTAAAAGCCAAAGCACCAAAACCATAGCCTTGCAAAATGCACTTTTCCAAATACTTGGTATTCTTAGGAGTCACGGCTTCCTTAATAGCTTGACCCATCTCATAAATACGGTTACCATTCCCAGCAAAGGGAGAAACAACTATCACATCCAAACAAAAATCCTGTCCATTATCCAAATTAAGCACAAGAATATCAGCTGGCCTCAAAGAAGTAACATTGCTTGCAAGAAGCCCCAAATCCACCTCTTTTCGTGCGGCACACCTGCCCTATAACACATATCAAAAATCACATCACGCACCAAGTCATGCCGAAACTTCAGAACTACCTCATTTGTACAATGCAGAGCATGGTCACCAAACACATCCATATCTCTATTGCAGAAGGGGCACTTACTATCTAGCTCAAACAAAGGAATGCCAAGCCTATAGCATAAAATCGCGTTGAACTACCTTGCACCAATTTGTTGATTTTAACCAACAATAGGAATAGCCATCAAGAAATCCAAAGCATGCTTCACTTGGTTACTCTTCCACAACATCAAATTATAATAATGGAGATTATATTAATTTTTTTTTTTAATTTTTTATATTTAAAATCCAGAGCATGCTTCACTTACTATTTTTTTTTTTTGTAAATAATGGAGATTATAATAGCATATGATATCATCAAGAACCAGGATACATTTAAGGAGGACCAACTAATTAGCCGAGGCCCGAGAAAGTACTAACATGTCGGATAAATTTGTAGGAAACCGATGAAATTGTAAAAGTAATAATTGGTTATTGGACTAAAATCGCATCATTTTGATTTTAATTTTTCTTGAGTGTGATACAAAGTTGATTGAAATTTGGTTGAATTAAATAAAATTATATTGATAGCTAGTCATACTATGTCTGATTTGGTAATATTGAATATGATTACTTATGTTATAAAATTGAGAAAAAATGGACTATGGATAATTAGTCAAGTTAAGTTTGATCTGGTATTGCTTAGGATTGAATTAGATGGATTGAGTCTGCTCAGATAATATGTATTATGGTCAAGTTATTTTGATGACACTATATAGACTGGGTATAATTGGATTGAGTTTGGGGATAATTAGTCAAAGTAAGTCTGATCTAGTAATTTTGAGCATAAATTAAGTTCGATTTTGGTGAATTAGATGGAGTTAGGTGGATAATCATCCATAGAGAGTTTGATCTGATAATATTGACCACAATCTAGTCATTTTGAGGAAATTATGTAAAATTGAAAACAATTGGATTGAGCTTGTGGATGATTAGTTAAATTAAGGTTGATATAGTAATGTTGAGGGAAGATTGGGTGCAATTGGATTTATTTGTATGAATTTAGTTAGATAATCGGCCGTACCGAGTGTGATTTTACAATATTAAGTGATCTAGTTATTTTGATGAGATTATATAAAATTGAACATAGTTGGATTCGGTTTATGACTAAGTAGTCAAATTTAAGTTTGATTTAGTAGCGTTGAAGGAAAATTTAGCACAATTGCACTGAATTAGACGGAATTAGGTGGATAGTTAGTTATACGAATTCTAATATGCTAATATTGAGTTCTAGTTATTTTGATTAAACTAAGTAAAGCTGAATACAATTGGATTCAGTCCATGGACAATAATGTTTAGAGAAAATCGAGTAAAATTTGATTGAATTAGGAAAATAATCAAGTCACACTCAATCATATTCGATGATGTATATATATTGAGTATGATCAAGTTATTTTGATGAAATTATGTGTGAATTTGTGGATAACTAGTAAAAATAATTTTGATTCAGTGATGTCGAGTACAAAATTAGATTTGATGATGTATATATATTGAGTATGATCAAGTTATTTTGATGAAATTATGTATGAGTTTGTGGATAACTAGTAAAAATAATTTTGATTCAGTGATGTCTAAGGAAAATTGAGTACAATTAGATTGATTTAGATGGAATTAGGTAGATAATCTGCAATACCGAATATCTGGTTTGGTGATATTGATTATGATCTAGGTAAACTTACTTAAACTGAGTATAATTAGATTGAGTTTGTGGATAATTATCCAAATTAAGTTTGATCCAGTAATGTAGAGGGAAAATATAACACAATTCGATCGAATTAAATAGAATTATGCCAATATAAAGTATGGTCCAGTTATTTTTATGAAATCTGGTAACATTAAGTACAATCAGATTAAATTTGTGGATAATTAGTCAAATTAAATTTAATCTAGTAATGTTTAGAGAAAATTGAGTGCACCCAAAAATTTGGAATTAAGTGGATGATCAGCTAAATTGAAAAAGTTTAGCGGTTTAGATCACTTGGCATGTTTAAACTTAAAGTCACACAAAAAGGTAATTTCCATGATCCATAAAAAATTTACCCATCCAATAGAAAACAAGGATCTATAATTGTACGATATAAATGAAAATACAGAAGGTCACCCGGATTATCACCTTGTATAACGAAGGCCAAGAAAATAAATTGCCGCCATCATTTCGTGTGGCGGCAAAAAATAATTGGAGAAAAATTTGGCTATTTCGGCGCCTTAGTTCTACTGGCAATGCCTCCCAAGTCCATCTTTCACTTGTTGCAAGTCGAATGCATGAATCTCGTTTCACTTTTTCTTTCTTTTTTGTGGATAGTCGTCTTTTCAATCCATCTTAAACCTGTCTCCCAAATCTCTCTAAAACATTCACTCTTATTTTGATCTGTATCTCCTAAAATCCATTTCGTCGGTAAGATGAAGAAAGATTTAATTCATTTATTTTTCATATTTCTCTCTCTAATTTCTTCTATTATTGATTTTGATTTTGGTGTAGGGTTGAGTTTGGATCTGGTCTTGATGTAATAAGTGAAATCCTTAGGTTCTTAAAAGAAAATTCACTATTAGGTATACCAGGTGAACGATTGCGACGATTGTATATCGATTTATCGTACAGTGATTTTGGTCTGTTGGGGTTTGAAGACCTATCTCAATTTTATTTTTATTTTTTTATTTTTTGGGGATTTTGTTTTGATTTAGGTAAATAGATTACCAGTTAGGTTTTTGATATCATATCTTACTTATTGAATCTGTTAGTGTGATAAACTAGATCTACTTGTGTCTGCATAATCTGTTTCTTCTGTTGCATCATACATGTTTGAGTTAATGCTTCACTGAAATAGTTGTTTTAGTCAGATAAATTTGGGTGTTTCTATTATTTGCTTGTTATGTTCTTTCTATTAGGATTTTAAACCCTTGAATTAGGACTTTTAGTTTTTGAAACATTTTGAGTTCAATCCAAATGATGTTACTGATTCGATGTGATTATTGACTTCACACAATGACTCTTCTTCCGATTCCTTAGATGATCCTTTTTAGTTGTTCGTGGTTTTATTGACTGTTTGTGGTTGTGAACCAAGTACTTAAAAGCATATTAAAGAGTCTCTTTACATGCTCTTACAAGCAAATAAAATAATTCACTCATTGTGCAAGTGGTTTTTTATACACGTCCACCCTCTTGTTACTAAATTGTTAAGTAAAAGATTGATATGATGACAGGTAGTATTGAGCAAAAAAGTTTGTTCAGACCAACACCATACTTATCTTAATTCATATCTGTATAAATTATAATGCATATTGTGAAGTTTAAGATGTTATGCATAGTTTACATTTTTCCTCTTAGATTCATGTTGGGCACCTGTGTAGTCGCGACGATTTCATCTAGTTTTGCAATAATGGTGCTGTCTTGCTATCTTTTAGTTTGTTTGCGGAAAAATGCAGCAAGCCACTTGATTTTTGCCTTCATTTTCTTATGTACATTTTCATTAGTCTCTGTAGATAACATTTGATGCGAAAATGTTTGTCTTACTACTAATTAGGCACCTGGATGAAATCTCAAAACTTAAAAAAATGTTGGGAAACTGCTTGAGTAAAAAGATGAGAGAAATGTCAAAGAGGAACTCTATCGTGATCTTGAGCCGAATAATTAGGTTATAGATCGAAATGTGGGCGATTTATTTGGTAGAGAGTTGCAGAGGTTTTCTATTGTTGTGGCTGCTAGGGAGAGTGCAGAAATTATATATGTTCTACGAGCCATCCAGTTTTCTCGATGGAAAGCAGAGGCTTAAAAAATTCTCAAGTTAAATGAATGTTACTCGGACAAATCATGTACGTCTTGTGTGTTTCATATCTTATGACATCATAATAATCACTCAGACACGAAGCAGAACTCTTATTATGTTATGTTTTCATATTCAACTATATGTTAGCGTCTTAGATTACTTACCGGATTTCATTTGCTGCCTATATTGCTATAATAAAAATAAAAATAAAAAACTCTGTGTTTTATATATATGGTTTAATTTATTTTTTTCGTGAATGTCGGAATTGTTTGTGACCCCAGGACTGAGAAGTCCTGGCTCTGTCACTGACATTGAGAAGGAATTTTAACATTTCTAGGTTTCAGTGTATGGTACTAATGGTCACACAAGTTGATACAAGGCAGGCATGATCAGATTACGAGAATGCGATATTTGTGAAATTCTCTTGTTTGTTCTGCATCGTTCTGCTATCTTATTGACGCCCATTTATGTAGGTTGTTGATTTAATGGATATGGGTTATGATGCAAATTTTTATGTTATTCTTGAAGCGTAGGAGAGTTACATTTTAAATATACTTTTGTACTTTCTTCCTTCTTTTGGTTGAACTAAGACCCTGTTTCTTTGTGGATATTCAACACTCTTATGATGTTTTTTTTTTGTAGGTGTGGGAGTAGTTTGTACCATTTATTCATGAGAATATATAGCCTCAAAGGGGTTCTCTATCAAAAATCACTCTCCAGAAATGATGCAAAAATAAGCTGCAATTGTTCTGCAGTTTCACCTTGTGCTTTATTTTCAATGACTTTTATTTCATAGTCATCACAAAGAGGATCTGCCTCATGTTTTCGATGACCTCAAGAGCTGCTGTGTTACAAATTTCTCATCTGAAGAATGTTAGAATGGTCTACATTCTCAAATTTTAGAAGTGGCGGCTGATCGCTTGTCAGACGACACAAATATAATTCACTTCCTCACTCAACTAATATAAATATAGTATTCGATAAGAAAGAGTTCGTATCCACAGAAAGGCGATTGTTGTTATGAAATTTTCAGATTCTTATGTAACCAAATAACCCAAGTTGTGTTTTTGTTTTTATCAAAGTAATAATACTAAATAAAGCAAAGTAAAAAGTTGGAATAATCAATAAGGAGAAGATATTGGTTAAGGGATAGTATCATTCATAAACATGTATTTTTCATCTATGATTAGAATTGGTATTTAATCTCTCAATTATCAAAAGTCCTAGGATATCTTGATCGCAAGAGTATCCCGTTTATTTCCTGATTTTATCACAAACAACATTAAAAGATACTATCGTGAAATCTTCTTAAAAAGCAACCTAAAGTGTAAGAGCACAATTAGATTTAACTCCCTAAGAGCAATAAGTTCTATGAAATAAGACTAATCGATGCAAACAAACGTGTAAAAGCACTAATTCGTTTTAACAAAGGTTATGATTCATATGCTATTAAAAAGATGTATCACTACAAGAATTAACCACAAGATGCTACTAAAAATTAGAGATAACAAATTTTACGTATTGAAAACCCTAATATAGCTATAGAGATGAAAACAAATCCAATTGATTCCGGACTCAACCAAACTAGCATTCAAATCATATGATAATATAAATGATGAATCATAAACGATAAACTTGAGACAAAACTAAATCATAGAATCAAATAACATGCTTGAAGAAATCAACTTTTATCCCATAACCAATTATTGTATTTAGCTACTCATATTCATGGAGTTCATCATCATAATATTCAAAGAAAGACTATGAAACATAAAAGAAAGCAAACCCTAGGAGTAGTTCTCTGCAAAAGTTCAAGAATAGAATAAAAACGTTCTCTATAATTGTGTAGAAAACTTCCTTTTTATAGTTTTTTTCTCCTTCCAAAAATAGGTTTTGTCTTCAAAGTCCATTAGTTGGAAATCCACCAAGCCCACGTGTGAGAGAAACCCATGTAGAAAATCTGTCCCAAAAACGCTCGCCGGAAAACTGGGTTTTTGGCCGAAATCCGGTGACGAAACGTCGCCGCCGGTCACCTGAAAAGTCAAAACGTCAACGGTCCACCTCGGGTCAACTGAGTCAACTCGGTCAAGCTCAGCGAGTCACACTGAGTTGAAACGATTCAGTGATGAGTCAACTCGATCCAGGCCATTTGCAGTCTTGCATATGCCTTATGTTGTGCTCAAGAGGAATGCAGCCATGATGGCTGTCCCAATGCCTCTTTCAACACCTGCAACTGCAACTCAGTAGTTCCTTTGTTTCTTGGCTCGAGTGCTGCTGCAATATCTGCAGAACTCAAAACATTCCCATTTGCACAGCAGCAGCTTCTTGTACACAACCCACTCAGCTGCACCATCTCACACATAACATCATCTAAACCATTGCAGTAGCTTTGGCTCATACCACCAGAACTGCAACAACATACTCCATCTTTCAGGCCTGCTATAAACTCAAGCCAACCAACACAACTTCCTTGCAAAACTGATTTCCAGTCACAACCTATGAAAATCATCGCCATATTACAACTCTAGTATCTCAGATCATCACCAAACTCTTCAATCAAACCCATTGGTTGTCTAAGTTCCCACAAAACTGCAACCTCCACCTTCTCTTTCTACATTTCTTCACAGCCCATGTATTCATCTAAAGTTCTATTTCTGCAACAACGAAGATTTCCCCTGCAACATAATTTTAACTCCTCTAAGTGTAACTGCAACTCCATAGCTTCACAGCTCTCTATATCAGCTTCTTGTCATCAACAACACAATACCCATTCTACTCCTCATTGCATCCAATCTAGCCTTCAACAGTTCCATAACCAACTGCAACTCCACCATCATAACCTTCTCAGAACATACCCTTGCCATTGCATCCACCACCACTGTGAACTTATCTCCACCAGCTCACAGCATCACAATTTCACAGAATTCTGCTACTGCTACAGATCACCATCAGTTCCATTGCACAACAGCTTCATACAATTAAGTTTCAACATCAGTTAATGCTTGCTCAACTTCCTCAATTCACTGTCACAGCCAAGCCAACAAATCCAAGGGCAGCAACCCTTCACAGCACCTTTCATCCCAAACACCAACTAGCTGTTACAGTCCACCATCTCTGCATCTTCATAGCTGCCTGCACATCCAACACATATCAATGTTTGGTTCAAATTCTCTTCTTCTTCTTAAATCTCATACCCATTTGATTACAAACAGCAACAACCATTCCAAACTCGAAATCGAGTTAAACCCAATACAAATAGCTGCTTTGTTAACACAGCACTACCATAATCCAAGCTTCTAAAACAAATCTGTCGCAACTCAGTTCGACCATAATTCAGATCCAAAATCTAATCTAGTATATACCCACTTTTCCAACTGATCAGAGCAGAATCTTAAGACTCAATTCCTCAAATCCCATGAACATCAACAAATTCCTTACAGACTCAACCAATCGTCTTTCTTCTCTTGCATCGGTTTATGTCTTCAACTGAGTCTTACCCATTAAGAAAAATCCCAATTCTTCGAACCCTAACTCTCAACAAACCCTTGATTATCTTCATCAGCAGCAATACTTGAATTCATCTCGATGCAACATCGTCTTCTAGATTTAACTTCTTAACTACCATCACCCACAAATTTCTACAGATTTCAACTGCAAATCCACTGAATTGATCCACTCCTGCTCCAAAGAGATAGATGGAATTCACTCTCTGAAATCTCTCCTCACCGATCTGGTAGCAGCAGCCGTTACTTTTTCTCTTTCTCAAATTCTGTATCAAATGATTGGGAAGAGATATTTTTTGATTTAGGGTAATTGGTTTGAGGTTGATATTGCCAGCCGGTCTCTTTCGATAAGGGATAACCATAATAGCAGCCCCTTAACCGTGACTGAGCTCCAGATAGTACTCTCTCTATGAAATGACAATTCTGACCTTCACTCTTCAAATGGACTTTTCTCCTTCTTTTGAATTCTTCCACCAGCAGAAGCCATCCTTTATTTCTCATATTCACTTATTTTCTTCAATGAGAGTCATCACTAAAGTTTTCGTGCTTTTCAGACAAAAATTGCATCACTAAAGCGGACATACTTTTCAGACAGAGATGAAGAAATAAAAATAAATAATGAGACACGATCCGCCTCCAACGCTTTTTCCATGTTTCCTCCTCTTTTGATCCGAATGACTCCAAAGTACCTAAATACTCAAAAAACAAAACATAAGATACATAATTTACAAGAAAAATAGCAAAGAAAGCATAAATACTAGATATAAAATTAGGTGTTTACAACACCTATCAAATTCCCCCACACTTAGACTTTGCTAGTCCTCGAGAAAATCAAACAAAAGTAATTATAAATCATACATACAACTCCGTCTCGTCGAGGCTACGGCCACTTTAAGCATAAATAACAAGCCTTTAAACCCCTAGGTGGCCTTAGTGGACGAGTTTTAGTCTCGTGAAGGTTTACAAGAGGTCTACCTACAAAATTTATATTTCCAACTCCGTCTAATTGTGACAAATCAATGAACGAATCCAAAATGACTACAGGAGGAGGTACCTTGCAAATTCAATTCATATATTAGTAAATAAAGCTTTAATTATATAGTCGAACAAGCCACAATACTCGGAAACTAACAAACCACAATCACAATGAAAAGATTAAGAAGATGGATATAGATGTAGATGTTGGCGAATGTTCACAAGTGTTCGATGTTTCCCATATCTGTCTGAAGGTAACTGCCAAGATGAACCTATGCCTATTGGATTGAGCTACTGGTTTGAATTCTACATCAACTCACTGGCATATACAAGGGAACCAGAAGTGACTTTATTCAACCAAAATACAACTTTCTTTTTCTTTTCTTTTTCACTTTGTTTTACTTTTTTTTTTCCCGTCTTTATTTTTTTTTTCTTTTAATTTTTTATAGACAACATGATTGGATCAAACTGGACCCAAGCGCATGATTCTTGTCAGCAAGTACATGATAATTGCCTTGGATCCTGCATTCCACGCTTGTTTAGGCGACGGAGACAGGGACTACGTTTCACACATACTGCTATTCCCAAGTGTCATTTTATTCCGTTTTGGTATAATTGGTCGGTCTCTTTTTTTTCTTTTCATATATTTTTTCATTTTTTCTTTTCTTTTTCTAGTAACTCAATCACTCTATTTCATCCTAGCAGTAATAACACGTCGATGTTTAGTGACCCACCAAAGCACTTAGAGAACAATAGATAAATATGGAAAAATAAGAATAGAATGTGATATGGTGAAATTCCGAGATATGGTAACAACTATCATGGTATTTATGATTATGAGCTATGTTCATACCGTTTAGTTAATTGGTTCCTCAACTCCTGCATTCAAAATGGTTCCATCCACTAATGGTGTCATCATAAAGGCACAAGTTTCTAGATTTCGGAGTTCAAAAAGCACAAATTTTTTTCTTGGTTTTTCTATTTTTCTGATTTTTTTTAAAACACACTAAAACAAACTATACAAACATATAAATGCTCCCCCACACTTAAACTTTACATTGTCCTCAATGTAAAATTGAATCGTCCAAAGAAAGTTCAAGGTGGGAAATTCCGCAAATGATATGCAAAAAACAAAAAAAATAAAGAGAAAAGCAAATGCATAAAAATAAAAAGATAAGGGTAAAGATACAAAACCGGTGGGTTGCCTCCCACTTAGCGCTTGGTTTAAAGTCGTCAGCCCGACGTGCTCCTCGTTTGTTATGCCTTATCCGGCGTCCAACACATTATGGCCTCAAAGATGTTGAAGTGAATGACTTCTTCATCAAACTCCATAGTCAAGGTGCCATTGTAAACATCAATATTCGTTCTAGCGATACTCAAAAATTGTCTACCCAATAGTAACGGTGTAGACGAGGGTGAATTCACATTACCCATGTCTAGAACATAGAAATCTACTGGAAATATTAGTCCTTTTACCTGCACCAAAACATCCTCAACAATCCCTTTAGGGTAAACATTAGATCTATCGGCAAGTTGAATAACTATGCCGGTTTCCTTAAGAGGACCAAGATTTAAAGCATGATAAATGGAAGTAGGCATAAAATTAATGGAAGCTCCTAAATCTAGCATAGCTTTTGTAAACCGTGTTTTACCAATTGTGCATGGAATAGTGAAACTACCGGGATCTTTCAATTTAGGTGGTAGTTTCTTTTTAAGATACGCCGAAGCATTCTCCCCCACACTCATTACTTCATTACCGGTTAGCTTGTGCTTGTTAGTGCACAATTTCTTGACACACTTTGCATAGCGAGGAGATTGCCTAATTACTTCAATGAGTGGAATATTCACTTGGACCTTCTTAAAAATATCCCAAATATCCCTATCTTGTTCCACCTTCGCATTAGCTTTAGCGAACCTGCCAGGAAAAGGTAGAGGAGGAACATAAGTAGAAACAAGAGGTTTAGAGTTTGATTTAGTTACCTCGGAAGTTTGGGGAAAATCTGCGTTCTTTTCCTCCAAAATTGGTTCCTTTGGCGCTTCTTCTTCACCCGAATTTGTAACTTCGGGTTGCACAAATTGTGTACCACTTCCCAACTTAATAGCATTGACACCCTCACTTGAGTTAAGAGGTTGGGAAGGGAGTTTCTCACCATTTTTTGCATGCAACTGATTAATCTCCTTGGCCATTGAACCTACTTGTGTTTGCAAATCCTGGACCACACCCTCCGTTCTTTGCGTAAAAGATTTCAGCAACTCTTCCATATTGGACCCTTGATTTTCAGGTGGTTATTTTTGTTGCTGGAATTGTTGTTGTTGCGGTAGACCAACTTGTGATTGCAACTCCTTAATTGCATTATCCGTTTTCTGCTGATTTAAGATCGCTAGTTGTTGATTTTGCTGTACCACGGACATTAGAGCCTCCACCAAAGTAACCATCTTCTCCAATTCTGGATTATGCCCTTGTTGTAGTTGTTTCACTTGTTGTTGGAACTCACTCGGATGGTTGGAAACAGAAATTGCACTTGCAACTTGCTCGTAAGTGTTGGAGTAAATACCATTCGACTGGGTTGAGAATATTACATTGACATGTTCTACGTTCTCATAAGTTGGGCGTGATGGTTTTACAACCACTGCTGCAATTTGTTGTATCATTGCCATCATATTTCTCATTTTTTGACGTAATTCAATAATCTCGCCAACTTGATTAACTTCCTTGATAGATGGTTCTGACCCACGAATTGAAAATTGTTGAGAATTTGCTGCCATACTCTCAATTAACTCTCGAGCTTGTGTCACCGTCTTGTTCATAAGTGCACCACCACTTGCAGCGTCAATAAGATTCCTATCACTCGATTGTAGTCCTTCATAGAAGTATTGGATAATCAGCGCGTCACTGAATTGGTGATGAGGACAGCTTGCCACCAATCTCTTGTATCGTTCCTAACAATCATATAAAGATTCTCCCATATGTTGCTTCATTCCGCAAATCTCCTTGCGAATTTGAGTAGCCTTTGATGCTGGAAAATATCTCTCTAGAAAGAGTTTCTTCATCCCATTCCATGTTGTGACACTTTCGGGAGGCAAATAATATAACCAATCCTTAGCGCTATCCACCAAAGAGAATCGAAAAACTATCAACATTGCACCATCCGCATTAGTACCCTCTGGAAGCACGGCCATGACAATGGTGTGGAAATCCATAAGATGCTTGTTTGGATCTTCATTCACCATTCCATGGAACTTTGGTAACTCTCTAAGCAATCCCGGCTTTATCTCAAAAGTAGAGTTGGTTTGAATGCAACCCTGCTGTGTATCCAGCTTATGAGAAGCCAAGTCCTTGAGTGTACGATTTGCAGCGTCACCCATTGCTTCTTCTTGTTTGTATTTCGGTAAGGTACCTAAAACACACTTCTCACAAACAAGTAAGAAACAAGACAAGAAACAAAAAGTAGTATGCGAACAAAAATATTAAAAAGAAACTAAAAACTAGATAACAAGCCGAATGCCTCCCCGGCAACGGCGCCAAAATTTGATCGCTTGTCAGACGACACAAATATAATTCACTTCCTCACTCAACTAATATAAATATAGTATTCTATAAGAAAGAGTTCGTATCCACAGAGAGGCGATTGTTGTTATGCAATTTTCAGATTCTTATGTAACCAAATAACCCAAGTTGTGTTTTTGTTTTTATCAAAGTAATAATACTAAATAAAGCAAAGTAAAAAGTTGAAATAATCAATAAGGAGAAGATATTGGTTAAGGGATAGTATCATTCATAAACATGTATTTTTCATCTATGATTAGAATTGATATTTAATCTCTCAATTATCAAAAGTCCTAGGATATCTTGATCGCAAGAGTATCCCGTTTATTTCCTGATTTTATCACAAGCAACATTAAAAGATGCTATCGTGAAATCTACTTAAAAAGCAACCTAAAGTGTAAAATCACAATTAGATTTAACTCCCTAAGAGAAATAAGTTCTATGAAATAAGACTAATCGATGCAAACAAACGTGTAAAAGCACTAATTCGTTTTAACAAAGGTTATGATTCATATGCGATTAAAAAGATGTATCACTACAAGAATTAACCACAAGATGCTACTAAAAATCAGAGATAACAACTTTTACGTATTGAAAACCCTAATATAGCTATAGAGATGAAAACAAATCCAATTGATTCCGGACTCAACCAAACTAGCATTCAAATCATATGATAATATAAACGATGAATCATAAACGATAAACTTGAGACAAAACTAAATCATAGAATCAAATAACATGCTTGAAGAAATCAACTTTTATCCCATAACCAATTATTGTATTTAGCTACTCATATTCATGGAGTTCATCATCATAATATTCAAAGAAAGACTATGAAACATAAAAGAAAGCAAACCCTAGGAGTAGTTCTCTGCTAAAGCTCCAAGAATAGAATAAAAACGTTCTCTATAATTGTGTAGAAAACTTCCTTTTTATAGTTTTTTTCTCCTTCCAAAAATAGGTTTTGTCTTCAAAGTCCATTAGTTGGAAATCCACCAAGCCCACGTGTGAGAGAAACCCATGTAGAAAATCTGTCCCAAAAACGCTCGCCGAAAAACTGGGTTTTTGGCCGGAATCCGGTAACGAAACGTCGCCGCCGGTCACCTGAAAAGTCAAACCGTCAACGATCCACCTCGGGTCAACTGAGTCAACTCGGTCAAGCTCAGCGAGTCACACTGAGTTGAAACGATTCAGTGATGAGTCAACTCGATCCAGGCCATTTGTAGTCTTGCATATGCCTTATGTTGTGCTCAAGCGGAATGCAGCCATGATGGCTGTCCCAATGCCTCTTTCAACACCTGCAACTGCAACTCAGTAGTTCCTTTGTTTCTTGGCTCGAGTGCTGCTGCAATATCTGCAGAACTCAAAACATTCCCATTTGCACAGCAGTAGCTTCTTGTACACAACCCACTCAGCTGCACCATCTCACACATAACATCATCTAAACCATTGCAGTAGCTTTGGCTCATACCACCAGAACTGCAACAACATACTCCATCTTTCAGGCCTGCTATAAACTCAAGCCAACCAACACAAATTCCTTGCAAAACTGATTTCCAGTCACAACCTATGACAATCATCGCCATATTACAACTCCAGTATCTCAGATCATCACCAAACTCTTCAATCAAAACCATTAGTTGTCTAAGTTCCCACAGAACTGCAACCTCCACCTTCTCTTTCTACAGTTTTTCACAGCCCATGTATTCATCTAAAGCTTCTATTTCTGCAACAACGAAGATTTCCCCTGCAACATAATTTTAACTCCTCTAAGTGTAACTGCAACTCCATAGCTTCACAGCTCTCTATATCAGCTTCTTGGCATCAACAACACAATACCCATTATACTCCTCATTGCATCCAATCTAGCCTTCAACAGTTCCATGACCAACTGCAACTCCACCATCATAACCTTCTCAGCACATACCCTTGCCATTGCATCCACCACCACTGTGAACTTATCTCCACCAGCTCACAGCATCACAATTTCACAGAATTCTGCTACTGCTACAGATCACCATCAGTTCCATTGCACAACAGCTTCATACAATTAAGTTTCAACATCAGTTAATGCTTGCTCAACTTCCTCAATTCACTGTCACAGCCAAGCCAACAACTCTAAGGGCAGCACCCCTTCAAAGCACCTTTCATCCCAAACACCAACTAGCTGTTACAGTCCACCATCTCTGCATCTTCATAGCTGCCTGCACATCCAACACATACCAATGTTTGGTTTAAATTCTCTTCTTCTTCTTAAATCTCATACCCATTTGATTACAAACAGCAACAACCATTCCAAACTCGAAATCAAGTTAAACCCAATACAAATAGCTGCTTTGTTAACACAGCACTACCATAATCCAAGCTTCCAAAACAAATCTGTCGCAACTCAGTTCGACCATAATTCAGATCCAAAAGCTAATCTAGTATATACCCACTTTTCCAACTGATCAGAGAAGAATCTTAAGACTCAATTCCTCAAATCCCATGAACATCAACAAATTCCTTACAGACTCAACCAATCGTCTTTCTTCTCTTGCATCGGTTTATGTCTTCAACTGAGTCTTACCCATTAAGAAAAATCCCAATTCTTCGAACCCTAACTCTCAACAAACCCTTGATTATCTTCATCAACAGCAATACTTGAATTCATCTCGATGCAGCATCGTCTTCTCGATTTAACTTCTTAACTACCATCACCCACAAATTTCTACATATTTCAACTGCAAATCCACTGAATTGATCCACTCCTGCTCCAAAGAGATAGATGGAATTCACTCTCTGAAATCTCTCCTCACCGATCTGGTAGCAGCAGCCGTTACTTTTTCTCTTTCTCAAATTCTGTATCAAATGATTGGGAAGAGATATTTTTTGATTTAGGGTAATTGGTTTGAGGTTGATATTGCCAGCCGGTCTCTTTCGATAAGGGATAACCATAATAGCAGCCCCTTAACCGTGACTGAGCTCCAGATAGTACTCGCTCTATGAAATGACAATTCTGACCTTCACTCTTCAAATGGACTTTTCTCCTTCTTTTGAATTCTTCCACCAGCAGCAGCCATCCTTTATTTCTCATATTCACTTATTTTCTTCAATGAGAGTCATCACTAAAGTTGTCGTGCTTTTCAGACAAAAATTGCATCACTAAAGCGGACATACTTTTCAGACAGAGATGAAGAAATAGAAATAAATAATGAGACACGATCCGCCTCCAACGCTTTTGCCATGTTTCCTCCTCTTTTGATCCGAATGACTCCAAAGTACCTAAATACTCAAAAACAAAACATAAGATACATAATTTACAAGAAAAATAGCAAAGAAAGCATAAATACTAGATATAAAATTAGGTGTTTACAACACCTATCAGCGGCTGAAATATTTACTCAACTACCAGGAGACTATATGGAGGCTCGTACTGTGCTGGAAGACCTATACTGGAGACCACTTTGAGTACATTTTAGCTCACACCTATCTAATGTACTCTTCTTGCAACTGGATACATGTTTATATTTATACGGTGTTTGTCTACCTTGGTATCTTTCGCTTTGTATACTATGTTAAGGGATGGGTTATGATTCTGCGGAGAATCATAACAGATGCACTACTATCTCTTCTTAGACAATTTTTTACAGTTGTGAGCCACTTAATGTTGCATTTACTCTCATAGTTTATTCTAAGAGTGCTTGTTGTCAGGCTTAGTTACAACTCAACTTTTGCGTGAATTATAGTCTGGTTGGTGTAATTTTACTTGTTCATGTTTAAAAATGAGCTGTTACATTGTGACAAACTGACCAGTTAGTATACTTGTACCAAGCCACTCACATTGACAGTTGTGTCAAACTGAGAAGCATTGGTTGAGAATGTCAACTCCTCCATCTGTATCAAACATACCTCCAATATAACTTGCGCATGTTATAGAAGTACCTAGTCTAAGAGTACCATCCAAATACAGTTGTTACATGAAAATCTGGTCTCACGGTTTTCTGATCATTGAATTCCTTAACAATTTTTAGCTGGACACATATATATACACCTGACCCTAGTCAAGATTCAACAAAACCTAAACACGGCGGATGGCTGTCTCAGTCACAAGATGTGTCTAATGAACTCGATCCTTTGGACGCAAACAAATCAAAGTGGCTTAATAAGAATCCTTTCCGTCACGAGTTAATAGGTGTGTCTAAAGCTAACCTTTAAACTCGCCACGTACAGAATTGCTTAATGTGGCCATATTCTCACCTATGGCTACAGGTGATGGGTTTAGACTTAAACCCATGACCAAAAGGTGTTTATGGCTACAATTGAAGGCTTTACGTTTAAACCCATGAACAAAATGGTGTACTATAGCCACAGGGTAACACAAAACGTGGCTATAGTTATACATATGACCAATAACCACGCAAATAATCCGAAACGTGGCTAGGATGTAAATAAAAAAATGTGGCCTATGTGAAGGTTTGTACTAGTGATAAGACCGTTATGTGATTCATCTTTAGTATGATGGCACGTGTTTAAGACTGTTACACAGTTAACTCAGTCCACGAGTTAACTCGGTATGGATGAGTGACTAGGTTATCTCGGTCTAACTCTAGTTGGGGCTTTAATGACTTGTAGATGGGGATTGAGGGTACTTTAATAATAGAATCCCTGATTTTCTTCAGTTTTTTAGTTTTTGTTTTGGATGAATGAATCTCAGAAATTCCTTGAATGGTTTGCAGATGCATCAAACTCCGGTAAAGCCAAGCCAATGGTTTGCAGACTCCCCACAAAATTTCTTATTACTAAGGCCTATGGTGGAGATGAACCACCTGTTAGATGGAAAAGTAAATTTGACCGGTCAAACCGAGCTGGCTGGTCAAGAATACCGGTCAAACAAGATACGGTAGTGGTAGAAATATCAAACAAAGTGTCCGTGGTGGAAAGTGGTATATTATTTTTTGATCAAAGTAAATGGAAAAGTAAATTTGACCGGTCAAACCGAGCTAACTGGTCAAGAATACCAGATGTAAGCACGTGTAATAAGTGGTCGAGGATGAACGGTCCACAAATGGGTGACATTAAATGTGGCGGGTGGGTAGATATGAAGCAATTGCTACTCTCATTTTACTTTAGCTTCACCTGATCTCATCTCACTGTGTTGAACAAGAGGATAGAGAGAGGTTTCTTGCTTTTCTGCTCCATTGTTGCAGATCTATAGAGTGCATTATTTTTTTTTTTGAAGCATTAATGACGAAGAGGAAAGCATCAAACAGGTAAGTGCATTCAGATTCAGTTCTGCATTTTGTTGCACTTTTATACTCTCCTAGCTACCAAGTTGTTGAGTATGAATGCTTTAAGGTCGTATGCATTTACTAGATTCAGTTCTGGTTGTTGGATTTAAGGTGGTATGCTACAGGTTATTGCATTGATTGTCATCAGTTAGTAGTTGGTGTTGATGGAAAGAAGAATATACAGATCTAGATGTAGTATTTATTATTTTGGTTTTTTGGAATGATGATCCCATGATTAAATGATTGAAGATGTGTTTTCTTTTTGTTGGATCCCATGATTCAGTGTGATGTGTGTAAATACCAGCACCATTTTTTTTTTCAACCCAAACAAAAAATGAATTATTGACTTTGTTTGTTAAGTGGTCTGTTGGATGATGTAAAAGTGGGGCCCATATTAATTTAATTCTCAAAACACCGGCGAGTTCATTGTAGCAAACAACCTTAAACCCAACATCTGGTTGTCGTCTATGTTTTTTGGTCGGATCTCTTGATTTTTCAGTGTTGTGTCTTTAAAAAACAAAAATCAATAAAAGGTGATTTTTTGACTTTACTCGGTAAGTTGTCTTTTAGAAATACTACGAAATGGAGGACCACATTAATCCATCGATATTTCTGTAGCACACGGGGGGTATCTCCAATTTTTTTTTATTGTACTTGGTTTTTTTCCTTCTCAGGAAAGTAGTTGTTTGTTTTGTTCTGCATCTTCCAACAACTGCTTTTATTTTGTTCCCTTGGTCCCCAACATCTGGGAACAGAATCAAAGATTCTCATGCCCCAATTCTCAACAACTGGATGTGGTGTTCCCCTTTAATCTGTTTCCTTTTCTTTGCAGCGACACACCCTAGCCTGATGTGATTCATGCGTACAGCAGTGGTTCTGAATCATCTGATGAATCCCATTTTAAAATTTCTCAAAGGCTAAAGGAGAGTGTGAAGGATACTCACCATAATGATGCGTTCTCTGGATCTCCTTGTTTTTCCAGCGTCCACCAGAATGTGTGCTATGATTCGCCAACGAGGGTGATCAGTTCTTTCAGTTTCAACAGCATTAACGGTAATGATGTTATTAGGCCGAAGATTAAAGATAAGTATAGGGTGAAAGCTACTCAACAGAATGATGCATTTTCTGGAAGTCCTGGTAATTCCAGCGTCGAAAATAATGCGTGCTTATATGATTCGCCTTCGAGTGTGATCAGTTCTTCAAATTTGAACAGTAGTAGTGATGATACTATAACCATTTCTCAAAGGAAGAAGGGAAAACTTAAAGAACATAAGACAAACCAGAACAATGAAAGTCCATGTATTTCATCGTGTGTTTCCAAAGTTGAAGAACAAGTACCAGATATTCCCACCAACCCAGAGTATGAAGAACGTGTCAATGATGGAGATAACCCGTCAGTGTGGGCAAATGGGTATTATGAAGACTATCCAAGTCCTATTGGTAATCTCGATGATTATGATTTTTGTAGAGAGCAAAGGCTCAAGCCCGCTGAGGTGGACCATTGTGATACCGAGAATGAAGTATACATTGATTACTCTTATAGATCAGAGGGAGAGAGTATCCCAAGCGATGCCGAAGACGAATCAGGTGAAATCCCATCCATGACACCTAGAAGGCTATTCTATGAAGATGGAACAGCGGGATGCAGTTCAAATGTAAATGGTGCTTCAGGTGTCAAGGACAAGGATAGTGATGCTGTTAACGCTGAATGGGTAGAAAGGACTATAAGGACCTTAATTGATCGCGATAACGGAACCAAGGCTTCAACAATTAGGAATAAGATTATGAGTGATCAGAATATCAAGGTAAAATACTCGATTACATGTCGTTCAAGGATTAAATTCCTTGAAGACATTCATGGATCTTTTGAAGAAAGCTTCAGGTACTTTGACGTACTTGTATTTATGAGTGTGTGTGTTAAATTTGGCGCAAAGATATCCATATGTTGTTATTAGACTTTATGTTGTTATTAGACTTTATGTTGATTTAACAACAAATTAGGTTGCTTAGCATCAGGTGGGTTATTGGTTGTGCTTTGGATTATTAGTTTGTGTTAATGGGCAGTTGTGATTGTTTGAATTCAGGTTATTACCCGAGCTATGCAGGCATATTGAAGACAACAACCCGGGAAGCATTGTATGTCTGAGCAGCAATGCAAAGACTAACCAGTTTGAAGGTTTGTTCATAGCTTATGGGGCATCACTTGAAGGTTTCAAGAATGGGTGCAGACCCATTATAGCATTAGAGAGCTCACCACTCGAGGGAAAGTTTGGTGGTGCCGTTCTGTCGGCTACTTCAATCGATGCAGACAATGGGATGTTTCCTATTGCCGTTTACATCTGCAGGAGTACATGTTTTAATACATGGATTAAATTTCTTTCTATAATTGCACCTTTTCTGAATAAATTGGATAGGCAAATTACATTTTTTCCTAGATTTGACCGCTATTCAAAAGGTGAGACATCATATCCTCCTATGTATTGATTACTATAGTAGCAATCATGTTTTAAATTTGTCTAAGGAACTTGAATGTTTTCCTTACAGGCTGCAATCTGGCTGTTGAGGGGAATTTCGTGAAATATACTCAAAGACTTTGCACTGATCAATTGTCAACGGTAATGAAGACTGTGGATTTTGGACATGACTTTTACCAGTACGAACTGGTACGTGCAGCAACAAAAGCTTATAATTCCCAAGGTTTTTCAAGTGCAATGGATGACCTCAAAAAAACATGTCCATTGGTAGTGGAGTGGTTGAACGCATATGCCGAAGGATGGGCTAGACATCAGTTTGACGGTGCTGCCAATTGCCGGAACGTGTCAAACATCCTAGGTGCAACATTCAACCAGTGGGTAAAAGAGTTTAGGTGTTTGCCCATACACAAGTGGGTAGTGAGGTATGAAGCTCTGCTATCTGACTTATTTGAAAAGAGATCTCGTCGACTTCCCTCTTGGCCTCCTTTAGTTCCTAGAGTGTGGAATGCGGTAAATAAACAAATACGGAATGTAGGGGGGGAAGGTATGTTGTCCAGTCAACTCTAACCCAAGATGTATGGTCCGTGGAGGAGAAACCGCTTGTATCTCCTTTTAAAGTTGATTTGAAACGACGAATGTACTGCTGTGGAGAATGGCAAGTAGCAGGGATACCTTGTCTCCACGCAATGTCCGTTCTTGTTGAAAAAAGACCAGACGAGATTGAAAGGTAAGTCATGTTTCTTCTTTTATGTTTATTTTGTATTTCTTTACAGGTTAGATAGATACTAACACTGTTTTCGTTCTTGTTAGCTATGTTGACGAGTGCTTCACTGTCAAGAAGTATGAAGCAACATATGCCCATTCAATAAAGCGGCCGGCCAGCATGGAGGGATGCAAACAGGAACCAGGAAGCATTTTCCATCCACCACCATTAAAGGATCCAAGAAGAAAGGGTTTCAAATAAAGTAGACCAGTTGAAGGACCGCGTGGGTAGTTGTTGTGTACGTATACTCCCAAACAACATGCACAGGCCGATGCGGGTGAATAGATCCTTGGACACAAGGCTTTTGCAAAGGAAGAAAAATGACTGTCGGCCGGGCTAAAACAGGGGAATCCTCAACCGTTCGTTAGAGGATCGCATCAGCCGTTGGATTAGAAACCCTAGATAAGACTATAAGTACCAACAACTTACGAGCAGAAACCCTATCATTTTTGGCTTCTCCTTTCTCGCCACATCTCACTTCATCCTTCTCACTCTCTGCAAACAAAATCATTTCCTTCTATCTAAATATTGACCACAATCTATTGCTTTAATCAAAATCACTTGATCTCAGATTGGAAGGTGAGATTGTTTGTTTTTTGTTTTTGATTGTTTTGTTTTTGTGAATCTTCATTCATTTCTGCTTAGGGTTTTCAGTTTATTGATTTTTTTTTTCAATTTCTGGTGCAGGTATTGTGTTACTTTGGAGTTTAATCTTAATCGAGCAAGGTAATGACATTTCATAGGTGAATGTTTTGATTTCAGTTTATTGATTTTTTTTTCAATTACTTAGCCTCAATGCTCATTTTGATTTTTTTTTTATTTTGTGATACGGGCCATACGGCCCATGAATTAGAAAGACATTTCATAGGTCAATGTTTAAGTTGAAGTTTTGTTCTGTATGTTAAAAGTTCAACTAAATCAATGTTTGTTTTACCGGGTTATATTAATGCTTGGATTGCATATGCAGGAAATTGAATAGGTGGGTGTTTGCCCAATCAAGCAAACATGTATCAGTATCTTTCGACAGGGGTGCTCTATTTGGATACAGGACAACTAGGTATAATATTGATAAATTGCCTGCTCCTCTGAGTGTTGATTAGAATTATGCCTTCCCATCTATTTTTGAACCTGACATGATTTTTACTTGCATCAGCCGTGATGATGATGACGCAACTGTTTTCAATCGCCAAGCTAATTAGGAATTTAAAGGTCTATATAAAACGCCATGTTGGAAGTAAGACTTCAACAATTAGGAAAATGATTTTGAGCGAGCATAACATCAAGAATCGATTGCACGCTGTGCAATTGTTAGATGTGTTGAAGGCATGCATGGATCTTTTTAATAAAGCTTCAGGTACTTTGACTGAAACTTAGTGATCTATATGTTATTATATTTTATCAACAAATTACGTATCTTAGTGTTGGTTATTTATTTGGTTGTGTTTTGATTATGAATTTCCATCTAAATTTGAATTTGACAGTTTTTTTTACTTGCCACAGTTGCGAGCATACAATATTTTTCTATCACCGTGATAATCCTGCACCCTGGTCAGAAAGACAAACAGCTTATCCTACACCCTGGTCTGAAAGACAAACAACTTTATGTGTTTTTTAACTCAATGATAAAGGATGCAGCTGAAAATGCCAAAGACAACAAATCTAATGACCAATGCAGCGCGACTGATAAATGTTGCCAGAACACATTGAATATGATGTTGCCAGAACACATTCAATATAATGGTGCCGGATCATAATCAATCTTGCCTTGCTTTCGCTTCCTCCTGTCAAATCAGGTTTGGACTCGACTGCTTCATGTGGAGGTTTGCTTGCTAATTATTTTTGTTTATCTTCTTAGATTGAAGAAGGCTTATCTATTAATGATCCTTACAAGTTGAATATTTTTTTCATTGGCATAACCCGACTGCTTGGCAAAGCAACTAGTGGCCTAGAAGGATTCTTTTCGGAGTCTCCACTACATGCTACCAAAGTTCATGTGCAACATTTTCTATGGTAATTGTTCGACCTACATTGCAGCACATTGAAAAGTTGACGAAAGAATACAGCAGATTAGTGATGAGGTTTTACAACATTTTCTGTGGTAATTGTTCAACCTACATTGCAGCACATTTATAGGTTCACGAAAGAACACAGCAGATTAGTGATGAGGTTGTGCGGTTTGAAGTTAATATATGACAAAGACATGTTTTTGAAGTTATAGATTTCATTGGACAAGTTAGGTTATCTCTGTATGTTCTTCGTTGAAGATTTGGCAGTACAAATCAAGAACCTTTTGTGTATCTACACCAGTTCATGAAGTAGACAATTTGGTAGTACAAATCAAGCACCTTATGCGTATCAGCACCAGTTCATGAAGTAGACAATTTGGTAGTACAAATCAAGCACCTTGTGTGTATCAGCACCAGTTCATGAAGTAGGCTATCATGTTGATATTGATTTTTGTTTAACTTGCTAGATCTTATTTTGATTGTAATGAATAATGAAGAGCTGCAGTTGTTGCAATTGATTAAATTAAATTAGTCTGTTTAAAGACAATTAGTCTACTATGTTGTACCTGATTGTAATGAATATTGAAGAGCTGCTGGTGTTCTGATTGATTTATTCAGGTTATTCTTAAAAAAAATAATTGGTCAATTTTGGGGCACTTGAAACTCATGTGGGTCTTATCTTCGAAATATAACTTTTTGAAACAAATATGTATCCTATACTATCGGAACAGTAGAAAACTACCAGAACTTGACCGATAAACTAAATTCAAGTATGTAAACTGTAAAGCCTCGAGTATTCTTTAAAATCAACAGATATTTGATTATGACCAAAAGACAATGTTGATCAACAATCACACTGAGGGATGGGACGTACAATGTTGATCAAAGTCGCACTAAAATTTATGACAAGCCATACCAGTTACCATCCTCGTCATACTGCGCTGGATCATCGCTGTCGTCTCTGAAGTATCTGCCATAACAATATTCATCTTCTTCTTGCAGTCTCCGATCCTGAGCTTTTTCTTCCATTATCTCATTCAAAGATTCTTCATCCATCATCTCACTGTAGGTTTCTTGTTCCATAATCTCATTCTCATCTTCTTGTTCCATCATCTCATTCTCAACTGCCATTTGGCCTGCAGTACCTTCTACATGGCACTGATATATTATTTCTTTTATTACTTCATTTTCTTCCGGTACCCGAATCTATTCAGCTACCAGCTCGTCCCCAAAATTATTGTGTTTCTCACCTTCGTTATCTTGGTTACTATTCCTTCCTAAGAAAAATCGTAGCCCAGCACTTGAGATGTCATCTCCTTCTCTTCGAAAAACTTTCTTTCCTTTATCTGCCATTGTTTTTCTGGTAGAGCTAAAATCACAAAGGTTATGAGGCTGGTCAAAAAATCAACTAAACATTTGGAGTATTTAACGCAAAACCAAAGGATACCAGGCATTGCGGACCCAAGAGGGTCTTTAATGAAAATTTGGGGAGAGATTCCTTTCACTTATCACCTTTAATTACATTACATGATAACGTACAAAACTGGGGAAAGATGCAAAGTAATCTGACACCTGCATTGGCTCTTCTGCTGAATCAAAGTGAAGTAACACGTATTACGGACTTAAACAACTCGAAGACACTACACTACACTAGCTTTGTCAGGTGGTAATAAAGTGGACGTGTACTATATCTACTTTTTTTTTGGCTAACAAACCACATTTCACATGTATCTATGTAAAAGGGTGGAGATTTGACTTGTCGAAATAATGTCAATGAAGAAATGAGATGGGCAACTATGAAGCCCATAAAGGCATGAAAATAAAAACAAGTCCACAAAATAGTAAATCCTCTGCCAAAATAAAAACATTGTCTACCAAAAAAGGAATGAACACCACAAACCTATACTGACTACTGATGAGATATTAAGTAAAGTATACAACCGACTAACACATAGAAGTGGCCCTCTATTGTCCATCCCATATCAAAGAAAAATTAACAAACTAACACAAAAAAATGTCAACGAAGATGTTGGGATCATTTACATCAAGCAGAGTGCTTGGACTCCTTCCTTCAATGTGGCCTTTCTTCCCGCGTTAAAATTCTACAGCTCCTCTTTGCCATTGTCCATCTTAACTCTAATTGAAAGCATTGACAGGTTGGAATTTATCAGTTTCTATATTAATGAAATAAATTAGTCTTTGTTAACGAAAGAAAAGCAATGGAGATTTTCCAAGTGAAAAGTTGAAGCAAATAGAGACTGCTCACTTTGATCAGATATTCTCGAAATTCCTGCAGCTCCAGCCAGGTTTCCATAATCTTCTGGTTGCTAGTAGATATCTGTTGCTTTTCAACAAGATTTAATCAGACTCTAAACATGTTTTTACAACTCCAATATCTTCTTATAAATCAAAAAATGATGAATGAAGCTATGAAGATCGTGAACTATCGTGTCAAATTTTTGGGATTATGTATTAGTCAGTCATACAATGAATAATAAGGATTCAGACATAAAAGTGGCCCTATGCCCATGTGGCCATGCCAAACTATATATTATATTTTCAGTTCTTTAAATATATGGAATGTCTCTGTTATCTTATGATAATCATATCTATTCATCCGAGGACTAGAATCTGTTGTTGTGGGATTCCAATATTTCAATTCCCATGAATGAAATAAGACAGAATTGAAAGTGAAAGCCTTGTGTAAACTCTTTAATTTCTTGCAATGAATGAAATCTAATCTTCAAAAAGATTTTTTTTTTCTTGCTTCTCGTCATGCTTTTAAGTTAAGAGGATATGTTACCTTTTCTTTCTCCAACTCGATCCATTCTTCCATATATGACAGAAGGGTTTCCGATTGCGCGAGAAGTCTCTTCATCTCTTCATACTATAACAAGCAGTGAGTTAAGGGTATCATAATTGTTGCACTAAACTGAATACATTACGGTAACAAATATCAATCATTGCACACCTTCCTTCAACCTATCAGTATAAGAACAACCCATCTCTGAGGTTACTTCGGTATCACATAAATTTTGGTGAGAAGAACCGTAATAACTAAGAATCCATCTCTTTAAGTGGATCTATTTATATTGAAGTTGCCACGCGGTAAAGGAAGGTTCGACTACCTATACTCTGGATGTCAACATATGAAATTTCCTGATGTCATGACATAAGAGCTTATCCGATGGTTGTTTATTTCCTAGGTACAAAGGCATTTACCATTTTGCTTGGGGTGTACTAAATTGTATATATAAGACAAAACATGTTTTGGTAAGGGATTGGTACACCCACAAGCCAAGAAAAATGGTACCCCATTAGCAGCCATGATTTTTTTTTCAAAGAATGTTGAAGCAATTGACTGGAAATCAGATAGGTGGTATTCACTATTAAGTGGTTGATTTAAAGGTATATTAAGCGTCGGAATTGTCATTAGAAAAACAACTCCGTCAAAGTGTTTACTTGTATTTTTAAACTTATTGTTATTCCCTTTCAGTTTCAATGGAATGCTATTAATGTGTTTGTTCAACTTTAAAAAAGTGGTTTTCTAAACTCATTTTCTTGATTTGGCTGATTATGCATACATTTTGCACGTACTCCGTATTTACTTGTGTTTATATGCGATACAAATACACTAGAAAAATACTGCGGGTAGTTGCTGCACACTATAAGAACCCTTAAATGGAAAGAACTAAACAAGGAGATAAACATACCAGCCTAGTTGGCCATAATCTAAATGAACCAATTTGACATGTACCTCCTCAACATCCATCATGGTGTTACTATGTATTTTGATCTTATATCTAGCGACAAAAGAAACCCTTCCTATATAATTTCAAAATAAGGAGAGAGATATTCCTTTAACTTATCACCTTTACTTACATTAGTACAAAACTGGGGAAAGATGCAAATTATTCTGACACCTATTTTTTCCGGCTCTTCTGCTAACGTAGTAATGCGTATCACGAACTAATATGTCACTTTAGTGTAAACCTGCAAAGTTTAATCAATGGTAATAAAGCCGAAAAATAAAGCGGACGTGTTTTCCTATTACGAACTGATACTTGATAGGGACTACTCGAAAACTCTACACTAGCTTTGTCAGGTAGTAATAAAGTGGACGTGTATTACGAACTGATATGTCACTTCAGTGTAAACCAGCAAAGTTTAATTGATACTTGATAGGGACTTAAAGAAACTCGAAGACACTACACTAGCTTTGTCATGTTGTAATAAAGTAGACACACACCTACGGATACGATATCTCCTTTTTTTTTTGTTGCGAAAATGCTTTTTACCTCTTGGTCATCCAAAGTATAAATAATGTCGATGAAGAAATGAGCTGGGAAACTATAAACAATACCAAAAATATCATCCAAACTAAGCGAGGCTAAAATAGTAAATATGAAAACTAAACAGAGCACGCGCCAAGCGCGTACATGCATAGTTGTCCACCAAAATAAAAACATTGTCTACCAAACTTGCAGTAAAACATAGAAAAATAACAAGCTAAAACTCTGTGAAGAAAAAACAAAAAGAGAAAATAGCAATTTGGTTGTTACATCAAGGCCAAGCGGAATGCTTGAATGCCTTCCTTCACAGTGGCCTTTCTTCCCTCCGAGAAATTCCACAGTTCCTTCTGTCCATCGTCCATCTTTACTCCAATGCCATTTGGAAGCATTGAACGGTTGTCTTTTTCCAGTTTATTTAATCATGAAATGAAATAATTAGTCATTGTTAACAAAAGTAAATTGTACATTAATTTGCCAAGTTACAGGTCAATAAAAGAAGGGAGAAGAAAGTATAGACTGCTCACTTTGATTAGATATTCTCGAAGTTCCAGCTGCTCCATATCTTTGTCCATAATCTTATCAGCGAGAGTACGTGCCTGTTATATAAGCAACAATATATAATTTAGAAATATCTTCTTATAAATAAAAAAATGATGAATGAAAAAGTAAAAATCCTGAACTATCATAGTTGCAGGGAAGGATAAATAAAATATATCATGTGAAGAAAGTCTTCTTTTCAGTATAAACTCAAACTAATACCTTCTTTTTAGTATATACTCATGAAAGACCAAACAAGTATGCATATCATAAAACCTTCTTTTTAGTATATATATACTCATAAATTTACTAATTATAATCCCAAAGTTTTATTTTTCTTCCAAAGCAAAATAAACCCTAATTCTTAATGAATAATGTCATTAAGAAGATAGACAAAGTAACTTGTTCACAAATGACTTCAGCAGGTTTTTTTAATTTAATCATTATGTAAACATGTTACCTTTTCCTTCTCCGTGTTGATCCTTTCTCCAATGGACAGTAGAAGTGTTTCCGCTTCCGCGATTAGTCCCTTGATTTCTTCATAAAACAACACCAAGCAATGAGTTCATATTACTATCATTTCAAGGAAATGAAAGTTAATATCATAATTTTTGATCTAAACTGAATAAAACAGTTTGAAGTTGCATACCGTTCGCCCTAGCAGAAAAATCCATCTCAGAGATTTTTTTGTTTCGAACAAACAACGAATAAGATTGCTTGAAAAATTTTGTGAGAAAAAACTCGTAAGATTGCTTGAAAATTTTAGCCAAGGAATAAGATTGTTGCTTTATAAATAGATTGAAAATTGAAATTCCCAAACAGTCATGACTCCTCGTTTATGCAACCCAATCGTTAAATTACATATTTACATTTATTGAATTGTGACTTTTGACATATTTGACTACTTTGAAAATTGGCCCCGGGTAAAAGAATCTTGACTACTTTGAAAATTGGCCCCGGGGTAAAGGAATCTGGAAAACTCTTGACAACTATTAAAAACCGTAATTAATAACATACAATGTATCGGGTCGGGTGTATCTACAAACCCTAATTAAGCTACACCATAAATTAGCTACAGATTTCGGTCCGGGGTTCGATTCTTACCTTTTTTATTTTCTTACTGAATTTGAAATCCAACCATACAAGTCAAATTGACATAATTAAAGCCTTAAAGGTGAACAAAAGAGTCAAATAATGCGCGTCAGGTCCTACATTAACCCTTTTCTCAATCTATCTGTAAAGTAAATCGACGAGATAAGTCAAATCGATATAGTCAAAGCTAAAGTCAAGTTGACCAGATTCAAAATGGTGTTGTGCAAAAGTGTTGTGTATACTCCCAAACAACATGCATAGGCCTATGCGGGTGAATCAAGGTTTGGACAAAAGGCTTTTGCAAAGGAAGAAAAATGACTGTCGGCCGGGCTAGAACAGGGGAATCCTCAACCGTTCGTTAGTGGATCGCATCAGCCGTTGGATTAGAAACCCTAGATAAAACTATAAGTACCAACAACTTACGAGCAGAAACCCTATTATTTTTGGCTTTTCCTTTCTCGACGCATCTCACTTCATCCTTCTCTCTCTCTTCAAACAAAATCATTTCCTTCTATCTGAAGATTGACCACAATCTATTGCTTTAATCAAAATCACTTATCTCAGATTGGAAGGTGAGATTGTTTGTTTTTTGTTTTTGATTGTTTTCTTTTTGTGAATCATCCATTTCTGCTTAGGGTTTTCAGTTGATTGATTTTTATTCAATTTCTGGTGCAGGTATTGTGTTACTTTGGAGTTTAATCTTAATTGAGCGAGGTAATAATATGTTAAAACTTTTTTTTCTGTCTTAAATCAGATCTGATTTGATTTAACTTAATATGATGATTCCATGGATTGAATTCTTATTCTAAATCTCTCTGACCTTAACCTCAATTGTAGATAAAAGAAATATTAGGTTTATTTAGAGAATAAATCTCAATTGGTCATTTTGATTGTTATGTTTTTGGGATTCATTTCTGCTTAGGATTTTAGGTTTTGTGAATATTTATTCAGTTGTAGATAATAGAAACATTAGGCTTATTTAGATAATAAATCTCAATTGGTCATTTTGATTGTTATGTGTTGGGATTCATTTCTGGTTATGGTTTTAGGTTTTGTGATGATTGATTATTGATGATTACATGGATTTATTTCTGATTCTAATCACCCTGACAAGGTGAATTTGGTTTCAATTTTACATTAGGTTTAATTTGTAGACTAAGCCTCAATGCTCATATTGATCTTTTTTTTTTAATTTTGTGATACGACTCATGAATTAGAAAGACATTTCATAGGTCAATGTTTAAGTTGAAGTTTTGTTCTGTATGTTAAAAGTTCAACTAAATCAATGTTTGGTTTTCGGTTTATATTAATGCTTGGATTACATATGCAGGAAATTGAATAGGTGGGTGTTTGCCCTATCAAGCAAACATGTATCGGGATCTTTCGACAGGGGTGCTCTATTTGGATACAGGACAACTAGGTATAATATTGATAAACTAAACTGCTCCTCTGAGTGTTGATAAGAATTAAACTGCTCAGCCGTGATGATGCAACTATAGAATTAAACTAAACTGCTCAACCGTGATGTTTGCCCTATAGAATTAAACTAAACTGCTCCTTTGAACCTGACATGTTTTTTACTTGCATCAGCCGTGATGATGCAACTGTTTTCTATCACTGGGATAACCCTGTATACCCACTTGCCGGGTAAGTAATATTTTGAGCTATTTGATTATTGTTTTTCCCGTAGTTTTTTCCAATCTTTGTGGTTTCCAAACTAAATGGGCTATCTACCTCTGATAATTATTAGAGGTATGGTCTAGTAGCGCTATCAATTTTATTATTTACAATTTTTATTTCTGTGTTTACAGTAGACTTCAAGAGGATACATCTGAAGCTGTCACAAACAACTTCAAAGGGAAAGCTCAAGGAGTTTCTGTGGAATGCAAGAGAAAATATTACTTGTCCAGGAAAAAAACTAGATGTTATGTCTGATAGAGAGGGGACAGAACAGGAAATAAATGCTTACTTGGAGCACATGTGGCAAGGTAGCATCATCACATTTTTTAATTTTGTTTAAAACTAGAAATAATTTTATTCTAACGTAGTCTAATCCTTGCATAAATATAATGTGTTGAGTAGTCTCACAACATGTGGGGGAGTTTCATTACCCAACGGACTCCAATAGGTGAGTTTCATCGCCTAAAGTTCAAAACCAACTTTAAAAGAAACACATCAATTCAGCGATCCAAGGTGGATTTGCTGTAGAAGATGAGCTTAGGTTAAAGATAGTACAGGAAATAACTGCTCACTTGGAAGATTTAGAATGAAACTTCTTCAAATGGGCTAGCACGTCTGGACAAGGATATCCTGGTGTTAGAATAGAATTAATTTTCTTCTACCACCGGGTAATCCTGACTGGAAATGCAAGTCCCTATAACTATATCAATTTGTTGATACGCTTTACTAAATCCCTGGGGATGTTTCCTATGCTTGCTGGTATGAGTCTACTTCCTCATTGTTAATTCCATTATCGATCCCGAAAGGATTAACAATGACAAATCAAAGTACTGATTGCATAAGGTTTTGTTATGTTTTGCAGAATCACATTCAAGTTACCTCAAAAGTAGATATGGTTGGACTTGTACTAGAAGCAATTTTAGAGATGGTATTAATTGAGTGATTTTGATAATATCCTTGTGCAGAAAAGCAATAATTCTGTGGTTGATTTAAAGGTGTTTTATGCGTCGGAATAGCCATTAGAACTACAACTCCTTCGACGTGTCCACTTGTATTTTTTTCAACTTATTGTTATTCCCATTCAGTTTCAATGAAATGCTATTAGTGTCTTTGCTGACTGCATATATTTGTTAATTGGTTGGATTGTGCTACTTTAATCCAAAACCAGGCCGTTTAAACGAGAAACTTTACTTGGAAAATCGATTTGCATATATTTGTAATTTAACTATGTTGTTAGGTGCCTTTCTTATGTTCGTTGTCTGTTTGAAATTGTTTTTATGATTTGAAACTCCCCGGTCAGTCCTGTAACCGATCATAATCTTGTAATCTATCCCGTCTCTGTAATGCTATTAAAAAGTCGTTTTCTAAATTTCAAAACTCATTTTTGGCATTTGGCTGATTATGCATACTTCTTCCACATGCTCCGTATTTACTTGTGTTTATATGTGATCTGGGTCATCTGGATCTAAGACCCTATTTGTAGGTTTCCGTTGAGTCATATCTGACTCAAAACAAAACATATCGAATCAGATCTGGTTCAAGCCGGGTGATTTCGGTCAGATCCAGATGACTCAGATGAGTCCGGGGTATACAAATACGGTCTAAGATCGGGTGAGTAATATGAATATGATCCATAGCGCGTTCATAGGATAGGTGTACCTGGTACTCGCGCGCCGCAAGAACTGTAATGTACCTGTGTCAAATCAACTTCCACGGGCGGGTTATATGGACTATTTATTTTGTTGGTGCCTCATCATTAGCCCTTGTTAAAACCTTATCACCTATTCAAAAACACTTCCTCGCTATACGTTTTTCTCACCTTCGGTTACGCCGGGATGGGGAATTACGTTCGGTCACCCGATGTGTACACATCGAGATGTTCTGTATGTGGACATCCTGAGCATAACGGGGGGAATATTTATTTTCTTGAGAGAAAAAGCGGGGGGTGAATAAAAATAAAATACTAGAAGAGTTCCGAACACATGTCCTCCCTCCAGGGCATTGGGATGTGCCTAATGAGGGTCGAAACCACCAGGCCGCGCCCGGGTCATCATCCATGAGCCGAAATTAAATTATTTGTGCTTCCCAAAGGTGATGAGATAATAAATGACATGCCTTACCTTTTAACTTTATGCGGTTTTTTAAACCTAAAATATGATCCATAGCATGACCACAAGGTAACATGACTTACCGTACTTTGAGTCAGATCTGTCTCCACGTCTAACTCAGAACTAACCCCCGACTCTGAATCGTTCGTATCATTTAACAAAACACCCCTGACTCATGGGATCAAACCATTGGGTCATTTTTTTTTTAAAGTCCGTTGAGTCAGATCTGACTCAAACAAAACATATCGAATCAGATCTGGTTCAAGCCGGGTGATTTCAGTCAGATCCAGATGACTCAGATGAGTCCGGGGTATACAAATAGGGTCTTAGATCGGGTGAGTAATATGAATATGATCCATAGCGCGCTCATAAGGTAGGTGTACCTGATACTCGCACGCCGCAAGAACTGTAATGTACCTGTGTCAAATCAACTTCCACGGGCGGGTTATATGGACTATTTATTTTGTTGGTGCCTCATCATTAGCCCTTTTTAAAACCTTATCACCTATTCAAAAACACTTCCGCGCTATACGTTTTTCTCACCTTCGGTTACGCCGGGATGGGGAATTACGTTCGGTCCCCCGATGTGTACACATCGAGATATTCTGTATGTGGACATCCTGAGCATAACATGGGGAATATTCCTTTTCTTGAGAGAAAAAGCGGGGGGTGAATAAAAATAAAATACTAGAAGATTTCCGAACACATGTCCTCCCTCCAGGGAATTTGGATGTGCCTAATGAGGGTCGAAACCACCAGGCTGCGCCCGCGTCATTATCCATGCGCCGACATGAAATTATTTGTTCTTCCCAAACCTGATGAGATAATAAATGACATGCCTTACCTTTCAACTTTCTGCGGTTTTTTAAACCTAAAATATGATCCATAGCATGACCACAAGGTAACATGACTTACCGTACTTTGAGTCAGATCTGTCTCGACGTCTAACTCAGACCTAACCCCCGACTCTGACTCGTTCATATCATTTAACAAAACACCCCTGACTCATGGGATCAAACATGTCATTTTTTTAAGTCCGTTGAGTCAGATCAGACTCAAAACAAAACATATCGAATCAGATCTGGTTCAAGCTGGGTGATTTCGGTCAGATCCAGCTGACTCAGATGAGTCTGGGGTATACAAATAGGGTCTTAGATCGGGTGAGTAATATGAATATGATCCATAGCGCGCTCATAGGGTAGGTGTACCTGGTACTCGCGCGCCGCAAGAACTGTAATGTACCTGTGTCAAATCAACTTCCACGGGTGGGTTATATGGACTATTTATTTTGTTGGTGCCTCATCATTAGCCCTTGTTAAAACCTTATCACCTATTCAAAAACACTTCCGCGCTATACGTTTTTATCACCTTCGGTTACGCCGGGATGGGGAATTACGTTCGGTCACCCGATGTGTACACATCGAGATATTCTGTATGGGGACATCCTGAGCATAAAAGGGAGAATATTCCTTTTCTTGAGAGAAAAAGCGGGGGGTGAATAAAAATAAAATACTAGACGAGTTCCGAACACATGTCCTCCCTCCAGGGAATTGGGATGTGCCTAATGAGGGTCGAAACCACCAGGCCGCGCCCGGGTCATCAGTCATGCGCCGACATGAAATTATTTGTGCTTCCAAAACGTGATGAGATAATAAATGACATGCCTTACCTTTCAACTTTCTGCGGTTTTTAAACCTAAAATATGATCCATAGCATGACCACAAGGTAACATGACTTACCGTACTTTGAGTCAGATCTGTCTCGACGTCTGAATCAGACCTAACCCCTGAATCATGGGATCTGTCTCCACGTCTAACTCAGAACTAACCCCCGACTCTGACTCGTTCGTATCATTTAAAAAAACACCCATGAATCATGGGATCAATCCACTGGGTCGTTTTTTTTTCTAAGTCCGTTGAGTCAGATCTGACTCAAAACAAAACTTATCGAATCAGATCTGGTTCAAGCCGGGTGATTTCGGTCAGATCCAGATGACTCAGATGAGTCCGGGGTAAACAAATAGAGTCTTAGATCGGGTGAGTAATATGAATATGATCCATAACGTGCTCATAGGGTAGGTGTACTTGGTACTCGTGCGCCGCAAGAACTGTAATGTACCTGTGTCAAATCAACATCCACGGGCGGGTTATATGGACTATTTATTTTGTTGGTGCCTCATCATTAGCCCTTGTTAAAACCTTATCACCTATTCAAAAACAAGGATAATCCCTTCCGCGCTATACGTTTTTCTCACCTTAGGTTACGCCGGAATGTGGAATTACGTTCGGTCACCCGATGTGTACACATCGAGATATTCTGTATGTGGACATCCTGAGCATAACAGGGGAAATATTACTTTTCTTGAGAGAAAAAGCGGGGGGTGAATAAAAATAAAATACTAGAAGAGTTCCGAACACATGTCCTCTCTCCAGGGTATTGGGATGTGCCTAATGAGGGTCGAAACCACCAGGCCGCGCCTGGGTCATCATCCATGCGCCGACATGAACTTATTTGTGCTTCCCAAACGTGATGAGATAATAAATGACATGCCTTAGCTTTCAACTTTCTGCGGTTTTTTAAACCTAAAATATGATCCATAACATGACCACAAGGTAACATGATTTACCGTACTTTGAGTCAGATCTGTCTCGACGTCTGACTCAGAACTAACCCCCGACTCTGACACGTTCGTATCATTTAACAAAACACCCCTGACTCATGGGATCAAACCAATGGGTCGTTTTTTTTTTTTTTTTTTTTTTAAGTCTGTTGAGTCAGATCTGACTCAAAACAAAACTTATCGAATCAGATCTGGTTCAAGCCGGGTGATTTCGGTCAGATCCAGATGACTCAGATGAGTCCGGGGTATAAAAATAGGGCCTTAGATCGGTTGAGTAATATGAATATGATCCATAGCGCGCTCATAGGGTAGGTGTACCTGGTACTCGCGCCGCAAGAACGGTAATGTACATGTGTCAAATCAACTTCCACGGGCGGGTTAAATGGACTATTTATTTTGTTGGTGCCTCATCATTAGCCCTTTTTAAAACCTTATCATCTATTCAAAACCAAGGATAATCCCTTCCGCGCTATACGTTTTTCTCACCTTCGGTTACGCCGGGATGGGGAATTATGTTCGGTCACCCGATGTGTACACATCGAGATATTCTGTATGTGGACATCCTGAGCAGAACAGGGGGGATATTCCTTTTCTTGAGAGAAAAAGCGGGGGGGTGAATAAAAATAAAATACTAGAAAAGTTCCGAACACATGTCTTCCCTCCAGGGCATTGGGATGTGCCTAATGAGGGTCGAAACCACCAGGCCGCGCCCGGGTCATCACCCATGCGCCGACATGAAATTATTTGTGCTTCCCAAACGTGATGAGATAATAAATGACATGCCTTACCTTTCAACTTTCTGCGGTTTTTTAAACCTAAAATATGATCCATAACATGACCACAAGGTAACATGACTTACCGTACTTTGAGTCAGATCTGTCTCGACATCTGACTCATACCTAACCCCCGACTCTGACTCGTTCGTATCATTTAACAAAACACCCCTGACTCATGGGATCAAACCACTAGGTCATTTTTTTTTTAAGTCCGTTGAGTCAGATCCGACTTAAAACAAAACATATCGAATCAGATCTGGTTCAAGCCGGGTGATTTCAGTCAGATCCAGATGACTCAGATGAGTCCGGGGTATACAAATAGGGTCTTAGATCGGGTGAGTAATATGAATATGATCCATAGCGCGCTCATAGGGTAGGTGTACCTGGTACTCACGCGCCGCAAGAACTGTAATGTACCTGTGTCAAATCAACTTCCACGGGCGGGTTATATGGACTATTTATTTTGTTGGTGCCTCATCATTAGCCCTTGTTAAAACCTTATCACCTATTCAAAAACACTTCCGCGCTATACGTTTTTCTCACCTTCGGTTACGCCGGGATGGGGAATTACGATCGGTCACCCGATGTGTACACATTGAGATATTTTGTATGTGGACATCCTGAGCATAACAGGGGGAATATTCCTTTTCTTGAGAGAAAAACCAGGGGGTGAATAAAAATAAAATACTATAAGAGTTCCGAACACATGTCCTCCCTCCAGGGCATTGGGATGTGACTAATGAGGGTCGAAACCACCAGGCCGCGCCCCCGGGTCATCATCCATGTGCCTGTTTGTGGGAGAAAACTACTTCTGCCGGTTTAGGTAATTTTGGGTGTGTGTGGATGAGAAGTGAGTTTAAACCTTCAACAAATGTGATGCATGATAAGCACTTTGATTCGAGAGATAATCTATACAATTCTGGCCTAAACCGAAGACTCGGCCGTTCCAGATTTGTTTCGGTCACAGGTGAAGGATGTGAGGTTGATCTTAGGGAGGGAAGCGAAGAAGGTGTTAAGAGTATGAAGGTGAAGTCTATTTGATGACTTGTTAACAGAAGGTTGAGCAGGCTAGCAAATGTTGCAGGAAGGCTCTGGGTGTTTAATACGATTAACACTTGGTTTTCTGTGTTGTTCGAACTTCTGTTTTTGGAAATAGGGAGGAGAACCTATTTATACAAGTCATTAAGCCTTCTTCACATATCTCGTGGGAAGTGGAGGAAGTGGAGTGAGGGAAGAGTGGAGTTGTGTGTGAGTGTCACACGATCAGAACTGCCCACTTCTCCCATCTTGACTTAACCGCCCATGTCTTCCTAACACGTTCTTGTGATGGCGCGTTGCACGCTGTAAACCTCCAGACCAATACCCCAGTTTGTATCCCCCAGTTGTGACGTGATTAATGTCTCGAGTGTGTGGATCGTGGGACCCACAGAAAATAGTGCAGGGTGAACCATGAACTTGGTATAACATCGCATGCATCCATCTTCAGGTAACCGTTTGGAGGCTGTATAGACAGGCCATGCCTTGGTCGGTTACCTTGTGAAGAAGAGTGACGGATGGTGGTCATAGTGATACCTTGTTTTTTGGTTGATTCGCACCCTAAGCCATTCGTTCAAGCTTGCAAAGCTGGATGGAAGAGATGACTCGTAGCCTTGCTTGCGACCGTTGGATGGGAGGCGCGCATGCTGCCTCTTTCGGCCCAAACGTTTGCATGCTTAGAGAGTACCAATGGAGGAACCAATCAGCCCTGCATGGAGGTAGTACAATGGTGTTCACGCCCATGCCTGCTTGACTCGGAAATATTTAATCTAAGCCACTCGACTCAGGCGGCAAAGACGAGTGGTCAAGATTAGAATTTATGGAGGGTCCGTGACATATCACCTTTGGGCACGCGTACCGAGGAGCTTGATCACCGCCGGTCTTGGCCGATCAGCAAGACATGAAGATGGGCCCACGGTGGTCATGCTAGCATGCTCGGTTCCTTCTAAGTCTCCATCTTGGCCTTCCGTCCAAGCCTGTGAAGATGGACGCTCGAGATGTTTCTGCGCCGCAAACCCTAATTAGGGCTTTAGACCGGCCACTTTGAGCGATCGGTTTTGGGTTGCGTGCACCTCTTTTGGGGCGACCGACCATGTACGCAGCATCATGGGTCGACGGTGAGCATGTACATGCTTTCTCTATGACCCTGGGCGCAATCTAAGCCATCCAACTATGTCGGCGAATTCGGATGGTCTTGATCATTTTGGATCTTCTCAACCTGCATAAGGCGTTAAACTAGCCTTGTTTGGGCAATCGTTTCTTGCACCACGGCTTGCCTATGAGGGAGTTGGTCATGTAGGTAGAAAGTAGGACCGCTAATGGTGTACCATCACTTCACTACTTGTTTTAGGGTATAATCTAAGCCGTCCAACTATGCCGGCGAAGTTGGACACTCACGATTAAAAAAAACCCTATCCGTGCGTCATGCTCACTTTGAGCGCACGTTTTGGAAGGACCAACCGTGGTTGGTCTTGACCGTTCTGTCATGTGTGAAGCTGGGTCCGAGGTGATCATGGTAGCATGCTCAGGACCCCCTGAATCTATATCTACACCCTCCATCTATGCTTGAGATGTTGGACGGGTGAGATATATTTTTGGGTTTGTTTTTAGCAAGTGAGACTAACATGGATAGTCTTCATGCGTTCAACGGGGATACTATAACCTACCGTCAGGTAGCCTATGGGTGTTTGCACGTCGAACACAAGGCTTTAATTAAAGCATTAATACTAATGATGTATACCTACAGAAAACCGGGATGGTCGCTACATGCTCCGTCGGGATGGTTGCTACATGATCCGTTCTGGGTATATTAAATTCACATGGTATATGGGATTGTTGCTACATGCTCCAACCTGGATGAATTTCGTGTATTTTATTCATAGAATGGGATTGTTGCCACATGCTCCATTCTAGGTGAATTGATAAAGTGAAGGAGTAACCATCAATCATTAATGGCCTTATCTTTTACAGGATGTTAGCGCATAATTTTAGGTTTTACAATTTTAGCCCTACACTAAAATCCACCATCAACAACGCCGACATGAAATTATTTGTGCTTCCCAAACGTGATGAGATAATAAATGACATGCCTTACCTTTCAACTTTCTGCGGTTTTTTAAACCTAAAATATGATCCATATCATGACCACAAGGTAACATGACTTACCGTACTTTGAGTCTGATCTGTCTCGACGTCTGACTCAGAACTAACCCCCGACTCTGACTCATTCGTATCATTTAACAAAACACCCCTGACTCATGGGATCAAACCACTGGGTCATTTTTTTTTTTTTTTAATCCGTTGAGTCAGATCTGACTCAAAACAAAACATATCAAATCAGATCTGGTTCAAGCCGGGTGATTTCGGTCAGATCCAGATGACTCAGATGAGTCCGGGGTATACAAATAGGGTCTTAGATCGGGTGAGTAATATGAATATGATCCATAACGCGCTCATAAGGTAGGTTTACCTGGAACTCGCGCGCCGCAATAACTGTAATGTACCTGTGTCAAATCAACTTCCACGGGCGGGTTATATGGACTATTTATTTTGTTGGTGCCTTATCATTAGCCCTTGTTAAAACCTTATCACCTATTCAAAAACAAGGATAATCCCTTCCGCGCTATACGTTTTTCTCACCTTCGATTACGCCGGGATGGGGAATTACGTTCGGTCACCCGATGTGTACACATCGAGATATTCTGTATGTGGACATCCTGAGCATAACAGGGGGAATATTCCTTTTCTTGAGAGAAAAAGCGGGGGGTGAATAAAAATAAAATACTAGAAGAGTTCCGAACACATGTCCTCTCTCCATGGCATTGGGATGTGCCTAATGAGGGTCGAAACCACCAGGCCGCGCCCGGGTCATCATCCATGCGCCATAATGAAATTATTTATGCTTCCCAAACGTGATGAGATAATAAATGACATGCCTTACCTTTCAACTTTCTGCGGTTTTTTAAACCTAAAATATGATCCATAGCATGACCACAAGGTAACATGACTTACCGTACTTTGAGTCAGATCTGTCTCGATGTCTGACTCAGAACTAACCCCCGACTCTGACTCGTTCGTATCATTTAACAAAACACCCCTGACTCATGGGATCAAACCACTAGGTCGTTTTTTTTTAAGTCCGTTGAGTCAGATTTGACTCAAAACAAAACATATCGAATCAGATCTGGTTCAAACCGAGTGATTTCGGTCAGATCCAGATGACTCAGATGAGTCCGGGGTATACAAATAGGGTCTTAGATTGGGTGAGTAATATGAATATGATCCATAGCGCGCTCATAGGTTAGGCGTACCTGGTTCTCACGCGCCGCAAGAACTGTAATGTACCTGTGTCAAATCAACTTCCACGTGCGGGTTATATGGACTATTTATTTTGTTGGTGCCTCATCATTAGCCCTTGTTAAAACCTTATCACCTATTCAAAAACAAGGATAATCCCTTCCGCGCTATACGTTTTTCTCACCTTCGGTTACGCCGGGATGGGGAATTACGTTCGGTCACCCGATGTGTACACATAGAGATATTCTGTATGTGGACATCCTGAGCATAATAGGGGGAATATTCCTTTTCTTGAGAGAAAAAGCGGTGGGGGGGGGGGGGGGTGAATAAAAATAAAATACTAGAAGAGTTCCGAACACATGTCCTCCCTCCAAGGCATTGGGATGTGCCTAATGAGGGTCGAAACCACCAGGCCGCGCCCGGGTCATCATCCATGCGCCGACATGAAATTATTTGTGCTTCCCAAACGTGATGAGATAATAAATGACATGCCTTACCTTTCAACTTTCTGCGGTTTTTTAAACCTAAAATATGATCCATAGCATGACCACAAGGTAACATGACTTACCGTACTTTGAGTCAGATCTGTCTCGACGTCTGACTCAGACCTAACCCCCGACTCTGACTCGTTCGTATCATTTAACAAAACACCCTTGACTCATGGGATCAAACCACTGGGTCGTTTTTTTTTTTTTTTAAGTCCGTTGAGTCAGATCTGACTCAAAACAAAACTTATCGAATCAGATCTGGCTCAAGCCGGGTGATTTCGGAAAAAATCTAGATGACTCAGATGAGTCCGGGGTATACAAATAGGGTCTTAGATTGGGTGAGTAATATGAATATGATCCATAGCGCGCTCATAGGGTAGGCGTACCTGGTTCTCGCGCGCCGCAAAAACTGTAATGTACCTGTGTCAAATCAACTTCCACGGGCGGGTTATATGGACTATTTATTTTGTTGGTGCCTCATCATTAGCCCTTGTTAAAACCTTATCACCTATTCAAAAACAAGGATAATCCCTTCCGCGCTATACGTTTTTCTCACCTTCGATTCTGTTGGGATGGGGAATTACGTTCGGTACACCCGATGTGAACACATCGAGATATTCGTATGTGGACATCCTGAGCATAACAGGGGGAATATTCCTTTTCTTGAGAGAAAAAGCGGGGGGGTGAATAAAAATAAAATACTAGAAGAGTTCCGAACACATGTCCTCCATCCAGGGCATTGGGATGTGCCTAATGAGGGTCGAAACCACCCAGCGCGCGCGGGTCATCATCCATGCGCCGACATGAAATTATTTGTGCTTCCCAAACGTGATGAGATAATAAATGACATGCCTTACCTTTCAACTTTCTGCGGTTTTTTAAACCGAAAATATGATCCATAGCATGACAACAAGGTAACATGACTTACCGTACTTTGAGTCAGATCTGTCTCGACGTCTGACTCAGAACTAACCCCCGACTCTGAATCATTCGTATTATTTAACAAAACACCCCTGACTCATGGGATCAAACCACTGGGTCGTTTTTTTTTTTTTTTTAAGTCCGTTGAGTCAGATCTGACTCAAAACAAAACATATCGAATCAGATCTGGTTCAAGCGGGTGATTTCGGTAAGATCCAGATGACTCAGATGAGTCGGGGTATACAAATAGGGTCTTAGATCGGGTGAGTAATATGAATATGATCCATAGCGCGCTCATAGGTTAGGCGTACATGGTTCTCGCGCGTCGCAAGAACTGTAATGTACCTGTGTCAAATCAACTTCCACGTGCGGGTTATATGGACTATTTATTTTGTTGGTGCCTCATCATTAGCCCTTGTTAAAACCTTATCACCTATTCAAAAACAAGGATAATCCCTTCCGCGCTATACGTTTTTCTCACCTTCGGTTACGCTGGGATGGGGAATTACGTTCGGTCACCCGATGTGTACACATCGAGATATTCTGTATGTGGAGATCCTGAGCATAACCGGGGGAATATTCCTTTTCTTGAGAGAAAAAGCGGGGGGTGAATAAAAATAAAATACTAGAAGAGTTCCGAACACATGTCCTCTCTCAAGGGCATTGGGATGTGCCTAATGAGGGTTGAAACCACCAGGCCGCGCCCGGGTCATCATCCATGCGCCGACATGAAATTATTTGTGCTTCCCAAACGTGATGAGATAATAAATGACATGCCTTACCTTTCAAATTTCTGCGGTTTTTTAAACCTAAAATATGATCCATAGCATGACCACAAGGTAACATGACTTACCGTACTTTGAGTCAGATCTGTCTCGACGTATGACTCAGACCTAACCCCCGACTCTGACTCGTTCGTATCATTTAACAAAACACCCCTGACTCGTGGGATCAAACCACTGGGTCATTTTTTTTTTTAAGTCCGTTGAGTCAGATCTGACTCAAAACAAAACTTATCGAATCCGATCTGGCTCAAGCCGGGTGATTTCGGAAAAATCCAGATGACTCAGATGAGTCCGGGGTATACAAATAGGGTCTTAGATCGGGTGAGTAATATGAATATGATCCATAGCGCGCTCATAGGGTAGGCGTACCTGGTACTCGCGCGCCGCAAGAACTGTAATGTACCTGTGTCAAATCAACTTCCTCGGGCGGGTTATATGGACTATTTATTTTGTTGGTGCCTCATCATTAGCCCTTGTTAAAACCTTATCACCTATTCAAAAACAAGGATAATCCCTTCCGCGCTATACGTTTTTCTCACCTTCGGTTATGCTGGGATGGGGAATTACGTTCGGTCACCCGATGTGAACACATCGAGATATTCTGTATGTGGACATCCTGAGCATAACAGGGGGAATATTCCTTTTCTTGAGAGAAAAAGCGGGGGGTGAATAAAAATAAAATACGAGAAGAGTTCCGAACACATGTCCTCCATCCAGGGCATTGGGATGTGCCTAATGAGGGTTGAAACCACCAGGCCGCGCCCGGGTCATCATCCATGCGCCGACATGAAATTATTTGTGCTTCCCAAACGTGATGAGATAATAAATGACATGCCTTACCTTTCAACTTTCTGCGGTTTTTTAAACCTAAAATATGATCCATAGCATGACCACAAGGTAACATGACTTACCGTACTTTGAGTCAGATCTGTCTCGACGTATGACTCAGACCTAACCCCCGACTCTGACTCGTTCGTATCATTTAACAAAACACCCCTGACTCATGGGATCAAACCACTGGGTCGTTTTTTTTTTTAAGTCCGTTGAGTCAGATCTGACTCAAAACAAAACTTATCGAATCCGATCTGGCTCAAGCCGGGTGATTTCGGAAAAATCCAGATGACTCAGATGAGTCCGGGGTATACAAATAGGGTCTTAGATCGGGTGAGTAATATGAATATGATCCATAGCGTGCTCATAGGTTAGGCGTACACTGGTTCTCGCGCGCCGCAAGAAGCGTAATACCCGTGTCAAATCAACTTCCACGGGCGGGTTATATGGACTATTTATTTTGTTGGTGCCTCATCATTAGCCCTTGTTAAAACCTTATCACCTATTCAAAAACAAGGATAATCCCTTCCGCGCTATACGTTTTTCTCACCTTGATTCGCCGGGATGGGGAATTACGTTCGGTCACCCGATGTGTACACATCGAGATATTCTCGTATGTGGACATCCCGAGCATAACAGGGGGAATATTCCTTTTCTTGAGAGAAAAAAGGGGGGTGAATAAAAATAAAATACGAGAAGAGTTCCGAACACATGTCCTCTCTCAAGGGCATTGGGATGTGCCTAATGAGGGTCGAAACCACCAGGCCGCGCCCGGGTCATCATCCATGCGCCGACATGAAATTATTTGTGCTTCCCAAACGTGATGAGATAATAAATAACATGCCTTACCTTTCAATTTCTGAGGTTTATTAAACCGAAAATATGATCCATAGCATGACCACAAGGTAACATGACTTACCGTACTTTGCGTCAGATCTGTCTCGACGTATGACTCAGACCTAACCCCCGACTCTGACTCGTTCGTATCATTTAACAAAACACCCCTGACTCATGGGATCAAACCACTGGGTCATTTTTTTTTTAAGTCCGTTGAGTCAGATCTGACTCAAAACAAAACATATCGAATCAGATCTGGTTCAAGCCGGGTGATTTCGGAAAAATCCAGATGACTCAGATGAGTCCGGGGTATACAAATAGGGTCTTAGATCGGGTGAGTAATATGAATATGATCCATAGCGCGCTCATAGGGTAGGCGTACCTGGTACTCTCCCGCCGCAAGAAACGTAATGTACTGTGTCAAATCAACTTCCACGGGCGGGTTATATGGACTATTTATTTTGTTGGTGCCTCATCATTAGCCCTTGTTAAAACCTTATCACCTATTCAAAAACAAGGATAATCCCTTCCGCGCTATACGTTTTTCTCACCCTTCGATTACGCTGGGATGGGGAATTACGTTCGGTCACCCGATGTGAACACATCGAGATATTCTGTATGTGGACATCCTGAGCATACAGGGGGAATATTCCTTTTCTTGAGAGAAAAAGCGGGGGGTGAATAAAAATAAAATACTAGAAGAGTTCCGAACACATGTCCTCTCTCCAGGGCATTGGGATGTGCCTAATGAGGGTCGAAACCACCAGGCCGCGCCCGGTCATCATCCATGCGCCGACATGAAATTATTTGTGCTTCCCAAACGTGATGAGATAATAAATGACATGCCTTACCTTTCAACTTTCTGCGGTTTTTTAAACCTAAAATATGATCCATAGCATGACCACAAGGTAACATGACTTACCGTACTTTGAGTCAGATCTGTCTCGACGTATGACTCAGACCTAACCCCCGACTCTGACTCGTTCGTATCATTTAAAAAAACACCCCTGACTCATGGGATCAAACCACTGGGTCGTTTTTTTTTTAAGTCCGTTGAGTCAGATCTGACTCAAAACAAAACATATCGAATCAGATCTGGTTCAAGCCGGGTGATTTCGGAAAAATCCAGATGACTCAGATGAGTCCGGGGTATACAAATAGGGTCTTAGATCGGGTGAGTAATATGAATATGATCCATAGCGCGCTCATAGGGTAGGCGTACCTGGTACTCGCGCGCCGCAAGAACTGTAATGTACCTGTGTCAAATCAACTTCCACGTGCGGGTTATATGGACTATTTATTTTGTTGGTGCCTCATCATTAGCCCTTGTTAAAACCTTATCACCTATTCAAAAACAAGGATAATCCCTTCCGCGCTATACGTTTTTCTCACCTTCGGTTACGCTGGGATGGGGAATTACGTTCGGTCACCCGATGTGTACACATCGAGATATTCTGTATGTGGACATCCTGAGCATAACAGGGGGAATATTCCTTTTCTTGAGAGAAAAAGCGGGGGGTGAATAAAAATAAAATACTAGAAGAGTTCCGAACACATGTCCTCCCTCCAGGGCATTGGGATGTGCCTAATGAGGGTCGAAACCACCAGGCCGCGCCCGGTCATCATCCATGCGCCGACATGAAATTATTTGTGCTTCCCAAACGTGATGAGATAATAAATGACATGCCTTACCTTTCAACTTTCTGCGGTTTTTTAAACCTAAAATATGATCCATAGCATGACCACAAGGTAACATGACTTACCGTACTTTGAGTCAGATCTGTCTCGACGTCTGACTCAGAACTAACCCCCGACTCTGACTCGTTCGTATCATTTAACAAAACACCCCTGACTCATGGGATCAAACCACTGGGTCGTTTTTTTTTTTTTTTTTAAGTCCGTTGAGTCAGATCTGACTCAAAACAAAACTTATCGAATCCGATCTGGCTCAAGCCGGGTGATTTCGGAAAAATCCAGATGACTCAGATGAGTCCGGGGTATACAAATAGGGTCTTAGATCGGGTGAGTAATATGAATATGATCCATAGCGCGCTCATAGGGTAGGCGTACCTGGTACTCGCGCGCCGCAAGAACTGTAATGTACCTGTGTCAAATCAACTTCCACGTGCGGGTTATATGGACTATTTATTTTGTTGGTGCCTCATCATTAGCCCTTGTTAAAACCTTATCACCTATTCAAAAACAAGGATAATCCCTTCCGCGCTATACGTTTTTCTCACCTTCGGTTACGCTGGGATGGGGAATTACGTTCGGTCACCCGATGTGAACACATCGAGATATTCTGTATGTGGACATCCTGAGCATAACAGGGGGAATATTCCTTTTCTTGAGAGAAAAAGCGGGGGGTGAATAAAAATAAAATACGAGAAGAGTTCCGAACACATGTCCTCCATCCAGGGCATTGGGATGTGCCTAATGAGGGTCGAAACCACCAGGCCGCGCCCGGGTCATCATCCATGCGCCGACATGAAATTATTTGTGCTTCCCAAACGTGATGAGATAATAAATGACATGCCTTACCTTTCAACTTTCTGCGGTTTTTTAAACCTAAAATATGATCCATAGCATGACCACAAGGTAACATGACTTACCGTACTTTGAGTCAGATCTGTCTCGACGTCTGACTCAGAACTAACCCCCGACTCTGACTCGTTCGTATCATTTAACAAAACACCCCTGACTCATGGGATCAAACCACTGGGTCATTTTTTTTTTTTTTTAATCCGTTGAGTCGATCTGACTCAAAACAAAACATATCGAATCGATCTGGTTCAAGCCGGTGATTTCGGAAAGATCCAGATGACTCAGATGAGTCCGGGGTATACAAATAGGGTCTTAGATCGGGTGAGTAATATGAATATGATCCATAACGCGCTCATAGGTTAGGCGTACATGGTTCTTGCGCGTCGCATGAACTGTAATGTACCTGTGTCAAATAAACTTCCACGTGCGGGTTATATGGACTATTTATTTTGTTGGTGCCTCATCATTAGCCCTTGTTAAAACCTTATCACCTATTCAAAAACAAGGATAATCCCTTCCGCGCTATACGTTTTTCTCACCTTCGATTTACGCCGGGATGGGGAATTACGTTCGGTCACCCGATGTGTACACATCGAGATATTCGTATGTGGACATCCTGAGCATAACAGGGGGAATATTCCTTTTCTTGAGAGAAAAAGCGGGGGGTGAATAAAAATAAAATACTAGAAGAGTTCCGAACACATGTCCTCTCTCCAGGGCATTGGGATGTGCCTAATGAGGGTCGAAACCACCAGGCCGCGCCCGGGTCATCATCCATGCGCCGACATGAAATTATTTGTGCTTCCCAAACGTGATGAGATAATAAATGACATGCCTTACCTTTCAACTTTCTGCGGTTTTTTAAACCTAAAATATGATCCATAGCATGACCACAAGGTAACATGACTTACCGTACTTTGAGTCAGATCTGTCTCGACGTCTGACTCAGAACTAACCCCCGACTCTGACTCGTTCGTATCATTTAACAAAACACCCCTGACTCATGGGATCAAACCACTGGGTCGTTTTTTTTTTTAAGTCCGTTGAGTCAGATCTGACTCAAAACAAAACTTATCGAATCAGATCTGGTTCAAGCCGGGTGATTTCGGAAAAATCTAGATGACTCAGATGAGTCCGGGGTATACAAATAGGGTCTTAGATCGGGTGAGTAATATGAATATGATCCATAGCGCGCTCATAGGGTAGGTGTACCAGGTACTCGCGCGCCGCAAGAACGTAATGTACACGTGTCAAATCAACTTCCACTCGGGCGGGTTATATGGACTATTTATTTTGTTGGTGCCTCATCATTAGCCCTTGTTAAAACCTTATCACCTATTCAAAAACAAGGATAATCCCTTCCGCGCTATACGTTTTTCTCACCTTGGTTATTTGGGATGGGGAATTACGTTCGGTCACCCGATGTGAACACATCGAGATATTCTGTATGTGGACATCCTGAGCATAACAGGGGAATATTCCTTTTCTTGAGAGAAAAAGCGGGGGGGTGAATAAAAATAAAATACGAGAAGAGTTCCGAACACATGTCCTCCATCCAGGGCATTGGGATGTGCCTAATGAGGGTCGAAACCACCAGGCCGCGCCCGGGTCATCATCCATGCGCCGACATGAAATTATTTGTGCTTCCCAAACGTGATGAGATAATAAATGACATGCCTTACCTTTCAACTTTCTGCGGTTTTTTAAACCGAAAATATGATCCATAGCATGACCACAAGGTAACATGACTTACCGTACTTTGAGTCAGATCTGTCTCGACATATGACTCAGAACTAACCCCCGACTCTGACTCGTTCGTATCATTTAACAAAACACCCCTGACTCATGGGATCAAACCACTGGGTCGTTTTTTTTTTTTTAAAGTCCGTTGAGTCAGATCTGACTCAAAACAAAACATATCGAATCAGATCTGGTTCAAGCCGGGTGATTTCGGAAAAATCCAGATGACTCAGATGAGTCCGGGGTATACAAATAGGGTCTTAGATCGGGTGAGTAATATGAATATGATCCATAGCGCGCTCATAGGGTAGGTGTACTTGGTTCTCGCGCGTCGCAAGAATGTAATGTACATGTGTCAAATCAACTTCCACGTGCGGGTTATATGGACTATTTATTTTGTTGGTGCCTCATCATTAGCCCTTGTTAAAAACTTATCACCTATTCAAAAACAAGGATAATCCCTTCCGCGCTATACGTTTTTCTCACCTTGATTACTTTGGGATGGGGAATTACGTTCGGTCACCCGATGTGTACACATCGAGATATTCTCGTATGTGGACATCCCGAGCATAACGGGGGAATATTCCTTTTTTGAGAGAAAAAGCGGGGGGTGAATAAAAATAAAATACTAGAAGAGTTCCGAACACATGTCTTCCCTCCAGGGCATTGGGATGTGCCTAATGAGGGTCGAAACCACCAGGCCGCGCCCGGGTCATCATCCATGCGCCGACATGAAATTATTTGTGCTTCCCAAACGTGATGAGATAATAAATGACATGCCTTACCTTTCAACTTTCTGCGGTTTTTTAAACCTAAAATATGATCCATAGCATGACCACAAGGTAACATGACTTACCGTACTTTGAGTCAGATCTGTCTCGACGTCTGACTCAGAACTAACCCCGACTCTGACTCGTTCGTATCATTTAAAAAAAACACCCCTGACTCATGGGATCAAACCACTGGGTTTTTTTTTTTTTTTTTTAAGTCCGTTGAGTCAGATCTGACTCAAAACAAAACATATCGAATCAGATCTGGTTCAAGCCGGGTGATTTCGGAAAAATCTAGATGACTCAGATGAGTCCGGGGTATACAAATAGGGTCTTAGATCGGGTGAGTAATATGAATATGATCCATAGCGCGCTCATAGGGTAGGCGTACCTGGTACTCGCGCGCCGCAAGAACTGTAATGTACCTGTGTCAAATCAACTTCCACGGGCGGGTTATATGGACTATTTATTTTGTTGGTGCCTCATCATTAGCCCTTGTTAAAACCTTATCACCTATTCAAAAACAAGGATAATCCCTTCCGCGCTATACGTTTTTCTCACCTTCGATTACGCCGGGATGGGGAATTACGTTCGGTCACCCGATGTGTACACATCGAGATATTCTGTATGTGGACATCCTGAGCATAACAGGGGGAATATTCCTTTTCTTGAGAGAAAAAGCGGGGGGTGAATAAAAATAAAATACTAGAAGAGTTCGAACACATGTCCTCCCTCCAGGGCATTGGGATGTGCCTAATGAGGGTCGAAACCACCAGGCCGCGCCCGGGTCATCATCCATGCGCCGACATGAAATTATTTGTTCTTCCCAAACGTGATGAGATAATAAATGACATGCCTTACCTTTCAACTTTCTGCGGTTTTTTAAACCTAAAATATGATCCATAGCATGACCACAAGGTAACATGACTTACCGTACTTTGAGTCAGATCTGTCTCGACGTCTGACTCAGACCTAACCCCCGACTCTGACTCGTTCGTATCATTTAACAAAACACCCCTGACTCATGGGATCAAACCACTGGTCGTTTTTTTTTTTAAGTCCGTTGAGTCGATCGACTCAAAACAAAACATATCGAATCAGATCTGGTTCAAGCGGGTGATTAGTCAGATCCAGATGACTCGGATGAGTCCGGGGTATACAAATAGGGTCTTAGATCGGGTGAGTAATATGAATATGATCCATAGCGCGCTCATAGGGTAGGCGTACTGGTTACTCGCGCGCCGCAAGAATGTAATGTACTGTGTCAAATCAACTTCCACGTGCGGGTTATATGGACTATTTATTTTGTTGGTGCCTCATCATTAGCCCTTGTTAAAACCTTATCACCTATTCAAAAACAAGGATAATCCCTTCCGCGCTATACGTTTTTCTCACCTTCGGTTACGCTGGGATGGGGAATTACGTTCGGTCACCCGATGTGTACACATCGAGATATTACGTATGTGGACATCCCGAGCATAACAGGGGAATATTCCTTTTCTTGAGAGAAAAAGCGGGGGTGAATAAAAATAAAATACTAGAAGAGTTCCGAACATATGTCCTCCATCCAGGGCATTGGGATGTGCCTAATGAGGGTCGAAACCACCAGGCCGCGCCCGGGTCATCATCCATGCGCCGACATGAAATTATTTGTGCTTCCCAAACGTGATGAGATAATAAATGACATGCCTTACCTTTCAACTTTCTGCGGTTTTTTAAACCTAAAATATGATCCATAGCATGACCACAAGGTAACATGACTTACCGTACTTTGAGTCAGATCTGTCTCGACGTATGACTCAGACCTAACCCCCGACTCTGACTTGTTCGTATCATTTAACAAAACACCCCTGACTCGTGGGATCAAACCACTGGGTCGTTTTTTTTTTTTTTTAAGTCCGTTGAGTCAGATCTGACTCAAAACAAAACTTATCGAATCAGATCTGGTTCAAGCCGGGTGACTTCGGAAAAATCCAGATGACTCAGATGAGTCTGGGGTATACAAATAGGGTCTTAGATCGGGTGAGTAATATGAATATGATCCATAGCGCGCTCATAGGGTAGGCGTACCTGGTACTCGCGCGCCGCAATAACTGTAATGTACCTGTGTCAAATCAACTTCCACGGGCGGGTTATATGGACTATTTATTTTGTTGGTGCCTCATCATTAGCCCTTGTTAAAACCTTATCACCTATTCAAAAACAAGGATAATCCCTTCCGCGCTATACGTTTTTCTCACCTTCGGTTACGCCGGGATGGGGAAAGTAGTTCGGTCACCCGATGTGTACACATCGAGATATTCCGTATGTGCACATCCTGAGCATAATTGGGGGAATATTCCGTTTCTTAAGAGAGAAAGCGTGGGTTGAATAAAAATAAAATACTACAATAGTTCCGAACACATGTCCTCCCTCCAGGGCATTGGGATGTGCCTAATGAGGGTCGAAACCACCAGGCCGCGCCCGGGTCATCATCCATGCGCCGACATGAAATTATTTGTGCTTCCCAAACGTGATGAGATAATAAATGACATGCCTTACCTTTCAACTTTCTGCGGTTTTTTAAACCTAAAATATGATCCATAGCATGACCACAAGGTAACATGACTTACCGTACTTTGAGTCAGATCTGTCTCGACGTCTGACTCAGAACTAACCCCCGACTCTGACTCGTTCGTATCATTTAACAAAACACCCTTGACTCATGGGATCAAACCACTGGGTCGTTTTTTTTTTTAAGTCCGTTGAGTCGATCTCGACTCAAAACAAAACATATCGAATCGAGATCTGGTTCAAGCCGGTGATTTCGGAAAGATCCAGATGACTCGGATGAGTCCGGGTATACAAATAGGGTCTTAGATTGGGTGAGTAATATGAATATGATCCATAGCGCGCTCATAGGTTAGGCGTACCTGGTTCTCGCGCGTCGCAAGAACTGTAATGTACCTGTGTCAAATCAACTTCCACGTGCGGGTTATATGGACTATTTATTTTGTTGGTGCCTCATCATTAGCCCTTGTTAAAACCTTATCACCTATTCAAAAACAAGGATAATCCCTTCCGCGCTATACGTTTTTTCTCACCTTCGGTTACGCTGGGATGGGGAATTACGTTCGGTCACCCGATGTGTACACATCGAGATATTCTGTATGTGGACATCCTGAGCATAACAGGGGGAATATTCCTTTTCTTGAGAGAAAAAGCGGGGGGTGAATAAAAATAAAATACTAGAAGAGTTCCGAACACATGTCCTCTCTCCAGGGCATTGGGATGTGCCTAATGAGGGTCGAAACCACCAGGCCGCGCCCGGGTCATCATCCATGCGCCGACATGAAATTATTTGTGCTTCCCAAACGTGATGAGATAATAAATGACATGCCTTACCTTTCAACTTTCTGCGGTTTTTTAAACCTAAAATATGATCCATAGCATGACCACAAGGTAACACGACTTACCGTACTTTGAGTCGATCTGTCTCGACGTATGACTCAGACCTAACCCCGACTCGACTCGTTCGTATCATTTAACAAAACACCCCCGACTCATGGGATCAAACCCACTGGTCGTTTTTTTTTTAAGTCCGTTGAGTCGAGATCGACTCAAAACAAAACTTATCGAATCAGATCTGGTTCAAGCCGGTGATTTCGGAAAAGATCCAGATGACTCAGATGAGTCGGGGTATACAAATAGGGTCTTAGATCGGGTGAGTAATATGAATATGATCCATAGCGCGCTCATAGGGTAGGTAGGTGTACCTGGTACTCGCGCGCAGCAAGAACTGTAATGTACCTGTGTCAAATCAACTTCCACGGGCGGGTTATATGGACTATTTATTTTGTTGGTGCCTCATCATTAGCCCTTGTTAAAACCTTATCACCTATTCAAAAACAAGGATAATCCCTTCCGCGCTATACGTTTTTCTCACCTTCGGTTACGCTGGGATGGGGAATTACGTTCGGTCACCCGATGTGAACACATCGAGATATTCTGTATGTGGACATCCTGAGCATAACAGGGGGAATATTCCTTTTCTTGAGAGAAAAAGCGGGGGTTGAATAAAAATAAAATACGAGAAGAGTTCCGAACACATGTCCTCCATCCAGGGCATTGGGATGTGCCTAATGAGGGTCGAAACCACCAGGCCGCGCCCGGGTCATCATCCATGCGCCGACATGAAATTATTTGTGCTTCCCAAACGTGATGAGATAATAAATGACATGCCTTACCTTTCAACTTTCTGCGGTTTTTTAAACCTAAAATATGATCCATAGCATGACCACAAGGTAACATGACTTACCGTACTTTGAGTCAGATCTGTCTCGACGTCGACTCGAACTAACCCCGACTCGACTCATTCGTATTATTTAACAAAACACCCCTGACTCATGGGATCAAACCACTGGGTCGTTTTTTTTAAGTCCGTTGAGTCAGATCTGACTCAAAACAAAACATATCGAATCAGATCTGGTTCAAGCCGGGTGATTTCGGTCAGATCCAGATGACTCAGATGAGTCCGGGGTATACAAATAGGGTCTTAGATTGGGTGAGTAATATGAATATGATCCATAGCGTGCTCATAGGTTAGGCGTACCTGGTTCTCGCGCGTCGCAAGAACTGTAATGTACCTGTGTCAAATCAACTTCCACGTGCGGGTTATATGGACTATTTATTTTGTTGGTGCCTCATCATTAGCCCTTGTTAAAACCTTATCACCTATTCAAAAACAAGGATAATCCCTTCCGCGCTATACGTTTTTCTCACCTTCGGTTACGCTGGGATGGGGAATTACGTTCGGTCACCCGATGTGTACACATCGAGATATTCTGTATGTGGAGATCCTGAGCATAACAGGGGGAATATTCCTTTTCTTGAGAGAAAAAGCGGGGGGTGAATAAAAATAAAATACTAGAAGAGTTCCGAACACATGTCCTCTCTCAAGGGCATTGGGATGTGCCTAATGAGGGTCGAAACCACCAGGCCGCGCCCGGGTCATCATCCATGCGCCGACATGAAATTATTTGTGCTTCCCAAACGTGATGAGATAATAAATGACATGCCTTACCTTTCAACTTTCTGCGGTTTTTTAAACCTAAAATATGATCCATAGCATGACCACAAGGTAACATGACTTACCGTACTTTGAGTCAGATCTGTCTCGACGTATGACTCAGACCTAACCCCCGACTCTGACTCGTTCGTATCATTTAACAAAACACCCCTGACTCGTGGGATCAAACCACTGGGTCGTTTTTTTTTTTTTTAAGTCCGTTGAGTGAGATCTGACTCAAAACAAAACTTATCGAATCAGATCTGGCTCAAGCCGGGTGATTTCGGAAAAATCCAGATGACTCAGATGAGTCCGGGGTATACAAATAGGGTCTTAGATCGGGTGAGTAATATGAATATGATCCATAGCGCGCTCATAGGGTAGGCATACCTGGTACTCGCGCGCCGCAAGAACTGTAATGTACCTGTGTCAAATCAACTTCCTCGGGCGGGTTATATGGACTATTTATTTTGTTGGTGCCTCATCATTAGCCCTTGTTAAAACCTTATCACCTATTCAAAAACAAGGATAATCCCTTCCGCGCTATACGTTTTTCTCACCTTCGGTTACGCTGGGATGGGGAATTACGTTCGGTCACCCGATGTGAACACATCGAGATATTCTGTATGTGGACATCCTGAGCATAACAGGGGGAATATTCCTTTTCTTGAGAGAAAAAGCGGGGGATGAATAAAAATAAAATACGAGAAGAGTTCCGAACACATGTCCTCCATCCAGGGCATTGGGATGTGCCTAATGAGGGTCGAAACCACCAGGCCGCGCCCGGGTCATCATCCATGCGCCGACATGAAATTATTTGTGCTTCCCAAACGTGATGAGATAATAAATGACATGCCTTACCTTTCAACTTTCTGCGGTTTTTTAAACCTAAAATATGATCCATAGCATGACCACAAGGTAACATGACTTACCGTACTTTGAGTCGATCTGTCTCGACGCGTCGACTCGTAACTAACCCCGACTCTGACTCGTTCGTATTATTTAACAAAACACCCCTGACTCATGGGATCAAACCACTGGTTTTTTTTTTTTTTTTTAAGTCCGTTGAGTCAGATCTGACTCAAAACAAAACATATCGAATCAGATATGGTTCAAGCCGGTGATTTCGGTCAGATCCAGATGACTCAGATGAGTCCGGGGTATACAAATAGGGTCTTAGATTGGGTGAGTAATATGAATATGATCCATAGCGCGCTCATAGGTTAGGCGTACCTGGTTCTCGCGCGCCGCAAGAACTGTAATGTACCTGTGTCAAATCAACTTCCACGTGCGGGTTATATGGACTATTTATTTTGTTGGTGCCTCATCATTAGCCCTTGTTAAAACCTTATCACCTATTCAAAAACAAGGATAATCCCTTCCGCGCTATACGTTTTTCTCACCTTCGGTTACGCTGGGATGGGGAATTACGTTCGGTCACCCGATGTGTACACATCGAGATATTCGTATGTGGAGATCCTGAGCATAACAGGGGGAATATTCCTTTTCTTGAGAGAAAAAAGCGGGGGGTGAATAAAAATAAAATACTAGAAGAGTTCCGAACACATGTCCTCTCTCCAGGGCATTGGGATGTGCCTAATGAGGGTCGAAACCACCAGGCCGCGCCCGGGTCATCATCCATGCGCCGACATGAAATTATTTGTGCTTCCCAAACGTGATGAGATAATAAATGACATGCCTTACCTTTCAACTTTCTGCGGTTTTTTAAACCTAAAATATGATCCATAGCATGACCACAAGGTAACATGACTTACCGTACTTTGAGTCAGATCTGTCTCGACGTATGACTCAGACCTAACCCCCGACTCTGACTCGTTCGTATCATTTAACAAAACACCCCTGACTCGTGGGATCAAACCACTGGGTCGTTTTTTTTTTTTTAAGTCCGTTGAGTCAGATCTGACTCAAAACAAAACTTATCGAATCAGATCTGGCTCAAGCCGGGTGATTTCGGAAAAATCCAGATGACTCAGATGAGTCCGGGGTATACAAATAGGGTCTTAGATCGGGTGAGTAATATGAATATGATCCATAGCGCGCTCATAGGGTAGGCGTACCTGGTACTCGCGCGCCGCAAGAACTGTAATGTACCTGTGTCAAATCAACTTCCTCGGGCGGGTTATATGGACTATTTATTTTGTTGGTGCCTCATCATTAGCCCTTGTTAAAACCTTATCACCTATTCAAAAACAAGGATAATCCCTTCCGCGCTATACGTTTTTCTCACCTTCGGTTATGCTGGGATGGGGAATTACGTTCGGTCACCCGATGTGAACACATCGAGATATTCTGTATGTGGACATCCTGAGCATAACAGGGGGAATATTCCTTTTCTTGAGAGAAAAGCGGGGGGTGAATAAAAATAAAATACGAGAAGAGTTCCGAACACATGTCCTCCATCCAGGGCATTGGGATGTGCCTAATGAGGGTCGAAACCACCAGGCCGCGCCCGGGTCATCATCCATGCGCCGACATGAAATTATTTGTGCTTCCCAAACGTGATGAGATAATAAATGACATGCCTTACCTTTCAACTTTCTGCGGTTTTTTAAACCTAAAATATGATCCATAGCATGACCACAAGGTAACATGACTTACCGTACTTTGAGTCAGATCTGTCTCGACGTCTGACTCAGAACTAACCCCCGACTCTGACTCGTTCGTATTATTTAACAAAACACCCCTGACTCATGGGATCAAACCACTGGGTCGTTTTTTTTTTAAGTCCGTTGAGTCAGATCTGACTCAAAACAAAACATATCGAATCAGATCTGGTTCAAGCCGGGTGATTTCGGTCAGATCCAGATGACTCAGATGAGTCCGGGGTATACAAATAGGGTCTTAGATCGGGTGAGTAATATGAATATGATCCATAGCGCGCTCATAGGGTAGGCGTACCTGGTTCTCGCGCGTCGCAAGAACTGTAATGTACCTGTGTCAAATCAACTTCCACGTGCGGGTTATATGGACTATTTATTTTGTTGGTGCCTCATCATTAGCCCTTGTTAAAACCTTATCACCTATTCAAAAACAAGGATAATCCCTTCCGCGCTATACGTTTTTCTCACCTTCGGTTACGCCGGGATGGGGAATTACGTTCGGTCACCCGATGTGTACACATCGAGATATTCTGTATGTGGAGATCCTGAGCATAACAGGGGGAATATTCCTTTTCTTGAGAGAAAAAGCGGGGGGTGAATAAAAATAAAATACTAGAAGAGTTCCGAACACATGTCCTCTCTCCAGGGCATTGGGATGTGCCTAATGAGGGTCGAAACCACCAGGCCGCGCCCGGGTCATCATCCATGCGCCGACATGAAATTATTTGTGCTTCCCAAACGTGATGAGATAATAAATGACATGCCTTACCTTTCAACTTTCTGCGGTTTTTTAAACCTAAAATATGATCCATAGCATGACCACAAGGTAACATGACTTACCGTACTTTGAGTCAGATCTGTCTCGACGTATGACTCAGAACTAACCCCCGACTCTGACTCGTTCGTATCATTTAACAAAACACCCCTGACTCATGGGATCAAACCACTGGGTCGTTTTTTTTTTTTTAAGTCCGTTGAGTCAGATCTGACTCAAAACAAAACTTATCGAATCAGATCTGGTTCAAGCCGGGTGATTTCGGAAAAATCCAGATGACTCAGATGAGTCCGGGGTATACAAATAGGGTCTTAGATCGGGTGAGTAATATGAATATGATCCATAGCGCGCTCATAGGGTAGGTGTTTTGGTACTCTCGCGCCGCAAGAAACGTAATGTACTGTGTCAAATCAACTTCCTCGGGCGGGTTATATGGACTATTTATTTTGTTGGTGCCTCATCATTAGCCCTTGTTAAAACCTTATCACCTATTCAAAAACAAGGATAATCCCTTCCGCGCTATACGTTTTTCTCACCTTGATTCTGTTTGGGATGGGGAATTACGTTCGGTCACCCGATGTGAACACATCGAGATATTCTGTATGTGGACATCCTGAGCATAACAGGGGGAATATTCCTTTTCTTGAGAGAAAAAGCGGGGGGTGAATAAAAATAAAATACGAGAAGAGTTCCGAACACATGTCCTCCATCCAGGGCATTGGGATGTGCCTAATGAGGGTCGAAACCACCAGGCCGCGCCCGGGTCATCATCCATGCGCCGACATGAAATTATTTGTGCTTCCCAAACGTGATGAGATAATAAATGACATGCCTTACCTTTCAACTTTCTGCGGTTTTTTAAACCTAAAATATGATCCATAGCATGACCACAAGGTAACATGACTTACCGTACTTTGAGTCAGATCTGTCTCGACGTCTGACTCAGAACTAACCCCCGACTCTGACTCATTCGTATTATTTAACAAAACACCCCTGACTCATGGGATCAAACCACTGGGTCGTTTTTTTTTTTTAAGTCCGTTGAGTCAGATCTGACTCAAAACAAAACATATCGAATCAGATCTGGTTCAAGCCGGGTGATTTTGGTCAGATCCAGATGACTCAGATGAGTCCGGGGTATACAAATAGGGTCTTAGATTGGGTGAGTAATATGAATATGATCCATAGCGCGCTCATAGGTTAGGCGTACCTGGTTCTCGCGCGTCGCAAGAACTGTAATGTACCTGTGTCAAATCAACTTCCACGTGCGGGTTATATGGACTATTTATTTTGTTGGTGCCTCATCATTAGCCCTTGTTAAAACCTTATCACCTATTCAAAAACAAGGATAATCCCTTCCGCGCTATACGTTTTTCTCACCTTCGGTAACGCCGGGATGGGGAATTACGTTCGGTCACCCGATGTGTACACATCGAGATATTCTGTATGTGGACATCTTGAGCATAACAGGGGGAATATTCCTTTTCTTGAGAGAAAAAAGCGGGGGGTGAATAAAAATAAAATACTAGAAGAGTTCCGAACACATGTCCTCTCTCCAGGGCATTGGGATGTGCCTAATGAGGGTCGAAACCACCAGGCCGCGCCCGGGTCATCATCCATGCGCCGACATGAAATTATTTGTGCTTCCCAAACGTGATGAGATAATAAATGACATGCCTTACCTTTCAACTTTCTGCGGTTTTTTAAACCTAAAATATGATCCATAGCATGACCACAAGGTAACATGACTTACCGTACTTTGAGTCAGATCTGTCTCGACGTATGACTCAGACCTAACCCCCGACTCTGACTCGTTCGTATCATTTAACAAAACACCCCTGACTCGTGGGATCAAACCACTGGGTCATTTTTTTTTTTTAAGTCCGTTGAGTCAGATCTGACTCAAAACAAAACTTATCGAATCAGATCTGGCTCAAGCCGGGTGATTTCGGAAAAAATCCAGATGACTCAGATGAGTCCGGGGTATACAAATAGGGTCTTAGATCGGGTGAGTAATATGAATATGATCCATAGCGCGCTCATAGGGTAGGGGTACCTGGTACTCGCGAGCCGCAAGAACTGTAATGTACCTGTGTCAAAAAACTTCCTCGGGCGGGTTATATGGACTATTTATTTTGTTGGTGCCTCATCATTAGCCCTTGTTAAAACCTTATCACCTATTCAAAAACAAGGATAATCCCTTCCGCGCTATACGTTTTTCTCACCTTCAATTCGTTGGGATGGGGAATTACGTTCGGTCACCCGATGTGAACACATCGAGATATTCTGTATGTGGACATCCTGAGCATAACAGGGGCAATATTCCTTTTCTTGAGAGAAAAAGCGGGGGGTGAATAAAAATAAAATACGAGAAGAGTTCCGAACACATGTCCTCCATCCAGGGCATTGGGATGTGCCTAATGAGGGTCGAAACCACCAGCCGCTCCCGGGTCATCATCCATGCGCCGACATGAAATTATTTGTGCTTCCCAAACGTGATGAGATAATAAATGACATGCCTTACCTTTCAACTTTCTGCGGTTTTTTAAACCTAAAATATGATCCATAGCATGACCACAAGGTAACATGACTTACCGTACTTTGAGTCAGATCTGTCTCGACGTCTGACTCAGAACTAACCCCCGACTCTGACTCGTTCGTATCATTTAACAAAAACCCTTGACTCATGGGATCAAACCACTGGGTCGTTTTTTTTTTTAAGTCCGTTGAGTCAGATCTGACTCAAAACAAAACATATCGAATCAGATCTGGTTCAAGCCGGGTGATTTCGGTCAGATCCAGATGACTCAGATGAGTCCGGGGTATACAAATAGGGTCTTAGATCGGGTGAGTAATATGAATATGATCCATAGCGCGCTCATAGGGTAGGCGTACCTGGTACTCGCGCGCCATCAAGAACTGTAAATGTACTGTGTCAAATCAACTTCCACGGGCGGGTTATATGGACTATTTATTTTGTTGGTGCCTCATCATTAGCCCTTGTTAAAACCTTATCACCTATTCAAAAACAAGGATAATCCCTTCCGCGCTATACGTTTTTCTCACCTTCGGTTACGCCGGGATGGGGAATTACGTTCGGTCACCCGATGTGTGTACACATCGAGATATTCTGTATGTGGACATCCCGAGCATAACAGGGGGAATATTCCTTTTCTTGAGAGAAAAAGCGGGGGTGAATAAAAATAAAATACTAGAAGAGTCCGAACACATGTCCTCCCTCCAGGGCATTGGGATGTGCCTAATGAGGGTCGAAACCACCAGGCCGCGCCCGGGTCATCATCCATGCGCCGACATGAAATTATTTGTGCTTCCCAAACGTGATGAAATAATAAATGACATGCCTTACCTTTCAACTTTCTGCGGTTTTTTAAACCGAAAATATGATCCATAGCATGACCACAAGGTAACATGACTTACCGTACTTTGAGTCAGATCTGTCTCGACATATGACTCAGACCTAACCCCCGACTCTGACTCGTTCGTATCATTTAACAAAACACCCCTGACTCGTGGGATCAAACCACTGGGTGGTTTTTTTTTTTTTTTAAATCTGTTGAGTCAGATCTGACTCAAAACAAAACTTATCGAATCAGATCTGGCTCAAGCCGGGTGATTTCGGAAAAATCCAGATGACTCAGATGAGTCCGGGGTATACAAATAGGGTCTTAGATCTGGTGAGTAATATGAATATGATCCATAGCGCGCTCATAGGGTAGGTGTACCTGGTACTCGCGCGCCGCAAGAACTGTAATGTACTGTGTCAAATCAACTTCCACGGGCGGGTTATATGGACTATTTATTTTGTTGGTGCCTCATCATTAGCCCTTGTTAAAACCTTATCACCTATTCAAAAACAAGGATAATCCCTTCCGCGCTATACGTTTTTCTCACCTCGGTTACTTGGGATGGGGAATTACGTTCGGTCACCCGATGTGAACACATCGAGATATCTGTATGTGGACATCTTGAGCATAACAGGGGGAATATTCCTTTTCTTGAGAAAAAACGGGGGTGAATAAAAATAAAATACTAGAAGAGTTCCGAACACATGTCCTCCATCCAGGGCATTGGGATGTGCCTAATGAGGGTCGAAACCACCAGGCCGCGCCCGGGTCATCATCCATGCGCCGACATGAAATTATTTGTGCTTCCCAAACGTGATGAGATAATAAATGACATGCCTTACCTTTCAACTTTCTGCGGTTTTTTAAACCTAAAATATGATCCATAGCATGACCACAAGGTAACATGACTTACCGTACTTTGAGTCAGATCTGTCTCGACGTCTGACTCAGAACTAACCCCCGACTCTGACTCATTCGTATCATTTAACAAAACACCCCTGACTCATGGGATCAAACCACTGGGTCGTTTTTTTTAAGTCCGTTGAGTCGATGATCTGACTCAAAACAAAACATATCGAAGCGGATTTGACTCAAGCCGTGTGATTTCGGTCAGATCCAGATGACTCGGATGAGTCAGTGGTAAAAAAAATAGGGTCTTAGATCGGGTGAGTAATATGAATATGATCCATAGCGCGCTCATAAGGTAGGTGAACCTGGTCCTCGCGCGTCACAAGAAACGTAATAATGTACTGTGTCAAATCAACTTCCACGTGCGGGTTATATGGACTATTTATTTTGTTGGTGCCTCATCATTAGCCCTTGTTAAAACCTTATCACCTATTCAAAAACAAGGATAATCCCTTCCGCGCTATACGTTTTTCTCACCTTCGATTCGCTGGGATGGGGAATTACGTTCGGTCACCCGATGTGTACACATCGAGATATTCTGTATGTGGACATCCTGAGCATAACAGGGGGAATATTCCTTTTCTTGAGAGAAAAAGCGGGGGGTGAATAAAAATAAAATACTAGAAGAGTTCTGAACACATGTCCTCTCTCCAGGGCATTGGGATGTGCCTAATGAGGGTCGAAACCACCAGGCCGCGCCCGGGTCATCATCCATGCGCCGACATGAAATTATTTGTGCTTCCCAAACGTGATGAGATAATAAATGACATGCCTTACCTTTCAACTTTATTCGGTTTTTTAAACCTAAAATATGATCCATAGCATGACCACAAGGTAACATGACTTTACCGTACTTTGAGTCGATCTGTCTCGACGTATGCTCAGACCTAACCCCCGACTCTGACTCGTTCGTATCATTTAACAAAACACCCCTGACTCATGGGATCAAACCACTGGGTCATTTTTTTTTTTTTAAGTCCGTTGAGTCAGATCTGACTCAAAACAAAACTTATCGAATCAGATCTGGCTCAAGCCGGGTGATTTCGGAAAAATCTAGATCACTCAGATGAGTCCGGGGTATACAAATAGGGTCTTAGATCGGGTGAGTAATATGAATATGATCCATAGCGCGCTCATAGGGTAGGTGTACCTGGTACTCGCGCGCCGCAAGAACTGTAATGTACCTGTGTCAAATCAACTTCCACGGGCGGGTTATATGGACTATTTATTTTGTTGGTGCCTCATCATTAGCCCTTGTTAAAACCTTATCACCTATTCAAAAACAAGGATAATCCCTTCCGCGCTATACGTTTTTCTCACCTTCGGTTACGCTGGGATGGGGAATTACGTTCGGTCACCCGATGTGAACACATCGAGATATTCGTATGTGGACATCTTGAGCATAACAGGGGAATATTCCTTTTCTTGAGAGAAAAAGCGGGGGTGAATAAAAATAAAATACTAGAAGAGTTCCGAACACATGTCCTCCATCCAGGGCATTGGGATGTGCCTAATGAGGGTCGAAACCACCAGGCCGCGCCCGGGTCATCATCCATGCGCCGACATGAAATTATTTGTGCTTCCCAAACGTGATGAGATAATAAATGACATGCCTTACCTTTCAACTTTCTGCGGTTTTTTAAACCTAAAATATGATCCATAGCATGACCACAAGGTAACATGACTTACCGTACTTTGAGTCAGATCTGTCTCGACGTCTGACTCAGAACTAACCCCCGAATCTGAATCATTCGTATTATTTAAAAAAAACACCCCTGACTCATGGGATCAAACCACTGGGTCGTTTTTTTTTTTTTTTAAGTCCGTTGAGTCAGATCTGACTCAAAACAAAACATATCGAATCAGATCTGGTTCAAGCCGGGTGATTTCGGTCAGATCCAGATGACTCAGATGAGTCCGGGGTATACAAATAGGGTCTTAGATCGGGTGAGTAATATGAATATGATCCATAGCGCGCTCATAGGTTAGGCGTACATGGTTCTCGCGCGCCGCAAGAACTGTAATGTACCTGTGTCAAATCAACTTCCACGTGCGGGTTATATGGACTATTTATTTTGTTGGTGCCTCATCATTAGCCCTTGTTAAAACCTTATCACCTATTCAAAAACAAGGATAATCCCTTCCGCGCTATACGTTTTTCTCACCTTCGGTTACGCCGGGATGGGGAATTACGTTCGGTCACCCGATGTGTACACATCGAGATATTCTGTATGTGGACATCCTGAGCATAACAGGGGGAATATTCCTTTTCTTGAGAGAAAAAGCGGGGGGTGAATAAAAATAAAATACTAGAAGAGTTCCGAACACATGTCCTCTCTCCAGGGCATTGGGATGTGCCTAATGAGGGTCGAAACCACCAGGCCGCGCCCGGGTCATCATCCATGCGCCGACATGAAATTATTTGTGCTTCCCAAACGTGATGAGATAATAAATGACATGCCTTACCTTTCAACTTTCTGCGGTTTTTTAAACCTAAAATATGATCCATAGCATGACCACAAGGTAACATGACTTACCGTACTTTGAGTCAGATCTGTCTCGACGTATGACTCAGACCTAACCCCCGACTCTGACTCGTTCGTATCATTTAACAAAACACCCCTGACTCATGGGATCAAACCACTGGGTCATTTTTTTTTTTTTAAGTCCGTTGAGTCAGATCTGACTCAAAACAAAACTTATCGAATCAGATCTGGCTCAAGCCGGGTGATTTCGGAAAAATCCAGATGACTCAGATGAGTCCGGGGTATACAAATAGGGTCTTAGATCGGGTGAGTAATATGAATATGATCCATAGCGCGCTCATAGGGTAGGGGTACCTGGTACTCGCGAGCCGCAAGAACTGTAATGTACCTGTGTCAAATCAACTTCCACGGGCGGGTTATATGGACTATTTATTTTGTTGGTGCCTCATCATTAGCCCTTGTTAAAACCTTATCACCTATTCAAAAACAAGGATAATCCCTTCCGCGCTATACGTTTTTCTCACCTTCGGTTACGCTGGGATGGGGAATTACGTTCGGTCACCCGATGTGAACACATCGAGATATTCTGTATGTGGACATCCTGAGCATAACAGGGGGAATATTCCTTTTCTTGAGAGAAAAAGCGGGGGTTGAATAAAAATAAAATACTAGAAGAGTTCCGAACACATGTCCTCCATCCAGGGCATTGGGATGTGCCTAATGAGGGTCGAAACCACCAGGCCGCGCCCGGGTCATCATCCATGCGCCGACATGAAATTATTTGTGCTTCCCAAACGTGATGAGATAATAAATGACATGCCTTACCTTTCAACTTTCTGCGGTTTTTTAAACCTAAAATATGATCCATAGCATGACCACAAGGTAACATGACTTACCGTACTTTGAGTCAGATCTGTCTCGACGTCTGACTCAGAACTAACCCCCGACTCTGACTCGTTCGTATCATTTAACAAAACACCCTTGACTCATGGGATCAAACCACTGGGTCGTTTTTTTTTTTTTTTTAAGTCCGTTGAGTCAGATCTGACTCAAAACAAAACATATCGAATCAGATCTGGTTCAAGCCGGGTGATTTCGGTCAGATCCAGATGACTCAGATGAGTCGGGGTATACAAATAGGGTCTTAGATCGGGTGAGTAATATGAATATGATCCATAGCGCGCTCATAGGGTAGGCGTACCTGGTACTCGCGCGCCGCAAGAACTGTAATGTACCTGTGTCAAATCAACTTCCACGTGCGGGTTATATGGACTATTTATTTTGTTGGTGCCTCATCATTAGCCCTTGTTAAAACCTTATCACCTATTCAAAAACAAGGATAATCCCTTCCGCGCTATACGTTTTTCTCACCTTCGGTTACGCCGGGATGGGGAATTACGTTCGGTCACCCGATGTGTACACATCGAGATATTCTGTATGTGGACATCCTGAGCATAACAGGGGGAATATTCCTTTTCTTGAGAGAAAAAGCGGGGGTGAATAAAAATAAAATACTAGAAGAGTTCCGAACACATGTCCTCCCTCCAGGGCATTGGGATGTGCCTAATGAGGGTCGAAACCACCAGGCCGCGCCCGGGGCATCATCCATGCGCCGACATGAAATTATTTGTTCTTCCCAAACGTGATGAGATAATAAATGACATGCCTTACCTTTCAACTTTCTGAGGTTTTTTAAACCTAAAATATGATCCATAGCATGACCACAAGGTAACATGACTTACCGTACTTTGAGTCAGATCTGTCTCGACGTATGACTCAGACCTAACCCCCGACTCTGACTCGTTCGTATCATTTAACAAAACACCCCTGACTCATGGGATCAAACCACTGGGTCGTTTTTTTTTTTAAGTCCGTTGAGTCAGATCTGACTCAAAACAAAACATATCGAATCAGATCTGGTTCAAGCCGGGTGATTTCGGTCAGATCCAGATGACTCAGATGAGTCCGGGGTATACAAATAGGGTCTTAGATCGGGTGAGTAATATGAATATGATCCATAGCGCGCTCATAGGGTAGGTGTACACTGGTACTCGCGCGCCGCCAAGAACTGTAATGTAACTGTGTCAAATCAACTTCCACGGGCGGGTTATATGGACTATTTATTTTGTTGGTGCCTCATCATTAGCCCTTGTTAAAACCTTATCACCTATTCAAAAACAAGGATAATCCCTTCCGCGCTATACGTTTTTCTCACCTTGATTTGCCGGGATGGGGAATTACGTTCGGTCACCCGATGTGTACACATCGAGATATTCTGTATGTGGACATCCTGAGCATAACAGGGGAATATTCCTTTTCTTGAGAGAAAAAGCGGGGGGGTGAATAAAAATAAAATACTAGAAGAGTTCCGAACACATGTCCTCCCTCCAGGGCATTGGGATGTGCCTAATGAGGGTCGAAACCACCAGGCCGCGCCCGGGTCATCATCCATGCGCCGACATGAAATTATTTGTGCTTCCCAAACGTGATGAGATAATAAATGACATGCCTTACCTTTCAACTTTCTGCGGTTTTTTAAACCTAAAATATGATCCATAGCATGACCACAAGGTAACATGACTTACCGTACTTTGAGTCAGATCTGTCTCGACGTCTGACTCAGACCTAACCCCCGACTCTGACTCGTTCGTATCATTTAACAAAACACCCTTGACTCATGGGATCAAACCACTGGGTCGTTTTTTTTTTTTTAAGTCCGTTGAGTCAGATCTGACTCAAAACAAAACATATCGAATCAGATCTGGTTCAAGCCGGGTGATTTCGGTCAGATCCAGATGACTCAGATGAGTCCGGGGTATACAAATAGGGTCTTAGATCGGGTGAGTAATATGAATATGATCCATAGCGCGCTCATAGGGTAGGTGTACCTGGTACTCGCGCGTCGCAAGAACTGTAATGTACCTGTGTCAAATCAACTTCCACGGGCGGGTTATATGGACTATTTATTTTGTTGGTGCCTCATCATTAGCCCTTGTTAAAACCTTATCACCTATTCAAAAACAAGGATAATCCCTTCCGCGCTATACGTTTTTCTCACCTTCGGTTACGCCGGGATGGGGAATTACGTTCGGTCACCCGATGTGTACACATCGAGATATTCTGTATGTGGACATCCTGAGCATAACAGGGGGAATATTCCTTTTCTTGAGAGAAAAAGCGGGGGTGAATAAAAATAAAATACTAGAAGAGTTCCGAACACATGTCCTCCCTCCAGGGCATTGGGATGTGCCTAATGAGGGTCGAAACCACCGGCCGCGCCCGGGTCATCATCCATGCGCCGACATGAAATTATTTGTGCTTCCCAAACGTGATGAGATAATAAATGACATGCCTTACCTTTCAACTTTCTGCGGTTTTTTAAACCTAAAATATGATCCATAGCATGACCACAAGGTAACATGACTTACCGTACTTTGAGTCAGATCTGTCTCGACGTCTGACTCAGACCTAACCCCCGACTCTGACTCGTTCGTATCATTTAACAAAACACCCCTGACTCATGGGATCAAACCACTGGGTCGTTTTTTTTTAAGTCCGTTGAGTCAGATCTGACTCAAAACAAAACATATCGAATCAGATCTGGTTCAAGCCGGGTGATTTCGGCCAGATCCAGATGACTCAGATGAGTCCGGGGTATACAAATAGGGTCTTAGATCGGGTGAGTAATATGAATATGATCCATAGCGCGCTCATAGGGTAGGCGTACCTGGTACTCGCGCGCCGCAAGAACTGTAATGTACCTGTGTCAAATCAACTTCCACGGGCGGGTTATATGGACTATTTATTTTGTTGGTGCCTCATCATTAGCCCTTGTTAAAACCTTATCACCTATTCAAAAACAAGGATAATCCCTTCCGCGCTATACGTTTTTCTCACCTTCGGTTACGCCGGGATGGGGAATTACGTTCGGTCACCCGATGTGTACACATCGAGATATTCTGTATGTGGACATCTTGAGCATAACAGGGGGAATATTCCTTTTCTTGAGAGAAAAAGCGGGGGGTGAATAAAAATAAAATACTAGAAGAGTTCCGAACACATGTCCTCCCTCCAGGGCATTGGGATGTGCCTAATGAGGGTCGAAACCACCAGGCCGCGCCCGGGTCATCATCCATGCGCCGACATGAAATTATTTGTGCTTCCCAAACGTGATGAGATAATAAATGACATGCCTTACCTTTCAACTTTCTGCGGTTTTTTAAACCTAAAATATGATCCATAGCATGACCACAAGGTAACATGACTTACCGTACTTTGAGTCAGATCTGTCTCGACGTCTGACTCAGAACCTAACCCCGACTCGACTCGTTCGTATCATTTAACAAAACACCCCTGACTCATGGGATCAAACCACTGGGTCGTTTTTTTTTAAGTCCGTTGAGTCAGATCTGACTCAAAACAAAACATATCGAATCAGATCTGGTTCAAGCCGGGTGATTTCGGTCAGATCCAGATGACTCGGATGAGTCAGGGGTATACAAATAGGGTCTTAGATCGGGTGAGTAATATGAATATGATCCATAGCGCGCTCATAGGGTAGGTGTACCTGGTACTCGCGCGCGCAAGAACTGTAATGTACCTGTGTCAAATCAACTTCCACGGGCGGGTTATATGGACTATTTATTTTGTTGGTGCCTCATCATTAGCCCTTGTTAAAACCTTATCACCTATTCAAAAACAAGGATAATCCCTTCCGCGCTATACGTTTTTCTCACCTTGATTCTTTGAGGGATGGGGAATTACGTTCGGTCACCCGATGTGTACACATCGAGATATTCTGTATGTGGACATCCTGAGCATAACAGGGGGAATATTCCTTTTCTTGAGAGAAAAAGCGGGGGGTGAATAAAAATAAAATACTAGAAGAGTTCCGAACACATGTCCTCTCTCCAGGGCATTGGGATGTGCCTAATGAGGGTCGAAACCACCAGGCCGCGCCCGGGTCATCATCCATGCGCCGACATGAAATTATTTGTGCTTCCCAAACGTGATGAGATAATAAATGACATGCCTTACCTTTCAACTTTCTGCGGTTTTTAAACCTAAAATATGATCCATAGCATGACCACAAGGTAACATGACTTACCGTACTTTGAGTCAGATCTGTCTCGACGTATGACTCAGACCTAACCCCGACTCTGACTCGTTCGTATCATTTAAAAAAACACCCTTGACTCATGGAACCAAACCACTGGGTCGTTTTTTTTTTTTAAGTCCGTTGAGTCAAATCTGACTCAAAACAAAACATATCGAATCAGATCTGGTTCAAGCCGGGTGATTTCGGCCAGACCCAGATGAGTCAGATGAGTCCGGGGTATACAAATAGGGTCTTAGATCGGGTGAGTAATATGAATATGATCCATAGCGCGCTCATAGGGTAGGCGTACCTGGTACTCGCGCGCCATCAAGAACTGTAATGTACCTGTGTCAAATCAACTTCCACGGGCGGGTTATATGGACTATTTATTTTGTTGGTGCCTCATCATTAGCCCTTGTTAAAACCTTATCACCTATTCAAAAACAAGGATAATCCCTTCCGCGCTATACGTTTTTCTCACCTTCGGTTACGCCGGGATGGGGAATTACGTTCGGTCACCCGATGTGTACACATCGAGATATTCTGTATGTGGACATCCTGAGCATAACAGGGGGAATATTCCTTTTCTTGAGAGAAAAAGCGGGGGGTGAATAAAAATAAAATACTAGAAGAGTTCCGAACACATGTCCTCCCTCCAGGGCATTGGGATGTGCCTAATGAGGGTCGAAACCACCAGGCCGCGCCCGGGTCATCATCCATGCGCCGACATGAAATTATTTGTGCTTCCCAAACGTGATGAGATAATAAATGACATGCCTTACCTTTCAATTTTCTGCGGTTTTTTAAACCTAAAATATGATCCATAGCATGACCACAAGGTAACATGACTTACCGTACTTTGAGTCAGATCTGTCTCGACGTCTTACTCAGACCTAACCCCAGCCTCTGACTCGTTCGTATCATTTAACAAAACACCCCTGACTCATGGGATCAAACCACTAGGTCGTTTTTTTTTAAGTCCGTTGAGTCAGATCTGACTCAAAACAACACATATCGAATCAGATCTGGTTCAAGCCGTGTTTTTCGGTTAGATCCAGATGACTCAAATGAGTCAGGGGTATACAAATAGGGTCTTAGATCGGGTGAGTAATATGAATATGATCCATAGCGCGCTCATAGGGTAGGTGTACCTGGTACTCGCGCGCCGCAAGAACTGTAATGTACCTGTGTCAAATCAACTTCCACGGGCGGGTTATATGGACTATTTATTTTGTTGGTGCCTCATCATTAGCCCTTGTTAAAACCTTATCACCTATTCAAAAAAAGGATAATCCCTTCCGCGCTATACGTTTTTTCTCACCTTCTGATTACGCGGGATGGGAATTACGTTCGGTCATCCGATGTGTACACATCGAGATATTCTGTATGTGGACATCTTGAGCATAACAGGGGGAATATTCCTTTTCTTGAGAGAAAAAACGGGGGGTGAATAAAAATAAAATACTAGAAGAGTTCGAACACATGTCCTCCCTCCAGGGCATTGGGATGTGCCTAATGAGGGTCGAAACCACCAGGCCGCGCCCGGGTCATCACCCATGCGCCGACATGAAATTATTTGTGCTTCCCAAACGTGATGAGATAATAAATGACATGCCTTACCTTTCAACTTTCTGCGGTTTTTAAACCTAAAATATGATCCATAGCATGACCACAAGGTAACATGACTTACCGTACTTTGAGTCAGATCTGTCTCGACGTCTGACTCAGACCTAACCCCCGACTCTGACTCGTTCGTATCATTTAACAAAACACCCCTGACTCATGGGATCAAACCACTAGGTCGTTTTTTTTTTAAGTCCGTTGAGTCAGATCTGACTCAAAACAACACATATCGAATCAGATCTGGTTCAAGCCGAGTGTTTTCGGTTAGATCCATATGACTCAAATGAGTCCGGGGTATACAAATAGGGTCTTAGATCGGGTGAGTAATATGAATATGATCCATAGCGCGCTCATAGGGTAGGTGTACCTGGTACTCACGCGCCGCAAGAACTGTAATGTACCTGTGTCAAATCAACTTCCACGGGCGGGTTATATGGACTATTTATTTTGTTGGTGCCTCATCATTAGCCCTTGTTAAACCCTTATCACTTATGCAAAAACAATTCCGCGCTATACGTTTTTCTCACTTTCTGTTACGCCGGGATGGGGAATTACGTTCGGTCACCCGATGTGTACACATCGAGATATTCTGTATGTGGACATCTTGAGAATAACAGGGGGAATATTCCTTTTCTTGAGAGAAAAAACGGGGGGTGAATAAAAATAAAATACTAGAAGAGTTCCGAAAACATGTCCTCTCTCCAGGGCATTGGGATGTGCCTAATGAGGGTCGAAACCACCAGGCCGCGCCCGGGTCATCATCCATGCGCCGACATGAAATTATTTGTGCTTCCCAAACGTGATGAGATAATAAATTACATGCCTTACCTTTCAACTTTCTGCGGTTTTTTAAACCTAAAATATGATCCATAACATGACTACAAGGTAACATGATTTACCGTACTTTGAGTCAGATCTGTCTCGACGTCTGACTCAGAACTAACCCCCGACTCTGACACGTTCGTATCATTTAACAAAACACCCCTGACTCATGGGATCAAACCAATGGGTCGTTTTTTTTTAAGTCCGTTGAGTCAGATCTGACTCAAAACAAAACATATCGAATCAGATCTGGTTCAAGCCGGGTGATTTCGGTCAGATGCAGATGACTCAGATGAGTCCGGGGTATAAAAATAGGGTCTTAGATCGGGTGAGTAATATGAATATGATCCATAGCGCGCTCATAGGGTAGGTGTACCTGGTACTCGCGCGCCGCAAGAACGGTAATGTACATGTGTCAAATCAACTTCCACGGGCGGGTTAAATGGACTATTTATTTTGTTGGTGCCTCATCATTAGCCCTTGTTAAAACCTTATCATCTATTCAAAACCAAGGATAATCCCTTCCGCGCTATACCTTATCATCTATAAAATACTAGAAAAGTTCCGAACACATGTCTTCCCTCCAGGGCATTGGGATGTGCCTAATGAGGGTCGAAACCACAATATGATCCTTAACGCGCTCATAAGGTAGGTTTACCTGGTACTCGTGCGCCGCAATAACTGTAATGTACCTGTGTCAAATCAACTTCCATGGGCGGGTTATATGGACTATTTATTTTGTTGGTGCCTCATCATTAGCCCTTGTTAAAACCTTATCACTTATTCAAAAACACTTCCGCGCTATACGTTTTTCCCACCTTCGGTTACACCGGGATGGGGAATTACGTTCGGTCACCCGATGTGTACACATCGAGATATTCTGTATGTGGATATCCTGATCATAACAGGGGGAATATTCTTTTTGTTGAGAGAAAAAGCGGGGGGTGAATAAAAATAAAATACTAGAAGAGTTCCGAACACATGTCCTCCCTCCAGGGCATTGGGATGTGCCTAATGAGGGTCGAAACCACCAGGCCGCGCCCGGGTCATCATCCATGCGCCGACATGAAATTATTTGTTTTTCCCAAGCGTGATGAGATAATAAATGACATGCCTTACCTTTCAACTTTCTGCGGTTTTTTAAACCTTAAATATGATCCATACCATGACCACAAGGTAACATGACTTACCGTACTTTAAGTCAGATCTGTCTCGACGTCTTACTCAGACCTAACCCCAGCCTCTGACTCGTTCGTATCATTTAAAAAAACACCCCTGACTCATGGGATCAAACCACTAGGTCGTTTTTTTTTTTTTTTAAGTCCGTTGAGTCAGATCTGACTCAAAACAAAACATATCGAATCAGATCTGGTTCAAACCGAGTGATTTCGGTCAGATCCAGATGACTCAGATGAGTCCGGGGTATACAAATAGGGTCTTAGATCGGGTGAGTAATATGAATATGATCCATAGCGCGCTCATAGGGTAGGTGTACCTGGTACTCGCGCGCCGCAAGAACTGTAATGTACCTGTGTCAAATCAACTTCCACGGGTGGGTTATATGGAATATTTATTTTGTTGGTGCCTCATCATTAGCCCTTGTTAAAACCTTATCACCTATTCAAAAACATTTCCGCGCTATACGTTTTTCACCTTGATTCGCCGGGATGGGGAATTACGTTCGGTCACCCGATGTGTACACATCGAGATATTCCGTATGTGGACATCTTGAGCATAATTGGGGGAATATTCCTTTTCTTGAGAGAAAAAGCGGGGGGTGAATAAAAATAAAATACTAGAAGAGTTCCGAACACATGTCCTCCCTCCAGGGCATTGGGATGTGCCTAATGAGGGTCGAA